>OY728143.1:1883272773-1884522773 GCA_963277665.1 Viscum album | reverse complement strand
CATATATCAATCACTTTATACCTTTTTATGTGCTCTTGGTCATGCTCGTTCACATCTAGTCATGCCTTTCTAAATCTTCCCCTGACCGTGTACTTTGGGTTGTTCTCGTGTACCCTCTCACATCCAAGTATTGAGCCATACTCATGTAGTCCTACACATTCCTGTGTAACAACCCATTCCTATTCCAATATACTTCTAGAGTGCACATTTATCCACCAAAACTGATTCACACGGTGCGTATGATCCATACACGGAATTTGATCCTTATCTTCCCTAAAAATACTAGCTACCACATCCTGCGGACAAAATAGATGTTTTAATGAACTATATGCAGTTTAGTATAGCATTTCATAGATTTCGAGAAATTATTCTTGAATCTCACTGTGTCACTACCATTTCCAACACAATTCACACTCGAGGTCTTGAATTTGTGGTTGTCCATGCAAGATGCATCATTGAAGCCAGAATTCGCACCGCTCAAATCGCACCGAGATCCATCCATCACACTTCACCACTACCTCCACAACTATAGATCTCAAATACATTGAGTTATTTCTTGAAACATGAAAACCAGTTCAATCCATATGCATATCACCATCCATATTTACGTTCACACAACACCATCAATCTAGGGTTTTGATCGTGCTCAATCATTCCTCAAAAATGTCCAACCATGACCCCATTTCCAACAAATTAGAACCCAAAGAACCATGTGGATAAATTCATAAGAAAACGGTGAATCCATAATTGGATAAGGAATCTCGACCATTGATCAAAAAACATGGTATCCATAGGTGATGATAAGTAACGACAAATAAATCATGGATCAATAATGTCAAATAAATTTGGCAACACCCATGTGATGAATTATGAACCTTAAATCAAGTAAATAAGTTTATTAAATGTATTATTAACCATTAATAAACGTTATAAAATCCATAAATAATGTTCCCTAACACAATTTAGGATAAATTAGTGGTGAATATTTCATTCTCCATGAATGAAGATCTCCCTAATTCACTACCTACCTCTTGATCTACCACAACACAATTTCCATTTGTTCTCCAATCTTGATCCACAAATGAAGAACAAAACACCTATTCTAATATCCTCCTTTGGTTATGTATCTAAACCTGTAGATTTTACATAAAATTTTATTCAATGATGAAATTAGGTTTTGGGTATTAAATTAATTAATTAATTAAATTATGTTAATTAATTTACATTATATACCAACCGATGGCTACCACAACCAAATATTCAACCCCAAAAAACATTAGGTCACACCTAGGTTAAACCCCATTTATATATTCAATTATAATCTCAAAATTACCACCAATGGTCTCAAACAATGGTAAACCCTATTTTCAATGAAATTATGTGCATGTCTGCAACAAAATATATTACTATTTTCCATATATTAATGTGGTGGTCATGAGACACCCAAACACCACATAAACTCTACGGATAAATCGATTTATATATATTGAAATTTTTAAATAAAAAATACAACAAAACCAAGGCCACCTTAAATCTATTCTTACAAAATATTTCCCAAAAATAAATCTTTTCTCCCATTACCTGTTAGCTTGTAGGATCCCTATCTTGGCCTACCAAATTTTGATGAATGGAGAATAAATAAAGAAATCATACAATCAAAAGGATTTGTACAAGGTTTACAAACTCATTAAAAGTAACTATACATTAGTGATCAAGGGTGTTATAGAATGTATCCTAATATTTATATTATCATCATTAAATAATTTACTATGTAAGGGTATAAATGTAGACTATTTAAATGATTTTCATGTAAATAAAAATGCCTCCAACATGTAATACAATGGTAATTGTAAAAAAATGATTTAAACATGAATCAATATGAATAATATTATTCCTAAAAAGTGTCTATTATCAACCACTATGGTGTTCCCTATTCTTCACTCAAAAACACAACCATTCCTATCATGAAATTACTTTGTAAATGTTAAGTGGCCATCTCTTTATTTATAAAACTAAATTATTTAAGGATTCAAAGAGATTCAAAAACCATGGATTTATTCTTTGAACCACAAAATTTTCTTTGGTAAATACATGAATTAAAAGGATCAAAATCTATTTTAATATATCCCTTAAACTAATAGATTAAATCTCTAAAAATGCATAAATCGAAGAAATACTTAGTTTATTTTATGATAACTATTTGGAATGTACATCATCATTTGTGTTACAAAAGTTCTAAATAGGATAATACACAAAAGAAATATATATCCCATTGAATGGACTCCCTAATATTGGTGTTTCTATACATAGGAAGACATCACACCCTACTCATCATTTCAAGTCAACCACACCCACACTCAAGAAAATATCACACAAATCACACCCAAATTTCTAGATAAAATAAAATAAAATAAGAATTGAATTTTAAACACATATATTATTATTTGGAAATGAAATCCTATACTCTCATTAGAAGTAATTTTGTATTCCATTATTATCATATGAGATAAAAATTATAATCCCTTATACCAAGTCCACATATTAGATCTCCAATTACAAGCAATTGCGTATCTATATCAGAATGTAATTGTGAAAACCAAACATTCTGTGAAATAAATAAATCATATAATTTATAATTATTGAATGTAATGTATTCATTTTAATCATTATTCTATAAAATACTTTATATTTTTTTCAATCAAAAAATTAATAGTTTTATTTAACTAAATTATTTCTTCCATGTATTAAATTTTTTTATTTAAAGATAAATTCAAAAAAATTAAAATTTGAATTTGATCAAAATAAATTAATTTTGATATTCATCTATTTAATTTACATTATTGTGAAGTTTCTTGTTTTTTTTTTAATATTTATTTTTGGTTGAATTGTGAAAAATACACATTCTTATTAAAATTATCCATTTTTCAAGTATTTAAAACATCCAATTCAATTTTGGTCTGGTTTCGAATTTAAAATATTCCCCATGGAATAAAAAATATTATTTATTAGAAATTAATCATAATTATAAATTATTTTTTTATGATATCAATTTTACGCTAAAAATGGGATTTTTTCACAAATTTTTTATATTGTGGCATTCTTATTTATATTAATTTTTTACAACATATGGAAATTAACTATGGTAAAATTGATTTAATATTTGGAATCATGATATTCAAATTTAATATAAACTTCAATTTCTATTTTTTATTTTTTAGTATTTACCATTATAAAACATTCTCACCAATATTATGGCTAAAATAGTTAGAAAGAGGGTTAAAAAATATAAGATAAGGTTTAAAATGTCACATCTTTTTAATTTAATTATATGAGTGGATTTAAACTCATAATCATCCTACATTATAAATATTTAAATTTGGTTTCACTATCCTTTCATAAAGACATATAATATATTTAAAAGCTTAACGTATTTACAAGTGTGTTACACTACTTACTTATAAAAGGGAACCTCCTATCCTCACATATTCACACATTTTGAGCCATTTATCTCACTAAATACTCAAAACCATTTCTTTCCAACATACCTCATCATGTCGTAGAGTATTATTTATCATAAAAACCCAAATAAAATAAGGATTAAGGTGTAATACATGGGATTTTTTCCAAATAATAGGTATAATTAATAATTATGTGTTTCATGATTATTTTATCTTTTAAATCCTTAAAATATAATCTAAAAATGGTGATATAATAACCTAAGTAGGTAGACTATACTGGTTTTTTTGGGTTTTGTTACAGACCATTTTCATCTCCTTTTTATTATATGGGATTTTAAAGTATCACTCATTTGTACTTGTGGACTACCACCCCCACAAAATGAAGTGTTTTATTTCACCACCAATTCATAGGGATGATTTAAATGGTAGATAAAATTAATATATATGTTATTTATCACATGATCATGGTTATGAAAATATAATATATTACTTACATTATAACCTTTAAACCTTTTTAATATGATAATGTTGCTCATTCATACTGCCGTACTATAACATACCTAAACTGATGTGGTTATCTTTTCATTTCCACATTAAATGAAATTTCATAAGTTTGGAAAAATAGAATTCATATTAATTTTATAGAATACTATTCTTGTGTAAATGTAAAATATTATCAACTTTATTTCTATTCCACCCTTTATAAAAATGAAAATGCTGTTTAGGTGTACGTAAAAACTATTGTCATCATAAAATGATTTTGTTCAATTTTTATGACAAAATTACATGGTTTGTTTTAAAATTTCTTATAATATATAACTATGATAATTATATTTTTTTATAATTATATATTTAATAAAACCATAACCTATTTGACCATAGTTTACGTATTGATGTTATTTTGAGGTTATAAATCGTACATCCTAAAAATGTTCAAACTAAACTAACAAATTTTAATAACTAAATGAGACATGATAATAAATGAAATAAATTGTAAAATGGTAATGTAAAAACTTAAAATTCTTATTTTTCATGTAAGAAGATGATATAGCTTTATTAGTAATGAGGTTAGAAATGAAAAAAAATTGAGACTCTAGGTAGAGGACTCTAATTTAGTAATATTATTATAATGTTTCCTTCCAAATCCTTTTCATTAATGTTGAGGTTTCTTTAAAATTTCAAATAATTTTCTTATTTATGAATATAATAATGATTATGTTCATTTATGACTATATATTAATTTCATAATAAAGGTTAAAATGGGAATATTTTTCAATTTTTGTAGAATGGGTTATTTTTTTAATTTTTACAAAAGTTTGAAATCAATGTTGAACTAATTATATAGATTGACCATATTTTCCCACTTCCAAAGTACTTATTGATTATAAATATTCTTATATAACTATACATGGTTTATCAGACTAAATTAAATTCTGTCTCATTAAGTAATTTTTAATTTTGAAGAGTTTTCAAAGGAAAATGATACTTATCCTCATGATTTGGTGAAAATGGAATGTGATTTGATTATGGGTTAAAATTAGATCTAAATAGCTCATGATGTTGGTTGATGCTAATATACATCTCCAATGAATTATTTATTAATATAGTCTTTGATGTTGAAAAAGATTGAGATAACCACGCTGGATACTCATCTATAAATAACTATAAATTACATGTTCTGACATGAGTTAGACATAAGTAAATAAGGGTTATGAATTTGTTTATCTGAGATTCATATCTTATGATCACAAAAAAGTGTTTTTGGAAATTATTTGATTTCATGAGGTTTGTAATGTTTTTGATCATATAAATGATAAAGCTTTGTTTTTCAAAAAAAAAATCCATGATTTCCCATATTCCTAACGATCCATTCATGGGTTTCCAATCATTTATAATGGGTTATTGATTTATTTGATAAAATTTTGATTTTCAAATATAGAAATATTTTATTATTTTTCTCAATGTTTTATTGGGAAAAAGATAAATGAATTTATGGGTTTCCATGTTTTCTCACAGATCTAGTAGAATTACTCTATTTTATATATCCATTAATGTGATTATTTTTATCATCCAATGATCTCAGACATTTTTCATAGAATTCCATTTTAAATAGAAATGTTAGAATGTTCTAGATTTCTCTTTTGGTCACTCATCATAAACAAACCAATAGTGCCTTGAATGGGATGGGGACTAAAGATGAATATATAAAATGGAGAGATGGAGAGAAACCCATCGGGTGAAGCTCTAAATGCAAATCCTATGAACCCAAATCTTTGATTCGTTGCATGAACTTCAGTTTCCCTTGAAAATATCCCTATGATAATGGCATCATTCATTCTGGAATGGAGGAAATACTTTACAACTGGAGAAACTAATGTGCATGGGGAGGAAGATATTGTGGAGGAGAACTCTAACTATTCTCTTGGAAATAGATCTATAAGGATATTATTCCATGATGCTCTTAAAGGAATGGATCTACAGAAATCAAGTACACTGAATCACCCCCCCACCCATTCAAGAAACATGATGATGACAGATTCCTAGTGGAGGCTAATCAGAATACCTCAAATAAATGCACACAAATGTATAATTTCTCTTTCATGGGGGTATCTCTGATCTAAAAGGTGACCATTCTTGGCCTTTGCTTGAATTCAAACCTTGTATTGAAAACTATTGTGGTTTCTCATATTAGAAACGGATACCCATAGGTAGTGGTTATTTTCATATATTATTAAAATCACAGGAGGACCTCGATAAGGTGTGGATGAGAGGAAATATCAATCTTAAACTGGGTTTCCTTAGATTATATGATTGGGACTATGATTTTAACCACAATACTCATAGGGACATCGTGGCACAATTATGGGTTAAATTGCATGGCCTCAATTGGAATTTTTGGCATCCAAAAATCATGAAGGACATAGTTTATTAAACTTGATCTTTACTTAAAATTGACCAATGACCTTTAAATGATGAATTGGGTATATTTTATAGAGTTATTTTTGAAGTTAAATTTGATTTAAAGCGTCCAAATACAACCAGTTTCAATGCTAATGACTATAAAATAGATATCATAATTTTGTATGAGAGAAAACCTCTATTCTATAAGATTTGTAAGAATATTGGGAATAGAATCTCAAATTGTAGAGTCGTTAGGAAATAATTTAATCAAATAATTGATAATTAATGGAAGTAAATGACAAATAATAAGAAATATAAATCCCCCATTATGGACATTCTTAAATCCTCTAAGAAGAAAACTGAAATCTGGCAAAAAAATAACATGACCCTCCTAGAGAACAATTCGAGTAAATCCTTGGTGGATTTAAATGAAGAATAAGAAAATGTTACTGAGTAACACTTCCTCTTTGATGAAATAGAAAATATTTTCATGTATATTATTAAGCAATACCCACAAGATCTTGAGGTTGTGGAAGCTAGAAACAATAATAACACTATGATTTCCTATGAGCAGGGGTCATGCTACATTATCAAAAACAGCACCAAATCAGGTTTCAAGGCCAAAAGCCCTATGACCCCAATTGAAAGAACTCAATGTGGGAATGAATCCACACCCATGGTTCTAGGCAATATCTCGAGGAAGAAAAATTCATGTCTGAATGATCCTGATTCACCGGGTCTGGAGGATGAAGAAAATGCCAACATGCCGACAGTATTGGGAACTATTAAGATGATGGAAATTGTTCAATGATTTCTCAATAACAACAAAGTTTGGAAGATTTAAAAATTCCATTCATAGTGGATTCTAGGAAGATAGTTGGTTCATGCATTTTAGATATGGGAAATGCGTTATAATAGGTACAACCTGCTATAAATTACTCAGGTACACCTGCTCCTCCTTTTTAGAGTCATTCTATAGTATTCTATCAGGCTATTGATAAAAATGTTTATATTGAAACCTCTGAGAATCTTAATACCGCTTAAAATAATGACCACACAGACAATATTAATAACAATCTTGTGGCCTCTCTAGAGAATGCTTCATTACATGATCCTCCCAAGGTCTATTCTAAGGTTATTAACTCCCACAGTCCCTCTGATTCTTCTAAAAGTAAGATGGAGAAGAATAATATCACAAATAACACATAAAAGGTTAGGAGGTCTTCTAGGAAAAATGGGTTATGGAACAATGAAAAATGTATTTCTAAATCCAAATTTTGTTTCAAATGATGATTCTTTTTTGGAATATTTAGGGCATTTCCAAATCTGACAAATCAACTATTTTAAAAATATTGATTAACACTCATCATCCAATATTTTTTGCTATTTTGAGCACAAAATTACTTTTTTCTTATTTGTATTCCCATTTGTTCTATTATGGTAATTATTTTATAGGTGTGACCCAAAACTCTTCCTATGTTGGCTCTCTTTGAATCTTCATGCACACTTCTTTATAGAATGTTAATGTTTTTAATGTTTCGGAGAATGTTTTTACAAGTCACTTTATTATTTATCAAAATCTGTTGTAATTTTCTTTGGATTAGGAAAAGAATAGATACCAAGATATGAGCCCTCTTTGGAATGACCTTTACTATTTAGGTACCAATTTTAATACCCCTTGGTTTTTTATTGGGGACATTAATATTATCCTTATCTCAAGTAAGAAAATTAATCAATCTCATGTTGCTATTTTTTTGAGAGAATTTAAGACTTCTATTAAAGACATAAACCTTGTTGAAATAAATCATATTGTTCGGAGGAAAACTTGGTATTGAAGGCACTATAATAGAGTGGTCACCAGTAAGTTGGATAGATATTTCACAAATGACCTTTCATTAGAGAAATGGGACCCCATCTCCAATAACACCCTTCAAATGATAAACTCTAATCAACATCCCATTCTCATAAATTTCTCCACAAAAATATGAAGCACTTGCTCCATTTTAGGTTTAATAATGTGTGTTTTTCAAATGATTAATTCATTATTTTCATCAAAAATTTATATTCTTCTACGAAGAACTAAAATGATTCATTTTTTGTTCTATTATGTTAAAATACATTAAATAAATTCTCAAAGTCTAGTGTAGTCATAAATCCAAAAACCATTAAAATGACATCATTATTCTATAGGATCATCTTAACTAGTATCAAAACAATAAAACTAGATATAATTGCACCATTGATCTGAACCAGGAGATAAACATATATGTAAATCGCAATACTTTAATCTCCATTAAAAAGAACTTGTGGAAACAGGCTTATAATGTAAAAGGGTTATCATATGGTTATAGGAATACTATGTTCTTTTACTCTCTTCAATGATTCAGGAAACATTGTAGACTGTTAACCTTTTTAGAAGATTGGTACAACCTTTTAGAGATTGAGGATAACATTGCTAAACATATTGTCTCTTACATTAAATCAATATTTAATGTCCCAAACATCAACAAAGAACACTTACGTGAGATTATTCTGATGATATTCCATGTGGAGGATAACATATTAGTTTTAATCATTCTCTTAGATCATGAAATTAAAGACATTATCCTTAGATTAAATCCTGTTAGTTCTCTATGTCCTGATGGATTTAGTAATGGTTTCTATCAACATTATCGGGACATTATCCTTTTTTTCTTACTTATCAAATCATTCTTTTCCAATGGTGTCCTTATTGGTGGTCTAAACGCTCAAATTATTTCTCAGATTCCCAAAGTGGACAATGCTTCTGAGATTCATCTATTTAGGTGTATTTCTCTTATTAACACTCTTTATAAAATCATCACTAAACTCATTGTTAATAGTATTTTAACTATCATGGAAAAAATAGTCTCCTTGAACTATTTTGGGTTTATTATGGGAAAATCCATCCATGAATGCATTTATCTTGGCTCTGAGTGCATTAAAACATTAAACCAAGAAAGAAAAGGAGGAAATATTTCAATTAAACAAGAAATTATAAAATCTTTTTACTATATGGACTAGAGTTTTATCTTTATGGTACATCATTGTTTTGGTTTTAATGACCCCTTTATCAATAAAATTAGAACCATATTCATGTCTGCCTCTATTTCTTTTCTGGTTAATGGATCACCTTGGGGATATTTCGAATGCACCAATGGTGTTAGGAATGGTGACCCACACTCTTCCATTCTTTTCTCTATTGTGGGAGACTATTATAGTCATTTTCTCACTCATCTTATATACTAGAACAAGGTCCATCCCATTCATGTTTTGGGGAATGTGAATACTCTCACAGACATATTTTAGGGTGATGATATCATCTTTTTCCTACATGGTGATAAAAGTAATATTAGAAACCTAAAAAGTTCCCTCTCTCATTATAAAGAGGTTCCTGGTCAATCCACTAGTTTGAACAAATCATCTCTATTCATTGGGAAAACATTCCTCCTAGTAGTAAATGTAATATTATTAGTGACTTATGCCTAAAAGAATGTTCTTTTCCTTTTACTTATCTTTGTGTTCCCATTTTTTTGGGTACACCCAATTCATGATACTTTTCTACAAAATTTGATCATGTTCTTAATCATTTATCTTTTTAGAAAGGTAAATCTATCTCTATGTTAGGAAGAATTTTCCTTATCAAATATATCATTGTTTCTAAAATTTTATATTCTATAATGATTTATAAATGGACTGTTGTTCATATCAAAAAAATGAATACATCAATCAAAAATATTATCTGGATAGGTAGTACTATATAAAGGAAACTTTTGATATTCCCCTAGTAGACATGTTTTAAACCTATTGATAAAGGTGGTGTTGGCATAAAAAAATATTAAGTTCTTTAATGAGGCGATTCAAGCTAGACTAACTTGGATTATTATTTTCAACAAATATTATTCTATCACTTTTCTCAAAATTAGATTTCCTAGAAAAAATAAAAAAATAAAATCAAAATTCATATGATCTTCTATCTTTCCATCTATTAAACAATCTTAATCCAGCATTATGAACAATTCCAGATGCATGGTTTCCTAGGATTCCTCAAAGAATTTCAGGTTGGATAACTGGAATGGAACTCCATTAATATATATTGTATCTTCATACCAAAATCCAAATATTACCAATTATTCAATTAGAGATATGATAAATTCTCAAAATGATCATCCCCCTAACACCAATATGCATGACATTGACAACTACCCCTTTTATAACTGTGACAACTTTTTAATTTAGTAACCTTATCACAATGGTATTCATAACTCAAAAACAATTATATTCATTTTTTGTTAATATTGAAAGTGATTCTGGTTGGATAATTTTTCTTGAAAAACCTTAGATATATCCTTTAATATTCCCACTTATTTGGCGCCTTTATAACAACAGGTTTCCAAAAAAATGTGACATCAATCATTTTTAGTTAAACTTTTATCTAAATATTGAATTTCTAATCAACACACATAATATGTTGATAATCTATTTCTTTCATGTGCCACTACTTCTCCTATTTGGAACTATATTTTGGCATTTTTTTCTGTATATGGTTGATTCTTGACTCTATGAATTCTCAACTAAAGAGATATGTATAAATGGAAATCTCGTAGTAAATTAAGATCATTTTCCTTGCTATTATTTCTTAACATCATCATGTGATATGGTATGATTGATATGATATTAATCACAATAACTTCTCATTCATCCAAAATGTAGGATGGATGTGGGTACTTATTGCCATACTTGAAGCAGTATTGATGTAAAAGTTCCATTGTAATAACACTGTATTGGACATTGAAATTCTAAAATGCCTTTAGATTGATGGAATTTTTTTACAACCATGAATCACTATTGAAGTGTTCTGGTGGGATCCTTTCACTAGTTGGATTAAATTTAACGTGGATAGTGCCTCCAAAGGTAATTCGGTTCTTCTGGGTTGTGGTTCTATCTTAAGGAATCACCGTGGCCAGCCTTGGATGATTTTTTGGTAGTTGTGGCATTTCCTATTCTATGGAGGTGAAAATTATGACTATGATATATGTTATTACTTTTTAAAAGAACTATTATTTGAACAATCTATGGATCTAAAGTGATTTTAATACCATTTTTCAAGCAATTTGGAATGTTCTGACACATCTTGCATGGCTAATTACTACTCGTTGGATGGATTTCATCTGCTTGCTTCTCAACATCAACTACATAATCACTCACTTTTAACACGATGCAAACATGGTTTTGGATAACCTCTTTAATAAGTGAGTAAACCAGGGCATTACCTAGCTAGATGGCATCCCCACTAATTTACATCCCCTTCATGATAAGTATTGAAAAATGATTCCATCTTTTATACTCATATATCATCTTCCTTTTTTATTTTTTCTACTGTAGTATTTTGGCCAGGGAATCATGGTTAAAAATATGAGATAGGGGTGTAAACATGAATCCCTATTTTTATGGAAAAAATGTACACAAATTGAATGTGGACACATTGTAAAGTAATATTTACCTAATTATCTAAAACTATTAACCAGAAATATACTTCTTATTTAAGATACTTAATCCCTTATTAGAAATCGTGTTTTTATCGATTGATTATGTTACAAGTAATTATAATTTTTATAAAAATAAATGTTTCGACACCTTTTGATTTTGTAAGAATCATCAAATGTAATTTTAATAGACTCTAATATATATATTTAATCATTATCTAAATATTAAGGATTTCCATGTTACTTTAACCAATATTTACTTATTTAGAATGGTTTTCCATAGATGAAACATGGAAGCCGATGTAGGATGGAATCATTGGGACAAAAAACATTCAAATCAATAACCATGAATGTTTGGAATAGAGAAGTTTGTTGAATCATTAACTTTGCTGATGTAGGGTATTTACAGTGACATCCATGAAATATAACAAGTTAATTATCCATTGAGGAACAATTCTATGGTGGATCATTTCATGAAACAACACCATCCTAATTTTTTTAGATCTCTATAATTTTTCAAATACAAAGGATTAATAAATTCATTATAAATGATATTTAATTTTTTGCGATATATGAATCGTCAACACTTAATTATTTTTATCTGTGATTCTGAATGTAGATCCAATCAATGGTGGTGTATAATTAAGTTTACTATGGAAAGGGATGATATTAATGCTATTGATTGGATTTTCTTTAATGATTGTTTTTCTTCAAATTCATTTTCCAAAGATTATTAATCTTAAAATAGAAAGCTGATTCATGTTGTTAAATAAAAAAGAACGAGACTCAGTGGATTCTTAGGAAGTAAATTTTATTGTACTAATTATGTATACATTTAATTTTGTTCTATACCATTAGAGTAAAATTAAATGAATTTATATAGGTCTAAAAATAATTTCATTATTAGTGTTTGAATATTATGAATTTAAAAGTTTTTAGATTATGATCCATTTTTCTCAAGAAATTTTAGATGGATATTTCTAATACTTGTGTAATTTGTCACAATAAGAGTAATAGGAGTCCATGATGGAACGTGATGGATATGTATTCAACCATAAATCCTAAGGTAAGACCCCTATATATTTCATATTTTGTAAAATATATTTTAATGAATGTTTGATAGGACCAGAACAGTGTTGCTAATTTGGTAAGCTCAATTAATTATCCAATGATGAGAATGAAAATTATACTAATTAAGAACGAAATGGGAAAATAGATATCCATCCTGTAGTAATTTTTTCATTAAAACGGAATGAGACAGTATTATAAAATATATCTGAATTAAGTTACTCAATGTGGGAATCACCAGGATTTGAAATATTAAGGTCAAACAATGTAATTGTTAATAATAAATATAGATAAGAGAACTATAAATGATGTTCTGAAAAATTACATTTCTTATTTATTCAGATTATATCAATGTATTGTTTCATTTTGGGTATACAAATTTTTTTATAAATTGAAACTTTTCATATAAAATGGAAATAAAATCTAAAAAATGATTTCAAATTCATTAGTAAAAAATAATTTATTGAAATGTTCATTTTATCATATGTATAATTCTATTTCCAAATAAAACTTGTTATCTCATCCATTGTAGATTTTGAGTTTATTCCTTGTAAAGAATGGATTTCAGTTTATTATGATATGAAATATTATAGATCTGAGGAATTAATTGTTAAGAATGGGTTTTAGTATTTATATGAGAATGAATATATACCATTGATATCATATCAAGAAGATGATAAATAAAAAAATAATGGATAGGAATGTTATCTTACAAATATTTTTGAAAGGAAAAGAACTGTTAAAATTATTGATATTATAGTATTCAATGAATATATGAATGTATTTCCTAATTATTTTCATAGTTATATTTTTTATCAAGAGTTTTAATTTACTATTGACTTAGTATATGATTTTAATCCAATTTCAGAAGCCCCTAATATAATGGCTCCAGAAAAACACTTGGAATTAAAAATTATGTGACAATAGTTGTTAGAGAATGGTTTAATCTACCAAATAACATCCCCTTGGTGTACTCTTATTTTATTTTTTGAAATAAGAATGCTTCCAAGATCTTTTTCAATGATTATAAATCACTCAATAACACCACATTTACAAATAGGTATATATTGCCTCATATTAATGGCAAAATTGATCAACTATTGGGAGTTTATTTTTCTGATGATTGATCTCTGGTATTGGTCTCACCAGTTTATGGTTATGGTGGAAGATATTATGAGGATGGTGTTTATTCCTAGTTTTGGGAATTATGTGTTTCTGGTCATCCCATTAAGGTTAACGAATTCACTCTGTGTATTTATGGATCTTATGTATAGTGATTTCCTTGTTTATTTGGATATATTTGTTGTTATTATCATTGATAATATTTTATATTATTATAAAATATAGAAGTAATATGGTTAACACCTATCAATTGTTCTTATTACTTCAAAAGGTATTTTTTATGGAAAATTCAGAAATTTTAATTTTGGATGTAAGAGATTTCATTAATTATAAATATTTTTCTATAAATATGGAATAACTATTTATCCTTTAAAAAAAGTGTAGTTAAATAGTTTCCATAACATAAACATTTCACTAAGATTCAAATTTTTCATGGATTACCTAGTTACAATCAATGGTTTTTTGAAAACTTTTATTAGTTATATAGGCCACTAACTATGTTAACATGAATAGGATTCAAAATCATCTGGATAGATGAATATAATGAATGCTTCTATAAATTAGAAATAAAATTGGTCAATACACAAGTGTTATCCATGAAATTAAGAAAAAAGGAATTTATTATTCAGAGTGATGATTCTTTGAAGATAATATGTTGCGTCTTGATAAAATGTGATTGGGAAATTTCATATGCTTCACACCAATTAAAACTCCCTAGTATAATTATCATACATGTGATCTTTATATTTTATTGGGTATTTTTTTCTTTAAATATTTGGATTAATATATAATAAATGATAAAATATTAACTATATAAGGACCATAAAAATATTAAAGTATATATTTACTCAAAAATAGTTGAACACGAGGGTGAGAAGATAGCTAAAACTGATTAAGGATTTTAGTTGCACAATTTAACATCATCCTGGAAAATTAAACATGGTAATTGATAACATACATTGAAAAGATAATTTATCCTTAACCGTGATATGTTTTGATCGTGATCTAACATTTAATAATATGATGAATATTTTTCTATTAATTATGCATGTAATTACTCCTTATTTTTTGGTTTGAGTGTCACTGTAGTCATATTTTTCAGAAAAAAAAATTTCTTTATCAAAAAGTGGATCATGATTTTCCAAAAATGGGTGCATTGTTATAGAAGGTTAAGCATTTTTAATTTAACATTGATAAATAATGTGTGACAATATTTTGAATGATGTTGTGTATGGAAGTAGATAACTAATAGAGATGATTTCTATGATATTCTCTTACATTATAATGTAGAGATACTGGAGGAATCCTTCATGATTAATGTTATAAAGGAGGATACCCATAGAATTTTAAAAATAACAAAAAAATATAATATTTTATCGAAAAATATAACCATATTTCGATATGTGGTTTCAATTAGAGGAAACCCATATTGTAAAAACATATACATACATGGGATAAGATGGATTACCACTTTGAGAATCACATTAAGGAAAATCCAAATATGAAGGTAACCTCCATCCAATGGAATTTATATTTGATAAATCAATCAATCTATTTTATTTTAATTTTTGGAATGATTAGATTATATCCTATGTTCTTTGATATTTTTTCTTGTTTTATGAACGTTTTTTGGTTTCCCACATTTCCTTTAAAGTGAAATGTTGAAATTAAAATTTAAATTTACAGTCATTTGGTGTATGAATACTGATTCCCAATTTATGATGAGATTTGTTTGTGAAGATAAAATCTTACCATTTTTTTCATCCTAGTGTCACTAAAATGTAGAGATTCCTTCATGATGATTAATAGTTTTTTTTCATGAAGAATGATATTTTCTATTTTACCATGAAATTTTTTACTTTTCAACTAGTCAAAGATAATAGAGAACCACCACAGGGGATATTCTAGCATATTCCATTGAATGATTAGAAGTAGAAGAATATATAAATATATTTCATGGTTGGATTACCAAGTACATTTTTGGTAATAATGGGATTTTCTTTATTGTTCATCATTTCCAAAAATCTTTTCATTTTTTCGTATTTTATATAATATCTATTTTGGATCATTATATTAGACTTCATCTTAAAGATATAGTTTTATTATCAGGATTCCTTCTCTCTATTATACCTTGTCATGATCCCATATTGAAATTAAATTTTTGGAATGGACATTATAATTCAATGGGTATTGAATTAAAATTTAGTTTATATTTTCCTCCTCATTTTTATAGATAGTTAGTGTAAATAAATATAGAATTTGGAAAATACAATTCAGCCTCTGTCATTTAATTATCAGGGATGTTGAGGTTAATATGTTTCTTTAGTTGAATTTAAATATATTTATAGGTTTCATTAAAATATACAAAATGAACCTTTTAAGTAATTATATAGATAGTAGTGTTGAACTTCATTATGTTGGGATAAAGTTAGCGATGGTAATTTTCTGGCACCTATACCAACCCTAGCCTTCTACACATATCACTACAAGATTTTAAGCATAATAAAGCATCATATTATAAGCCAAGGATCATGATGTCCAGTGTATTGGAAGACTAGGTACAAACAACTAAAAACATGGATTTAGTCATCATAAGGATACCCTAACTTCCATTGTGCACTTAAATCTGCATTCACTATCCCAGGCATAAGATGAAAAAAGGGATGAGCTAAAATCCCAGTAAGGGAATAAGAATAAGAATAAATATTAAGCACATTGGTTAGGAAGCATGACATAATGATATAAAAAGGAATATAACATAATTGAACATATAGAACCATAACATATAAAACATAGTATCATATAAACCTAGAATAATAGAAATGTTCCAGCAACATAACACATGAATTTAGCATGATTTATTTCAAATAGAGGATCAAAAGCTAAGGTTAACCACCGTGACCATTGCACATGGTAGCATGAGGCAAGGCTAACCTCCTAAACCGCTACACGTATTGTCTTATGAGACTCAACTTTACCCAACTAATTGGAGTTATATTTGGGTGTACAAATCATGACATGTTAATTAATATTCTCAAAACATAAATAATCATATATAATCAATCCTACATAAACATAAGGGTACCCATGGAAAGAAATGGGAATCATAATCATGTCATAAAGTGTAATAGAGTGGTGTATCATAAAAGTATCCATGAAAGAAATGAATTAAGACATAAATGGAAATTCATACATTAAACTGGTCATATATCATTGTAAGTTATGTCAAACAAAAGTGACTGCATTTAAGAAGAGTATTAAAGAAATTTTAGCATTAAAACATTGTAGTACAATTTCAAGGAAAATACTAAAGAGAACTTAAAATAAAAAGGGTAATAATCCTTTATATAAAAAAAGAAGTGAACAAAGAATGATTTCATAATAAATAAAATATTTTTATAATAACAATGGTGGTTCGAAATACATTATAGAGTGAACTTTAAATTGGGTAATAATTTGTTAAGTTCCCTTAAAATAGGTTTGCTTATCGAGAAGTATTAAGGAGGGAATCACTTAAAAGAATGTATATCCCCAAAAGAGAATGATTAATGGATCAGGATACATGAGTTTGGACATATGAACGTAATATAAAAGGTGTATATAAATAGATTATAAGATTTCATTTGGGTAAAAATAGAGTAATAATAACATAAAGGAATAATGGAGGTTTTGGTAGAATCACATACCTTAAGTACGATGGTGTTCCTTGCCTGATCTTAATGACATGAATAATCAAATCAGTATAATTAATTAATAATTCCAAAAAAATAACATGGAAATGATTTTTTATAACTTTTTTAGTTTTTTCATAACCTTTTTTGATTGGTTATTATGTTCAATTTCATTTTTTTGGTCTGTTTATTTCATGATCAGTTTACTTATATACATAAATGGATAATCATGTAAAATGAAGACAGTTATCTACAATATGGATTATATTTTATTATTTAACATCCAAAAATTTCCATGGTTGTAAATTTAATTTGGTTTCTTTGATTGAAGTTAAATCATTATATGAAACATTAAAGGTAACATTTCAGGTTAATTGGTGGTTTATTTATCACAACAAACACATTTTGATTTATAAATCAAAACCACGTGTGATAAAAGATTACAAAAACATATATGAGACACAATAAATATATTATATTCTAGTTCAACCATAATAATGAAGTACCCCAGACCACCCTGAGGGGGGGTGGTGAATCAGGGTGTCAACTTTATCTCTTCTTTACTAGATCTTGTTCCCATGTTGGTAGGAACATGATTAAACTTTTATGATGGATAAGTGTAGTAAATAAAAAATTCAAGAGAACAATAGAAAAAATTTTACTTGGTTCACCACTATGGAATACATCCAAGGAGCAAATGCCGATAGGTTTCTGGTCCTACCAAATTAAATTAATCTATACTAGTAGTGGATTACAAAGGTTCGAGCACATTAACTCTATCTCAGGAAAACTTACTTTACAGAGGTTCAAGGATAGCACACTGCTTCCCTTGTATCAATTTTGTTGACACCATCTAGCTCAATACCTTGGGAGAGGTCTCACTCAGTTTATCAACATGAAGGTTGATTCAACATATTGGCATTAAAAGCCTTTGTCTCTATTTTGCATGAGACAATTCTTGCATCGAAGTCCCAAATTGATGCTCTTTTATATTCAATTTTCTCCTTTATTGAAATTAATTATTGCACTAAAACTTCTTCTCTTTTTATTCACTATAATCACAAACCCCCTTTATGGTTTTTTCATTTCCACATACTTTCCCTAATTATACGGACTATCTCTGATCTGCGTACCACATATGCTCGGTGTATGGCACCTGGTATGCGAATAGTGCCTCTTCCGTGTAACACCCCTGCACGGCTTACCACAGCTTCTCCATAGACCACTCCTTCTCCGCCCACATTGCCTACTCTGCTCACAATTCGTTCTCTATGGACCGCGCATGCTCTGTTCACCCCCTGATCTACACATCGTGCCTACTTCGTGCACCACTCCTACTTCGCATACCGCCTCTACGTTCTGTCTCTACATACAACCTTTGTTTACTACCTCTTCATACTTCCTTCTCCTACCGCCATTATGTACCACCTTCGCGTACCACCTTCACGTACTGCCTGCACATACCACCTCAACATACCACCTTTGTGTATGGCCTTCCCATACCACCTTCGTGTACAGCCTTCGTATATCACCTTCTCACACCACCTATGCATACTGACTTGGAATATTGTTTATTCCTTCTACAGACTTCTTCGAATTCTGCGAATTAGTTCATCTCATGCATACCATTTTTTTCATATGAAAAATCTCTTTCACGGACTACTCATTCCAATTTCGCAAACTATTTTTTCTTTTAGATACCACTTTGTCCTATGTAGAATCTTGCATGAATACCAATTTTTTACTTAGCTGAGATCTTCCACAATGATGATTTTTTCTTATCAAATTCACTCTACTAAATGATAGGATTACCACTCCTTATATAGGAAAATAACTCTGCAAATTTCACTAGCCTATTTTACCCAAATTTTTAATGTAGGGCCACCTTTAGTGCCTAATGAACTCCATCCACATACAGTGATCCTCCACCACGTATTGTGACCCACTGCCCAACTGTGAACCTTTACTACGTATCGTGTACCTACCAGTCCGCGTATTGCATCTATTCCACCAATGAGGATCCATTCCATGTACGATAACTCCTTCCATGGAAAACCTTTTTTGGTACCACGATCCATTATGTATACCTTTCCAACTTACTAGGCACCTTTACCACATACAGTCATTGAAATCCATTTTTGGTATTGCGCACCGCTCCATGTACCATTTCCGCTTCCAGGTACGTGGCCGCAAACTATTCATAAAACATGGTATGAGATCGACATTCCGAGGAACACGGTTTGATTCATTTTCTATTTTCTTTCTCCATTATACATCTCATTCAATCCTATAAAGAAATACATCCATTTCCAAAAAAACAAAATCACGATTTTGATGTCCAAAAATTTGGAAGATTCTCTATAAATGTAAACTCCTTAAAAATCTGCTTTGGTAAGAACACCATTCCTAATTAACTATCATCATTCTTCTTTAACAGTCGGTGGATTTCATAACGAACTTCTTACACCATGATATATACTCATTGAACAATCAATTATAGAATCTTCATATTCTCCATGGAAAGTACTGAAACTTACCAACTTCTCTATCTTCTAGCAACATTAGTCTTTCCAGTCAACACAAAATATAACGGGCATCATCTTCTCAGCTATGTATGATCGTTCTTAAATCATCAAATCTCCACATGATCCCTGACGCAATAATGCATGTATCTCAATAACTTTGGAGTTATTCTTAATCTCATTATTCGTTTTTATCTTCACTGATAAATACTAACAAAAAATACAACCTTATACACAAAGTGGTCCCAACAATATCCCCCTTTGTATTTTGTTGTAAATACCTTAAAGTTTACCTAAAATGAGAGTGTTAATATAAAAATGAGAATCTTCTCTCTCCCATTACTTTCATATCACTTATCATCTCCTTATTGACAAGAAATACAATGTTCATGGGGACAGGGGTATCAATCCATACTTAAGAAATGTTCCACAAGTCAATTCACTGTAAGTCTACTTGAGCAATGATTGGTGTAGAAAACAATAACATTTGATTTAGAAAACAAGACTATACATTATTCACTAATCATGAAACCTAATGATATGAGAACTCTTGTACTTTATCTTCATAGGTTTTCCACTTTCATTCCTAGATGATAAAATTGAATGTAATGGGAAATAATCAAACCAAAATTCCTGGACTCACTTGAAAAAATAGATCAAAAACATTTTAAGTGTAGCTCGAAGGATAAGGGGCCTTAAGGAACATCCATTATTCTTATGTAATTGATTAATTTAGTTACTCCCCCTTTGTAAAATGATCTGCATTATGAGTAACCAAGGATAAGTGATTGAGAAATGATATACCTTTTCCAATGACATGATCCTTAAAAAATTTCAAGTGTAATTGAAATTATCCAAACATGATGTTGAGGCCTGTTGAAATAATAACCCTAACATATTATTCATTTTTCTCCCCCTCAAGGGAAAAACTCCTCGTCTTCTCCATCAAGGGTTATCATTTGTAATTTTAATCCTTCCATATCAATTAAAGAATCTTACAGGGATGGAATCTTCTTCAGCATAGCTATCAAGAGTCGATAGCATTCACTACATCTCGTGTTCTCCTCCAGATAGAATGCTTCACATTAAATTCACTATTTTTCTGGCACAAATACAATACATAAACGATTATGGGTATAAATTGGTCCCTCCTTTTTTCATATATATGAGTTGCATGGCTGAGATGTTTTTCTCAACCATGTTCTTCCATTTACTCAAGTATTTGTTCTTGCACATCTTAACATATGACCTGGTCTATGTTGATGTGGCATGGATATCCTCTCATTATATTATTCTTTTCTATATAGTTTTTCTCCTTATCTACCACTATTAATGATATATTCCTACTTCTTTAAATAATTTCTTCTTTCTCTGGTATTAAGGTTAGAAAACATTTTGCAATGTGACTAGATTTCAAACATTTTTCACAAAGAACTTATTTAACACATGTTTTTCTTTTGGTTTTCATTCTCTCATGTACTCTATTGTCATCACGTGAATGTTTTCCATTTCCTTTATCACTAGCCTTGGCCTTTTCATTCTCACATTTCCTTATTCTTTTCAAATATTTTGTCTAAATGACCAATGTATCATTTGGAAAAGATGTACCATGTTTAGATCTTCCACACAGGTACATCTGAGTGTCGTCCCTCTTAGTTTATCTTTTTAGATGAATTACACTTCAATTTCATGGATCTAAAATATAGGGTCTTATCACCTTCCCTACAAAAGATCTTCTTGGGGAAGTGTGTGTTCAAAATATTCTTTTGATTTTTTCTAAAGGAATATTCTTTATACTTAGCTAGAATTAGAGGTCTAATTTTATTATCAACAGTGAATTCATGTTGAGGTGGTCATGTCCCTACCTTGTGACCACTTTCATTGCGTACATCATTGATGTTATCAAGAATTCAAAATCTGATTGTGGTAATATATGCTTCTAGACCTACTGATGTTTCTTATTCGTCTATGGATTTCTTCTCTTTGATAGAGGCTTTCTCTATGCTTTTTCATTTTGGGGATTGTTCCAACAGTCTAGTGTGCAATGCACAAATCTGTTGCAACACCATCATTCACCAACAAATCTTGTCTTATATATATCTTCTGTATAAAGTTGTTGGGACTTCTTCTTAATGTGATTTTTTCTATCTAGGGAACCATGTTCCATCCTATTATTTCTATCCAGCCTATCCATGGTTGTAGGTTTCTTCTCCTCACCTTTCCTCATCTATACCTATTTTTTATTTTTCCTCCAACCATCACTTTTTGGAGAAAAATATTTAAAAACAGTAGTACAAGTAAGTGTATATGGTGCCTTCATCTTCTCAACTTCTTGTGATAGATCAATGAGTGAATTCATGATCTTATTATCACATGTTAGAGGTATTTTGATAGTAGAATCCTCAAGTGAGCATTAAGTACTAGCAGTAACTATTTAATTCTTTTTTGAAGGCTCAATATGTGTCTTTTCAAGATTTTTCAACTGGTCATCCAATTATAGACATTTCCTATTGAGAATGACCATAGGATCTTCAATCATAGTCATCTTATCTTAACAATACTTCTTTATTCTAACAAATTATTCTTTATGAAGCATCATTTTATTCTAAATCATAGTGTCGTGTTCCTCGATCTTCTTGGATATCCCTTCCAATTGTAGACCCTAGACATCATTGCAATTTTTTATTTTCCCATTAAGCACATGGATATTTTGTTCAATAGGATTTTTCACTCTCTCTACCTCTTCAACTTATTTGAACCATTTTGATGTATTTAATTCACATTTCCGCCTGGTCTCTTCAAATTATTAAATCTATCTAGAGAGATGAAAACATTCTAATATTTTCTTTACTAAGACTTCCTCCTAGAATATGCTTCTTTTCTTAGTTGGGTGACTTCCCCTTGCATAAATTTTAATATTCTATAAACAAAAACAACAATTTCTTCAGGAATATCATGAATATAGGTTCTCAATTTCTTATTATCACTTTCAAGCTCATGTGATATAAAAATTTGATCAGCATCACCACTTGTGGTGGAATACATATGTTTGGTATAACCTTGAGCCACACGGTCTTTGATTTCCAAGCCAGATATCTCATACTTATTGGAAAGGTATAGAGAACTATAAACATATTCTTCTTCAGATAATAAGGACTTCTCCAACTGTCACTTCTCATTATTTTTTCTATTCGTCCTGGTCTTGCTAGGTATAGACTTCTAATCATAGATATTGAGCTTTCATCAAGACTGTTATTCGTTATTGACTTAGGGAAGAAAACTCAAATCCTCTTCTAAATATAATTACCGAAGAGTATCAAATATACATAAACCATTCCCCTTTGATACCAATTGAAGAACCCTAGGCCACCCTAAGAGTGGGTGAATTAGGGTGTCAAAATTTTCTCTTATTTATTGTATCTTGTTCCCACATTAGGAGGAATTTGTTTAAACCTATATGATATATATATGTAGTAATTAAAACATCTATAAGAACCAAAAAAAACTCTTTTTACTTGGTTTACCACTAAGGACTAGGTCCATGGATCATATACAAATAGGTTTTCAGTTGTACCAAATTTCATTAATCATCACTAGCTGTGGACTATAAAGTTTCAGGCATATTCACTCTGTCTTAGAAAAACTGGATTTTCAATGTTTTAGGGATATCCCACTACTTCCATTAGATAAATTCAGTTCAATCCCCTGGATTACTGCCTTTGGAGAGGTCTCACTCAGTTTATCGACTTGAAGGCCGCTTCAATATATTAGCATGAAAATTATTTTTCTCTATTCATCAGGATACAATTCTTTCATGAAATTCCCAAATTGATGTTCTTTTATATTAAATTTTATCCATTAGTGTAATTAATGAATGCACAAGAACTTATTCCTTTTTTATTTTCTATAATCATAAACTCTCTTTATAGTGTTCTGATTTCCAAAAATTGTCCTTGATTCTACAAACTATCTTTGGACTACATACCATTCCAGCTCTACATACTACACTTAGTCTACGTACTACATTTGTTCTGCATACTGCCCCTTCATGACATATTGCGCCTACTTTATGGACCACGCCTGCTCTGTGCATTGTTCCTTCTTCGCACACTATGCCTGTTCCATGCATCGTGCCTGATCTGTGCACTGTTCCTACTCCATGCACCGCCACTGATCCGTGCATCGCGCCTACTCTACACACCACACTTTATATGCACAATACCTCTATGTACTGCCTCTGCGCACTACCTCTGTGAACCACCTCTGCACACCGCCTCTGCAAACCGCCTCAAAATACCGCCTCTGTGTATCACCTCGGCGTACCACCTTCACGTACTGCCTTCACGTACCGCCTCCATGCACCCCCTCTGTGTACTACCTTGGCATACTATTTCTTCCTTAATCGGACTTCTTTAAATTGATAGAATTATTTTTTATCCCTCATAACATTTTTTCTTTTGTGAAATCTCTTCGGTGGACTAATCCTTCTGATTTCAAAAACTGTTTTGTCATTCGTGTACCACTTCATCCTATGCATAATATATCTTGCATACCACTTTCATATGTAGCCGATATCTTCCACAATGATGATATTTTATTATCAAATTTTCTCTACATAATGATTGTATTATCACTCCTTATATAGGAAAATAACTCCATAAATTTCACTAATTATTTTTCCCTAATTTCCAATGTGGAACAAGCTTCACCGCATACTGAACTCTATTCACATACAGTGAGCCTCACCCACGTACTACAACCCTCCGGCAAACTGAAAACCTTCAGTTTGTACTGTGTGTCTGTCAGTCTGTGTACTACATCTCTTATGCCAATGACGAGCCATTCTACGTACCTCAACTCATTACATGGAGAACCATTTTTGGTACTAAAACCCGTTCACATACATTTCCCACTTACCGAACACATATACCTTGTATTGTCACTATAAACCATTTTTTGTTTTGTGAACCACTCCACGTACCATTTCCACTTCCAGGTACATGGCCATGAACCATTTCTAGAACTTGGTACGTCTTCCATGTTTTGAGGTATGTTTTTTATTCCTTTTCTAATTTCCTTCCCCATTCTGCATCTCATTCACTCTTATAGAGAAATGCTTCCAATTCTAAAAACAAAATCCCATTTTTGAGATCCAAAAATTTGTCAAACACTGGGAAAATTGAACCTCCTTAAATATCATATTTGGTATGAACACCAATGCTACTTCACTATCATCTTTCTTCTTCAACAATCAGCGGCTCTCATCACAAACTCCTTCCACCATGATATATACTCTTTGAACGGTCAGTTCCAGCATCATCAGATTCTCTGGGGAAAGTACTGAAACTTACCAACTTTCCAATTTTCTAGCAACATCAGTCTTTCCAGTCAACACTAAATATGACTCAAATAATCTTCTCAACTATTTATGATTATTATTAAATCATAAAATCTCCACATGATTCCTCATGAAATAATGCATGTCTCTCAAAAACATTGGTGTTTTTCTTCATCTCCTTCTTTATTTTTATGTTCATTGACAACTATTGATAATAAATACAACCTTATACAGAGGTTGGTCCCAAAAAATAATGGTTTCTTGACCAGAATTGAAGATCGTAATAGAAATTGAAACCCCATCATCGTTGAATGTGGTAAATTAAAACATCTCGGATAGTATTTTTACTACTATTATAAATGAAGGGTAAATGAGAGATGATTATAACTTATTCCATTATCATAACAACGTTAAAGTACATGTAATGCATTTGATTTGTTTTAACATTTGGATGAGGAGAGATATGGATGGAAAATAAAACAAAGGAATTTAAAAAGAAAGTAAAACAATTTAAAAGAGAAATTTACCTCTTGAATTAATCTTCCCTAAGAACCTTTTAAGGGGATAGAATTTGGTCTTTTGAGGAGACTAAGGGATGATAGACATGGGGGAGGAGCATGGGGATATATTTGAGTAGAATTTAGGTTGGGATCAAGTCCTGAGAGTATTGAAAAGAAGAAGGGAGTGTGAGTGGTTTTTTATAGTGCAGGGGTGGTGGGTTTTTTTTAATATTTTAATCATTAGTTTATTATTTTTCTATAAGATATGAAATAATGATGATTCCATGACCAAAATAGTAATTAGTGCATTTAAGTTCACACCAAGGATTCTGACATTAGCGATTATGTTGGGAATAGTTTTTTTAACACTTAATGTATATATACAGTAAATTACAGCATATCACTATTTATAAAAAATTCAAGTATTTTAGAAAAATTACAAAAATTCACCCCAACCATTTTTTGATGTTCAAATCCAAAAAAGAAATCTAATTTTAAAAAATAATTTTATAAATATGAGTAATCTAATTTTAAATTAAAATAATAATATACTGGAAAAATACATATTTTATAATTATAACTAGTTTTATAATTCTTTTAAAAATTACATAATATCATATAAAATTATCTTAATACTAGAATATATAAAATAATTTATTTTTTAATAGATTTTTAAAAAAAAACTTTTCCTTTTAAATTAGTTAATTATTTATTACTGAAAAAAATTCATACACTTTTACTATGGTCATATTGTCACTTATTGGATGTCTGTTTTATATTTATTATTCCATGGGTGAGGTTACTATTCTTTCGGAAGATTTAATATTCAAAAGGGTTGTATTAAAATTTATAATATTAGGATAATATTCATAAGGGTATGTTATTATTCCCCAAAAATTATGTTTCCTCCATCAGACCCCAAAAAACAACTTGAACGCAATAGTGTATGACATATTTTCGAAATTCAAGAAACAAAATGAGAAAAATTATATTTAACGGTCACATAGTATTTAGTACCCTGATATGTCATTGTGTTTCCAAAAGTGATTATAATATAAGTCATAATTGTAAGAAGGGAATTCCATTGATAAAACATTGGGTCATTACATTATTCTCCCCTTATGAAATTTCACCCTTGAAATTTCATTATACATCCTAATCCATAAAAATATGTGGTAAATTTTCCTTCATTTCCTCCTCTAGCTCCCATGTTGCCTCTCCGTACTTATGGTTCGGTCGTTGCACTTTGACTAGGTGAGTAGTCTTATTGTGTAGAATATTATCTCTATTATCCAATATCTCCACGTGATACTTCTCCTAGGAAAGATCATCCTATAACTATTACATCTCTTTAGAGAGTACATGTGAAGGATCTAGAATGTACTTCCTTAAGAGGGATGCATGGAAGACATCTTGTACTTTAGACAGGGTGTGTCCAAGTGACAGACTATAGGCCATAGTTCTGACACGATCAAGGATCTCTAAGGGGATAATGTATATACAACATATCTTTCATTTCATCCCAAATATCATTACCATCTTCCATGGAGATATGTAGAGAAATACCACTTATCCAAAATTGAACTCAAGGTCTCGTTAATGATTGTCTGCATAACTCTTTTGTTGATTTTGGGATTCCTTGATGTGATACTAAATGGTTTTTACCTTATCCATAATTTATTTGGCCATTTCAGGTCCTAGAATCTTACACTCACCTACTTCATCCCAACACGCCAGTGTTCATCACGTTTTCCCATAAACGGCATCATATGGTTTCATTCAATTGATAGAGTGAAAACTATTTTTGTAAGTGAATTACACCAGTGGTAGATGTTAATACCATATTAATCTGAAGTCTATAGAACATTATATAAAAATATATTCATGTTTTCGAATAGATTTATCAGATTGGCCCTTAATTTTGGGATGATAGACTGTGCTTAAGTTCAACTCAATGCATAAAGAATGTTGAATAGATTTCAATAACTTCGAGGGTAATCTCATATCTCTATAAGATAAAATATGTAGTGGTACTCCATGCATCCTTACCACCACTTTGATATATATTTTTTCAAATTGATCAAATTAGAATTGCTATCAAATTGTGATAAATTGGTCTGTCTTTGTAATCCTATCCACAATGACCCATATAGCATTGTTTCCTCTAGAGGGACTTAAAAGTCCAGTGACAAAGTCCATGGTGATGTTTTCCCACTTCCATGTTGGTATGGGTAGTGGTTTCATCATCCCCTTAGACTTCTTCATTTCAACTGTCACTTGTTTATATACCAGGTACATTGATGTATATTCAACAGTATCTTTCTTCATACTGTCCCACCAAAATTTCTCTAGGAGATATCGATTCATTATTGTGCTCCCTTTGTGAATAGAGATGGGTGAGGTACGTGTGTCATTCAAAAGCTCTATGTTTTTTTTGGATTTTATGGTACATATAATTGTGACCCAAATAATACAACTAATTACTCATCAATATTGAACTTAGAGGATTTCCTATTTCTAATAGCTTCCTCCATTTTCATAATTTATACATATTTTTATTTAGTATCATTTATTTTATCCATGATGGATAGTTTTGAAACCATTTTAGAAAAGATTGATGATTATCCACCCTTAATTATTCTCATGTCAATTTTCTACAAATCCAGAAAGATTGGATAATTTTCAATTATCATCATTGATAATGAATCAGGATTCTTTCTACTTAGAGAATCCACCACCTTATTTTCCATTCTATGATGGTAATGGATTAACCAGTCATAGTACTTAATGAGATTTAACCATATTCTCTGGTGTCTATTAAGATCTTTTTGTGTGAATTTATATTTGAGACTCTCTTGATTAGTATATATCTCATACTTCTCCCCATGGAGAAAATACCGCAATATTTTCAATGCAATGATCATAGCCACCAACTCCAGATCATTCGTGGGATTTTTCTGTTTGAGGATTTTAACATGTCTTGAGGCGTGGTCTATCAGATTATCATTTCATTAGAACACATCCTAGTCCCTTATTTGAAACATCGTTGCACTCCATAATGAGTTCTCCACTTTTTGGGGGTGTGAGTACCGGAACAATGATAAGCCTCATTCTGATATCCTTAAAGATTTCCTCATATTCTCTAGTATAGAAAAACATCACCCCCCTTCCATGTCATCTTGGTAATTGGGTTTGAAAATCATGATAAGTTCTTCAAAAAATTTCAATAATACCCTTTTAGACCCAGAAAGCTGCGGATCTCCGTCACACATGTTGGACTGGGCCACTCTTCAATTGCCTTTGTCTTGGAAGGTTCTATAGATATCCCTTTTCTTGTGATAACATGCCCTAAGAATCATACTTCCTCTATCCAAAACTCGCATTTATAGTACTTCTCATAGAGCTTCTCCCTTCACACATTTTGTAGAACAATATCCAAATGCTCCTCATGATCCTCCTATCTCTTATAGTATTTTAGAATATCATCAATAATGACTAAAACAAATATTTCAAGGTAATCTCTAAAGACTCTATTCATTATATCCATGAAAAATTTTGGATCAATATTTATTCTGAATGTCATCACTATGAATTCATAGTGTCCATACCTCATTTGAAATGAAGTACTCGGAATATCTTCCTTTCTCACCTTTAATTGGTGACCGAAGGTCCATCTTAGAGAAATAAATGGCCCAATGAAGCTAATAAAACAAGTCATATATCTGAGGAAGTGGATACGTGTAATTTATTGTGATTTTATTGAGCTCACGATAGTCAATGTAGAGTAGCATTGAACCATCCTTCTTATTGAAGAAGAGGCATGTTTCTCTCCATGGTGAAGCACTTGGGAATATAAAAAACAACTCTATATTATCCTATAACTGTTCCATAGTCTCTTCCATCTCTATGGTGGCCATTCTATAAGGTGTATTTGATATAGGCAGAGATCCAAAAATAATTACAATTGAGAACTGAACCTCTCAATCAGGAGGAAGACCACTCAGCACTTTAGGGAATACATCAATGTAAAACCACATGATGTGCATCTCTTCAAGCATGATTCCCTCATTTGTCTCAATCATTTGATGTTGACATGATTTCTCATAAGGTATTAATATACACACTTGAGATAGTGATTTTAAAGGATATTCAGCTTCCTCATTACATTTGTAAAGGATTAGAGGGTGTTTTGGACGTGAAGAGTTATCACCATTTCTCGATAGTTAATGTTGGATTTGTATGAAGACATCCAATCCATTCCCAAGATAGTTTCAAACTCTACTATAGGAAGTATGATGAGATTTTCTTAGAGGTTTAGTCCACAAACGTTAACTGAGGAGGAGTTATATACATTGGATGAAATAATTTCCCTATATTCTGTTCCCACAAATAACTCAGTATCCAAATTTTGAGGTGGTGTTTAAATAGTTCTACATAACATTCATTGTATGAAATAATTCATAGAACCGGAATCAAATATTACATTCACTATTCTTGAATGAATAACTAGTGTACCTATCACAACTAAATTATATGGCTCCACCTCAGTTGTAGTGGTAGCATAAGCCCTTCCTTTTTTCCTTGGAGTTTGTTGTCGACTGCCTCTGACAACCCTTGGCTTAGAGAAATTATTCACATAAATCCCATAATCCTTGCAGTTGTAACACTACACTACAATCAAAGTGTTGATATGAACCTTACTTTCTTCTTCCACATTAGGGTAATTATTCATATCCCTTTTAAATTTTTTGGTATATTTCCCATATTTCAACATATGATTCCATTCTTGGTTCCCATTAGGCAGTTCGTAAGATACTTTTTCCCACAATTTTGACACATGGGAAGTTCGATCTTATTTTATATATAGAAGTTATTTTCCGAACCACCCATATTAGATTCCATGTAACACTTTTTTTTACTGCACCCGTAAGACCACTGAGAGTCTCTGATCTCCATTTCAACCTTGAGGGAACAACGGACAATATATTCATAGCTATAAAATTCTCAAATTTCCAATGATTTTTATATAAACAGCTTTTTTCTGATCCAGAAATGATCTACCTCGCTTTTGGCATTTACGACAAAGACAAAGGTTGATCTTGTAATCCTTGTAAAGTTTGCTTCATATGCCCCGACAGACTCATCTTCCTTCTGCTTGAGTCTGAGGAACTCTCTTTTCATCTTGAAGAGGTGGGTTTAGGGAAAATATTTATTGAAATAAATTTTCTTGATTTCCTCCAAATCCATGGAATAAATTCCATCTTGGGACTTTTTATTCTTCATCAATGTCCCCCACTAATCATCTCCCCCAACAAAATGATAGATTTCCATTATGACTTTCTATTCTTATGAGAATAGGTGGAAAGATAATATATTCTCAATAGAGTTAGTACATTTATCGGTGAGAAGGATATCTAAAGATCCACTAAATGTGGGAGGCCTTCTCTACATGAATCACTCTACAGAAAATTTCTATTTACATGGAGGAGGTGGTTGTTCCACATGATTCAAGTTATTATTCAAAACATGAGGCATCTGAGCAAGTATTGTCATGAATATTTGAGCACCCATTCATATTATACCAGGCTTATCATTATGAAAATCTTCACATTCCCTATTGCATTGATTGTGGGCGTGTTTTGTTCTATTTAATGTCATTAAATAAGACACAAGACGTACAATTAGGGGACTTGAATACTTTTCTAGTAATAATAAAGGAATCTAGTAACCTAAAAGGAAAAACTGCTATTGGAAAAGTATATCCTAACTTGTGATTCCCTAGGTTTAAATCTAGGTTATCCTTGATTTATTTCTTAACTAATATTATAATGGGATATTTTTTATTCCCTTAATAATGGTTTGTAACAAGATCATGAATTTACCATGGAATATCACTCAGGTTTGTCAAAACATGACTGCAGTATAGCCTATTATCATGCACTAGTTCTCGTTTGAGCCTAGCTCAAAGTAGTGTTTTTGGGTTTTACACCTAGATACATCTCTGCCAAATCCACCTATACTTGTTTGTATATAGATAGGGATGTATCTGTCTTATAAATAACTTACACTATATTTACCAAAATTTATAGGTTTTTTCTTATACTTAGTCTCATCAAAAAATTTCATACTAAAGTGTTTTATTCCTAATCTGTAAAAAAATAGGTCATCCATTTATACCAACTATATTGATCCTATCCATTTAAAAATACCATTACATGATTATAAGTATAATAAAGCATCATATTACAATACAAGTACCATAAAGTCATGTTTCTTGGAAGAATATATACATAAAAATGAAAAAAAGTAACTAAATAAGAAATTTATTTATTTAGTCATTATAAGGATCCCCTAAATTCCATTGTTATCTTATATCTGTATAGGATATCCTAGGGATAACATGAAAAATGGGATGATCTATAATCCTAGTAAGGTAATAAGCATAATAATAATGCCTTAGCACATTGGCTAGAAATCATGACATAATGATACAAAAAGGTATATAATGAATTCGAAGAGATTGAAAAATATAATATAAAACATGGGATCATATAAACATGGAATCATAGTAATGTTGAGAAACATTAAAAAGTAATTTAGGAAAATTCAAAGAACTTTTCACATAGAATTACTTAATTCAACATTAACCACAATAACCATTTTATATGGTAGTACGAGTCAAGGAAAATTGCCAAGACTATTGCACATAACATCTTATGAGAATAAACATTACCTAATTCATTGGAGTTCTATCTAGGTGTAGCAATCATAACATGTTTATGTATATGATTTCCACGTAAAGAATAGTACATAGTCAATCATACATAAAAATAAGGGTACCCTGGGAAAGAAATGTGTATCATAATCATGTCACAAAGTATAATAAAGCGGTGTATGATAAAAGTGTCCATAAAAATGGAATTAATCCATTCATGGAAATTCATAAGGGAAGTTGGTCATATATCATGGTATGTGTTGTCAAATAGAAGTGACTACATATAAGAAGAGTATTTATTAAATTTTATTATTAAAAAAATTTAGTGTTGTTTCAAGTAAAATACTAAAGATTATTTAAAATAGAAAGTGAAATAATCCTTTATATAAAACTAGAAGAAAACCAATAAGGTTTTTATAAAGAAAATACTTCTTTTATAAAAACAATTTTGGATTAAAATAGATTATAGAGTGCACTTGATAATGGGTATGAATTTTTAAAGTTCGCTTAAAATGGGTTTTCTTATAAGGAAATATTGATGAGGGAATCACTTAAAAGCATGTATGTCCCTGAAAGAGAATGGTTAATGGATCCAGATACATGAGTTTATAAATATAAATAGAAAGTTTAATATTTACATAATAAAATATAGGATTTCATTTGGGTCAAAAAAGAGTAAGAATAGCCTTGAAGGAATAATGGACATTTAAGAGGAATCCCTTACGTTAAGTCTGATTGAGTTTTTTTCTTGATCTTAATGACCTGAATGATAAAATTAGGTCTATTAATTCATAATTACAAAAACAAGTTTATATATAATTTATTAAGTATAATGTTTTTTATTTTGTTCCTAACCTTTTTGATTGGGTATGAGGGTCAATTTCATTATTCGGGTCAGTTTGTTCCCTAATCAGTTTACTTATATACATGACCATATAATCATATAAAATAAATATGGTCTTCCTGAATTGGAGTTAAATTTTAATATTAAACATCAATAAGTTTACATGGTTGTAAATTATATTTGTTTACATGGAGTGATGTTGAATCATTATATAAAAAATTAGTGGAAACCTTTTGGGTCAATTGGCGTTTTTTTTATCACAGAGAACACATTTTGTTTTATAAGTGAAAACCAAGTGTATAAAAAGATTACAGATTCATATATAAGACAATATAAATATATTATATTTTGTTTCAACCATAATAATGGATTCATTACCATAAATGAAGATTGTAATATCAATTTAAAACCCATCAACCTTGAATGTGGTAAATTAACACATCTCAGATGAATTTTTTTCTACTAGTATAAAATAAGCGTAAAGGATAGGAGATAATAAATCATTAAATTATCATATAAAAATTTTATTACATTTATGGTACTAGAATATTTATAAAATTTGGATGAGGATATGTAAGGATTGAAAAGAAAACAAATAATCTTTAAAAGAAACTAAATGAATTGAAAAGTGATGTTTACCTCTTTAATTAATCTACCATGAGAGCCTTTTAAGGGCAGTTTATTTGGTCTTTTTAGGAAACCAAGGGATGATGTACGTGGTGGAGGATCTTGGGATGAAATTTGAGAAAAATGTAGGCAAGGTAAAAGGATTTAGAGGGGTGAAGAGAAGAGGGGAGTGTGAGTGGTTTTTAATAGTGGAGGGGATGAGGGTTTTCATAATATATTAATCATTAGTTTATTATTTTTACATAAGATAAGAAATATTGATTATTACATGGCCAAAAAATAATAATTAGTGCATCTTAATTCACCCCAATGGTTTTTTCATCAGCGATGATGCTAGGACTAGTGTATTTAACCCTTAATGTATATATATAGTAAATTATCGTATTTCACTATTTATAAAAAATTCAAGTATTTTAGAAAAAACCAAAAAAATCAACTTAACCATTTTTCGATGTGTAGAATTAAAAAATTAAATCAATTTTTCAAAAATAATTTCCAGATATGATTAATTTAATTTTTAATAAAAATCATAATGTACATGAAAAATACTTTTTTGAAAATTATAACTCAATTTATAATCCTTTCAAAAATCACATAACGTCTTATAAAATTATATTAAAACTATAAAAAAAATTATTTTATGAAATCCTTTTAGGAATTTACATTTAATTTAAAATTTTTAATTAATTTTAGTTAATTACTTATGAACTACAAAAAAATATCAATACTTTTACTATGGTCATGTTGTCACTTATATGATCTCTAAATTTTATTTTTACATTCCAGGGTAATTTTATTATTATTTTTGATGATTTACCATTCATAAGAGTCATATTACTATTCATAAGTGTATTTTAAAATTCATATGGGTTGAGTACTATTCACAAAAAATATGTTGTTCCATCAGACCCCAAAAAACATCCAGAATGCAATAGTGTATGTCCATTTTCCAAAATTTAAGACCTAAAATTGGAAACAATTGTGTTTAATGGTCACATCATATTTAGTATCATGTTATGTCATTTTTTTCTAATGTGACTATACTATAAGGAATAATTTTTAGAAATGAATTCCATTGATAAAACATTGGGTCGTTACAGTACCAAAGTCTGTAAAACATTTTGTAAAGATGGTAAATATAATTCTTCACTATATAATAGTATCATATAGAAAGTAGAAAAGTTATGCATATAATTTTATGAAATATTTATTTTTTGAGGTAGAAGATCAAGTTTTTCATAAAGTATATCCTTGGACTACTTAAATATTTTTTGTTAAAATCGGAAATTTATGTCCCTAGATTATCAGACCATATTAAATTATGAAAAAAGTGTGAATATTTTCACAGGGGGTAACCTTTCCTTTGAGTTAATCTCAGGTACATGATATTTTTCATGTTCTCTTCCCAACGAAGTAAATACCTGATGCATATCTTGTTCTTAGCCCTAAAATTGTAAAGTTAGTGAAAAATTTCTCTGTATAAAAAATATATTACATATTTATGATTTAATATAAAAGGTATTTCAAAATATGGCGATTTACTATGTTATGACTTTGTGGATTAATCACATGATTTGGAAAGAAATTTTAGTATCATAAAAATCTATAAACAAAAAATACCTTCCCCTGTTAAAGTAACATATATCATTGAAAGTATGAAATTTCATAAAGGGTTAAATAATGTGAAATCCTAGGTAATCATTAAATTAAATCAATCATATCATTCATAAATATTAATTTTTATGGGTTCATATTAGTCATAGTTTTATAAATGAATGTGATTATTTTTTCAATTGAGAAACGAATAGTTTTATTTAACTAAATTTTTATTTCAATGTATTGCAAGGTTCAAAAAGATACATTTATGAATTTCAGTATATTAAATTGATATGATATAATTCATTTATCCATTAATCATATAATTTTTTTTGTGTTGAATTCATGGGTTTTTTCTCATAATATTTTTTTGATAAATAGTGGAAAATACAGAGTACTACTAGAATTATCATTTCATTTAAATTATTGAAAAATAATTATTATTTTTTGGATTGGTTTTTATGTTAAATTACTCTTATTTTATTTAAAATAATTCAATTAATTTTATATTAATCTTTATAATACTTAGATTTTTTATAAAATCATTTTGATTCTTAAAAGGGGAATTTTTCTTAAAATTGACTCCACTGAGGGTTGTGTATTTAGAATAGTATTAATTTTTCCACTTCTACAAATATAACATGGTTAAATTGATATAATGTTTTTAATTATGAATTTATAATTTTATAATAAGGTCCATTTAATTTTTGTTTATTATGAGTAATAACCTTGATAAAAAATTGTCCCCACTATAATGGTTAAAAGTGTTAATGAGGTGTTCAAACTATGAGATAAGGATTTTAATACCATAAAAATATGTTTAGATTTTTAAATAATAGTGGAACATTACTCATAAATATCCTATATTATAAATATTTCAATCTGGTTCTACTTTACAATGATAAACATATATAAAAATTTAAATGTTTTAAATATTTGCAAGTGTTTCTCGCACCTCACTTATAAAAGGGCTCCTACCCTCATCACTTATTCAAACACACTTAGTAATTTATCTCAAAAATGACCTTACATAATTCCTTAACATCCATATCCACGTTCAAGTGTTTGTGCTATCATGGAAATAACAAACTAATGAGGATTAAGGTGTGATATCATGGATGTTTTACAAATAATGTGTAGAATTCTTAACATAGTGTTTCATGATTATTTATTACTCGACATCATTTAAATATTATTTAAACATTATGATATAATAAAATAAGTATCTTGTAAAAATATAAATGTTATTATGGTTATAGAACAACCCTTTTTTATCACCTTTTCGAAACTATGGGAAGTGAAAACATCGCACGTGCAAACATGCGGACCACCACATCCATTAAACGATGCATTTTGTTTTTAATCACTGAATCATATGGTTTGTTAAAAAATGGATAAAATGAATAACTATTTTATATATATATTCAATAATTATGAATCTAAAAAATAATATGATAGCTACCTTCTGCCTATACTATCTTTTGGAAAATGATAACATCTCTCATCTATACGTGTGGACTACAAACTTCACTAATACATGTTATTCGTTTTTCATTTCCACCTTACTAGACTGGTCATAAATATGTAAATAATGAATAAATAAATGTTTTTAAAAACATTAATAATTTTATAAATATAATATATTAACTACTTTATTTATTTTCCACCTAGTAAAAAAATTGAAATATCGTTCAATCATGCGTTTAAACAATCGTCTTCATGAAATGACATCATTCATTTTTAATCAATTACTTACATGGTTCATTATAAATTTTTATTTAATGTAAAAATTTTATAATTATTAATTTGTTTATATTTTTTATTTATTGTAACCATAAACCCTTTGCCAAAATAAACACACCAATGTTATTTCGATGTTATTAATAAAACTTTTTTAATACATCTAACATAAACATAACCACTTAAATTTCTAAATGAAACATGTTATCATGTGAAATAAAGAGAATGCTGACAATTTAATGAAAATTAAAAAGTTTATTAAGAATGCATAAATCTTATATAATTTTATTACTATGGAGGGTATACATAAGAACCAATCATGTCGGGACTCGAGGGAAGAGACTTTCTTTTGAAAATATTTTTTTAATGTTTTATTATAAAATATTTTTCATTCATTTAGTGGTTCTTTTAAAAAAAATTAATGAATGTTTATATTTATGTATAAAAGCGTTATAATGGAATTTATTTACTTAATTTTGGTTTATTTACTAATTTTATAAAAAATAATCATTTCAACATAATCTATATGGGTTATTTTTTACTCTATAAAGGTATAAATAGAATCTTTTCAATAATAAATGGATTGACCGCATTTTCCCACCATCATAGCCATTATTATTCATCCATATTCATCTATAATTTAACTTTTTTAAAAAAAAATTAGATCATATTCTCCTTATTTTGTTAGTTGTTCATATTTTTTTGACTTATTAAATAAAAATGATACTTCTACTTATGATTATGTGGAAATATAATTTTTTTCTTACTGTTTGAAATGATATTTTTATAAATTTTAAGATGAAAAATTTAATGATTAAAAATTTATCCATCATAATGTCCTTGAGAACTATATATGATTTTAGGTGAGCATAATATAGATAATGGTGACTTGTGAAGTTATGATATCTCTTTAATGCATAGGGAAAAGATATAGTCTTTGAATGAAAAAATGAGATAGATAATAGAGTTATTAACTCCTATAAAATTAACCATTATTTAGTTATTATAACGTAGGTTAAAAATAAATGAAAATGTTATATGGATATGGTGCTCCAAGATACCTATATTACACTTGATTTAATGGATTTTATATAAATTTATTGATTTCATGAGGTAAGTATATTCTTATGAACTTTTATAGGTGAATTGATTATTTCCAAAAGAAATGTTTTCAGGATTTCCAACATTCCTCAAGACGCTTCCATAGTGTTATTATGATTATTAATGGGTTCTAAAATGTTTTATTTGATAAATGGTTGATTTAAATATATGGAAGTATTTTATTTATATGATTACTTTTTTATTTGGAAATATGTAAATGTATTCATGGGTTTACATGTTATTATCACTAGATTAAACAGATTATATTATTTTAATATCCCTTACTAAGATTTTTTTTTCTCATCCTATGTTTTCAACTATTTTTAAAATGATCTAGGGATGAGTAGAAAATTTATAAAGGTTAGGATTTCTTTTATGGTGACTCATCTTAAACAAATTTAAATTATCTTGAATGAAATAGGGGTGTATATTTAAAGCCCTATTTTTTGAAAAAATAGTATACTATATGGAATTTTAATATTTATTATAAAATTTCTTCCTAACTCTACTCAGCTCTAAATTGAAATTATCCATTAAATATAAAAAGTGATACTATTATTATAAATCATTTGTCTATGTGTTTATTATGTTACAAGGAATTATAGTAATATCCAAAATTTTATATAAATAGTTTTGTCAATATATTTCAATAATGATTATACTTTATTTTAGAAATATTTTTAACAAAGAAACCTTATTGAATAATTTTATTAATAAATATTTGAACATATTTCCATTTTATAGTCAATGTAAAATTCTCATTAGCAATATTTAATTTTTAATAATATAATAAATCAATAAAATTAAATTTTATGACTATGGAATGTAAATATAATTATCCTCTATAAATAAAATGATGAATATTTTCTATTAAGTAGACATTTGGTTATATATATCAAATCATGAAATAAAAATTGTTTAATGAATACTGAAATAGAAGTATATAAATTATATATTTGAACATATAGTCACTAACAAATAATATAAACATAAGATATATGGTTCATAAAAAATATCATTACATAAAATATTTATATACACACCATAATTTTATAATTATATTAGGAAAATATATGAGTTTATTATTTGTTTTAATAACATTTTTTATGGATCCTTTAAAATTTTGTAATAATTATTTGAAATTATTTATATATTTACTCATACCTTTATAACTGATATTAGTTATTTATAAATATATGATTTTATGAAATTACTTTAATAGTGTGAAAATATCATTCATCTAAAAATCATGACTTTATATTGCACTATGGAAACTATATTTCAAATTAATTATTATTTTATAATGTATAAATTTTTAAAATTTTGTTCTATAAAATGGGTTAGTAACCCTCATATCATGATGGAATGTTATATATATTTATCATATTAATAATAATTTATTAAAATAATTTTCATATGATTTTGTGATAAATGGAATATAATTTTATCATAAAATATGTGATAGTAATTACACCATGTTATCATTTAAAATATTATGACAAATTATCATTTACATTTAAAATTTCATACATAAATTCTTTTGAATCACATAAAAAAATATGTTACTCAATCATTTTATTAAAATAAAAACATATTATGAAGAATTTATATATTGTTCTATTATTTTATTTATTGTTTCATTTATTTTTATCATATTTATAATTTTTAACAACATTCCATGTGATTATATACTAAAACATTTCACATGAAGGTAATGCCTAATTTTTCACTAAATCTATTATTTAATAATTTTATTTTTTTTAATTTGGAATTTAATTCCAGATACTTTTAGTAATATTGTTATATATTTTATTTAATATTTTTTATGGAATTTATTATCATAATAATGCGGCTGTTGAAGTATTAACATAGAAGTTTTGAGTAACACCTCTCAAATATACAATATTTGAAGTAGTGTATATTTAAATTATAATGTTCCTATATATATAATATTAATTTAATAAAATTTATTAAATTTATTTTCAATAAATAATTAAAAAATAAACTATGCGTCAAATTTTATAATTTTGTTAAAAATGTGAAATAAGTTAAAATAAGGTAAATATATAATCATATATATGTAATAAAGACTCAACACAGCTAATTTTCTTCCCTTTGAATAAAAATAGAACTAACCGCTCTAATGGAGAAATAAGGTAGGTAATGGGGAACTATATGAGACACTTAAAAACATAGGATAATTGAAAAAAATAAATATTCAATAATTTATTCCATTAAATTCCACTCGCCACACTAATAAATACCAAAACACATTTTCTCATTTCTCCCACAAAAAAATCAAATTTACCTAATCATATCTATCTAAATAATTATTTCCCATATATCTACCTTCAACATTGAAGAGTTTTTTTGTATGAATTTATTGTTTTTAGATAAGAAGTTTATGTAAGGTCATGGTTCTTAATCCAATTTCCTTCTTTTCCAAGTATAATTATATTATTTTAATTTCCCTAAAACAAATACATTATCTAAATAAATGATTATAATTTTATTTTTTTATATTTATATTCACCCTTTAACCATGATATATTACCCAATCCTTCTATTATTACCTTATTGAGAAGTCATTACCAAGTAGAATTAAGGGTTTCTATTTTTTCCTCTTCATTTTTTATTTGAATTTATTTATTTTAATATATTTTAAACATAAAATTCATATACTTATGTTATTATATATTCATTTTATTATCTTAATATTAAACTATTATCAATAATATATTTACCAAACAAATTACATTATACCCTTTACACAATCCATTATTATGTTGAAATAAATGTTCTTTTTCCATCTTATTTGCAGTTCTTAAGTAAAATTCATTTTTTGTTTCCATTTAAGTTTCCAATTTCTTATTCCATTAGATTATTTTTATCATTTTACATCCATAATATATTACACCCATTTGAGTTCCCATTTTCCTCACATAATGCCTTTTTCATTAGTCGTTACTATGTATAATGATTTTAACGGGTATTAAACATCCTAGAATTTTTTTAAAGAGAGTATCTTATTTTCCAAGAAATAAAATCTTTATTTGGAGAAAAACATATATATTTCTATAATATATTCATCTTTTGGTATGAACCGTAAATTGTTTTATCAAGTGTTAACTTTATCTTCACTAATTTCATGATAAATGGGTCTTTACCACAATCTTTGTTGGACATTCCATGGGAATATTCATTGGATTATTATCATGCTCATTTTGGACCATAATGAAGGATTTTAAAATATTTATCTTTAGATTTATCTATATTTTATTTGGCCTCCCACCATATAAAAAACATATTTTCTACATCCTAATCTCATTCATAATCTTAATTTTTATAATTGCCTTATAAATAAAAATACTTATTCTTTAGTGGATAATGGTATTTTATTTAAACATTATGAATCTCTAATTATTCACTATCTGAGTCAAGGGAATTAACCCTGATATCCTTATTAATTAAATAAATAGGGAAATATAATTATAATCGACATAACCAATTTTTCTATATGGTAAATTCTTGTATTATGAGGTGCTTTATGAAATTTTACCTTATTTTTCTAAGTTATTCATCCTTAAACAATTTACCTTAAAGAATGATCTTTTAGTTCGTGAAGGAATAAATTGTAATTTTACATGAAATATGGGTGATGTAATTATATATCCTCGAAGTGTAATTTTTAGTATCATGATACACCTATAAAACCTCAGTGATATGTTTATTATGTTAAAAATTATGCATTCACATCATTTACATCCTTTTGAGATAATCTAATTTTTTCCAAAGGGATTATTTATTTATTTTTTCATCTATGTATTATGTCATTATTTAACTAATTTTTCATAATTTGTTTATATATTTTTGATATAAGGTTTATTCTATTATTATTCATATTTTGATACTATATATGTTATCCCTTATTGAGCACCTTTGCACACCATTTTTCTTTGTTTCCCATTTCCCATGGTAATGATTTTGAATACTATGTATAATCAGAATTAATGATAAAATTTTGGAATAATTTTTTTGGGTCAAATTATTTAATATATTTTGTATTAATGTAATTTTTATGGATCTAGTTTCTTATAGACGACTGAACCTTGATCGTGGGAATTTAATCTCATATAATTTTCTTACCATAAAATAAATATCCTTCAAAATCATTGTGACCATGGTTTTAGGTGTTATGGTTGGAATTAGAAAAAGGTTTCATAGAAACCTTAAGAACTATATTTTGAAAAAATTTGGAAGAGAATTTATATTTATAGTCAATGATTCTGAAATTTTATAAAAATAATCTATTATGGGTCTAATAATTAATATGCATCTTATATGAAATACATAATATGGAGATATCGTGTCTTTCCTAATGATTACCTTATTTATGACCAATAGTGATAAAAGAACAAAATATTTTATGCTATTGATATAAATAACCACATTCTGATATATATAATAATGAAATCAAGTAGTAGTAGTATTCATTGTGAGTCAAATTTGTTCCAACTGAGAAAGGAGGCAACATCACTGAGGCTTGACTTAGATCAAGAACAATATTAACTTCAATAAGTACAACATGAAACATTTACTTATGGTAGAAGATCATGATTTTTTAAATCTCTATTAGATCCATGCTACTTGAAACAAAACACATGACTAATAATAATTATTATAGAAATTTTATGAAAAAATTCATTTTATGATTAAAAACATGTTTTCTAAAAAACAATTTCCAGCCTTATATGTTATTATATTAAAATTATTATTTTTTTAATATAAAATTTTAATTTTTTAAAATTAACATTATTTCTAGATTAATCATTTTAAAATAACTATACCATTAATTTATAGTATTTTTAAAAATAAATTTCATTTTATGGGGATGGTAAAATTATAGAGTTTACAAATAATATAACTTTTAAAAATTAAATATTATATAAACACAAAATATAAAATATGAAAACTTTTTATAAAATAAAAATAAATTGAAGTAGTAAAATAAATCATTTTAAATAAATTTTTTTACTTTGTAAATCTGTGATTTCCTTTTTGGAACCTGATTTATATTATATTCTAGAAATATATTTTGATCATTTTCTTTTAATTATGTATTCAAAATTACGAATATAATTTAGGATATATTTTAATATAAAAAATTTTATAATTATTTCATCATACAAAAATAAGTATCAAGGTAATCAATCTTGTACATGATTCGGATGTATATACATCTTTACAATTAAAAATCATTTTTTTTCTAAAAATGGTTTTTGGTGAATTAAGCATACTTTTATCAAAAGTAAATTTTGTGATCTCTGAAATAAAATTTTTCAAAAAAAATCATATTTTCAATCACCATGTTTAAATAATGTTATAAGTTCCATTTCTATGTTGTTCATAAAAATAAGTTTCCATGGTAAAATTTAGTCACCATGGTATTGACAAAAATATGGTAAATATGTTATATCAAGGGTTAAAGCCTCAAAATATCACCAAATAGTTTCCCAAAATGGATACATTTAGGATTTCATATGACTAACCTTATCTATTTAAAATTTTATAATTTTTTGACCTTCTTTAGATGGATGTGAATTTTTTTTATATTATAAAATTATTCTTTCCAAAAATGCCACTCTTGTACTCTATAAAGATACCCCTTGACCACCCCACATCACATAACACATAAGAATTCATGTATAAATAAAAATATTCCAAAATATCTTTTGATCCTCATTTTAAATTTTCAGGATGTTCTAGTCTCACCAAAAGACCGATCTAAGAATACTTAATGAGAGGCCCAAACGAGGATATGTAAGGAAGAGTTAATTGTTTTAACTGAGTTATTTCAAGTATCATTATTCTTATAAATCATAAAAATATTAAATAAACCTAATAATATAAAAACAATTAGGGTCATAAGTATACAATATAGTTAATATTTTTTTAATAACCACTATCTACCTTCCTGATGTTCTGTAGAAAATAAAAAAAATTCTCATGTTACATGTGGTCTACTACCTCCATGAAATGATTATTATTATTTTCATTTACCACCAACAATGATAATTATAAAAATTAATTTAACAAATAAATATAATATTTATATCATAATTATTATTCTAGAAACATAATTTTCCATTCTAAAATTTATATAAACAAAAAATGGTCATAGTAAATATTACCTCCAATTACGAGAAAATTAAGACATCATTGTTGATTTGAATCTATTTTAAAAAAAACTTTAAAAAATCTAAATTGATTCATATTTTAATGTTAATACATATTTATCTGCAGTATAATGATTTTTTAACTATTTTGTAACACCTTTTTAGGGTCAATATGACTAAGCAGTGTTGGAGGAAATTACAAAACATCCCGAAGTGGTCGAGGAGGGAAATCACTATATAATTAATGAATGACATATGTTACCGAATGAAAATTAAATACATAAAAAAATAAAAAAAATATTTCTTATAAATTTGTTTAATAAACTTACTTTTTATTATTAAGAGGTTAGACACATGAACCAAGTATGTTTGGACTTGAGGTAAGGGGGTTTCATATCAATTTCACTTTTTTGAGACATGTTTCATATTATAAACATGTATTCATTTATGTGATTTATATACTACCAACATAAATTAGTATATCTTAAATAGCTATATAATAAAATTATTTTGTGTTCCAACTCATTCTTATTATTTTAATATAGTTTTTTATTGTAATTTTCATAAGGGATTTGCTTCCAAATCACTTCTTTAACAATTTTGAGTCAATTTACCAAAATATTTTTTTTCTATGACTATATTATTTATATTCATTCAATAATGTTATGTTATATACTCAAATTATTTTGAAGAAATTTTTACCCATTTATAATTTTTAAAAATGATTTAAAATGATTATTTTCAATATTTTTCATACTGGTTTCTTTAATTTTTTATAAGGTGTAAAAAAGAATGTGTTTAAATATTTACCTCATGATTAATTTTACCACCATTATTTTTGGTATTAATTAATAGTATTCCATCCAATTACTCCATGGGTATTCAAACAACCATATTTACATTATTCTATGATTTCCTTTTCTTTTTTTAAAATCTACCAAAAGTGTGGAATATTTATTCCTAATTTTCAATTTAAAATTTTAATGATTTTATAAAAGTATATTTCATATACGTCAACATACATTAAGTATTTTAATATTTTATTGGGGATTTTTTATAACCATAGAATCCACATTCTTTATTTTGATAGATTATGATTATTTTTGAGTTAGATATCATGACACCCATTTCTTTTCAATTATTTTATTGATCTATGAAGGTGTAATTAATTGGATCAAGCTACCACTAAACTGGCACATGATGTGGGCCAAAATAAGGATTCAAAATAATTCAAAATCCTCATCGTATTGGGATAATAACAAAGAGTATTTATATAAATTAATGGGGACTGTTTCAATGTCAGAAAATAAAAACAAATAGTCGAAACTATTGGGAATTTGACATAACCTATTTAGACAGTAGACATGCATTTTAAAAAAAAAAGTAGATAAAAATAAAGAATAATTCAATATATAGTATAATCACATATATATACATCTATAATAATTATCTGGATACATTATGAAAAATATAGTAGAATAATATACAACTGAAACAAAATAAAAAATAAACTAGTGAAAAATGTTTGATACAACATCAAAAAAATAGAAGTCGTACAATTCTAAAAAAATATCTTTCTGATACAAGATCACTAACCATATCCTAAATCATTTATCCACATAACCAAAAACCAATTTATTAACTATATTAAATATTGGGAACCTAATATGAAACATCATAGCTATACAAACACACATCTATGTATATATAGGGTGTGAGGAAAATATGAATAGTATGATTCTACTAAAGTGTACATGTAGTTCATATCATATTATATTCAATAAATTCATGATCATAATAATATAAAAATGTATTTTTACATAACAAATTATAAAGGAAAATTTTATATAATTTTATCTCTTTATTTCTAAAACCTAATATAAAAATTTTAATATTAAAGAAGGCTCGTAGAACCTGAGATTTTCACATTAAAACTAATAAAAAGAAAAAAAATGTTTTAAGATTCCTTTCTAATTAATAAAAATTTTCATTCAAACTTATAAAAAAATTCTTCAATATATAATAATAAAATTTTCAATTTATTTTTCAAAAGGTAACCATTTTATTTTTAAAATTAAAAATTTCAAAAATCAATTGAAAATCCATCATAAATTAAAAAGAGTAATTGGAATTCCATGTAAAAATAGCTTAAACCATGACATTAATGAAGAATAAAAAAAATTAGAAAACAAACGTGCAATTGTTCCATACAATTCAAAGTCAATGAATGTAAACAAGTTACATAGAAAAATGACCCAATTCATACACAAAAGGATATTTGCTCATGAGAAACTCAATAAGATCAAAAATGAACTATACAATAATTAGATAATCACATAACTCACTGGTAAACCTTGTTAAACCATAAAATTTTATCTAAAACCGTTGAAGGTACATGAGTTCTATAAGAAAAACCCCTAGGAGGGTGGATATTTCTTAGATAACTAGCCATGTGTGCATTAAATACTAGAATAACATGTATCAAACCCTTCAACCTAGCTACCAAGGATATCAATTTATTAATAATAAGATATGAAAAAAAGTTGTATGGATCAACAGTTTTAAATAAAACAAATAAACCTCATCCAAAATCTAACACACTCAGATGAAAGAGACCCCTTTCATATCCATACATAAACATAAATAATAAACATCCCCCATAAGTCCTCAATTTATATCATATATAACACAAAAAGGTCCTAAATAATGATAGAAGCCACAATTTCTAATAAACACTTTGAAAAACATTATAAATGGGAATTTAATGTAATTAATGGAATTTAAGTCCATTTCACCTCATTATAAATCCATCCTTTTATATATTTCTCATGTCAATAGGTGCTTACATCACCTCTAATATAACCCATTTATATTTTAAAATGTTTTAAAATTCCATTGAAATATAATAGTCTAAAAAATTAAAAATTAGGTCCAACTACCTCTTTTTTATAAAATATTCCTCTAAAACATTGAATATTCTCTTTAAAAACGAAACCACTGTGAAAACCCAATTAAAAATACTTTTATTTTTAAAAAATTTCTAATTGGGAATTTTCACACAAACTTAGCATGAAAAAAATACATCCCATATATGAAAACCCCATTTCAAACCCCTCATGGGAAAATTTATAGATGTAAATTCCAAAAACCCATTTCTAAATATTTGAGCATCTCTTGAAAGGTAATATAAAGGAAAAAATAAATACACATATCTTAATCTAAGATTAAAGAACCTGAGACATATGTCTTTGACCAAAATAATCACAACCACGAAATAATACCCTTCTTGAATCCTATAAATAATCATTTCCATGTTTAAACCCATGGTGAACACTAAAATAAATATATAAGTTATTATGGTCTATAGGTGACGGGAAAATTAGGGGGTTAGGAAGAAAGGAATGTAAGGGAAATCAAAGGAGGATATAACCATATAAATAAACATAAATCAACCAAAAGGTATTGCATAACCAAGATAGGAATAATAAAATTGGTGGAGCTCTAAAGGATCTCTCTAGGTGCAAACAATCATGAAAGAGTGCATAAATGAAGATAAAACCCCATTAAAAGAATTGGAGAGAAAGACGTAAAAAACAAAATTAACACATCCTTGGAGGGAAGAAATACGCACAAAACTAAAAGACAAAAACTATTTTGATACTCTAATAATTCCACGAATAACTCTAAAATTCTTATCCACCACACCAATTCCCTACAACCTTTTGTTTTTTAGAACCTGCCACAACTTGTATTATGGCATGATGATCTCAGTCTTATCACATAGAGGAAACCCCTTTAACCAAAGCTGTGAAAAAATACGTATTTTGCATAAAAAATCAAGTTTATTTATCATTAATGTTCATAATTAGATTTTATGGATTCAAATTTAATAAAATAATTTGGAATAATTTTTTCAGTTAAAAAATATATTGTTTTATTCTAGATAAATCATTTTCAATGAATTATATGGTTTTTTTTAAAAAGATTCATTTAAAAATTATATAATTTTAATTGTATAAAATAGAAAAAAAATTGGATTCAAAAATTTAAATATATACTGTGGTGATTTTTTGAGAATTTTCAAAATGATTCAATTTTTGTGTGAATAGTTAAAAACATTTATATTCTGAATACTGTTACAAATATAGAATTATCAAGATATAAGAATGAATTTACAATCCATGAAGCCTATTTCTTTATATAAATATATATTAAATAATTTTAAAAAATAATGTAAAATATTATATTGAATTTAGAAATATTCTTAAAACATTTCCATGTATATGTATTTTTTATTTCAATTGAAAGCAATTTTTGATTTCTTTATTTTAATTTTTTCTTTACTAGACACATTAAATTTTGAATTATCTTCAAAAAACATAAATAAATTAAATTATCCATAAACCAATTATTTCCCTTAGATACTATTTTATAAAGTATTTTGGTGTAAATTCAATTTTTATACTTAAAAATACTTTTTCCTAAAAAAAACTTTCATTATGATTTACACCTTTCTATTAAAATAAATTTTTACCACTGAAAAAGATTAAATATTTCAAAGTAATTTTATTATTTGGAATTATAAACTCCAAATTTTCTGGTAATTTTCATTTTATTTTAAATCATATTAATGAGTTTATGAGGTAAAAAACAAGTTACTATAGAAATGGTAGAATGTGATAAAAAGGAGTTAAACTATGGGGAAGGCCCTAAATATATCTAATATATATATTTCATTGGATGTGTTTATTTTTTCACTACCATATCTTATCTGTTATATTTTACTAATTTTGTTGTTATTTGTCTTGATAAATAAATTTTCATTTTTTTAAAAGCTAAGAGTATTTAAAGGATTCCTACTCCACATAATTAAAAAAGGATCTCCTCATCGCCTCCTTTATATACACACTTTTATAATATTACATTGAATATGATCTATGAAAATACCTCTATGAAACCATTATAGGGGTTCTATGGGTTTTATTCTTTCCTATAAACTAATATAAGAGGCTCTAATATGCTTTTTAATATAAGGTTATATAAGGAGGTGTTATATGTTCTAACCATGTTATTATATGTTTCTTTATTCCTAAACCATTGCCAAATATTCTATCATGATATTAAGGACAGTATATATTTATTAGTTCTATAATAAAACATTATTAAGTTGATTGGAAACCAATTTTCTACTACCATTACAGCCCTCAAAAAATGAAATTTTTGTGTATGTGTACATACAGGCCATCAGCTTCATGAAAGTTGTTTTAAATTATTTGTGACTTCCTCGCACAGATTTTAACAAAGATAGATTAAATGAATAATCATGATATTTATAAAAAAATATTATAACCCCTTAGTGTGAAGCAATGGTGAATGCTGATATATGTGGTGTGATTCACTCTCGGATATGTACTAAGCCCTTGTAACTCTGGATCTGTTTTTATCTTTTTTTCTTATTTATTTTTACGGGTCCGACTTTCGTTGGCTCCCATGCTTTCTTGGTTTTGGACCAAACAACCCAAAAACATCCAATCCAAACATAACCGATTTAGTGAAAAAATTAACCATAGTAATAAGTTAAAAAAATTAATAATATTATGTAATTAATATCATAATGGTTCTTAAATTGGAAAATATTTAACATAATTATATTATTTTTGAATGTAAAAGTTAAGCGTGGTGATTCAAGACTCGAGGTAATATTTTTTCTTTAAAACCATGTTTTCATGTTATCCTTGCAAATTATTCTATTCAATTTCAATATTCAATATAAGTTTTCAATAATGATAATGTATATTAAAAATTTATTTTTTATGTCTATTTTCAACTATGATTGAATTTTCATTCAACAGTTTTCAAATTATCATTTTAATTATTTCTGTACGAATCATTGTTTACTTTCTTAGAAAGATTTAAATGTAATGACTTTTTAAATTTACCAAATAAATTCCTTTTATCTATATAATGAATTATATTCATAATTAATATTCATTTTATTTTTTTTCATAGTTTAAACAATAAATTTAATTCCCATTGGGGGTATTTCTCTTTTTTATAGAGTTATCAAAGGATATTGGAATTTCAGTTACATTTATGAGATGTTTGAAAGTGATTATCATTATGGGTTCAAAATTATTTTATAATGAAATATATTAGATTGAATATTTTTTTATTCAAGTAACGGTTCTTTAAATTGTAGGTGACTATGGGTGATCTCAATATATTGATATACATCAAATTGGGTAAGGATTTATTATCTATAGAAATGATGATTGGAATTAAATAATTATGGTTATTTTATTGTGGTAAATTAAAATTCAAAATAAGAGATTAATATGATGTACCAAGATAACATTATGTTATATTATTACTAATATTTTTATTTATCTCAATGATTAAAGGTTCATTTCACATTTAATTTATGATCTCAATGTTCGATTTGTTAAAATAAATCTTACTATATTTCATTTTTTTAAGGACTAACAGTAATAAAATTTTTTATACCCATTATAGAGATTTAATTTTATTATATCATGTTACAAAAATATTATTCATTTGTATTAATGATAATTAGGTACATTATAAATAGAAATGTTCTAGTTGAGGTGAAATATATTGAATGAATAAAAATCCATCATGAATAAAATAAGATTATAAACATATTGACCTATTTCTGTGGGAAAAATGGAATCTTTTTTGAAGTGTTCCATTTTTTATCTAACGTTATTCACTTATTCACCAAAACACTGAACCTAAAATATCATTTATATATAAAAAATTAAACTCATACCAATAAAAACCATTATTTTGGGTCGGTTATTTGGGGGTTGTTTTTTTTGTTCCAAAGTAAATGTGTAAAAAATATTTTCTCTATCATTGGAATACAAGAGATTGGTATTAGGACTTATAGTTGGTATGAGAGAATATTTTATATAAATTTAAGTTTTAAGATTATTTTGTGAAAATACATAATAGAAATTTTAAAATATTGATATATTATCATGAGATAGTCCTTAAGAATCTTCTTATTATTTCTTCAAATATATGTTCATTTTAGAATGGTCTCCAATAAAGGTAAAAATGTTAATTTTTTAATAAATAATAAATAATAATATAATCATTTTGATAAATAACATCAATATGTCTTACTTGGAAATGATCAATTTTTGGAATTGTAGATATAATTGATAAAGTATGTCAACAGTGAAACTCATACTGGAGAGTAATAAAATTCTCTATAGAGGAATATTTTTATTGTCGATAATATCTAGAAACCTAACCCTCTATAATTTTTTAGAACCCCCAAACTAGTGGAAGATGAAGGATAGATAGTCATTTTCTTAAGATATTTGAGGTTTTTTGTTATCCAGAGCATTAAATGGTATGTCTTATAGTTTATCATTTTAAAGGTGATGTCGATCTGTGGAAGTGCTTAATTAAGAATAGTAAAAAGTCTAATGAAATGAATTCTATGGGGTGGATATTTTTTAAAATATAATTATTAAAAATATTTTTTATTGTTCATTAACATATAATGGAATGGAAATTTCAAGTGTTAAATAAAATATAAGAAGACTCAATTTTAAATTAGGAAGAAACTTTTATTAGATTTGCAAGGTATACACCAAATATTATTTTGTAATATGAGAGTAATATTTATAGGGTATATAGAGGATTGGAAGTGATTTTTGGAATATTTTTGGGAACCTGTGAGTTTCAAATTTATGCAAAATTTGTTCGATGTGTAGAGGAATTTTAGAGTGAGTTTCCTTAAAATAGGTGTCTTGTGAAACCAAGAATAAGAAGATATAAATGTGTCATTTATTAGGGAAAATCAATAATAAAAGGAAGATTTAAACACCCTATATATCCCAAATGTGGTAAGAATAAAGTTTTATAATGTTAAATAGGATTAAGAAACTGTTACTACCATAGTATTTTTAGTAATTTGGAACCTGACTATATGGAAAAGTGTTCTGACTAGGCCAATAATGTGAAACCAAATGATCTATTAATAGACAATTTTTTAATTATAATGAGTTCATTCATTATGAAAAACATATATTAAGTTATTATCCCATGTTTGGAATAATAAAGATCAAAACTATAAATGTGTGGAAAATTCATTTGATAAAAATATAGTATATACTATAAGATCAAAGGAAGTGGTGACAAGAATATTACTTGTTTACTAATATTATTCCAATTATATTTTTTATTTATGAATTAAGTAATATTTTATTTCTATGAACTTTAATTATAAAATGGAAATATTATCTCAAAGAATATAGATAATACTTTTTGTAAAAACTCCTTGGGGAATTATTAAAGAGACGATGATTTAATGGATTCTTTGTATTATCATATATGGAATTATTTTCCATGAATGTTTTATTATCTTACCCATATTAATTTTATTATATTATTTTTTATATAGATTTTATTTTATTTTATCATGTTAAGATAGGATATCGAGGTAAGGAGGTTATATTAAATTTTCAAAATAAGTTTCATTAAATATATAAGTTTGAGTTTATAATTTTTTAAACAAATAAATAATCTATAAATGTGATTAAAATGGAGGTTAAAGTTATATTACTGATATCATTGAATAGGTGGAAGGCATTAAAATAAATTATGTTTCAGTAGTAAATGAGTATATGGATTTATTTCTTGATGATTTTATTTTTAATATTACAAATTTAGAGATTGAATTTAATAGTGACTTAGTTCCATAATAAAATATAATTTTAAAATCCGTGTATCGAATAATCCAATTGATCTATATTAATTTGATAAAGAAGATACAAGAGTTTCTTGATATACGATTCATTGAACCTAGAATTTCACCATGTGGTGATTTTTTTAAATAAGGATAGATCAATGAGGCTTTTCATTGATTATAGAGTACTCAAAAACATTTCTATCAATACTACGTATTGTTTACAACATGTCAATGAGTTTTCTGATCAGCTTTAGGGAGCACTATATTTATTGAAGATGGATCTCAGGTCAGCATATCATTAGTAGAAAGTAAATAAATAAGGCACCCCAAGGATGATATTTTGTACTAGGTATGACAATTAAGAGTTTTTGGTTGTAGTCTTTTGGTTGAAAAATTCACCCACTATATTTATGTATCTTAGGAATTGAGATTTTACTAAGTATTTGATTATATTAATGGTTGTATTTATTAACGACATTATAATATATTCTAAAATATATGAGGGTACTGAGAATCGTATAAGGATTTTTCTTTAGAACATTAAGAAAATAAGTTTTATGGAATTTTTATAAAGGAGAATTTTGGTTTCATCAAAAATAATAACATTGGAATTTTGTAACAATGTGTGGTATAATAGTTTATCCTATAAAACTAAAGTGTCTCAATAATTGAATTTTTCCACTAATTTCACAATGATTAAATGTTTTAATGGGATATCAAGTTATTTACAAATATTTTTCTGAAATTTTATCTTGGTAAGCTAAGCCATTAACCAAGATAAATCAAACTATATTTTAATTTATTTAGAAAAAATATTTTGATGAATTTTTTTCAAAATTAACTATGAGATTTTTCCATTACCTATTATTTTAATTGTCCTTAAAAAATTGTATTTTTTTATATAAATTCTTTATTGATGGTCCTTAGTTGAATATTTATGCGATATAATCAGATAATTTCATTTGAATCATGACAGTTGAAACCCCATCAGAAGAATTATCCAGCAAATGATCGTATGCTTTCGGCATTGGTTTTTCCTTTATAAATTTTGATGTATCTACTATAGGTGGAGAAATGTAATATATAAATATATCATATAATATAGAAATTTATATTCACCATAAAATATCTGAACACGAGGAAAATAAGATATTTGGTTCTGATAAAGTATTATGAATTCATGATACACTATCATCCAAGAAATAATAAAAAGTTAATAGATGTGTTGATGTTAAAATATATTACATCATTAACCATGGTATTAATGGAACATGATTCAATAGATAATTATTCAATGAAACTAGTATTGGAGGTTGTGTATTCAAAATCATTTTCCACTTTTTTTAATTACAAATACTATCATCCCTACCTGAAATAATTTTTATGTCTAAGAAAGAAGATAATGGTTAGAAATAATGGATATAATTATTTAAAGATGGAAAATTTTCAAAGTATAACACAAGAAAATAATATGTTATAAGTCTTGGAGACAGGTTTTGTGTATTTATTGTTTTTATAAATAATGAATTATTGATTGAGACCCTAAGCTCTCAATTTTCTATTCATTCTAGTTCACAATGATGTATATAGACAATCAGGAATATTATTTACGGTAGGTATTGAAGAAATGAAATACTGATTTTTCCTTTAAATATTTGAATTATCAATAGCTTATTTTAAATAACAACATTGGAAAGTAATTCATTATCGATCTCTAGTTCCTAAATTAAAATTTTAGAATATTTCCATAGATTTTGTAATTTGATTACTAAAGTCATCTTGAGTTAATAATGTGATTTGGTTTATTCTAGATTTTTTGACTAAATGAATGAATTTTATTCTTACTCAAGACAATATATACATGGATAAAATTTCTATAATATATAATTAATAGAAATTAATGTTTCAGGGATTTCATCTTTCAATTGAATCTTATCATGATCCTGGAATCATATCATATTTTGTAAAGGCACTTCAAAAGACATTGGGTATCAGGATAAGTATCAGTATGTCTTTTCAGTATTAATATAATGGATAGTTGAAGAAAAAATATATTATGTTACCGGATATTCTCATATATTTCTCATTTGACAATCAAGTATGTTCGGAAAAATATATTTCATTAGTCAATTTTTCATACAATAATAGTTTTTGTTCCCATATACATATGGCACTATTATATGAATTATATGTAAACCGGTGTTGGAATCTAGAATATTAGGGTGAAGTTAGGGAACGAAATCAATTAGGACAAAATTTAGTAGAAGATATGGATGAATAAGTGAATATTATTAAGCATTATATGATGGAAACTTTGCTCTGGTATAAAAATTATGCAGAAATCTCGAAGAAAGATTGTACTTTTGACGGAGAAGACTCTATTTTTCATAAAATATCTCCTTGGAATAGTGTGATGTTTTCTGGAAGAAAGGGAATATTATGTATGTTTTTGTTTTTTCATATAAAATTATAGAGAATGTGGGATTAGTTTCATACCTTATATCCTTTCCTCCAAGTTTAACTTAGGAACATGATGTGTGTCATGCTCTTTTTCTATGGAAATGTAAACATTTTACATTCCATATTTTCATCCCTGAGGTGGTATAGTTGAAAGAGAGTCTTTATTATGAAGAGAATATAGTTTATATTCCTGATCCTAGGGAATAGGTATTTCAAAATAAGGTAACTCATCTACTTAAATAATTGTGGACGAACCATATGATTCAATAAGAAACATGAGAATCTGAAAAGGTTATGAGAGAAAACTATCCTCACCTGTTTATTAGTCAAAAATATTATTATTATGCAATTTCAATTAGGGAGAATAAATTGATATACTATATAATTTTAATAATAAATCAATTTCATTAATTATTAATTGTCATAAATATATTCTACAAATTCAAATTTAACATAATAATTTGATATGTTTTAGTAACAAATGAAAAATTTTTATTCTAACTAAATTTTTTTCCATGAATAATATAGATTAATTACAGATTTATATAACAGAATATAGGATTCATAATTTAATAATATTAATTACATTTTTGTATATAACTATTCATAATTTTAGTAGGGTGAATTTTTTATATTTTTTAAAAATAGACGATATATAATATAATAGTGAAAAATTAGAATTTTAAAAATACATCCACTTTTATAACATTATCATGATATATCAATAACTTTAAAATATTAGAAACCTATTTTATAAACTAAATATTTATTTAATAACTAATATAAATCATTTAAAAATTTATTTTTTGAGTTTATAAAATAATGTTGAACATTTTTCAATCATAACAATTCTTTATTTCTAATAAAAACTAAAAATGGATATATTCATTTAAAAAGAATTTGATGGATTTGTGAGTGGGAGCAGGCAATTCTCAAACTATCTTTGATGGAGATCTGTGTTTCTAGGGTTCACAACCATGGGTTCGTTCTAATAGGAATAAGAATTCACATTCTTATTTTCTTGATCCTCTTCTCAAAAACATATATGGATATATTATTTACAATAGGAGAAAGGTGTTCATATCCTTCCTTGATGATTTTTCGAGATTTCGTGATCTGATAAAGGATGATACTTCTAGATCCTGTAATATCAATCCACTTGATGACGATGGTTTCTCCATTGTGGTAGATCTTGAGGGCCTCCAGAAAAGGTATCTCTTTAAATTTCCTCTACTTCATCATGTAATTTATTCAAAGGGAGATCAGCCTTGTTCATATCCCGATCTCAAGAATTTGATATCTCAAAGTAGGTCCAATTGTGTTTGGAAACTAATTCTAATTAGAAGGGGGTTTTTTATTTGATCTTTCAGAATTGTGAATATCTGAATGATGCTCTGAACTTTGTTAACATGCAGCTTAAACTAAGAATTTTCCAAATCTCCAAATGAGATTATAATTTTAACCTTTTTCCCAAAAGTAATCCAACCCTCATATTTGGATCAAATTCCATTATCTAAACCATTTCTATGGGAATTGAAAAATTACCAATGACCTCACCTTCTGCGTTAGTACCCCTATTAAGATGGATCTGAACACAATTGATAGAGATCTTGGTTTCATTACCCATATTCTTTTATATGTGAATTTTAAACTGATCGTCCTAACGCTATCAAATTTCTTTCCAATGATTAGAATATTTTAGTCAATATTGATTATAAATGAGTTCCTCCCTTATGTGATTATTGTAATATGGAAGGGAAATCGATTGAAAATTACAGAGTTGTTCAAAGGAAAATCATAGTGGACCCTAAACCTAAGGAGTGGCAGGAAACCACTAAAAAACGTAAAATGAAGGGAATTGTTATTGATTAATGGGATGATTCTAGGCCTTCTATAGATAACCAACTAGTTGTAACATCCCTTATAACTATCCAACTAATCAAATCATGGTATGACATTGTATAAGAAGAGGAATCACTCCCCCCTATCCCTTGTTCACCCATGTTTATAGACACTAATTTTCCTTCTGGTAAGCTTACCTTCTTTCATGAGACATTTTGGGATATCCCTCCTAAAAATTTTAAACTTTCTTATAATTTTAAAACATACAATGAAGTGCAGACTTTGGCCGATGATATTTAACAACTTATAAATGATGTGGCCATGTTATCACATAGGGAATTAGTCTCCCCATATAAATACAATGCCTTGTATAATAATAGGTATTGCAATACTGTTCCCTCAGAATTATAGGAACCTGTAGCAGGAGATTCATCTGAACATAAATCCATTTATATAGTTTACAGCACTTTTGAAGCCTCCCAATCCGAGAAATCATCTATAAATTCCATCTTGGATTCATCAAATTCCACTTCAACCAAATATAATGAAACTCTCCATCCCCCAATGAAAATGGAAACAAAGGATAGTTTGGTCAAGGCTTGTCAAGTCACCTCTTTAATTCATACTACATCCATTCCTAAATGGAAGCCAATAAGTCCCCATAAATCCTTTTAATTAAAGGATTCTCATGAAAATATATTAGGGTAACCCCAAATTCTCAATCCGAATGAAGAAATTTTTTTGGAATTGCCAAGGGTTAGTTAATAATGATATAGCTAGACCCCTTGGGTGTCATGTTCCAAATCATAAACCCATCCTTATTGTATAGGATGAACCTAAAATACATTTCTATGTGGATGACATTTGTGGAGTTCCTAGTGGAGATAGAGGATCTATAGAAGAGGGTCCTATGAGAGTGGTTGATTCCTCTATTACACGTTTGATGGAAGCATTGGAATCTCCAAGAGAACACATGGGAGAAAGAGGCTTAGATTCGTGCTGAGTACCCCCATCTATATGTTTAGTTGTTCTTTTGGATTTTGTGGACGTAAATCCATAAGGTGGTGAGAATTTAACATCACAGAATTTTTGTGTAATTTTTTTAATTATATTTAATTATATCAAAACCTCAAAATTCGACAGCACATGATTCCGAGACCTAGGGAGCCCAAGACATAATTTTGAACTTTTTTTAATGTATGTTTAGAAAATATGAAAGCATGATTTTCTATCTTTTAAACCGGTGCTCGGATCAAAAATCCAAGGACACCATTGAACTCCGAATGTCGGTATTCTCCTTGAAATGACATAACATGGGTCGTCAAGGGCCTAGCGGAAAATTTATTTCCATACATTTCAAGAAAATTAATAAAATAATTTAAAGGATTTATTTTATATCATTCTCACCCTTGGGTGAAAGATGACGATGCTTCAGTTTAGTGATGAGGTGGGGATTAGGCACATTGATAGAGGACCAATAATGGATCTTTTCAAACCTCTACACTATTTTTATAATGAATTTTTAAATGTGGCTCATTAAATATGGACCATTTAATGAGCATCATTAATTGGAACAACAATGAATCACTTTTATTTCCTTTTCATTGTCTAACATGTTGCTGGACGGAGTGTTAAAACATGGAGGATTCTCTAATGAAAATCTAATGAATATCCTCTCTCATGAAGAATGAAGAATGCCAACAGATCTTCATCATCTTCGACACACCTCAAAGAACAGTTTTGTAAGTAACGACATCGACTTCCTGATACCTCAAGGATAAACATGTCTGCATCGAATGTCAACGAGGCAACTGTTGATTTATTTTTTTGTATTCCCCATTATTTTCTGAAAATGAAGAACATGGATCTACCCATGAACAAGTTGATCCGTGATTATTGTGTTATGTGGGAGGGTGAGTTTTTTTGGGGATTTATTTATCTAGTATTCAACATGGCATAGAACAGTTTAAATCAATCCCTGAACCTCCCTATTGATTTAAACCTCTAACGTAGAGGTATCGGGCCGACAAGAACAAGGCCCCAACACCTCCTCTTGTGCGTTCTTGGTGGCCATATTTTCAAAACAACGGCAATGGTGGTATAAGATATTTACAGTGAAGAAGGTGAACTTCAGGGTCCATAGACTCAGGCAGCGTGATTAACGGACCATCAGGGCATGTCTGGTGGTCCTCCAAAGGCTGGTCTATGCATCAGAACTAGTGGTGATACCGGTGGTGATGGCGGCAGCATGCAGATGTGGTGTTGGAACGCACCAGCTGCGTTTTTATCAGTGTGACGGAGGTCCACTAGCGACCAGAGACCATTGCAATTAAGTCGCGGTAGTAGAGGATGCTATTCCAGGCAGGGCGTTGTGTGGAGATGGGTGGTGGCTCATGAATGGGGCAACCGGCTAGTTGGAGGAGCCACAGTCTGTCTAATGTGGCTAGAGGAAGAGGCCCAGTGACATCCTGCTGGGCAGAGGGGGTGGACGTGGCACGTTGTCTCATCCTGTGTGGATGGCACACCACCAGCTAGTCCTAAGCTTGCGGGCAGAGCCCCCAGTGGCCCGGGATGGTCTCGTGCTCAGCGGGTAGGACCTACTCCGGTGGGCCAGGCTGGACTAGACAAGGATGTTGGGTAACCTGGAAATCAGGTCCCTCAGCCAAACCAGACTAGGTCTAGTGAGTCCCATTGGCCAGACCAGACCAGACCGACCCAGACCCGAACCAGTTCTGGTCGAGTTGGTTGATCTTAAACTGGGGTACATGAGACCCATGGTCCGGGTTATTCAACGAGTCGTACCAGAACCTTCACAACTGACCCACTGGTTACTAAAATGTGTGTATCTTGAAAACCGTTTCTCTGATTAATGAAAAGATTGTGGAATTGGGACTCTCTCAGTGATACAGTTATTTTGGTTCTCCCACGTGTGCTATATACTGAACCCTACGGTTTGCTAAGACATAAGGACAACTGAATATAGACTCTGGATTACATGACCATGGACTATTGGGAATCACTTCTCTGTGGAATTACATGCCAATGGTGTAAATCACTTCTCTAGGAAATTTTAGGCCCATGGTACATAACAAGGAAGAGAACCATAGTTGGCCAAGATTGGTGGGAAAAACTACTTTGTGACTTTGCGATCCCACTGTATATGATGAGGAGGTGTACGTAAGCAGTCCAAGTTTAGTGGGAAGCACTTTTGTGTGACTTGGCAGCCCCACTATTCTCAATAGAGGAAGAGTTATCCAGCAGTCGAGGTTTTTTATGTCGTGAATGATAATTCTATTATCATAACCCTAATAATATGCGTGGTGTGATCAGTGTTGTTCGTTGTGCGTGTGATTCACGCTTATATTTTGTGATTTTTTTTGGATTGTTGTGTGGACTTTCCTTTTTGTTTTGGGGTCCCTACCGAGTAGTGTGTTACTCACTTCTACACAGGCCTCATTCACACGTGTTGTTTCTGGTGGAGATGATCAATGTTTCAAAAGGTGTGCTCAGGGAGATGGAATGTATACTATGATGGTGGACGGGGTGACCATGGACCGGGTGAGGCCCAATAGGATTAGGAAGAGTGGACATAATACTTCGTCTTCTAATATTTTATCTACCCTCATGATCAGGTGGGGTTTTCTGCAGATGGCCATCAGAGATTCCTTTTCTTGTTTTCTAATAACAATTATTTATTGGGTATATATTTTAGTTCACTTACAATAAATTTTACATGCACTCGGACATGTTTTAGTGGTACTTGTTTCCCCCATTCATTGTGTTAAAATGTGGTTGGGCATGTGTGTGCATACAGGTACTTATGAAAATTCCTCCCACCTGCAGGTTAATGCCTTCGGTACAATTTTTCAGCCCATGGACTTCATGATGCGGGCTTGGGGTTGTCATGGAACGGGCCCTGGGGGACAGTCATGAAAAATTGGTATCGCAGGGCGGTCTGTCCTACCACAATTACTGGGAATTTGTGTTTTTTTTTGGGAAACAATGTTAAGTTTTGTGAGTCCGACATTCAGATTCAAGGATTCTAGTGTTGGTGTGGCGGAAGATGTATCCATACACCAGGACCTTGAATTATGCTTTTTCGCTCAATACATAAAAAATTGGTTTCATAAGATTCTATTTATGTTCTTTTGAATAAAATTCACCACACCAGGTATAACCTTCTGAACGTGGTACATCTTCATCTATTTTAGGATGCCTCCATGTGGAATACCAGTCGTGATCCCAATACGAGTGCGTAAGGACAGCCAGCCTAGCGACGAGGAATCTGTTCAGGGACTAATTCTATATGTGGCCCCATCGGGTGGTGCACTAGTGATACCACCACTTGAAGATCAACATATACTACGAGGGGTTATGGGAGAGGATGTTCATAGGAACTGTGCCCTATATGAGTTTCAGAGATAGAGACCTCCCAGGTTTGGGGAGAGAGAGATCCTCAGGTCGTTGAGGACTGGATGGAGGTTGTGATGTGGGTCTTCGACCTAGTGAGGACACCAGCTGACCTGATTGAAATCTTGGAACCAACCCTTCTATAGGGATTTGTATGGAGATGGTGGAGCTTGACCACCCAGACACAGAGTGAGGCAGCCATTTACTGGGAAAATTTCCAGTAGCTTTTCCGAGATGAGTTTTTTCTCACGAACTTTCTCTCTGTATTCATTTAGGTGCTAATTCACCTTCAGTAGGGAAGCTTGATGGTAGCCGAGTACTTAGTGAGGATCACCGAGCTATCTCACTACTCCACCGACATGGTGCGAGACCCTTTATTTAGGGTTGGAGCCTTTGATCAGGGACTCAGGCTGGAGATTAGGGCATCAGTGTTGTCTCTTAGCTTCCCTACCTAGGCTAGGGTGCTAGAGAAAGCCCTTCTTGTGGAGTGCTTCTTGTTGGAGCAGGCAATGACAACTAGAGCAACGAGAAAAACCCAAGTGGAAGAGTCTTTGGTATGCAGTAGAAAACAGACGCGAGGGCCCAAGTGGGAAAGGTATTTTAGAGGTCGACCCCAAGCCTTTGGGTAAGTAGTGTGAGGATCCAATACCAGAGGGAGTCATCTAGGAACTAGGATTTTCTACATGGGTGGTGGGCAGGGACACATGGCTCATGACTGCCTGACCCATTTTAAGGATAACCAGTAGATGGTCGAGGTGTCTCCAAGACATCGATAGCAGTTTGAGCAAGGAGTTTCGTAGGGAGAAGGCTGTGGTAGGGGAGAAGGCTGAGCAGACGGTGGTTCAAGATGTTACCAACACAACCCCTAGGTGGTCCACCCTGATCTCAGGGAGTAGGTGGACAGGGGCAAGCATAACTTCTGGAAGTAGAAGCATATGACCACGGTGCTCCATAGATGATTTGAGGTATAATATTTGTCTTCTACATCCTACCAGCTGTAATTATATACATAGATTCTAGTCACTCCTTCCTTTCCACTGCTCTTGTCCGGAGGTCAGAGATTCTGTTGGATCCATTGGCTCGATCCTAAGGGATAAAGACCCATATGGGAAGGGATTCGATGATTAAACATAGGTGCTGGATATGTTAGCTTACTCTAGGAGATGAGAGTGTCAGATAAGATCTTTTAGTAGCGACGTCGAGTCCTATGCACTGGTTATCTGAAGTACATGATCATATTTTCAGTTTTAGGCATACAGTGCAATGTGTTCATAAAGATGGGACCAGGTTTTCCTTCACCGGTTAGAAGGAAACCCATGAAACATAGGACAAACTCTCTTGGAGGATTTTTTAGTCGATCAGTAAGCAGTTGGATAGCCTCAACCTCGATGTAGTGGAAAGGTGGAGTCCAATATTTGCTATAGTGGTGGATGAATACGAGGATTTTTTTTCCTAAGGATGTTCTGAGACAACATCCCCGCAGGGAGCTAGACTTTTTCATCGACTAATGCCCTGGGATGACACTGATATCCACAACAACATATTGGATGGCTCCATATTAGCTTCACTAGCTAAGGGTAAAGCTAGAGGACTTGCAGGAGAAGTGGTTCATAAGGCCTAGAGTTTCACCATGGGTAGCCCCAGATCTTTTTTCCATGAAAGCAAATTGGTGTTTGAGGTTGTGCATGGACTTCCAGCACCTGATCCAGGCGACCATGAAGAAAATGTATCCACGGTTGAGGATCTATGACAACTTATACCATCTAAACGGAGTGAGGTGGTTCTCAAAGATAGACCTCATATCAAGCTATCACCACCTTCGGGTACTGGAAGAGGATATACCAAAGATAGCCTTTAGGTGCTGATATAGACACTATAAGTTTCCAATGATGCCTTTAAGTGTGGCCAATGCCCCTATATTGTTCATGGGCCTCATGAACCAGATCTTCTAGCCCTACCTTGACCGGTTCCTCTTGGTCTTCTTTGATGACATCTAGGTGTACTTGGCGTCAGAGGAGGATCAGGCTACACACCTGCGGATTTCATGAGATACACTATGAGAGAACCATCCTTGTGAAAATATCTCAAAGATTCAGTTTTGTATTTAGGAAGTCCACTTTATGGTAAACATCATCTCAGATGATGGAGTTGTAGTGGATTCAGTGAAGATAGAGGTAGTTCTTTCTTTGGTGCCTCCCAGGAACTTAGCTGAGGTGTGGAGTTTCTTGGGGTTGGCTGGTTACTATCAGAGGATTGTACAAACTTTTCTATGTTAGAATCACCCTTATTATCTTTCACATAGAAGGTACAATCCTTAATGTGGATGTAGAAATTCTAGAAGAGTTCCCAAGAACTGAGGCAGAGACTGACTAGTTCCCCCATCTTGAGACTACTAGAGAAGGGCATTGAGTAAGTAGTTTTCTATAAAGTATCAGGGGACGAACTGGGTTTTGTACTGATGTAAGAGCGAGTGGTGATCACCTAGGTCTCACAATGGTTTAGAAAGCATGAGAATAACTATGAAACCCACGACCTAGAGTTAGCAGTAGTGGTATTTTCCTCGAATATGTGGAGGCACTACATGGGGGTGAATAGTTTACAATTTACTATGAACACGAGAGTCTCGGGTATATCTTCTCCAAGAAGGAAATGAACCTGAGGCAGTTGAAATGGATTGAGTTCCTCCAGAACTATGACTTTGAGATAGTCTATACTCTTGGAAAGGGGAATGTAGTGGTAGACATGCTCAGCAGGATTACCGGGTGGCAGCTGCTGAGTGTGGTGATAGAACAGTTAGTTGTGATATAGACATCCTTCATGGATTATGGTGAAACATCTTCCCTTTAGTCGATGATTGTTACCCCCCCCCCACTCTTACAGTGATTGAGGGAGGCACAGTTAGTGGATGATGACTACGAGGCCCAATATACTTAGTTATCCTCAGGACAGGCTCTTGATGGATTTTTGATATGTGGGGAGCACATCATAATTTTTAGAGGGAGAATTTTTGTACCAGTAGTGTTGCGAGAGGATGTGTTAAGAGAGTTTCATAAATCTCCCTTGGTGGTACAACATGGTGTGGAAAAGATGTACCAGGACCTACGACGTCCGTACTGGTGGACAGGGATGAAGTAAGAGGTGGCTGAATTCATTTGATGATGCCTCACTTGTCAGAAAGTGAAAGAGAATCATTAGGTTCCACATGGAATAGCCCATCCACTTGAATTGTTGGAGTATAAGTGGTATGGTATCTCTTTTGACCTAGGGAGGGGGTTACCATGTACATCTAGGGGCCATGTTTCCTTCTTGGAGATGATTGACTGACTCACCATGTCTTCTCACATTCTACCCATCCAAGAAGTAGGGACCCATAGAGGGATTGGGACACCAATATGTCCAAGATATAGTGCAGTTAGACGGGGTTCCTTCGACAATCATCTCAGATCATGAATATGAGTTTACATCCCTTCTATGGAGGGAATTACATGAGGTGTTTCAGACTCAACTACGAATGAGCATAGCTTTTCATCCCCAAAGGGATGGTTAGGTAGAGAGGACCATATAGACCAATTAGGAAATGCTACATTCTTGCATCCTTGACTTTGGTCATAATTGGGAGGACCACCTACAATTGGTGGAGTTTTCATACTACAAAAGATATCACTACAACATTGGTATGGCACCATTTGAGGCATTGTACAGGCATCTTTGCAAGTCACCCATATGTTGGACAGACCCATGAGAGTCAACACTCATGGGTCCAGAGTGAGTACGGTCTACCACCAAGAAGGTTCATATCATCCAGGAGTAGATGAGGACTGCAAAGAGAAGGAATAAGTCTTATTCCGACGAGAGATAGAGACCCTTGGATTTTAATGAGGGCAATCATGTTTTCCTTTGGGTCTCACCCCGATGATGATTATAGAGATTTTGTTGTGATGGAAAACTAACTATGAGGTTCATCAGTACTTTTCATATCCTTATCAGACTTGGGGAGGTGGCATACCACCTAGATCTCCCCCCACATATGTACTGGGTGCATGATGTTTTCCATGTGTCGCAGGTGAGGAGGTATGTGAATGATCCATCACACGTCATTGACTAAGGATATCTATACATTTAAGATGGGGTGATTTTTGTGGAGATCCTAGTGAAGATAGGGGATCTACAAGAGGAGGACCTAGGTGGGAGTTTTATTCCTCTTGTCTGGTTCTAATGGAAGCACGGGGATCCTTAGGATATCACATGGGAGTGTGAGGCTCAGATTAGTGCTCTGTACCCCCATTATTTTTATAGTTCTTGTTTTTTCTTTTTGGAGACGTAATGCCCTATAGTGGGGAGAATGTAACATCTCAATGTTTTCATGTAATTTTTCTTAAAATTTTATGGAATTATTTTGAGACAGCGAAATTTGACGGCACGTGATTTCGAGGCCTAGAGAGCCCTAAATGGAATATTGAACTTTTTTTAAGATACATTCAGTAAACATGCCAGTAATATTTACTCTCTTCTGAACTGGTGATTGGATCAAAAATATAAGGAAACTGTTGAACTCAGAACACCAGGATTCTCAAAGATATAATATAACTTTGGCTGACAAGGGTCGAGAGAAAATTTTATTTTTTAAACCATTCGAGAAAAATAAAAAAATAATTTAAATGAATAATTTTATTTCCTTCTAATTGTTGGTTGGAAGACAGCAACGCTGCAATGCAGCGATGGGGCATAGATGAGGCGGCGACGAGGCATATTAATGGAGGACCAATAATGGCACTTTTGAAACCATGACGCTATTTTTATAATGACTAATTAAATGCGGTTAATTAAACATTTCCCATTTAATGAGAATTATTAATTGACGCAATGATTTTGACCTTTTCTTTCCTTTTTATTATCTTACACTTTGGTGGATAGAGAATTACAACATGTTGCATTCTCCGACAAAACTCCGGAAAATATATGATCCAACGAAAAATGTTGAACACCATCAAATCTTCATCGTCTTCATTTCACCTCCAAAAAGGGAGCAAGAAGTGACGGCATCGATGTATTGAAACCTAGAGGAAGAAACTGTCGGCAATGAAAACCAATGAGGTAGGGGTAGTTTTATTTTTGTATCTTCCCCGTTATTTTCTATAAATGACGATTGAATATCAACCCATGAACAAGTTTATCCATGATTCGTGTGTTATGATGGAGGGTGAATTTTTCTGGGGATTTATTTATTCGGGATTCGACTTGGCATGCAATGGTTGAAATCAATCCTTGATCCTCCCCCTTGATTTATTCCTCAAATGCAGAGGGCCCAAGACAACAAAAAAAGTCCCAAGAACCCTTGATCATGCATTCTTGGTGGTCATATTCTCAAAACAATGACAAGGGTGGTTTATGTCCTTTATAGAGAAGAAGGATAACTCTGGGGCCCATAGACGCATGTGGAATGTAGAACATACCACTGGTGCGTGTCTGGTGGTCTGTCGAAGGCTCGTACTCCATGTTAGCACTGGAAGTAGAGCTGGTGTCAGCAGTATGCGCAAGCTGCATGATGGTCAGCGGGATGATGGGCCACTAGCTGTGCTGGCAGCTGAGTAGAGAGGCACGTCCGTCAGTGTGCCGCGGCGGTTGGAGACCATGTCCATCAAGCTGCATTAGTAGAGGACATAACGCCAGGATGGGCACTGCATAGAGAGGTATCCCACAACTGGGAAACTCGAATAGCTGTAGAAGCCCCAGTCCGTCAATCACGGCTGGAGGTGGAGGCCCCATGGCATCCCGTGTGGAAGAGGGGGTCAAATGTGGTGCACTGCAATGTCCCAGCTAGACGTCGCACCACCGGCCGCTCTAGCGACAGGTCCTCAGTATACGGTCCAAGCCCCCAGTGGGTTCGACATGCACCCAACGAGTCAAACCCATACTGGATGGCCAGACCCACACCCTTCGGGCCTGGACGGACTAGACCGTGTCACCAGGCGACCCCACGGGTGGGACCCTCGGCTAAACCGGGTTGGGTACAGAGAGGCCCATTGGACATGACACATAGTACAGACCGACCCAAACCCAAATTGTGTCAGGTCGATTTGGTCGATCTTAAACTGCAGTATGTAGGCCCTGGGGCCAGGTTGGTTGGGTCGGTCTGACTGGGTCAGAACCGGCCCCATCGCAACTGGCCCCCTGGTTACTAAAATGCTTGAATCTTGCAAACTCTATGTTTTATTGAAGAACCATTTTTGGCATCGAGACCCTTTCGATGAGTCAGATCTTTTGGTATGATCTTTGGTGACTTTCACAGAAGTTGATATGTGATGAAGGGAATGAGAAGTGGTTCTCCCAAGCATGCTATTTACAGATCACTATGGTTGGTTGAGACCTGAGGACTACTGACTTTCGACGCTGGATGACTTGACCATAGCACCTTTGGAAGCACTTCTCTGTGACTTTGCAGGCCCACGGTGGGATGTACTTCTCTATGACTTTACAGACCCACGGTATGTGATGATGAGGAGTTTCTCAGTTGGCCAATATTAGTGGAAATCACTTCTATGTGACTAAGAAGGCCCACAATATGAAATGAGGAGGTGTACCTAAGAATTCCAAGGTTTTTGGAATGCACTTCTATGTGACTTGGTAGACCCACTATACTCTATAGAAGAGGATTTCTCTATCTACTGAGGCATTCAATGATGTGACTGATAATTCTACTATAATAACTCTAAAAGTATACCTAGTGTGAGTTGTCATGTTCTTTGTGCATGTGCTTCGTGCTTATTCTTCATGCATTTATTTTAGGGTTGTTGTGTGGTCTTTCCTTTCTACTTTGGGGTCCTTACTGAGTACTATGTTACTCGACCTCCACGGGCATTTCCCACACGTGTTGTGTCGGGTGCAGATGACTGATATTTAGACAGGGGTGATTAGGGAGATGGGACTGACGGATGCTACGACGATTGAATTTGTGACCTAGTACCAGGTGGGGCCCAGCAGGACCAGGCAGACATGACATACTACTACATCTTCTAGGAGCTTAACAAATCTCATGATCAGGTGGGTTTTCTTCAGATTGCCACCAAAGTTTCATTTTTGTTCTTACTGTTTTCATTTCATTATTGAGTTTTTATTCATTCCCACTTACTTTCAGTTGTACTTGCACTCAGCCTTGTTTCAGTGGTAATTGTTTCCCCATTTTAGTGTGTTGGTATTTGGTTGGGCGTGTGTGCATGCATACCAGTACTCAGGAAAATGCCTCTCACTTGTAGGTTGATGCCTTTGGCACTTATCTCCAACCCCTGGCCTTTAGATGGCGGGCATAGGGTAATCACGGCATGGTCCCTGAGGGATGGGTCATGAAAAATATATGTTATTCTAATGTTAAGAACTTCTAGGTCTTGGCTCCTACCTCATTGGTGTATCCCTCTATTATTTATTCAAGTGGAGATCATGTCACATGATCTTTCACTTTTAATGGTATTCACTAATATTTCTCCTTTATTTATTCTCGTAACAGATATCTAGATCACAAGAGACTCTGGTTAGAGTTGAATCTCTTAAAGCATCATTTCTGGTACTTGGTTTACTACTAGTGACTTTAAATCAATTTCAAAACCTGACGAGAAATCAGGTTCTATGACAAATCCAACTACCTTTAGAGAGTTTAGATCATGTGTTGATTTGAATTAAATTATTTATATCAACTTGTTTATTTCCAAGTACAGCAGGTATAGGAAACATATAAATCTAATGGTTTTTAGTATGCTTTATAGGACATTTTTTAATGAATCAGGAATGGATGTCTAGGACTCCATCACTTTCAATACATTTTCAAGGAACAATAGTGATCACTATCCAATATTGGTTGATTTTAAGGTCAAGGACATAGAACCCACATCCCCTTTATGGTTAAAAATTATTGGGTGACTCATCTAGATTATGGATAAATTCTTAAAAATTCCTTGACTACTGTTAATTGTGTAAATGATTCATTTTATTGCATTCTTAAATTGAAAATAGTTAAGTTAAAGACTAAATATTTGAGAAAAGAACATTTTAAATCTCTTAATTCATATATTTTTCCTCTTTATTACTCCCAACACCTTATTTAGTAATATATTACATGAAATTATTTCTCTAATGGCACTATTAAAAAATATAATGTTTCTTGTAAGGTCAACAAACTTATTAATGTTAAAGAAGATATTGAGATAGAAACTTCCAATACAAAATGACTCAAATATGGTGATAAAAATTTCAAGATCATTAATTCCCTATAAATGTATTGAAGTATATATGGGCCTTTATCCTTGCTTAAAAATGGTGATTAGAGTTTTGACAATATGAAATATCTTTATTATCTTGTGGTTTGGTACTATAAGGGCGTCTTTAATGGATCTTCTATTATGTGACGACCCAATGTTTTTCATTGAAAATTATTTTCTCATAAGTATGTCATAAAACCACATGAAGATAGAACATAATGAACTACTAAGTTCTAAGTGACCTTTAAACGTAAGTTTTCCACTTCGGTGATTGGAATTTCGAAAATCCAGCATACACAGTTGTAATGAGAAAGTTATTTGGAGTCCGATAAAGAAAACATAATTTTTAGTGAATAGTAACCAACCCTAATGAATAGTTACATACCCTTATGAATACTGATATACCCTAGTGAATAGTAACCTCACCAATGGTGGTATAAAAGTAATATTCAAGTTGGAAGTATGATATACCTATATTTTAGAATAAGTTAATGAATGTATTAAAACTGGTTTGGATAATAAATTATTATTTTAATTAAATTTTAAAATAATCATATTTAGAAAATTATTTTTGAAAAATGGACTTCATTTTTTGATTCTACATGTTGAAAAATGGTTAGGGTGAATATTTGGTATTTTTCGTAAATACTTGAATTTTTTTATGAATAGTAGAATCCGATAATTCACAACAAATGCTAAATAATGGATTAATTGAGTCATCGATGATGTTCTACTGATGTAAGCCCTCTTAGTTCGGGATCGCATGATAAAATCACTATTATTGGTCATGGAATACTTACTATTCCTTGTCTTTGGAGGAAATAATAAATTAATGATTATAATATTATGAAATCCCTCCTCTCCTCCACTATAAAAAACCACCTTCACTCCCTCTTCTCTCCACTCCTCTCAAGCCTTGTGCCTTTCCATTATTCTACCCAAATCTCTCACCAAGGTCCTACCCCACGTCCAAAATCTCTCATTCTCCTCAAAATACCAAAACCTCTCAACTTAAGTGGTTTTCAATGGAGGAATTCTGAAGAGGTAAATTCCTCTTCCCAGTTTGTTCTTTTCTTTTAAGTTCTTTTATTTTTTATTTATTTCTTTCCTCACCTCCCTTCACCATAATATTATGATAAATGCAGTAACATACATTTCATGTAATTTCTTCATTATAGTGGTATATTTCATTATCTTCTCTCTTTTCCCCACCCTTGTATTTGAATGAAAGGAAAGCATTGTTTGAGAAGTGCTAATTTAGCACATTCAAGGACAACGATTTATCAATTTCTATTATTATCATTAATTATGGTAATGAAACCATTTGTTTAATGGTTGATCCAGATTATTATATATGTAATATATCCTATTTTTGGTTCTTTAATCCTTTCGGACAAATGGAATTATGTTAGAAAGAAAAACACATCCCTTGTAATCAAATCCACCGATTAACAAAAACAGTTATCACTATGGTTATATATATAATAATTCAACATAACTCTAGTAACCTAATTAAAATTAAAACCATGTAATCTCCTAGATATGAACTAAAGATTATAACTTCAATTTTGGAAAACCACTTTCATCTTGCATATAATCCAAACTTGAATAAAAGTGAACCGTTGTTTTAATGCCAAATAAACAAACGAGCCCGAACAACTAAATTGAACCTTGTAACTAATTAAAAAGTCTTTGAATTAATTATAAAAGTTTAAAATAAATAAATTGAATATATAAGAGGTTATATAATTATTAATTAATAAGCCTAATTTGTTCATTCAGGTGGTTAATAACAACTGGAGAACACCAATGGATTTAAGGTAAGGGATCCTCACCTTTTTAATCTTAATCAAGATTGTTCTCTATGCTATGCCTTTTTGTGTAATACAAAGTGATGTGGTAGGTTTATACACCTTACCCATACTTTACTAATGTTTTATAATTTATGAGAAACAACTTACCTCTCTCATCAATCCATCTTAGTTACACCTGATACCATGCCGATAAACCATAATGGATTCTACCCGAACATCTATTATTCCTTCGGGTTTCCCTATCTTTTGTTTTACCAAAATATAGTTGTCCTTTTATTTTATATAGAACATAAAAATTGTGTTTATATGCTCCAAAATCATGTTCTAAGATTCATATCTCATTCTATTTTAGGGATATACATTCTTTAAAGTGAATATATCCTCGATACTTCCCAATATGCACACTCGTTTCAAAGGAACTTCTTAAACTTTTACCCATTTTCAAGTGTACTATATCTTCTGTATTGAGAAACCATTGTCTTTTTAAATTCATTAATGTTATTATGAAAACCATCTTGATTGAAATATGTTTTTATGTAAAATAATTTCTTCTTTACTATTTTAGAAGCTCTATAGTATTTTCTAAAAAACCGCACAAAAATAATTTAATGCTAATGTTTCTAAAATACATTTCTCATATGTTGTCTCTTATGTTTGACACCACATACCATGTTATATGCCTATTTTACCCTATTAAATTCCATTTATTTTGTAATTATTTCCTTACATGGACACTTTCATGATACACCCATTGGTTATGATTTATGTCATGATTGTGGTACACAATTCTTTCTATGGGTACTCTTATGTTTATGTATGGTTGATTACGTATGATTGTATATGTGGTTAGAATATTTATGTGGAAAGAATATTCATGAAAATGTTGAGATAGGTGCGCCCAAATAGCGCTCCAATGCATTGTGTAAGGATAAGTCTCATGAGATGCGATGTGAAACGGGATTGGTCGTTAGCCTTGACCCGTACTGAAATGGGTAATGGGATTGGTGGTTATCCTTGACCCGTACTAAATAAATTTTTTATGATTCTGAAATATTTATATAATTCCATGTTTATATGATCCCATGATTATATTAAATGATTTTATAAGTTTCATTTTTAGGATATAATTATGTCATGCCTCCTAACTCATGTGCATGAGATGTATCCTTATGTTCATTCCCTTACTGGGCTTTTTAGCTCATCCATTTGTTCATGTGTTCCCCAGGGTACCATACACAGATGTAAGGGCTCAAAGGAAGTTAGTATAACTTTATGGAGATTAAATAATGATGTTTTTTAGCCCCGTGTTTTATGTTACATGTACCTATTCTTCCATGAAACTAGACTTATTGATCGTTGGATTGTACTCTGATGATTAATTATGATTAAAATCATTAAATGATTTATGTAAATGGTTTGGGTCAATATAGTTGGTATTAGAGCATGGTATCATTATTTTTGGAGATTAGGAATAAAGAACCTTAGTGAGAACCTTAAGGATGAGACTAAGTATAATAATAAAGTCCTAAATTTTGGGTAGTATAGAGTAACTGGTTTATCAAGAAAATACATCCTTGTCTGGATACGAGTGGGTAGAGGTGGCTCTGGCATAGTTTCATATAGGGGTAAAACCCGAAAACACTACTTTGAGCTATACTCGAATGGGAAATGGTGCACAGAAACGGGCCTTGCTAGACTCTTGGTTACTACACTCCCGGGGGATATGCAAAGGTAGATTCATGAGCTTAGTACATACCATTATTAAGGGACCAAAAGAAACCCAAAAGAATATAATTTATGAAATAGACTAAGGATAACCTAGATATAAACATAAGTAATCACAATTTAGGAAATACTTCTTCTTTATAAGTTCATACATTTATCTTCAATGTTTCTTTTTGTACTCATTAACTAAGTTTTAAAGACCTATAATTATATGTTCTTTTTCTTATTTAATGGTGGGAAATAGAAGAACACATTCCAATAACCAATGTGATAGGCGATGTGATGATTACCCTAATGACATGTCTGATGTGATGGAAGCAGGTGCTCAAAACTTAATGGAAGTATTTTCTCAGCTGTCTCGAGTTATGAATAATAACTTGAATCAGGTGGAACGCCACCCACCCCCCCCCCCCTCCTATAAGGGAAAAGAAAGTTTCCATAGAATCCTTCATGCAGTAACGGATCCCTTGTTTAGAAGGTCTTCTGATCCCCTGCTCGTAGAACAATTGATTAACACCATTGAAAAGATTTTCTCTGCCCTCCAGTGCTCGGAAGAAGAAAAAGTTGTACTGGAAATCTATCATTTTGATGGGGAAGCTGATCAGTGGTAGAAACCGATCAAGAATACAATGTACCAAGAGGAAATTGATTCCATAGAATGGGAGGAATTCAAGAGGATGTTTTTCAACAAATATTTTCCTCGAACCCTCCATCTCAAGATGGAAAGAGAGTTCGTTGGACTCAAGAAGAAGGAAGATGATTCCATCGGGGAATATGAAGCACACAATACAAGTCTTGCAAGATATGCCTCTGGCTTTGTCAAGAACATCGAAAGCAAGGTGGATCGCTTCTTTAGCGGACTGAATTCAAGCCTACAAAAAGTGTTAGAGATTCGATACTTCGACAACTATGAATTGATTGTCTGTTGTGCCCTCAATGTTGAAATGGAGGTTGGAGACTCTTAGTGGTCTCATTGGCCTAGTGACCAGAAGCAGAAAATGGAGAACAACATGGGTGGTTCATCAAACAAATACCATGATGGAAAGAAGCCTCACTTTCCCCTTTGCAAAAAAATTGTGGGAAGAAGCATCTTGGTGACTGTCTTAAGGGAACCAAGAATTGACTCAAATGCGGAAAGATTGGTCATCTGGACAAGAACTGCTGAAGGGATATGAAAAATCCTACTATTGGTGAAGAAGAATGGAAGGTTTAGATCAACACTCAGCCTATAGCACAGTGTTATAATTGCAAGGAGCTTTGGCATTATGCAAACAATTTCACTAAGCCTAAGGTTGTCGGAGGCAATCAGCAACAACCTCCAAGGAAACAAGGAAGGACTTATGATATCACTACTGCTGAGGTGGAGCTAGAAAACGATGTGGTGGCAGGTACACTTGTTATTCATTCTAGAATAGAGAATGTACTACTTGATTCTGGTTCTACGCATTCTTTCATATCATGCAAGTTTAGTAGAACTATTCAAACAACACCTCAAAATTTGGAGGAAAATTTATCTAGGAGAATATAAAATGGGGCAATTATTGCATCCATGGTTTATAACTCCTCCCTATTAATGTTTGTGGACTAAACCACCCAGTGAATCTGGTCATACTTCCTTTAGAGGAGTTCGACGTTATCTTGGTCATGGATTGACTATCTTTGTATAAGGACAACATCAATTGTCAGGAAAGGGAGATCACTTTTCACATCCCGAAGCATCCTCCTATTAATTAAAAGTGTATGGAAGAAGAAGAGTCTCCTTTAGAATATTCATCTCAATTTTGGATACTCCTTCCTTGTGAGAATGAATGTCTAGCTAAAATGATTAGGATAAAGGATAGAATCATTCTTGAAGACATGACAATCATGAGGGATTACACTGATGTATTCCCCGAAGAGTTTCATGGTCTTCCTCTTGACTGAGGGGATGAGTTCTCAATTAAAACTTATCCCTGGATCTCTTCCAATCTCAAAGACACCTTACAGAATGGACACCGTAGATCTATAATAGGAGAAGATGCAGTTACAGGATAATATGGAGAGGGGTTTTATATGCCTGAGTGCTTTACCGTGGGATGCTTAGGCCCTCTTTTTCATGAAGAAGGATGGATCAATGCACCTCTTCATTGATTATCATGAACTCAAAAAATTAACTATAAAGAACAAGTATCCCCTTCCACAAATAGATGACTTGTTAGATCATCTTTGTGGGGTCATTTGTTTCTCTAAGGTGGACCTTTGGTCAGGATATCACCAAATAAAGGTGAGGAATGAAGATATTCCCAACACTACCTTCGGAACGATGTATGGACACTGTGAGTTCATAGTGATGCCCTTCAGACTCACTAATACTTTAGAAATTTTCATGGATTTAATTAATAGAGTCTTTAGAGATTACCTCAACAAATTTGTGGTGGTCTTTATTGATGATATTATGATATACTCCAAGTGCAAGGAGGTTCATGAGGAACATTTAGAAACTATGTTAAAGACTTCGCAAAGGGAGAAGTTGTTTGTAAAGTACAGTAAATGTCAGTTATGGATGGAGGAAGTATCATTCTCAAGTCATGTTATCACCAAGAAAAGGATATCTATGGACCCTTCCAAGATGAAGGAAATTGAAGAGTGTCTGAGGCCAACTTCTGTAATAGAGATCCGTAGATTTATAGGTCCAGATGGGTATTATCTATGATTCGTGATGAAATTTTCACGATTTTCAAACCCATTGACCAATCTGACACAGAAGGGAGTAAAGTTCGTTAGGACACAGGAATGTGAAGACTATTTCAAGGAGTTGAAAAAGTGTCTTATCACTACCCCAGTAAACACACTCTCTTCAAGTGAATAACTCTTTGTGGTGTATAGTGATGATTCTAAGAAAGGCTTAGGTTGTGTGCTAATGAAAAATGATAAATTGATATCCTATTCTTCAAGGCAGCTGAAAATCCATGAGCAAAACCATCCAACACATGATCTAGAGCTGCCAGCTGTGATTTTTGCCTTGAAAATCTGAAGGCACTACCTTTATGGTGAGAAGTGTGACATATACACCGAAAACAAGAGCCTAAAATATATATTCACACAAAAGGAGATCAAAATGCATCAAAAGATATGGTTAGATATAATTAAGGATTACGATTGATCTATTCACTACCATCCTAGGAAGGTGAAAAATGTAGCTGATTCTCTAGGCAGAAAAGAACCCGCTACTCTATCCATGTTACGGATTGAGAAAGACCATATCTTATTAGATATGAAAAGAATGGATTTTGAAATCATAAGGGTAAGGGATACATGCTACCTTGACCAACTGATTGTGCAACCATCCATCCCGGAGAAGATTAAGGAAGCACAATGGGATGATGTGGAGATACAAAAGTGGGTGAATGCAGTAAAGGAAGGGAAGCTGCAAGGGTTTCATATCGATGATGATGGTGTGATTTGGTTTAGAATATGGATTTTTGTGCCTTCATCACCTAGGATAAAGAAGGATCTATTAGATAAGGCACATAACTCAATATAATTTATCCATCCTGGGAGTACCAAAATGTACAATGATCTCCGCGAACACTTCTGGTGGGATAACATGATGAAAAAAATTGCGGAATATATATCAAGGTGCTTGGTATTTCAGCAAGTTAAAGCTGAGCGACAAAAGTAAAAAGGTATGATGCAGCCATTTCCTATACGCATGTGGGAGTGGGAAAATGTTACTATTGTATTTTCCATGGGTCTCTCGAAGAAATCGAAGGGAAATAATACGTTATGGGTTGTGGTTGACTAACTCACCAACACTTCCCATTTTATAACTATTCGGGAAGATCTCTCTCTTGAACAACTTGCAAAGATATATGTGAAGGAAGTGGTGAGAATACAAGGTATTCCACTCTCAATTATCTCTGACCATGATCCAAGGTTCACATATAAATTCTAGAGGACCCTTCAACATTCATTGAGTACTAAATTAAATTTCAGCGTGACCTATCACCCCCAAACTGATGGCCAGTCTGAAAGAACTATTCGGATACTTGAAGATATACTTAGAGCCTGATCAATAGAATTCAAAGGTGGATGGGTTCAATATCTCCAATTGGTTTTGTTCTCATACAATAATATCTTCCACTCGAGTATTCCAATGTCTCCATATGAATATCTATATGGAAAGTGATGTATAACTCCAACCTATTGGGATGAAGTTGGAGAAAGAAATCTACTTGGACATGATCTTGTTCAAGAGATGACAGAGAAGGTTCAATAATCCAGAAACACATCAAAGCTGGTCAAAGTCAAAAAAAGATCTATGCTGACAACCATCGAAGGGACTTGGAGTTCGACGTTGGAGGTAAAGTCTTCCTTCGAATATCTCCATGGAAGAGAGTCATGCGATTAGGGAAGAAAGGGAGGCTAAGACTAAGGTATATTGTCCCTTTTGAGATCCTTGACCGAATAGAAGTCGCGGCCTATCGGCTTGCACTTCCACCAAATATGGCATGAGTTCATGATGTTTTTCACATATCACTCTTATGTAATTACATACCCGACCCTTCACATGTACTCTCTTTAGAGGTGGTACAGTTGTAGGATGATCTCTCTTACGAGGAGCAGCTAGTGAAGATCTTGGATCATAGAGAAAACGTTCTACGCGACAAGACTACTCATATGGTCAAGGTATTATGTATAAAGCATAAGTACAAAGAGGCAACATTGGAATTGGATGAAGAAATGAAGGAAAATTACCCACACCTATATTTGTCTTAGAATTTAATATGAAATTTCAAGGGCGAAATTTTATAAGGGGGGAAGAATGTAACGCCCCAATGTTTTTCAATGAAAATCCCTTTCTCATAAGTATGTCATTGAATCATATGAAACACAAAATAATTAACTACTAATTTCTAAGTGACCTTTAAACATAAGTTTTTCAATTCTGTGTTTGTTATTTCGAAAATCCGGAACACACGGTTGTAATCAGTAAGTTATTTGGAGTCCGATAAGGAAAACATTATTTTTTTGGTGAATAGTATCAAACCATAATGAATAGTAACATACCCATATGAATAGTGATATACCCTAATGAATAGTAACCTCACATATGGTGGTATAAAAATAATATTCATGTTGGAAGTACGATATACCTATATTTTAGAATAAGTTAATGAATGTTTTAAAACTAGTTCTGATAATAAATTATTATTTTAATTAAATATTAAAATAATCATATTTATAAAATTATTTTTTAAAAATGGACTTCATTTTTGGATTCTAAATGTTGAAAAATTATTAGGGTGAATTTTTGGGATTTTTCTGAAATACTTGAATTTTCTATGAATAGAAGAATCTGATAATTCACAACAAATGCTAAATAATGGATTAATTGAGTCATCGATGATGCTCTAATGATGTAGGCCCACTTGGTTCTAGATCCCATGATATAATAACAATTCTTGGTCAAGTAATACATATTATTCCTTGTCTTGGGATGAAATAAGAAAATAATGATTATAATATTATGACATCCCTCCTCTCCTCCACTATAAAACCCCCTTCACTCCCTTTTCTCTCTACACCTCTCAAGCCTTGTACCTCGCTATTATTCTACCCAAATCATTCCCCAAGGTCCTCCCCCACATAAAAAATCTCTCAAACTCCTAAAAATACCAAAACCTCTCCCCATAAGAGGTTCTCAAATGAGGAAGTCTCAAGAGGTAAATTCCTCTTCCCAATTTCTTATTTTCTTTTATGTTCTTTTCTTTTTTATTTATTTCTTTACCCACATCCCTTCCCCATAATAGTCTGGTAAATCTAGTAACATACATGTACTGTAATTTATTCATGCTATTGGTATATTTCATTATCTTCTCTCCTTTTCCCAACCTTTTATTTGAATGAAATGAAAGCAGCGTTTGAGATGTTCTAATTTAGCACATTCAAGGACAATGATTTATCAATTTCTATTATTATATTTAATTCTGTTCATGAACCAATTTGTGTTATGCTTGAACCATATTATTATATATGTAATATATCCTATTTTTGGTTTTGTAATCCTTCATTAAAAATAGAATTAAGTTATAAATAAAAACACATTTTTTGTAATCAAATCCACCGATTAACAAAAACGGTTATCACTATGGTTATATATATAATAATTCGATGTCACTCTAAGTAACCTAATTAAAATTAAAACCATTTAATCTCCACGATATAAACTAGAGAATATGACATCAATTATGGGAAACCAATTTCATCTTCCATATAATCCTAACATGAATATAAGTGAACTGGTCTTTTAAAGCCAAGTAAACAAACGAGCCCAAACAATTAAATTGAACCTTGTAACAAATCAAAAAGGCATTGAATGAACTAAAAAGGGTTATAACAAATAAATTAAATATATAAGAGGTTTTGGAATTATTAATTAATCATCCTATTTTCTTTGTTCAGTTCATTAATAAAAAGTGGAGGACACCAACAGATTTAAGGTAAGGGATCCTCCCCCTTTTACTCTTAATCAAGATTGTTCTCTATGCTATGCCTTTTTGTGTAATACCATGTGATGGGGTAAATTTATACACCTTCTCCATACTTCCCTAATTTTTTATAATGGATGAGAAACCCCTTACCTCTCTCATAAATACCTATTAGTTACACATGATACCATGTCGATAAACCATAATGAATTCTACCCGAACTTCCATTATTCCTTCGGGTTGCTCTATTTTTTTTACCAAAATATATCTATCTATTATTTTTATGTAGAACTTCAAAATTATGTTTATATTCTCAAAATAATGTTCTAATATCCATCTTTCATTATCTTTCAGGGATATACATGCTTTTAAGTGAATCTATCCTCGGTACTTCCCAATAAGCACACTCGTTTTAAAGGAACTTCCAGAAATTTTACCCAATTTCAAGTGCACTCTATATTCTGTTTTGATACACCATTGTCTTTGTAAATTCAGTATTTTTATTATTAAAACCTTATTGGTTCAATTCTGGATTTATATAAAATAATTTCTTCTTTACTTCTTTAAAATATCTATAGTATTTTCCATAAAACAACACGAAAATGTTTTATTGCTAATGTTCCTAAAATACATTTATCATATGTTGTTACTTATGTTTGACACCACTTACCAAGATATATGACACTTTTACCCTATGAAAGTACATGTATTTTCTAATTCGTTCCTTTCATGGACACTTTCATGATACATCCATTGGTTATGATTTATGACTTGATTGTAGTACCCAATTCTTTCTATGGGTACCCTTATGTTTATGTATGGTTGATTATGTATGATGGTATATGTGGTAAGAATATTTATGTGGAAATAATATTCATAAAAATTATGAGATGGGTGCGCCCAGATAGTGCTCCAATGCATTGGGTAAGGTTTAGTCTCATGAGATGCGATGTGAAACGGGATTGGCGGTTAGCCTTGACCCGTACTGAAATGGGAAACAGGATTGGCGATTAGCCTTTTCTCATACTAAAGAAGTGTTTTATGATTCTACCTCATTTATATGATTCCATGTTTTTATGAATCCATGCTTATATTAAATGATTTTATAAGTTTCATGCTTTGGATATCATTATTTCATGCCTCTTACCTCATGTGTTGGAGATGTATCCTTATGTTCATTCCCTTACGGGGATTTTTAGCTCATCCCTTTGTTCATGTGTTCCCCTGGGTACCCTATACAGATGTAATAGCACAAAGTAAGTTAGAAGCTCTTTATGGGGATTAAATAAAGAATTTTTTAGCCCCATGTTTTATGTTATATGTATCTAGTCTTCCAAGACACTAGACGTATCGATCATTGGATAGTACTCTGATGATTAATTATACTTAAAATCATGAAATGTTTTATGTAAAAGGTTTGGGTCACTATATATTATCACTTATCCTATGGATGGTATAATCCCAAACCATTTTAATCTGGAGACTAATTCTAGGATCACTATATTACCCCTATAATTATAAATTAATGTGGCGTATTTTAGTCTCAATTCATAAATTTCTCCTATTCTAGATGGATTTGGTAACATTTTGTTTCTAACTTATTGGGATATTATTATGGTATATTTTTCTCATCTTCTTCTTCATCTATATAAATGGGGATACCTTACTTATAGATTGAATGAAAAATTTCATTCCTTTATTCAGGATTGTCTTATTAATACCTAGAAATGTGAAAACAAATCTTTGAGAATCTCTTTAGAAGGGGAAACATTTATTTGAAACTTGATATTAAGAATAATTTTAATACCATGGATTGGAGTTTTATCTACAAGATCCTTGTTGTTTTTGGATTCAAGGGTATTTTCATAAACTATGTTAAAACCAGGTTTGGATCTTCTCATATTTATATTCTGATTAGTGGTTCCCTTAAATGTTATGTTTCCCCATTGGTGTCGGATTGGGTGATCCCCAGTCTGTTATTATTTGTTCCATTACTGAGGATTATCTTAGTAAGAAGCATTCCATTATGGTTGGTAATGGGAAATTAAAATCTATTATTGATGGTAGGGTTATTTCTTCTCTTTCTGAACCCCATTATGGATATTTTATTATCCCCTTTACTCAACGGGATAATTCAAGTATCAAAAATTTCATAAAAATATTTTTTTTCATTATGAATAAGTCTTTGTTCAAGTTGTTGGTTGGAACAAATCATTTTTTTACTTTGGCAGGGGTGTATCAATTGTTAATAATATTTACATTATCTGATATTTGGGAATTAGGAAGGGTGGTTTTCTATTATATACCTGAGTATCTTAATGTTTTGGGGAAGATGAAAAGAATGTTATTTTTCTGGAATTGTCAGTCAGATAAGAAGGTATTTCTCTTCATAGATGGGTAAATCTCTTTACATTAATTGTCGTATTTATTTGGAGAAATATATTATCAATTAGAGTTTGTGTAATTCTTTATGGTTTAAGATTGTCTCATTTCACTTATCTAGAATATTAGTATCAATATCTTGAATTTTATTTGGAGTGGGAATATTCTGGAATGAATGTTAGTGACCATTTCTTGGACTACTTATTACACGCCTTATGATTCAAGAGGGGTGAGAATTAAAAATCATTTATTTTTAATCCATCCCCACATGCACATTTCCAATATAGTCTTTTCAATGATAATTCAGAATCCTTTTATTTTCTTCATGCAAGATTTATACTCAAACTCAAAAATGGGAATAGGTTGTACATGACCCCCTCAATTTGGCCTAGATTTAAATCAATATATTTCTCAATTGATCTCCACATAAGATGGTTGGTCTCTAAGGACTCATCCCATAAATTTTGGACTGTTAAATGGAATGGAACTCCATTGATTGACTCCCTCTTAGATGATGATCATAATCAAGATTTCTATAACTTGTTTTATGAGGTGTTGTAGAAATTGATTTCTTTATCTATGAATATTATATCTAATGTGAACAACCACTACATCTCCCCCAGTCAGTTTTTTAGGATTGGGAACTTGAAGTGAGTTTCATTCTAGCATCCAAGTAGTTTTATTTCCATCTTGATGGTTTGAGCCCTGATATGTAGTGGCTAGGAAAACTGCATAGAAACCTTTTCCAACCATTGTATTTCATAATGGTATCGAAACTATTTCCTGGAAAACTGCCAACTAATCCTTATTTAGAGGCATGTAATATTTTTTTCTCTTCTTTCACCCTATGTCATCAGCATAGGTATGACATATATCATTATTTTCTAATTTTTTCAACATATTAATCAATGTGTCATTAATCATTTGATTTATTTAAAATTCACATGACTTAAATTTCTTCCATCCAAGATTTCATTAAGGTTTGTTCAGGATTGTCCATTCTCCACATCTTCTAAATCCTTTCTGGGTAGCTGTAGAGGAGTTTATTTTCATTATTTGGAATGCTCATAATTAAGTGATAAACAAAAATGCTATGTTTGTGCCTCAAGTTACTTTATCCCAAATTTTAGTTGTTATTAGAGAAGAAAAATCCCTTAAAAAGGGGGTTTTATCTTTTCATTTCATGACCTTTTAGTCTTTAGGTTACTTGAAATTTGTAGTAACTTTTGTCCTCCCTATGGTACATTTGATATTTTTTGAAAATCTCATTTTACTGGCTGGATCAATATAGACTTTGATGGTTCATCAAGATGTAATACTACTCATTAGGTATATGATTCTATCTTTATAGACCACCAAGGTGATGCTCTGGGATGTCTTTGTGGCTTTTTTTCATTTCCTCTTCTCTTGAGGGTGAAATGTTGGGTGTTATCTTTTCTGTAAAGCATTTTAGAAGCCTCTGTTTGAATAATATATCATTTTAATGTGACTCATCTATCATTTTTCAATCCATTAAAGTATAATTTTTGCATATATAATGTTATTTAACTTCTTTATGGAATATTTTTTTATATTATCCTCATCCATTGATTATATTATTACTCATGTTTATAGAGAGGCCAAATATCATTAAGATTGTATTTCCAACTAGGTTGCTAATGAAAATTAACTAGGATGGTATAATTAGGATCCAAATGATCTTTTTTATCATCTTCATATGGATAAGTGAAAATATCCTCCCTTTGGACTACTATAATCTAGACACTTTTTGTTAATAAATAGTCTTTCTCTTCTGAGCAAGATCTTATCTTCATTGAAAACAATTGCGATTATTTTCATTTAATTAAGCTATTTCAATGTTCTAATTAGTTATATGTTGGTTTAAAATACAATTTAATATTAGTTTTTTGTTACCAAACCAATAATACCCATGGGCATTAATTCTACACCAGATATTTTTTAAAATTCTATTTTTATGCTTAAACAAAAAATTCTAAAAACTGTTTTTCATTATGCTTAACACATTAATATTAAAATTAATTTTCACCACATATTTAAATAGAATATTTTAAAAGTATTTTTATTTTATGAATCATAGTGATCAAATTAGGTAATTTGTTTTATTTTATTTTTATTTTTAAAAATAAGATAGAATATGGTGACTGAAGTAAAGGTAAAATAAAGTAAATGGGGGTTAAATAATGGGATATGGCCACAAATATCTCTAAACCTGCCTAAATTTCATTTGTGATTCGATTTATAACATAACGTATCCTTTTTTATAAATTTAAATAATTTAGTTCCACATTACATTGAAAAATATAACAATATTATATTAAATTTAAGAGTATTAATAAAAGAGGCACACCTCTTGCTTATAAATGGTGCCACTCAACACCACACTTCAAAACACACTTTTAGAACATTAGATAGAAATTTATCTAACCTAATAACTACAAAAAACCCTTATCCATGTTCTTGAGGTGTATTTATTTATAAAATATAAATGTATGAATCCTTAATAATTTTTTATAGGAGGTTATCCAAAGAGAAGGTACGTCTTCTAACTAAGTTGTTTTTAGTTTCATTCTTCTTAAACCTTCTATAAATTTCTAATAAAAATAATAATATATTTAAATGAGTATCATTTTTTAACTTAATTTATTTTACGTTGAGAAAATAAAAATTTTATACCTTATTTCTATCCATTCAAAAAGTAAAATGTTTTACATGCGCACATGTATACTACCACCTCCATAAATATTGTATTTTGTTTTTCATCGCCACCTCACACAGATAATTATAAAGATGAATTAAGTGAATAATTATGATATTTATAAAATAAATTTTATTATTTATATGAAATTAATTATCTAAATTATTTACCTTTCATAAAATAGTAATTTAAAACATTTCACATGTGTATGTCTAGACAACCGCCTCCATGAATTAAATGTTTCCTTTTTCATCACTACCTTACATGGAAGCTTCTAAAAGTTCATTAAAGAAATATATACCCTACAATCCATTTTTTTTCATTTTTTCATTTTTTTTCATTAAAGAAATATATATGATTTTCATGGAATGAATAGTATTTTTTGAATTATTATAGAACCATTTTATGAACTTTGTTCATTATTCCTCACACCAAAACTATTTTGGATTAAATGACCCCATAACATATAACGTGAACCTAACTGATTTAAAAACTTAAAGAAAATTATAATATATTGAATAAAACAAATAATTATAAGGTCCTTCCATTAAATATTATATTATATTGATTTTTATTCTAGATTTTAATTTATCTCACTTTGAAGATATTATTAGGTTTAGGGTTTCATATAATTAGGTCAAAACTCAAACATAAAAAACCATAAATTTCAAAGTGTACACATTCGACCTGTATCCTTTTTTTTATAATATAAAACTCATAAAATAAAGCATGAATTATTTCAATGTAAGACCTCCATTAATTTTAACATGACTTATTCGATTACCTTAACCATACTTAACCCCTATTAAATTTTTTTAAAAACAAATTGAAGAATATAAAATATCAATGATGGATATAAAAATAAAGGAAATTGCAAGTTATATAAAAATAGTAAAACTCAAATAACGTTTACCTTTATATTAAATGTTCATTGAGAATATGGGAGAAAACATGTTCACCTAAAGAACACATTTTTCTCAAGTGAAAATATTAAAACCCATAAAAGGCAATTAAAACTTTTTTAAGTGACTTAGAACATCATATTTACGAAACCATTTTAAGCCTCTTTGATTTAAAATAACCAAATTCCCAACTTCCAATATTATAATTATCAAATGCATTGGAGAGATATGTCCAGATCACCTGGTGCTATTGGGCTATCCCTTGTTATGCTATAGGGAGATTTCCTAATGCTATCATTCCCACCCAATGTTATGTTATAACAGGATTTCCTACCACTATATGGGCCACCCAAATTAAGTTATAATGGGTTTTCCAAATACTATATGGGCCACCCCATGTTAAGATGTAATGGGATTTCCCAATGCTATATCATATATCCCAATGTGTAATTAATGAGAACCAATTATTGTGGAAAATAATTTTCTTATAAAACAATTTTAAAAAATATTTTAAACTCATTTGAAAAAAGAAATCGGATAAAATATTATTTACCTTATAAAAACCCATTTTCAAAAAAAAGACCCTTTTTATTTTGAATTTTTTTTAGTACCAATATACACAAAAAGATAATAAGGTTTTTGATTTATATAAATATAAAGTCATTAAATGGAATAAAAATATGGCCATTTAAGTTTAAAATTTATTTTCATCTTGCACGTTTATAATTTTACATTTATTTTGTCATTCTCCAAAACGTTCCACATAAAACATGTAAAAATATTCATTTTTTAAAAAATTTGAATTAAATTCATAATAAACAAAAGAATAATTTAATAAAACATATATATATATAACTATATGTAAAATATTATCATGGAGATAAATATTTTCATATTATATCTTTAAACTTCTAAAAAGTGATTTTTTAATCAAAGTGTCCCATACCACTTTGAAATTTTTGAATCAAAGGACCCATGAAATATTAAAATTTATAAAATAGTGAATAACATTAGAATAAAAAATTAGTGATATTATATGTAATTGGTGTGGTATATACACCTCATAAAATAATATGGTTATATAACATCTAAATATGTCTCAATAAAAGGAGATTGAGATGAAATACCTTACCTTGAGTCTGAAATGGCATGTTTTTATTTATCTTCATGAATAATAATATTATGATAATTATTTAATTTTTTTTAAAACCTATTTCAAGATTATCATTGCATTTATTTCACTTATTACAATGTTTTAATGACTACTTAAACAATTGTGTTTACATCAGGAGTTTTAACCATGTTTTGTTTATGTGTAAAAAAATGACTTTGGTTGGTCAAATACGGTCAAAGTTGTAACACCCCAAGGTTTTAAAAATAATATTAACAAAATATAATGCATGAAACACTAATTCTCTATGAAACAAAACTATGTTATTTTAATTATTTAATAAAGATAGTTACAACCTAGCCATGACACTTAATTATTCCACCACTGTGAATTGAATTTCAAAAAATTGACATACACGGATGCATTGAGTAAGATATTTAGAGTCTGATAGAATCAAAATAATTATTTTTGAATGGTAAATTACCCTTATGATTAGTAATTTTACCCTTATGAATAGTAATTTACCCTTAAAAAAGTAATCTAACACTTATGAATAGTAACCTCACCCATGAAAGTATAAATAAAATTTATTCACCTTAAAAATGAAATATCATATTTTATATTTGTGAGTAATAAATATTTATTTACAATTTTATAAGTAATAAATATTTTTAAAAGAAAATACATTTCCATAAAATTTATTATTAAATCAATACTATTTTTTCCTATGATTTAATGATAATTTGATGAGACCATAGTTAATTTTTAGGGGGATATAAAATCAGTTTTAATTTTAAAGACTATATTTTTCAAGTAAATGATGATTTTAATTAAATATTAAATTTATCATTTTTAGAAACAAAATTTATAAAACGGAGTCCAATTTTGAAATCTACAAATCAAAAAAATGTTTGAGGTGACTTTTTTGGATTTTTCTAAAATACATGAATTTCTTATGAATAGAAAAATACGATAATTTACGATAAATGATAAATACATGATTTATTGAGTCATAGGTGATGTGTGGATGATGTAAGAACACTTGTGTAGAAATCACATGAACTTATTACTATTTTTTTATCACATTAATCAAACATTATTTCTTGTCTTGATGAAATTAATAAACTAATGAATAACATGTTAAAAAATTACCCCTCTCCTCTACTACAAAACCCACCCCTCACTACCACATCATCCCAATTACATAATACTTGAAGCTTGTAAAATTTGTTCCCAAATACTATTTTCTTGTTCCTCTGCATGTCCAGAATCTCTTGGTATTTCAAAAATACCAAAACTCATTCCCTTAAAGAGATTCTCAAGGAGGTATATTCATGTTAATGGAATAACCACCCTCAATATCCTTACTCTCTCTCTCTCTTTAAAAAAATGAAATCATCATCCCTGAGGTACCGATTCTTAACCTTTATGGATGAGGAGCTTTTGTTATTAAATTTATTATTAATAGATGGACATGAAACAATTCTTATGGTTGAACCAGATTCTAAATTTTTTTATTATATCTTATTTAAATATTTTCTAACCATCATTGGTACAAGATTCTAAATAATACAACAAAACTAGTTCTTTGTGATTTAAAATATGTCGTAATAATCAAAATGATTATCACTAATGTTTTAATTAATAATTAATCACCATACTATGTAAATAAATTATATACATATCCATTCACACTTCGGTATGTTCATTAATATTATATAAATTCAATTCTATATAATTATAACCATTTAACATGAACAATCATAATCATAAACAAGTATACTGATCGTCAAAACCACGGAAATGAATGCTCCTAAGCGATAAGGTTATATCATATATGTCATCCAAAATTCAATAAATTATCTTAATAAATTATAAAAAAATACATGTATATATGGTTCTGATTTAATTAATTAATGTTCTTAATTTATTATATAGGATATTAAGTTCAGGTGCAGAACACATTCGTACATAAGGAAAGGGTTTCATCTGCTCACTTCCATTTTTTGTGAGATATTCCTTATTCACTAATATTTATGTTTTATGATTTATGTATACTACTCATTGATGTGTCATATGAAGAATCAATTTATTTTAATTCTATTCATTGTATCATTTTATGACTATTAATTATAAGGATTATGATTTGATTGATTACAATGTGGGAAGGGTTTTCTACCCAAGCCTCTATTTTCATTCAGGTCACATTTATTCTCTACTTACCTCAATGAAATTCATATTTTTCTTAGGGGATCCTTATATATTCTGTGTGAATGTTCTATATATAACAATCAAAATCCTTTTTTATTTTATAGTGAGTTACATTTTTTAAAATTATCTTTCAAAAATTATTCCCAATAAACAAGATCATTTCAAAATAAAATTATCAAATTCCTACCTATTTTCAAATTCACTCTATAATATGTTTGAAGAATCCAATATTTTACTAAGATCACTAATTTTTTATGAAAAAAAAATTATTTCACTTCAAATTTTGTATAAATAGTTTTCAAAAATAATTTTTCTTTTAAAAGTAAAAGTGTATTTATCTCAACAATTACTCTATGATTTTATAAGAGTATTTTCATCTATTTCAAAACTCTTTGTTATTTTTAAGTTTAATTAGGATTAATATTTTATGATATAATCCACCACATTTTATTAAATGGTTTCTGATAAGTTTTACTTTGGATGTTCTATTCTGATTCCATTCACCTTATTGCTTTGAATAGTTAGAGATTATGTTTACAAATTTGGGAAAGTTATTTACATTTCATATGTATATGTTGTTTACATTTAATCCCATTCATTTGAGGAATGCATTGGATTAATAAGTGATAGATGGGTCCTTATATATCCCCTCAGTGCATCTATAGGTCTCATGAGACAATCTTGATATGGTTTTGGCCTATGCCTTACCCATTTAATAGATTCTTGGAATGAATCCTTGATAATAATAGATTCTTTGCATGTAACCATTAAAATAATAGATTATTGGTATAAATACTTAAAGGTATGTTTTAGATATCTATCTTTATTCATTTTCCTTCATAATGAAACTTGTAATTGATAGACTATGTGGTAATTCTACTAGTAGAATATACATGGTTATGTTTTATTATGTCATTATTCATTCATATTTTATTCCTACCAAATTATGATGAAATATATGTTTAAATTCATGTGTTTTTAGTTTATCAACATGACTATATATTGTTATTATGATTACTTATACTCTGTTACTTACCCTTAATGGTCATTTGGTCTCACCCCTTTCTTATTTTTTATTTATCCCAAGTTGCGAAGAAGAATATTATGAATTACTTGGAGGGATAATCTTGGAGTTATAGAAATGCTATATCGTTTTTCCTTTCACATTTTAATGTTGAACTAATTTATGTATCTTGTTTTCAAAAACTACTAAACTGTCTGTTTCTTCTAGGATTTGATACCATATAATTATACAAAGGTAATAAAATAATGCATCAGCATTAGGCTTCTGGGTCGGGATGTTTGAGTTGGTATCAAAGTAAGTCTAGTATAAAAATTAGAAACTAGATATAAAAATGTATATTAGTGAACAATACCCTCAGATAGACGTTATGATAAGTATATAAGAACATCCTAGAATTTTTGTAAGTTATAGATTATGCGGACCTTCCTAGAAATAAATACAGGTCATGATACTACATGTGAATGTGGTTTTGGTAGAAATGTACATATGAGTAACAACTTAAACAAGGTGTTTCAGGCCTAAACCGAGGATACTAGGTTTACAAAAACAATCCTTACTACACACCTGGTTTAACACTCCTGGGAGATATAATTAGGATAATTCACATTTTTACTATCCATAAAAAAGATTTAAAAGTATTTTTTCTCAAATAAACCATCTTTATGATTATAAGATTAACTATGTATAGGCTTTCAATTTATGATATATATTTTTCAAATAGATATTATACATTATGATTCATAACCTAATATAATTGATACCATTATTTAGAAATGGTTCCTAGTGAAAGTAATGGAAACCACATGAACTCGCATATCCCATTTAATGATTTCCCTCATATGCAAGATAATGATGTCAGTTCTAGAGCTGCGACTGGTGCTGACTAATTTATAATTATAATGGGACTACTGACTCAGGTTGTGAATAATAACTTGACCCATATGGATCATTCTAGTTCAAAAAATGGTGAGGATATGTTAGACCAATTTTTATGACAACATCCTCCAATATTTCATGGGACTACAAACCCATTAGTAGAAGAACAATGGATAAGTTCCCTAGAGAATATATTTAAATATTTGGAATTTAACGAATGAGAGAAGGTCATCCAGGTAGCATACCATCTCTAGGGAGATGCAGATCAATGGTGGCGATTAATTCGCAAAAAAAAAGAGGAGAAATAATTTTCAAATAAGGAATGGATGAATTTTAAGGAAAATTAATTAGAGGAATTCTGCCCTCATGAACAGAGAGGTGATATGGAGAGACAATTCTCAAGTCTCGGACAGAAAGCAGATGAAAATGTTGCTATTAATGAATCCATTTCTATATGGTTGGTAGGGAATGCCATATAATACATATGTAATTCAAGGTACAATAATGATCATTTGTTTAATGGGATTAATCCAATTCTAAGAGGTTCATTACTCTCCCAAACATTCTCATAAAATAATTATATTGTATCTTGCTCTATTATGAAAGAGAAATAATTCTCTAAGACTAATGTTTTTTAGATAAATAAGATAAAACTAGGATGACAGTGTAAAATATAGATAATGGGAAGAAGGGAAAGACGGATTCTCCAATATGTGATGCTTGTGTGAGGAAACTCTTTGGTACATGATAAATTGGAAAAGGAGTATGCTTCAAATTTAGAGAAAAACACCAAAATGCTCTGGATTTAAAGGTTTTGAATTGTTTGGTATTAGAGATACAGTATGTTATTTTGGGCGGAAATCTGATGTTAGTTTACCATTTTTCTAAATCTTTGGATTTTAAATTTTGAAAAGACATAATTTAGATGATTCATAAGGTTAACTACTTATGAAATGTATTATGACTAAATTTTGATTTTGGATAAATAGTTCTATCCATTTTTGATTCAATAAGAATTTAAAGGCCAAGGGAATTACATATGGAACATTTGACCAAAGTTCTTTTTGGTATAAAAATTCATCCTAAATATACATCTTTTGGTTTAATATGTGAAGTGGACATAGATTGAATCAAACTAAAGGATGAGATTATAATATCATGTAATTTAATTTTATGAAGTTTTTATATGGATGGTCATGGAAACCCTAAACTCTAGGAAAATAATTTTGGAACAAAAATATATTTAGTTTACTTTTCTCTTTAAGAAATCAATGGTCTTTTAACTGATAATAGATTTAATGATTTATGAAGTTTAACTCTCTAATTTCCATATTCTGAATCACTCTTTATCAGAACTTGGTGGTTAGATTTCTCTTTCATATCTATTTTTCCACATTACGCTAATTTTATCTTATTCGAATTCATAGTTTTGTGGTGACCTTCTCATTTTTTCCTTTCCCTCTTATTAAGGGGATGTTTTATTAACCCCATTTCTAATGCGGTCATCCCACCAAGGAATTTTCAAGTGTCAACCTTTAACTTTCGACATTAAAATTACAAGGACACAATTAATTATAGGTGTGGAGAATTTAACACCCCAAGGTATTACAATTAAAATTAATAGGATTTTTGATGCACACAAAACTGAGTCTCGGCAAAGAAAAACTTTTTTATTATAATTATCTAAGAAATATAGTTATAATCTATCCATTAAACATAATTTTTTCACTTATGTGAATTGAATTTCAAAAAACAGACATATATAGTTGTGTTAAGTAAGTTATTTATAGTGTGATAGGATCAACATAATTTTTGGTGAATAGTAACATACCATTCTGAATAGTAATGTTACCCTTATGAATAGTAATATACCCTTATGAATAGTAATATGACCATTATGAATAGTAACATCACCCTTGAAAGTATAAAAAAATTAGGCACCATATAAATAAAATAAAATATATCAAAAATTTATAATTAAGTGTTGGTATTTTTATGCGTAATAAATATTTAATTACAATTTTATAATTTATAAAATTATTTAAAAGAAAACAAATTTTCTTAAAATTTATTCCTAAATCAATATTTTTTCCTATGATTTTAGTATAATTTAAGGAGACCTTGGTTAATTTTTATGGTGTTATAAAATCATTTTTAATTTTAAAGACTATTTTTCAAATAAATGATAATTTTAATTAAAAACTAAAATTTTCATTTTTAAAAAATTATTTTTATAAAATTAGGTCCATTTTAGAATTCTACAAAATTAAAAATGGATATGGTGAATTTTTGTGAATTTTATAAAATAATTGAATTTCTTGGTATAGTAAAATATGATAATTTATGATAAATTCTAAATACATGATTTATTTAGCCATATGTGATGTGTGTTTAAGGTAAGAACGCTTAGTTAGAACTCATATGCACTTATTGCTATTTTTTTATCACAAGAATCAGATACTATTTATTGTCTTGATAAAATTAATAAAATAATGAATAAGATATTCAAAAATTACCCCTCTCCTCCATCATTCTAACGACCCCTCACCACCTCTTTTCCTCACTTAGATGAGACTTTAATCTTGTCAAATATTTTTCCAAATACTTTTTTATAGTCCCTTCCCACGTCCTAGAGCTCTTGGTCTTACAAAAAGTCAAAAAACCCTCCCTTATGGATATTATCAAGGAAGTGCATTCAAGAGGTAAAATCCACTTCCTTTTTAAATTTCATTTAAAGTTCATTTTTTTATTACTCCATCAATATCCTTTCTCTCTATCTCTCTCTTTAAAAAATGAAATCATCATCTGTGAGGTGCCGATTTACGACCTTCATGTACAACGATCTTTCTTTCTTCAATATATTCTTTAATGATATTTATAAAACCATTTTTATGTCTAAAAAAATTATAAAATATGTATTATATATTATGTAATTATTATAGAGCCAAAATTTTTAAAATATTCTAAATAATACAAAAAACTTGTTCATTGTGATCAAACAAATGTTGTAATGATCTGAACAATTTTCACTAATGTTTTTTCTTGTAATTCATCCTCATACCATGTAACCAATTGATATATATATATATATATATATCAATTTATAGTTATATATGTTCTTTAATAATATATAAATTCTATTCTATTGAAATATATACATTCAACATGAACAACCATACTCATATAGTAGTAAACCGATTGGGAAAAAAAGGAAACGAATGCTCCCATGTGATAAAGGTTTGTCCTATAACTCATAAAAAAGGCCATAAATGAACATAATAAAATTATTATTTGTAAAATACATGTAGATAAGGTTATTAGTTAATTAATTAGTGGATTTAATTTGATTTTCCTGGACTTTAAGGTCAAGTGTCGAACTTGTTTGTACATAAGTAAAGGGTTTCCTCATCTCACATCCATTTTAGTGAAATATTCCTTATCAGCTACTATTTATTGTGTAAATGTATGTATAATAACAATTGATGTGTCATATAATGAATATATTTATTTTAATGGTATTCAATGTATCATTTGATGACTATTAATTCTGGTGAAAACGATTCAATTTTTTATAAGTTGGTACGATTTTTCTACCTGAACCACCATTTTCATTAGGGTTACTCTTAATATATACTTACCTAAATGAAATTATTATTTATTCTAATTTACACCTCATAAATTATATATTAATTTTATATATATAACAATAATAATCCATTTTAATATTATGTGGAGTTACATTTTTTAAAAGTATCATACATAAATTATTCTAGATAAACAAACTCATTCCAAAAAAACTTCTCGAATGCTTGACTATTTTCAATTGAAGTCTATAATATTCCTTAAGACACCAGTTTTTTATAAATTCACTCCCTTTATTATGAAAATACAATATTATTTATCTTTTGGTTTTATTTAAACAGATTTTCAATATAACTCTTCTTTTCAAGGTAAAATAGTATTTTTCTCAAGAATTACTTGATGATTTTATAAGAGTATTTTCATCTATTTCAACACACTTGTTGATTCTTATATTTAAATAGGATTAATATTTTATTATATCATCCACCACATTTTATTAAATGTTTTATGGTAAGTGTGACTTTGTGTGTTCTATTGTTATACCATTCACCTAATTACTTAGAATGGTTAGGGTTTATGTTTACATATTGAGGAATGTGATTTATATTTCACATGTATATGATGTTTATGTTTAACCCCTTTCATATGAGGAATGAATTGGAATTTTTAAGAAATGTTTGGGTACAAATATTTCCCCTCAGTGAAGTTTTATGTCCAATGAGACAAACCATATATGTTTTTGGCCTAATCCTTACCCATATAATAGATTCTTGGCATGAAGCCTTAATAATAATAGATTCTTGGCATGTAGCCATGAAAATAATAGATTATAGAATGAATCCTTAGTATATTCTTGGAATTAATCACTAAATTTATGTTTTATATATCCATAGTTATGAATTTCCCCCATTATGAAACTATTAATTGATAGTCCATGTTGTTATTCAAGTAGTAGAATATCCATGGTCATGTTTTATGAGGGAATTATTCATTCATCTTTTATTCCTACAAAAGTGTTCTCATGTATATGTTTAAAAAAATTTGGTTTTAGTTTCTCGACATGACTTGTTTTTATGTTATGATTACTTGTGATTTATGAATTAAACTTACTGAGCATTTGATCTCACCACTTTCTTATGTTTGATTTGTCCCAGATTGCGAAGATGAATATTTTAAATGACTTAAAGGGATAATCTAGGAGTTATGGATGTTTCATATGGTAATTCTATATTGTTTTTCCTTCCAAGTTGTAATGTTGAACTTATGTAGGTATATAGTTTTCCAAAACTACTAAATTATGCATTCTGTTAGGGGGTTACAATTGGTATTAGAGGAATTTTAGTAGAAACCTTGGCAACTAGATATTGAAAATATTGATTACTGAACAGAACCCTCATATTTAATTTGGGGATAAGCATATAAGAAATTTATATAATTTTGGTATGTTATAGATAATATAAAACTTCCAAAAAATACATCTCTATCTAGATACTACAAGTGGACGTGGTTTGGAACAGATATACGAATGAGTAACAACTCTAACAAGGGGTTACGAACCAGACCTAGCGTAACCAGGTATATGAAAATGGTCCTTACTGTGCACCTTTCTTGACACTCCAGGGGGATATGATTAAGGTAAATCACATTTTCATTTCAATCCATTAAAAATTATTTAAAAACAAATATTTCTTCAATGAAACCATGTTTATGATGATGAAATTATCTATACATAGGATTTCAATTTATGATAAGTATTTTTCTAGTTGAGATTATACATTATGATTCATAACCTAATTTACTATATTCCATTATTTAGAAATGTTTCCTAGTAGAAGGAATGGAAACATTATAAACCCACGTATCCCATTTATTGATTTCCCTCCTATGCAAGATAATGATGTTGGTTCTAGGGATGAGACTCATGCTGAGTAACTTATAACTATAATATGAAAACTCACATAGGTTTGATTAATAAACTTACCCATATAGAATATCATAATCTACAATCTGGGGGAGAAATGTTAGACCACTTCATGCGCCAACAACAGCCTTCATTTTGTGGGACTAAAACCCCATTTGTAGCTGAGAATGGATAATTTCTTAAGAGAATATATTTCTATCTTTGGGATGTAATGAATGGGATAAGGTTATCATGATAGTATACCATCTCTCAATAGATATAGATCAATGGTGGTAATTAATTCAAATAATAAAGTATGAAGAATAAATAGAAAATATGGAATGATAGTATTTTGAGTAAACTTTCATGGAGAAATACTTCCCTTATGAATAGAGAACAGATTTGGCGAGACAAATATAATGTGTGAGAAACAATAAATTGAAAATATTTCTAATTATGAAGCCAAAATTACTAGGTTATCATGGATTTCCATATACTACATACGTAATCCAAGGTGTAATATATATAATTTCTTTGATGGCCTCAAAATAATTCTATGAATGGAAGTAGTCTCCCAAACATTATCATCAAATGATGATATATTATCTTACACTACCAATAATGGGAAATAATTTTCTAAGACTTATGGCTCTGAAGGTGAACATGATAAAAAATGGACGATAGAGAAAAATATTGATAATGAGAATAATGATAAGATAGAATTTCCAACTTGTGATACTTGTGGAAGGAAACACCTTAGTATATGATAAAAAGGTAAAGGAGTTTTCTTCATGTGTGGAGAAAAAGGCCACCATTCTCTGGATTACAAGGGAACGAAATAATTTTCTAATTCCAAGTGATTCAACTATAAGGATATGGGGAACTATGAAAATTAATGGCCTAAATTCCAAGGGAATATTCCACACACAAAAAAAAGCAATGGGATAAAGAATAATCTTATGTTGTTAATATAGTCAAAGTGGAATAATTAATGTAAGTGTTTTTTATATTCTTGAATTATGTTGTATTACAGTACTTCTTTATGTTATTGGAAGTATGGATGATTTATAAATGTTTAAATGTGATAAATGTATTCAATTGTTTTATATAAGAGATAAATTATGTTTTTTGGGGTGGAAAAATGATGTCAGGTGACCTTTATTCTAAATATTTTGATGTTAAATATGGGAAATAAAATTTAGATGACTCCTAAGGTTTACTACTTATTGGAATGTATTAAGACTAAATTAGGATTTTGGATAAACTATTCTAAACTCTTTGGTTTGAGTAAGCATTTAAAGGTTGTAGGAGAAACTTATGGATCATTTGATTAATGTTCTTCATGTATAAAAATTCATCTTGAATATCCATATTTTGGTTTAAGAAGTGATGTGGAGATAGATTGAAACACAACCAAAGGATGATATTACAACATCAAGTATGTTTATAATTTGAGGTTCTTATATGGATGGTAAAAGAAACCCTAAACTCTAGGATAATCATTTGGGAACAAAAAAATTATATGTTTACATTTATATTTAAGAAATAAATTGTGTTTTTAATGATAATATTTTTTATGCATTATGATGTTTAACTTTTTAATGACCATATTCTCAATTAATCTCCGTCAAAACATGGTGGAAATATTTCTCTTCCACGTATAGGTTTTCACATTACACTAATGTTATCTTATTCTAAGGCCTAATCTTGTGGGGAATTTCACATTTTTTCATTTCTCTCTTATTAATGGAATGTTTTTAACCCCATTTCCTATGGGCGTATCCCCAAAATTAATTTTCATGTGTCAACCTTTAACTTTTGATGTGAAAATTGTGAGGAAGCAATTTTTTATTTAAGTAGAGAATGTAGTACCCCAAGGGTTTACAAATAAAATTAATAGAAAATGTGTTGCACACAATATTGAGTCTCTGTGAAATAAAACATTATTATTACAATTATCTAAGAAAGATAGTTATAACCTATCAATGAAACTTAATTTTTCCACCTCTTTGAATTTAATTTAAAAAAATGGACATACACGGTTGCGTTCAGTAAGATATTTAAAGTCTGATAGGATCAACATAATTTTTGGTGATAAGTAGAATATACATATGAATAGTAATGTTAATCTTATGAATTGTCATGTACCCTTATTAATATTAATATGACCCTTATGAATAGTAAAATCACCCATGAATATACAAATAAAATTAATTCAACATATAAATGAAATAGAATATTTTAAAAATTAATAATTAATTATTTGTATTTTATGAGTAATAAATATTTAATTAAAATTTTATAATTAATAAATTTATTTAAAAGAAATTATATTTTTATAAAATTTATTCTTAAATCAATATTTTTTTATCCAATGATTTGAGGATAATTTAACGGGTCCTTAATTTTTTTCTAGGGTGTTATAAAATCATTTTTAATTTTAAAGACAATATTTTTTGATTAAATGAGGATTTTAATTAAAATTTATTCTTTCAAATTTGGAAAATAGTTTTTATAAAATGGATTCCAATTTCTAATTATACGCATTTATAAATGGTTAGGGTGATTTTTTCTGAAATACTTGAATTTTTTGAATAGTAAAATACAATAATTTACGATAAATGATAAATACATTTTTTATTAAGTCATAGTTGATGTGTTGCTAATGTAAGGGAACTTGTTTAAAACTTAAATGCACTTATTAATATTTTTTGTCATAATAATCAGAAATAATTTCTAATCTTTATGTAATTAATAAAATAATGAATAATATATTAAAAATTTAGCCCTCTCCTTCAATATAAAAACCAACCCTCTTGCCCTCTTCAACTCAATTATTAATCCTTGAACATCTTAATTGTTATGCCAAAATAATATTCCCTAGTGCCTCCCCACATAAAAGATCTCCTGGTCTTGAAAAAAGACCAAAACAATTTCCCTTAAAGAGATTCTCAATGAGGTGTATTCAAGATGTAAAATCTACTTCTTTTTTATTTTAATATCATTTCAAGTTTCATTCTTTTATTATTCTGTACTCACCTACTCTATCCTAATGATCATGATAATTTCATTATCATATATATAATATAATTATATCATGTTAATGTAACAACCCCCATCACTATCCTTTCTCTTTTTAAAAAAATGAAATCATCATCTGGGAGGTGCTGATTTACTACCTTCATGGACAACGAATATTCACTCTTCAATTTATTCATCAAATAATTTAATTAAACCATTATTATTGATTAATCACATTATAAATTTTTTATTATATCTTATTAAATTATTCTTAAACCATCATTATTAGAAAATTCTATGTAATAGAACAAAATCAGTTCATTGTGATCGAGAAAATGTCATGATAATCTAAACGATTATCCGGAAAGTTTTATCCAATAATTCATTATAATACCATGTAACGAAATGATATATATATATATATATATCCATTTAAACATTAGTATGTTAATTAATAAATTGTAAATTCAATTATGGATAATAATTTCCATTCCACATGAACTCTATTATCATATACAAGTATATCGATCATTAAAACCAAGCAAAAAAACTCTCTCGAGTGATAAATTAGTATCTTATAACTCATCCAAAATCCATAAATGAACTTAATAAAATTATAATAAATAAAATAAATGTAAAAAAAGTTCTGAATTAATTAATTAATGGATTTAATTTTATTATCCAGGATGTTAAGGTGATGTTCAGAACACGTTCATACATACGGTAAGGGTTTCCTCATCTCACATCCATTTTTGTGAGATATTCATTATTCACCACTATTTCTTATGTATGTTGAATATATATCAACCATTAATGTATCATTTCATGAATTCATTTATTTCCATGGTAATAAATGTATCATTTTATGACTATAAATTTTTGGTCATATGATTCGATTGATTACAAAGTGGTAAGTGTTTTCTACCTGAACCTCCATTTTCATTCGGGTTACTCTTATTAAATACTTACCTCAATGATATTATTATTTATTTTTATGTTTTCCTCATAAACTAAGTCTGAATGATCCATATATACCAACCATAATCCTTTTATATTTTATGTGCTATTACATGTTTTAAAAGGGTGTTTCAAAAATTCTTCCCGATAAACAAGCTCATTTCAAAGTAACTTTTTGAATTCTCACCTATTTTAAAATGAAGTATATAACCTTTTTTAATACACCATTATTTTTCTAAAATCACTCATTTTATTATAAAAAAATTTCTTGGTTCACTTATGGTTTTATACAAATATTTTTTCAAAATAAGTCTTCTTTTCAAATTAAAAGTATATTTCTCTCAAGAATTAATCAAAGGATTTATAAGAGTATGTACATATATTTCAAAACTCTTGTTGATTATTATATTTAACTGGGTTAATATTTTATGAAGTAATCCACCGCATTTTATTGAATTGTTTATGAGAAGTTTGTCTTTGGATGTGCTATTTTGATATTATTCACCTTATTACTTTGAATGGTTATAGATTATTTTTACGGGTTGGGGAATGTTATTTCTCATTTGATATGTATATGTTCTTTATGTTTATACCTATTCATATGAGGAATTTATTTTACTTATTAAGTGATTTTTGGGTCCTTATAATCCCCTTGGTGCCTCTATAAATCTCATGAGAAAAACTAGATATGGAATTGGCCTAGTACTTACCCATTTAATATATTATTTTCATGAATACCTAAAAATAAAATATTCTTAGCATGTACCCATGAAAATAATAGCTTCTAGAATGAGCCATTGATAGATTATTTGAATTATTCCATGAAGGTATGTTTTAGATATTCATCATTATGCATTTCCCTTGTTACGAAACTAGTAATTTATATTCCATGTGGTTATTTTACTCGTAGAATATCCAAGGTTATGTTTTATTATGGAATTATTCATTCAATTTTATTCCATCCAAATTATGCTCAAGTATATATTTTAAGGCATGATTTTTTTCTAAACATGCTTAGTTTTTATGTTTATGATTATTTTCATTGTATTACTTACACTTACTGAGTGTTTGATATCACAAGTGTCTAATGTTTTATTTCTCCCATGTTTTGAAGATGAATATTATAAATGACAAGCAGGGATAATCTAGTAGTTATAGAGGTTTCCTATGGAAATTTTATATTTTTTACCTTCCAAGTTGTAATGTTGAAATTATGTATGTATCTGGTTTTCCAAAACTACTAAACTATCTATTACTTTAGGATTTTATTCCTTGTAGTAATTCCAATGTAATAAAATAATGATTTTCCTCCAGGATTATGGGGTTAGGGTGTTACAAAAGAGGTCATTATTTAAAACATCTCAATAATAATAATAATCCTGAAATAATTATACTTTTAAAACTAATCATGAAATTTGGTTATGAAAAATTAACTAACGTTACAATCATGGAGGTGGTAGTTCATACGTACGCATGTGTAATATTACCATTTTACAACGATCATTATGGAAAGAAGGTACGTAACATTTATCTTTATAGAATGGTAAATATATCACGGATAAAATATTATTTAATTATATATAGTTATATATATATAATTAATATGTTTCAAAAGGAATCACATCCCTCTGAGGAGGTGGTAGTCTACACATCCTGGAATTACCATCTCACTATTTTAGTGACTAAAAAGGTCATGGAGAATATTTTTTATTATATATAAAAAAAATATAATTATGAAATTAATATAATATATATTTCATTTTATCACATATTTTTACTAAACCCATTCTTAATACATTACATTTAAATCTTAATCATGTCGCATAACATTAAAGAGGCGGTAGTCCACACGCCCACAACCAATGTTATCGTATTCCCACAAAATTGAAATCAGGAAGGTGTGTGGTATATAATAATTAAATAAGTTTAAATAAAGAATAAATATAATATATATCATATATATATAGTATTACTATTATAATTCCCAACCATGAGAGGTGATAAAGAAAAAACGACATACATCATTTTGCAAGGCGATAGTCTGTCATACACACAAACGGTGATTTTGTTATCAATTTGATGGTAGTGTGTGTAGGTTTAAGTTGAAACATTAACCTAAAAATATAATAATATTTAAGAAACATATATCATTATATAATTAAAATTATCAGAGTGGATAAGTAAACAAAACAAATGTGCTCGTTAAGGAATGTTACCTTTTTTAGGTAACTTCATTTAGTTTTCATCAAAGTAAATATTTTGTTTTATTTTAGAAAACATTGAGTCTAATAGGATGATATTATGGATTTTATGAACATATTTTAGTTGGTTTTATATAATAAAATGGTCTTCAGCGGTGTGAAAAAGTGTGGAGAGTGAGTGCCTTTTTATAGTGGATGAGGAGTAACATTCTTGTAAATATAAATTGGTAAACATTATTAGGAGGTCTTGTTAGCCTCATGTGCCACCAATAAAGAAATAAATTCTCTTAAAGTGGTTATATTGTCTAATTATATCGATACAATTGGTTTTGGACATGTTTCTAGGTTATTTGGTGTCTTAATATTAATGTTTACCACTAAGTAAACTTGTTTTTACCTTAATTAATATAGTTAATTTTAATTTCATTCAGTATTATTTTTGGTAGAAAACTAATTTATCCTTATTCAAAATTATAAATTATTCTTACTCAAAATAAGAATTCTATTTTTCTAAATACCAATAACAAAGTGTCAGATTTTAATTTAAAATTAAACATGTGGATGGAATGACAAAACATTTTTTAAAATTAAAAAAAATCAAATGTCTGATATGTTTTTATATCCAATATTAATTTTAAATTGATTACAATTTCATATATTTAAATAATTTAATAAAATGTATCTAATTATAATTTTAACCCAATTTAAAATATAATTTTACAAAATAAATTATTTTGATGAATGATCATTTTTACACTAAATTCCAGTATTTTTCACTATACATCAAACATAAAACTTCTTAGAGAAATTCAAAAAAATATTAAATATTAAATTTATATATTATAATTTAAAATTTTAATTTATTTCAAAATTAAAATTATAAAAGAATCAACATTTTTTTAAAGTTAGTATTCTTTTAAAAGGCTGTAAAAGTTCCTTTTAAAAATATATATATGTTTATACATAAAATTGGATTTATTATAATCTTAAGCCTATTATACATATTGGATGAATTTAAAAACATTTTATTAAATATATAAAAAATATAATTTACATTAATATATTACACTCATACTAATTACTTTAATATATTATTATAAAACACCATTCTGTTCATAACAATTGTTGGTCATAAATACCCATCCTTTTTAATCAATTATTCATTATTTTAATTTCTAATTAATTAGTATGCAGTGAATTCTTTTTATAAATATGTGTAAACTATAATTTCATAATTTAGTTAATATCATTCATTCCTTCCATTCCAACATCTAGGTGATAACTATCATAATAATATTTTTACTATATTATTGTTCATTATGACTCATGCTTATGTGTAAAATAATTCATAAAAATAACTTGATGATTTGTGCAACATAAGATAATCTTGGTGTCTTGTTCTAGTAAATATAAACAAGGTATTTTATATAACATAATATATTAAATAATTTAAATTTATTAAAAAAAAATTATATTGTAAAATATTGGGTTATTACATCATACCCCACATAAAATGAATTCCTCCACAGAATAATCATTGGTTATCAAATGATTAACATTCCTAGAATTACATTATTGAAATGCACATTGTACAATAGTTTAATAAAAAATACACTTAAAAATGGAATGTTGGAAATATAAATGTCGTTGAATGTTGCTTATAACTGGGATTCCACATAGGGAGAGTATTGGTGAGAAATTAAATAAAGGATTTAGAAGACAAAAATAATTCTTATGAACTAATAGAGAGCGATAGAGAACATGGTCCTGAAGAATTCAATGAATAAAAAAACCAAAATCCAAATAGGTGTGGAAACTTTCATTGATATCATTATAAAATATGGTAATATGATAAAATTTTATTTCATGAACATTCTGATAGTGTTGAAGGATGCATTCACCATATATACTAAAATAATAAAAAAAATATATTAACATGATGATAAAAATTACATCCTTTAATCAGTGTATAAAAAAATATCATATTTTTCTCTAAAAATGAGTATTCATATATGATTTTCATTCCTGGAGAACTAAAATCAACTTTTAACAGATCACATTATCCTTGAAATGATAGTAAATATTCCTCATATCTTTATATTTTATCGAAACCCAAACTAGTTATCAGATATTAAGTTAATTCAATCATTCATGTGTTGTGATAAAAAATTAATTTCAAATTTTAATAAGTAAAGTCATACATATAATTAAAATAAAGCATTATATAAACAAAAATCAACCTAAACATCCCTGAAAAATTCTTAATCACTTTATGGTCAATTCACTTATAACCACAGAATAACTAACTAAAACCTATAACTTAGGGTTAACCTTTGAAAATTATTGATCACTTTAGAGCTTCCATTACTTCTCAAAATATCTCAAAATCAACGTCAGTAGTAGGAAAATATTTTCCCAAACCTTTTTATTTCTGATAATGATGATTTACACTATGTTTAAGTAACTTTGGGAACTTGTTTTCATATTTTCCTATCTTATTGTAACTAAAACACCTCACTATTGGATGGTTATTGGTTACCCCATCCATCGGTTGATCAGTGCTCTTTTATTTATAGTAAAAAATAATATAACCAAATTGAACACATTGGAAACACTTATAAAAACCTATCAAACATTATTTTAAATGTTTTCTCACACTTAGAACATTTTGTGGGTTACATACAGACTTATTAGTTGGTTTCTTCTCCATTTCCTATCACATTGACCATTTTTACTCTATTAATCTTGTGTCACAGAAGTGTTGGAAAACTCCATCACATCTTTCACACCACAACAAACCACCATCTAATAAAATTTAATCTCTTGAGAGGAAATAGAACATTTTATACATGGTTTAAATGATTATTAAAATATATTATGTTTTCTATTAATGTCGCAAATAAAATATGGCACATACATGGCCAATCTTGTGAAGTTTTCTTCATAAGAAGCCACTAAATCTTTATATTTTTGCCTCAATTCTATGAATTGTTTCTCTATCCTAAGACAAACATCCTTAGGGAAAATATCTTAAAGAAAAGAAACATTAACATTTCCCATTCCAGAAATAAATATCATCTTTCTCTCTAGTACTCTTAACTAAATACCACCATCTATTAGATTAACCTTAAAAAAATAGATGGAAATAGATTCTTTTTGAATTTTTGAACTTCCCATGACATCAATTATCTTTTCCTGTGAATTTTTCAATCCTTTACCTACCACTTGGTTAGATGGTCTATTGAATTATGGAGGTTGTTTTATTATGCGATGATACACTATAGACATATTCATTAATGGAAGATTAGGTTCCTCACTATCATGGATACCAACGCCTTTTATATATTTTTTCAATTGATTCATCACTATAAAAAACATTTTTATACAAATTACAAAAATATCAAGATGCTAATTTAGAAGGATATTTTACCCTGTTTTCCATCCTACTATATATTCCTTGTTTCCTCTAAATAAAAAGATTATGAAGAAATGTACTTTAGAGGAATAAACATGGAAATATTAAAATTCTATGTCATATCAACTTAACCAAATGGTAATATCTTCTAATTAATGATATTTACACTATTATAACCTCTATTGTGGTTTAAAAATTACCATTAAAACTAAATATAATCAATCATACTTAAACATTACATTATATTCAGTTTTATTACATAATTTACTTTCACTTACTTCGAGGATATTTTCAGGTTTTGAGTTTTTGAGAATTACGCCACAATTCAACCATAACAAAATTGTAAAATACAATGTGGAAACTTCTGATCTATATCCTTTTTTCCTAATATTAAACTATTAAAATAAATCAAAAAATTACTTTCATGGGAAATATCCATGACATTCAACATGACATATTAATCTCCCTTCCACACCATTAATTCATGTGAAAACATCTTCAAAACATTAGATGATCACAAAATCTCTGTAAGGGATATAAAAAAAGAAACCATTAGTTCTATAAAAACATGAAAACTCATAAAATGTTTACCATAATCTTCAAGGTTATTTTAGAATATGAAAAAAAAACATTTTCACATGAAAAAAACAATTTCCTTAAAGAAAATCAATAAAACCCATGGGAATCTATTAAAACTCTTTTGTGTGACTTAAAGCATCATATTCATAATACCCTTTCAAACCCTTTCAATAAGAATAAACATACGAAGGACTTATAATATTATCATTACCGAATGAATTGGAGAGCTATAACGTTCACATGCATCTCTATCTAGGCCACCCCATGTTAATATATAATGTTCTTTCATGGGACTATATGGACCACCCTAAATTGAGCTATAACGAGCATTCCCGATTCTATCTTGGCCACCCTAAGTGAAGCTGTAACAAAGATTTCCAAATGTTATATGGGCCATCCCTTGTTGTTCTATGATGTTCTTTACCAATGCTATCAGGGCCACCCTATCATGTAATTATTATGTAACATTTCATTAATAGAACACATTCCTCCAAATAACCCTTAGAAAAACTCTTCTAAACTCATATGAAAACACATTTTGAAAAAAAAAATATTATTTTCTCTGTTAAAACCGCATTTTGAAAAAAAAACCCATTTGTTTTGAAAAATATTTTAAACACAAAAATATCCAAAAAGATACAGATAATTTTTAATTTAAAGAAGCAGGAAAATATTCAATTGAATCCAAAAAAATGGTCATGGTGGTGAAAAATTCATTTTAGATGTGTATGAAAATAATAGAAAATTCATATTTTTGTTCATCAATACGCTACATATAAAACAAATAAAAGAGATTAATTTTTTTAATTTTTTTATTTAAATTAATAATATACATAAATATTCTTCAATAATCCTTATATATAAATAAATATATATATATAATACTTTCATGGAAAAAAGTATTATAAAAATAAATATTTAATCATTTTAAAAGATATTATTTAGTCAAAGTGTTCCATAGCACTTGAAATTATTTAAATCAAAAGTCCCACGAAAGAATTAAATTTCAAAATAAATAAATAAAATTAGAATAAATATATTCATTATATGATATGTCAAATAGGATATCTATATATATACACCTTAATTAAAAGTGATCGAGATGAAACCCCTAACCATGAGTCCAAATTGTCACGTGTATATTTATGTTCCTATATAATAAACTTATGATAATTATTTAAAAAAATTAAAAACATTTTTAAATTTTTTTATTACATTTAATTCACTTATTATAATATTTTAAACAACTAATTAAACAATTAAGTATATGATGAGCATTTTGACTATATTCGGTTTATGTTGCCAAAATGACTTTAGTAGGTCAACTAATGTCAAAAGGGGTAATTATTTAAAACATATCCAGAATAATAATAATGAAATAATTATCATATTTATAATTAAATTATACAATTAAAACCAATCATGAATGAGTAAAATTCCAATTTTACAATGATCATTATGGAGTTAAATTAATTAAACATTATCTTAATAGAATGATAGTTATATCATGATTTCCATATTATTTAATCATATAGACATATATATATATATATTTCTTTTTTTGTAAAAGGAAACAGATTGCTTCGAGGAGGTGGTAGTCCACAAATCCACAAACGAAATTATCAATTCTTCTGTGTGTGAACATGTAATAAATAAATTTATATAATATATTTACAGAAATATAATTATTTCATAAATATAATATATATTCCATTTATATAACATATTTTTAATAAATATATATTCAATAAATTCAATATAAATTTTGAATGTATCACGTCGCATCGAGGAGGAGGTATTCTATACATTCACAACCAATGTTATTGTATTCCCAGAAAATGGAAAGAATGAAGTTATGTATTGTATAAAAATTCAATAAGTATAAAGGTATCATAAATATGATATATATCATATAAAAATATAATTTCCATTATAGTTCCCAACCATTAGAGGTGGTAATGGAAAAGGAATGACATCATTTCGCGAGGTGTTAGTCCTCCGTACACACGAATAGTAATGTTTTTACCCATTTTATGGAAGTGTGTGTAGGTGTATGTATAACCCTAAACATAAAAACATATTATTATATTTAATTTACTTAGATAATTATATAATTTTTATATAATCATAAATTGAGGTTTTGGATAAGGAAACAAAAAAATGCTCGTTGAAGAATGTTACTTCTTCTTCAGATAACACCTTTTGGTTTGCACCAAATCAAATCCTTGATATGATCTATGAAAAAATTTAGAATTATAGAATGATATTATGGATTTTGGGATATTATTTTGTCTGGTCTTGGATGATAAATATTGTTTGATAGGTGTAAAGAATTTGGGAGTGCGAGTACCTTTTAATAGTTGAAAATGAGTGGAAATCTTATAAATATTAAAAGGTAAACACTATTGGCAGGTTTATATTACATCATGATCTTAAAATAATGTACATAATTAGATAAAAGTGGGTAAATGTCACAAAAATTGGTTTTGAAAAAGTTTCTAGGTCATTTGGACTCTTAAGATTAATGTTTAACCACTAAGAAAACTAGTTTTTACCTTAATCGTTATAATTAATTTTAATTTATTTAAATTAGATATTTGGTCAAAAACCAAGTTTAAGTTAATATAAAATATAAATAATTATTATTCAAAATAATTAATACATTTTTCAAATTCAAATAATGTAATTGGAAGAATTTTATTTTAAATTATTCATACAAACAGAACACGAATGCATGTTTTTTAAGTAAAAATCTCAAATGTTTGAAATGATTTATATTAAATATCAATATGAAATTGATTAAAATTATCGAAATAGGATTAAATGATATAAATTTTATCTAAATATACTTAGAAAAATAAAAATTCAATTTTACAATATAAATTATTTAAATGAAAAAAGTAGTTTTATGTTAAAATCATGTAATTTTCATTATTAATCAAAAAATGAAGTTCTCGGAAAAATACTAAAAATTCAAATAAATTAAATTTTTATAATTTTAATTAAAAAATAATTATTTTAATAAATAAAATTATTAGAAGTTTCTAAATATACTTTTAATAAAATTCTCAATTAAAATTCTGTAAAAATGACTTTTAAAAATACATAGATGTTTCTGCTTAATATTTGATTTATTCTAATCTTGAGCCAATAAATATTATTGGATGAATTTAAAAACATTTAATTAAATATATATCATATAATTTTCAGTAATATCTTTCAATAATAGAGATTAATTTAATTTTTCTAGAAAAAAAATTCATTCCTTTTATTAAAATAGTTCTTCATAAATACTCATCCTTTATATTTGACTAGTCTTTATTTCCATTTCTAATTAATTGGTAACCATTGATTTCATTTTATAAACATATTTAAGATATAATTTTATAATTTATATAATCTCATTCATTCCTTCCATTCTAATAACTATGTGATAACAATCATAATAATATTAATAGAATATCATTTTTGGCAAAACTCGGGTTTATGTTTATTATAAGTCATTAAAGAAACTTGATGTTGCATGAATAAAAGATAAACATGGGGTTTCTTATGGTGAGATATAAACTATATATTGCTTATAAGATAATATACTAAATAATTGAAATTAATTTTGAAGAATATATTCTATAAAATATCAGTATGTTACAATAATAATAAAGATAGAATAATGAAAATAGTCTGAATTAAGTAAATAATTAATATAAGTTTGTAGTTATGAAAAGTAGAAGATTTATGTGTTGATTATGGACTTGTGGTATTGGATTTTTTATTAAAATTTTGTTTTAAGGTTTTCCTTTTAGATCATTCTCATCCATATCCTTGTTATATTTGTTATTTTAAGAATGTTCTTCTATATAATCCAATGAAATTTTATGTTCATTTTCAACTATATTTTACATTCTGTAAAAAGTAATGGAAATTATTCATTTAAATGTTTTCTGTATGAATTATTTATAACTTTATTATAATGTTTTGAACATGATATTTTTTAAAAAAATTAACACATGACCTAATTTTCCTATTTTCATGTCCATTATTCAGAATTAAGCTCGCTCTTCTTGTTTAACGATTCTCTAATGAAAATTCAATTGCCATTATTTTGATGAATTTTTAATTTTTATAGAGTTATCAAGAGAAAAGTATATTTAATCTCAATTTAATTATATTTTGGAAACTTATTTTATTTATGGGTTCAAATGATTTCTAAAATGAAATTTGAAAGATTCTATTTTTTACCATGTAATGATTCTTTAACATTATATATGATAATGGGTATTCGTAGGATATAGTTATCCAATGAATTAGATAATGATTTATTCTATAGAGAAATTATTATTATAATTAACTAATTATAGTTATTCTATTACATGATAAATATGAATTAACACAAGATATGAGTATAATTTGTTTATTATATATTCATCTTTTTCTGTACTTTTATGTGTTTTAATGGGTTACATGTTCAAAAGATGATTTTCTCAGTCATTTATGAGATCTTTTTTTTGTTAAAAATTAATTAATTCTTATGGTTTTTCATGTCTTTCAATTTAATAATATGTATCTCATATTTTATTTCCCTTACAAAGGACTATTTTTCTCATCACACATTTTCAAATGTTTTTAATTGAGCTTGAGTATTAGTGTAAGGAATCGAACATAATCAATCATATTATAGTGACTTCAAACTAGAAATCACTTTCTTACATTACAAATGTAATTTTAGGTTTATATATTTTGTGAACTAGGACATAACTCTTACACAATAATCACAAATATTGAAAAGTTGACATTTCCACTCAGTATCATTTTTCCAAACCAAAATAAATGTTTTAAAAAATAAATTTTTTTTCCTTTCGTGACATATCATCATAACAATATATTGACCTAATCCTTATCTATACTCATACTTAAACCCTATAAATAAATTAAAACATGGTAAGAGAAAATAATCTCAGTAAGGGACATAAAAATAATTATAGAAGATGTTAATCCCTAAATACTTATAAAAATATTCCTTCTCAGTATAAACTCTCGGACCAAAATAAAAATTTTCTTACCCAAAAAACCACCATCTCTCCCTAAATATTTTAATACAACATATCTTAAAAAATATAAAATAAATATAACCCATAAAGTCTTCATTAAAATCATAATAAATCATAATAAAGTTTTTCAAAAAGTTATATATTTCTACTTTAGAAAGTATCTTATACGTTCTTTTTTCATGTGAAATAAAAATCTTCCCATAAAAACACATCGAAGTCATAGATAAATCAAGTAGGTTAATTATGGAATCATTTTCATATCATTCTTACTTACCCATCAAAAAAACCATCTTTGTTATATATAGAGTAAGCATCATAGTAGCACTTTAAATAAACATTATGGTTTTTCTTAGAATAACCATCAACGTATATTCCCGTAATATTTTTGGATAAATGTAATAAATTATATCCTTCCATTTACCCAATGAATTGTAGAGATATAACGGTCCCACCTTCCCTCGGTTTTTAATGGGACCACCTGTACTCTTAAATAATTCCCAAGAACCATACGTAAAAAAGTATACAGAATATTAATTTTATTAAAAAACACCAGTGAAATCAAGAATTGTTCTCATTGATGAATATATATACCATTAATGATCTTTAAAATATTCTTGAGAAAAATAACAATTCCATTTAAAGTCACTTGTTTTAAAAAAAATATGCTCATTTAAAGGGAAAAATATATTAAAATAACCAAGTAAAATTTTAATGGAAGATTTGGATAAAAAACATAGTTATTATCGGGGGAAAATCCATCCATGCCATATAATTTAATAAAAAATACCTCCAATATTTTTATTGGAAAATCACAAAGTCCCTAGTTTGAAAAATAAAAAAAATATTTCTTTTAAACCATTTTGTAAAATATTAAAAAATATTAAAAATAAATTTTAAAAAAAACAAAATAACAATAAACAATTCTTTAAATAATATTTATAAAATAATCCTATGTATATTGATGAAAAAAGAGGGTTTAAATGGAAAAATTAAAAAAGGTTTGAAAACGAAACTCCCTGAACTTAAGTCTGAATCATCATGAACATTCCCAATATTCCTAAATAATAAACATAGTTTAATAGTATACTTGATTAGGGAAATTTTAATTTTTATTATTCATTTTATTTTATGTCTCAGCATGTAGTATTTAAATATTTATTTAATTAAATTCAAATTGGATGTTTTGATGATATTTGATTCATAAGTACAAATGGATTTTGTAAGTCAACTATGGTTAACTTGACCATTATTCCATCATATCCATAACAATAATAAGGAGATAATTATCATTTTTATACATAATTATGAATTTTAAATCCAACAATTAAATATGGTTAAGTTAAATGAACTATGTCATAATCATGGAAATAGTAGGTCGTATGTACGCATGAGTAATATTTCCATTTTTCAAATTTTATCTTAGAATGAAGTGAAATGATATATTATAATTTAGGAATGATAATTATTTCATGAACATAATATATAAATATTAATTAAACAATTATAATCTATCTATGATATATGGTGATAGAAAACGAATTACATATATTCACAAGGTGGTAGTCTGCTGAAAACGCAATAAAGGTTTGATTTCCCATTTTATGGAACAACGTGTGGATATAGGTTATGATATTAACATAATAACATGTAATTATATTTAATATAATTGTTGTATTATTTTTTCATAGTTTAATATGATTTTATGGAGGTTGAAATATAAATAAAACAAAAAACATGCATTTTAATTGATACCAATTCTTTGCAAAAATCCATTTTCATTACAACTTAGGCCCTATAGGGTTTATATTATACATAATAAAAGACCTCAAAAATGAATTTAGGGATTCTTAGAAGTAATTTCTTAAGGTATTGGATGAAAAAAGGTTTTAAAGTTTTCAAACATGAGAAGAAGATATTCCCTTTTTAAAAATACGGGAGGAGAACACTTGGAATTTATCAAAACATTAAATTAATATAAATTAATTATTTATTACTTGTAGATTTATTTTTAAGATAATATGATTATGGGTATATATAATCTCATAAAATAAATATTAGATAAGTTTTGATATTTTTTACCTTTATTATTTTGTTTTAACCCCTTTCATACTTAATGTGACACCAAGGATTTTCATTCTTTGATGGTCCATACAGTTACTAAAAAGTAATAAATGTTTATTAATGGACCATGTTTAATATTATATACTTTTTAATAATCAATTAGGAAAATATATGTGTTTTTCAAATTTTATATCAATTAAATAATAATTAATTATTATAAAATATCATTAATGTCAATTTTGAAAAGTACTAAGTACATTGATTTTAATAAAATAAAAAAAAGTAAAATTAGAAGATTAAAAATATTTTTATAAATAAAAAATCATGCAAATAAATAAAATTTGTTTATCACATTAATTATCTAAAATAATAATAATTTTAATATTATTAATATAGATTATTTGATTTTTTTCATTAAGTAAATAATTAATGTGTCAATGTCATTTCAGTAATTCAGATAATTATTCACTTACATAAAATTAAAGAAAAATTTTCATTATAATGATAAATGGTTTATATTCCAGTTTAACATTGATAAATTAACTTATCATCTATTTATCACCTTTTTTAAATATTATTGTTATAAAAAATCAGAGTGTGACAATTTTTACTTTTCTTTAAGTAAAATATTATAAAGGTTATACTAATTCATAGATAGAAAAAAAATGATATATAACATAATATTAGATGAGTATAAATGTAATGTACTTGTCAAATAAAATTTTGGAATCTTTCAAGGTCATTTTATAATCTGTATCATTATATTATTAATCATTAATTACTCAATTTACCCTTAACTAAGGTAAAAATATTATTAAGGTTATTTTTCATATTGTAAATAAATTAAAAGGCGATTATATAAAAAAACTAAAATCCTAATTCCAAATATATTTTCCTTTAAAAATAATAATATTAAAAAAAATTATAATTTAATTTAAAATTAAACTATAAAAATGGAAAAAAAATCAGTTCTTTAGAAAAATGTTATTTTTAAATATAAAATGTTTTTATTCTAAATTCTTTATAAAATTCATTTAACAAATGATAAATGGATATTTTAAAATAAAAAGTATCAAATAAAATTTTAAAAATAATACAATAGAGAACATGAATTTATAAATAATTTAATTGGAAATAATGTTTACAAAAAAATTAGTATTTGTCACTATTCATTAAAAATGCATACCTTTCCCTAAAATTCAAAAATTCATACTAAAATAGTTTTTTTGTCATCAATTTTAAAATAAAATTCATTTTTAAAAATAAATTTACTAAAATTTCAAAACATGTAATATAATATTCACTTATAAAAAGTAGGAAAATTCATTTTTGAAGAAAACGTATTTTAAATGACTTTACTGAAAAACTAGTACAAATTTTAAAAAGAATTAATAATTAAATTATAAATTAGAAGGGCCATTATATATTCTAGATTTCTGTTAATAATATTCATTCCTTCCAATTTAACAGCTAGGATATAAGGGTCATATTTGAATAATAATTAGATGTTGTTCGTTTAATCTATGTGTTGTTTATCTTGTACGCTATCAAAAAAAGTCTTTCTTTTTAAAATCTCAGGGTATTACAATGAGTAAGTAAATTAAAATATTAAACATTATAGTCATATAAACTTGTCTTTAATGAAGAAAAATGTATACTTAATGTAATAGTTGTTTTATCTTAAGACCATTTTTTCTGGAAAAATGTACAAAATGTGTAGAAGAGTCCACTTTATTATGCAATAGTTTTCTGAATGTTCTAAATCTATAAACCTAAAAGATAAAGATAATTTAATAAATTATAGTCCTCAATATTAAATTTATTATTAGGGGTTAGATATAAATGGTTTTTTGTAGTTCATATCAATTTTAATGTGTAACGAATATTTTTATAGTCTCTGATCTAGGTATTCAGGTGTGGGGTGTTATAAAAATTCATAGAGAAATTCCTAAAATAGTTGTGTTTCACCTTCTTCTTTCCAATATGGGAAACCCCTTGGTTGAAATTCCTAGAAAAAATCCCAACTGTTTTGTTTATCCCCTCACTGTGTCTCCTTGAGTAAATTTCTATGGACACCACACACAAAAATTCACATCCTTAAGATGCCATAGTGTGGTGAGGTCACCTAACATTCAAAACCCACACACCAAGAAAAAAATTCTGGATCATAATGAAAAAATCATAAAACCATAAAATATCATCATATTAATTAAAATTAAATACAAAAATGACATGAGGGTGTCTTGATTCTCCCCAAAAAGCCACTTTCTACACTAGTAAAGTAATTACAAAAGGTTGAACCAAAAAAATCTTAGAAATCAACACTAGGGGGAGTGTAGTAAAAATTAGAGAAAGATCTTACATAAAGGAACAACACTTATTATCCAATTCCATAAAATCCATAGAAAAAATTTTCAACCACTGAAAAAACCTCAAACATCAATAAAAAATCCCCATTCATGACCAAAAGGAACCGCACGGCCTGAATATCTAAAAAAATAGATACCTATAATATGCATTCCCTTTATTTATAATTTTTCTAAAATGACAATACAACTAATAAACAAAACCTATGAAACATAAATCACTAAAAAACATTTTTAATCTAATCATAAAAGTAAACATTTTGATTATACCAACCAAAATCAACAACAAAATACATTCTCAACATCATAAATGACTTTCTTCCTTAAAAACATAAAAATATTCCCTAGACTATGTCACAAATTCAGTTTATCACCAATTCTATATTGGAAATACATCTTACCATTAGTGTGCCTCAACATATAATAACATGGTCTTATATTTGGTTTAAAAATATTACATACAATGTAAATAAGGGAAAGATCATGAATCACCTACTCGTGGTGATCCCGAGAGAAACTACCAACCCTTTAGCACTCATGGTCTAACCAGAAACTCATGACTAATTCCCATTATCCAGGAACTTACCCATCGCATCCCCATTTCCAATACATCTACGAAACCATGACCCGTGATATATACTATGCACCATAAAAATAATAATCATTAAAAAATGTGTCCTGATCATCCCAAGAAAACCACTACTCACATAAGAGAGACCCATAAAGGTACCCTAAGGATAAACTAAACAAAGGTTGCCTCAAAACCTCAATTGAACTAAGATCCTAAATGATGATTACAAAAATATAAAATAATCACCCAAACTCAAATCACATCTAAAAATGCATCACCCATCATGTCCATATGAAACTATTAATGGTGTCTTGAACGGCTGCCTCAAACTAGCCCTAACATGTTGCAAAAACCCTGGAATGAATGACTAATGGTTCCAAATTAGAAAAAACAACATATCCTATATTCAATTGAATACCTCCTTTATTTAATTCAGAAAAAATAAACATTTACATTCTCCACACTCTCACAAAAATAAAGATCTAGAAGTCATTGGATTCTCCACCTACATAGTCTCAGGATAATTCTATTAAATGACCATCATCTTGATCAATTCATCAAGACACACTGATACATTATGAGATAGAACAATGATATCTATCAATCCATTTAGAACCTAGGTAGTTCTAACTGCTAATATGACTACTCAAGTAACGAGGGGATTCAACCTAAGGGTTTCAATAAAATATCATATTTCAACCGTTCATCAAAAACATTCATATAGGAATTCTATAGACAACACAAAACATTAATCCAACCCATTCATGTTTCCCAAACCAAATCAACATATCTGAAAACACTAAGGGAGAACCCAAAATTCACACATCACTAAGAGAAAACAAATTCCGAAATCCAATTTTCCTGAAGTTAATTAAAAAACATTTAAATCATCTTTATAAACCCATTTTTCTTCATTAAAACAAAAATCCCACTCACGATTCACAAATATATCCTTTATTTAAAAATTATCACTCGAAATTCACATTAAATTTCAAAATACCTCCCCTATTAAAACATTAAAAACGGACCTCTCTAGAAAACATACTCCATAAAGGAAAAAAATTTATAAATAACACACTAATTATGTGGTAAAACAAAAAATACATTCCTGATATAATTTAAAATTTAGAAATTCTATAACATTTTGTAAAAACCAATTCTATTAAATACCATCTCCCAAGTCATCATTTAAATTATAAAAACATTTTCATGAAATTCTACATTTTTACAATAAAATTAAATTCCAAAATAATTAAAAATTTAAAAATACCACAATTCCAAAAAAAATCAATCCCGATTCAATAACACTGTAAAAAATCATTGAATTTTTTCCTTTTCAAGGTATCAAAATAGAAAAGTCTGAATTTCAAATACCAAATGATGAAGAACAATAAAAAATATAACTTCTTGGTTTAATGTACAGAGGACCAATCATTAAATAACATCTAAAATATTTCCTGAATCTTTTTCCCAACCATTGCAAGGATTTTCATGCCATGAGAGCTAACTTTTTTCCATTGATTGAAAATTAATTATTAACAAAAAAACTCCTAATGTAACTTGAATAATGTAGATAAGCGTCAAAAAAGATTAAAATAATAAAAAAAGTATATTTTAAAATTCAAACCCCAACAACCAAGGACAACTCATTCATTATCATGAAAGGTATTCATTAAGAACAAACTCATGAAAAACCACCTGTATTTTTAAAAACCATAATAATCTCCATCCTATAATACATAAAAAATAATATTATGGTATTTTGAGAAACTATTATTGTTTTGGAACCAATTCTTTAATAAAATTATAATAAACCAGGATAGGCTATCATCGAATTGGTACCTGACGTGGAATACGATAAGGTCCTATGAAAATACTTGATCCCTTCAGGCCTGTGAAATGTTCCATGGGTATCATCATGCACAAATAAGAATGATTCCACCCGAAAATAATAATAATAAATAGTAGAAACTATAAATAATTCGGAATAACCTATCTACATAATGGAAATCCATAAATAGAAAATAAGTAGATAGAAAAAAAGGACTCCAAACATAGAATAATCAAATAAATATCCATCTCAACATGTTTCTGGATACACTGAGTTAAATAAAATAGATAAATATAAATTATAAATTACAAATTATAGTAGGTCAAACTATAAAATACAACATCCAAAAATATAAAACAAAACTTTAATAGCTCTAATAAAACCTCCACAAGATCCATGGTCACTCATTATATCAAAACTCAACCAACCATAGACCGAATAAATAATCAATGAATGAAATCAATTATCAGTCATCTGAGATGAAACATAAGAGGTACACGTACACCCATCATTTTATATATATAGTGTGAGACAAATAAGGACCATATGATTCCACTATAGAGTCCTTGAAGTTCCTTTAATAAAACATTGAATAATTTTTTAATTAAATTATTTGAAAAATATGTCATCACATAAACAATTATATAAAAATCAAGTATAAAAACTATTCTCTTCCATTACAAAACAATAGAAACCCATTTTATGAATAATCAAGGATAATCCAGCCAAAACTATGACACATAAACCAATAAAGAGAACAAAAAATTTATTTAACGCTTCTTTGAAACCATGGGAGGATTAATTTCAAAATTATAAAAAAAATAAACAACTTCATCATCTTTTCAAAAAACATTTATTAATGCATTATACAAAATATAAGTTACTTTTTTTAACCTATGATTTCCAAACCTTTTAAATATTAGAATAAATAAATACAAAAACTACACATAGAAAATCATATAACCATAGCTTGAACTAATGCATCAATGAAGCGTTATAAGAATAGAGAATTACACCACAATTTATCCTTATAATCAAAATCTAGGGGATGAAAACGAGGCACACACAGAAATCTCCCAAAAAACCATAAGTGGATCTAGAATAATGATAAACTCACAAGTATTTAATAATAATGAAATTGGAATTATATCATCGGATCACTCACAAGAACAATATCTAGGAGCGTGTAGCTTTTCTACGGTGATATCCAATGTGCCCACAATGAACTAATCTTTCATGCATCTAAACCATCTACCTAGTTTTATAAGATCTCATGATATCTACAAATAGAGGCGAGGAACAAACTTTTTCACATAAATGAACATTCTAAATCAAAATAAAAAATATGCATCTCACCTCCAGCACCCTTGAACAAAACATCCCCTTTTCATATCCATGCATAAGAATCAATAATAATCATATTGTATGAGGCCAAAATTCATAATGAATATATCATAAACAAAGGGGATCCAAAATAATGGTAACCAGAATTCCAAATCATTATAATAACTGACCAACCAGGGTCTACTAGACAAGTCACATGATCCCACCCTTCATCGTGAGGTATAATAAAGTTAACTAAAACATGTATTTAATATATCCAAATCAATTCATATAAATAGGATGAAAGAGTGGAATACAAATTAACATCCAAATCCATACAAACCAATAAAAATAGTATAAATTTGAAAATTATTAATAAAACAGGTCAAACAAGTATCTTTATGACCATATTTCACCTCCAAATCATCATGCATCGAAGGATTCAACAAAAATAGAATCCAACATGCTACAAGATTTCATTTACAAGGATCCAGAAATAAAAATTTTACAACCCTTGAAAGGAAAAAGTAGGGTGTCAAGAAATATCCTTGTTGGATAGTACCACAGTGTCTAAACACACACAATCATATAATTTTTATTCAATGAAAAGAAAAAGAGTATAAAAGTAAAATGGTCTGAATGGAAAGAACAAGAGAGGGGAAAGATTCATGGTGGCCTAAAATATGGGAGACTAATGGAATCTCCTATAATGATATTAACACCTTCTGTTTTCAAACTATACACTTCATTAAACAAACATTCTGTACCCAGAATTTAAATTGAGGAAAGGATGTCTACAGCATTTTTTTCCTCCCACCAGATGTGGAAAACATTAATATCATCACCCAAAATACTTCTGCACTTTCTAAAAATATAAGAGATAGATCAAGGAACTAAACCAAGCCCATGAATAGCATTTTATAAGAGCATAATATCTATTTCAGCTACAGAAATATCTAAATTCCTTTGCATGAAAATGATCTTCCCAGAAAGCATGGCCATTCCCTAATCATACAATGAGTTAAATAGTCCCATCTTAGAAGAAAATACCTAATAGTCAACCCATATCAGTAATAGAAAATACCTCCTCCATGGATCCAACATAAAATATAAGATCCATCACTGTTAAATTTTAGTCCCCCTAAAGGTGGAATCCAACATACCCAGTTACCCTTTTGATGATTAATAGTTTCGTCAATCTGATCGCTTATAAATCTCTACAGGGAAGGTGAATCCCTCCAATTACCCAAATCTCGGATAAAACCAGAAATAAATTTCTTTATCGTGCATATAATGATCAAGCCAGTTGAAACATTACCCTCATAAAGATACTAGTTTCTCACCTGAAACAGGCACCAGCAGCCTGCCTGTAGAATCACAAAACATGCCATTCTTTCAATACTCTCAACACCTGATCCATGAAACCAACATTGAAGGAAAGGATAATTGGCCATAGCTTGAGATGAAAAATTAGAGAACCTACAAAATTAAATCCATACATCATGATCCAATTTTCTATCAAAGAACATATGATCAGATATTTCTTCTTCAACTCTCATTCAGTAAACACAAATTGTAACAAAACAAATCCCACCATATTTAACATTTCCATCTGTAGAAACAGCTCTATTTTGGATCATCCAAAATAAGAATTTATATTTCAAGGGAATATCCTTAACCCAAAGAATATTATTCCATTCATTCACTAGTTTTTTTATAATGAGGATCCTATATTAATCTCTCATTATGAAGGATCCATAGAAAAAAGGTGTGAAAATACACTTATCAGGAAAAGAGGATTATATAATGAGGTTCAATAGAGCTAGTTGATTTCAATCCAATACGGCATCAGTAAAATTCAAGTACTGATATGATTCATTGAAGGATATGTTCATAGGAGCACATCCCAAATACCCAATTAACTCACAATAAAATTTCTGATGCCAAAATAATATATCACCATTTCCAAACATCCATTGATAAAAAGTCCTAACGTCGTTAATAGTAGATCCAATATCAGACTAGAAAGTAGTACAATGGCCATCCAATACAATCTTATCTCCCACAGAGTTTCCATGAATAGTTCTACCCCATAACATTAAAAATTATAGATCCTCTCATGCCAGCTTTGAATGCATGCACCTACGAGTCTATACAAGGATAAATATTAAGAATGCAACCGTTCTGGGATTGAAAATAAAAATATTTTATCAAATTGTTTTCATAAATTCAAATAATTTGTTAATAATTTTCCTTCACTTGTTTATAAAATAATTTCATATTCATAAATAAATAATATAAAAAATTAGAACTAATAAAACATGAAATCATATCCATACATCATAAGGTTACCAAGTAAACACACATCCATGACATTAACAATCATGTGAAACCCTGCGATACTACCTAATGTGAAAATGTATGAGAAACAATCCATGAAAAAATATATCATGTGACAAATAACCATAAATGAAAAATCAAAATGTATCGGGCCCCATAAAATGGGAATATCTGCTAGAAATAATAGATACTAAACTAGGAATAATTTCCATACCAACCAAAATTGAGTCATTCCATAATCCTTCGATATCCTAAAAGCAACCCCTAGTGGTGTCACATGCACTAGGTTCTCCTATGTCCCTTTCCCAACACACTCATGGTTCAAAATGTTCCATTCTGTGAAATAATTTCAATACCATGGTCCCAATTTATAAAACATTTTAAAATCTATTTCAATCCTATTCAGTGTTTGAAAACCCATTTCCAAATCAAACCCACCATTCAATCGTTAAAAACCCCTTTGTTTAGAGACCCATTATAAAAAAAGTTTAAACACATTTAACATTCCAATAAATCCCATTAAGCCATAAATCATATCAATTTGATTAAAAAAACAAATAAATTTTTATTATAAGAACATTTGATTCATATAACTCTCCATTTTTATAGAAACACATTCCTCAAAACAAAGGAAGCACAAGCCGCCCTCGAAAATAGAGACCGGGGAAGGATAGCTGGGGTCCTCATGAACCAAGATCAATAATAAACAGTAATAGAAATCTATAAAGCCCCTTATATCCTACATTCATAGAACCTTTGGGTTCCATAAGATATAAGGAGAATATCTCTAACAAGGGTCTACAAAAGAGAGGATAAACCATATCAAAAAACACAACACATATCGATTTGATCCATCATAAATTATTGAACTAATCCAAGCCTCTGATGGGAGATACCTCCGAGTCACTAAAGAATGATAATAATGATATTATATGAGATTATACGATAATTAGTCATTAAAATTGCCAATTGAAAATGTGTAAAATCCCATATTTTAATAGTTTGGAGGAGGTTTACATGATTTTCTAGACGAGTTTGCATGGTCAACCTAACTATGTGCCTCAACAACATTCCCCTACTTTATATTTTTTGGGGGGTTTCACAGTTTTCAATGACGCCTCAAAGATAGACTAACCATTCTATTTAACTGTGTGAAGACCCTAAGAAAACACTAAGCCCTTCATGGTTTTCACTAGGGAGTCAAAAATTTATATAATCATGCTAAAAATGTGTAAATCCCCTTTGTTAAAACACATATCAAGAGAAAATGTTTGTTAACTGGTTAAACTGACCATGAACTTTAACCATGAACCTCGTATTTTTCCTCCAAAACACCCTATTCAGCATCCAATCCATCAAAACATCTTGAACCTCAAAAAGGAATAAACAAAGATCAACTATGGAATACATGTGACTTAGAGGGTATCACAATTCTCCCCACTATAATATCTTTCTTTCCACATAACGTCCTCAAGTTTCTGGAATTGAAAAAAGATATTCCCACTACTGCCTCATAAAAAATTACCACTCCCATATCTCATGGCCATATTGTCCTCAATGTCATAGTACCCAAACCAACAAAGTCATTTTACCACCTAGTACCATATCAAGGTGATCCATAGTATGGATTGGTAACTCAACAATGATGGTATCAGGATCAAGATCAAGATCCTCCTATCCAATCACATGGGAAGGATTCAGGTGATACATCCTCGGTTATGATACATGAAACATGTTTTGGATAAAATTCAACATAGATGGTAAGTCCAACTGATATGCCACCTTTCCAAGTCCCTCCACAATCTCAATGGGGCTAACAAACCCCAGTGACAACTTACCCATCTTACCCAACCGATGATATCCCAAGCGAGGTGAAACTCTAATAAATACATGATCACCATACTGAAACTATATAGTATGATTAATACGTACTTTGTAAGAATACTAAAAGATCTATTCTATGAAAAACCCTTTTCTGGATCACCTAAACATTTTCCATCATCTCTAGAATGAGACTTGGCTATAATAAGGACCACTCTCCCAACTCTTCCCAGCATAATGGAGATCTATATAGCCACCCAAACAACTCTTCATATGGTTCCATATTTAATGAATCGTCATATTATTTTTTTCCGAAAATTTTATAATAGGAAAATTCTTTGCTTAAGATCCACCAAAATCAACCATGAAAGCCTGAAGCGTATTTTCAAAACATGGAAGCTATCTCCATGTGTCCATCTATTTAGGGATTATAATACACCCCAGATTTCAACTAGGAATCCAATCCTTCTAATAACATTTCATGAACCTGCATATAAACTTAGGATCTATGTAAGATACAACCATATGGGGAACCCCAAATAGTCCCACAATATCTCAGACATACAATTCCTAAATTTATTCCACCTTCACCATTTCCTTGATAGGTAGTAAATGAGTTAGTTTCATGAGTTGATCAATCATCAACAAAATCACATCCTTCCTAATAAGAGTCCAGGGAAAGAACAATAACAAAATCCATATAAATATCATCCCAATATCAGAATAGAATGGGTGAATGTTGACACAAACCAGTAGATCACCAGTGTTCCAACATTATTTTATGACAAGTGGGACACCATGAAACAATATCTATAATCAACTCACACATCCATGGACACCAATATTGATACCTCAAGTCATGATACATATTTTTATAAGAGATTATATACCAACAAGGTTGGTTTACACTATCAAACAAATCATTATTTAGAGAAACAGGAACAACCAATATTCTATGGAATCATAAAGATCTATTAGGACACGAGAGGTCTCCTCACCATAAGGAACATTGCCCAAGCATTGGAACTTTCTTTCTATAAATGAATAATTCTGAACTCACTCATCAAAATATGAGTTAGCATTCATTAAATCCAATAACACATATCCACCAATCTCCCCACTCCCATGCTATTCTCAGAAAAAAACTCCTTTGTGGCCACTATTCAACAGAATCCTTCAATTCTTGAGTCTGTAAGGTTTTACTAAAGGCTTTAGAAACCATGTACTCTTTCCAAGGTGTTTTTGAAATACTGAAATAAAAAAATATAAATTTCACCCAATTTATCTATCAAAAATTCTTATCCCTCTGAGTGAAAAAATGGTTTAGGATTTTATAATCTGAATACACTCTAAATTGCTTTCGTGAGAGATAGTGATGCCATGTTTTAAATTAATGCATAACTATTACAAAATAAAGTATATTGGAAGGGTATTTTTTCTCATGTGGGGATAACTGGTGTGGGCCATAGGCCAAAAGCTATTTCCCCTTCATTAAAATATATCTCAATACCATAACAGAAGAATCATTGAAAAAATAATAACTTAATCATGGTTCTAGAAGAATCAAAATTGGTGCTAAATTAATCATTACCATCATATCCAAAAAAATCTCTAACATTTTTTATTTCATTCAAAAATTACACCCTTATGGGTTAAAATGGCCACCAAATTCGTGATCTTGAAGAAATCCAGAACAAATTGTCTATAGTAACCAGCAGAACCCAATAATACTAAGATCTCAAAAGCATTTTTGGGTTGCTTCTACAGAAGAACAAACTGTATATTTTTAGGATCCACTAAAATTACCCTCTCAGATATAACATTCAACATAAATTTCACATCACAGAACCAAAATTCACATTTGGAAGGATTGCATATAAATAATGTACTTTCAATGTTTGAAAAATGATATCGAAATGTTATGTATTGTTATCCTTTATATAATAGTACACCAAAATAAAATCCATGAACAAAAATGCTGAATATTTCAAGAACCAAAGAATATTTTGTTCCTAAAATCCATAAATACGACAATATCATTAGGGAGAACTAATGGAAATCCTACAAACATGAAAAGAGAATATCAGCAACTAAACAATTTCTTAGGTATATCCACTTCTTAGAATCTCAAATAATGGTACCTTGAACTAAAGTCAATCATTGAAAACTAAAATTCCACTCTAAGATTGAAAAAAGATATTAAATCCAAGGAAAATGATTTTTCCCTTAACGGTCATTTGATTTAAATTTCAATAATCCTTGAAATTTCCAAGACTGTTATATGAATTATTAAAAAAGAGGATAGAAAATTATCTTAATGTCACACTATTACAAATAAATTCCGTAGCCTCTAATTCCTCAAGATATACATTAAGTTCCACCAACTCAGTAGGTTATACTAGATAATATGGAATAAAAATGGTTATCATACTAAAGGCTATGTCCCCTGAAAACTCTCTTATTTATGGATTGGTAAACTTGAAAATTAATTCAGAAATACATTGGGGTATTCTCACACCACCACAAGAATTGGACCCCCTATGAAATGGTAAACAACATAATGAAACATCATTAACAAATACCATGAGATTAACCCATTATAAGGAACAAAAATCTTTTCACTTCCCAATATAGATATCCACTATCCTTGAAAAACATGACTGACCCCATTGTAAGATAAAATCTAAACCCATTGATGATAAAAACTTATCTATGAAATAACATTGATTACCCAATCCAAGACAAATATCAGGTTGAAGTTGTTATGATTTAGCACTAAAAAGTCCCACACTACCTCAAATTCTGCTATCATCACCCCACATACATGACACTTGAATTGTTGTCCATACCTCTTTCTCCAAGTGTTGAAAGATCTAAAATGTAAGAGATAATTTCTTAAAATATTCCCAAGACATATATTAACTTTGAAAACATAAAATAATTTTCATAACAAGCATCAAACAATTCTAGCACCATAGAAGATGAAATAAACATTGTACCTCTATTTATAGTTGGTCTAACTTCAGATTTCTCTAGTGGATAATCAGCCACATAAATACATAAGGTAATATCCATATAAACATTACCCTTGGTTTGAGTATTAGACTCACTACACTTTTGAGAATCATAACACACCTATTAAACCTTTATAAAAGCAGATCTTGGATTACTACCTAGGTCTATCAATTTTCAAAAACACTTCGAATGGCCAGAAAATTCCACAATGATGACATGTTATATAAGCATGTTTAAAGTTAGTATAGTATGATCATTCCTTCCACAGTAATGTAATAAATTCTAAATCCATATTTATGGAGCCCCTTTAACTAGTACTAGAGAAAACTAACTACCCTAATGCTTACTTTTCTAGACATAAGACACAACCTGACTATAAACAACACCAACTAAATCTCCATCCAATCATATAATTACAACTATGTATGCCTCGTATAAAGTTTCCATGGGGAATAACATGTTGACATATAGAAGGTATATTAGAATCAATATTGACTAAATATCCAGCTTCAGTCCCTAATCAAAATTCCAATCCTTTATGTATTGACAAGTAACTATCTATGGTTCCAGATAGACCATCTCAACAAAAAGGGTGGAAAACCCTAGAGTAGTACTTCCCCCTACTCTATGGAAAGAAACTCCTGAGTCTTTTCTATACATAATGTTTTAATGAAATAATACTGATTGAATATTTTTTTTGAAAAAATCTCATGAAATATCCTCTTTTAACTTAGCTTGAATAATAGAGTCCCATCATCCCCTTCTCTATACCTTAATCATGTATGTGGAAAACCCCAACATAGATTCCTCCTGAGTAATAAAGAATTCATTTATACTATCAATACACTCAATCAAATACTCATATTCTTGGGGTCCCAATTCACTATAGAATAAAGTTTGATGTTACTTAGTGAATTTAGATACAGGATCAACTACATGTCTCGAGTTCCTCGGACCCATTTATCCAGAAGTTTCGATTGCATAGATTATATCTCCAATCGAAGAGGGATCCAATTGAGGATCATCCTATATATCATATATCATAGTTTCAACTCTCATATATGTAAGAGTTTTTCTAGGTGGCATTTTGTAACTTTCATAAGACAAAAACACGATCCTTTTTATAGAATATTCCATAATATTAGGACCAACATCAATAATTCATGTTTGTTATTCGAAACATCAATAATTTATAACAATTATGAATTCCATGATAGAAAAAAAATATTTAATAAGAAATATGTATGTTTAAATAATCATTCTATTAAGGCAATTCAGATGACCTCAAACTCAGAGTCCCAACCTAGTAAAAAAATTCTAATCACCCACGCTTACTTGACTTTAGACATAGAAGTGAGACGACATGGTACCCTCCTACACTTAATACCAACATTTAGATAGTCCTAAATCATGTCTATCAATGAAATACAACTAAAATCATTAACCTTTTACACACTTTTTGATGATCATCCCTTTGATGCAAAATTGTAACAGACTAACTCATGTCAACTAGAAAAGACACCGGAGTCAGCCCGTTACTATGAGGTATAACTAAGAGAACTAAACCATGTCTTGAAGAAATATAAAATAAGGCAAACAACTAGAGTATAGAGAGGTTGAAAAATAAAAAACTAGATCCATAAAAAAGATAATTAGTTAAACCAAAAAATATGAACCTTATAAGACCAAAAAGTCTCCATGTAACGAGATGCCACCTACAAAATCCCCTTACTGAAGGAATTAACAATAATACAAGTGCTCAAATCACAGGATACCCTTACCATTACCTGGATCCTAAAATAAAACATATAAACATCCTAGAGTAAAAAGTAGTGTATAATCACAAATCCTAGTAGGATATAACCACATAGTTTATACAAGGTCCAATATCAAGATTTCAATAGTTCCAATGTTTAAAATGAAAACTATGTTTCAGAGAATTTTCATAAATCCAACTCATTTGTAAATCACTATCATTTGGGTTTTCTAGAAATCCTTTCATATTCATAAATAAATAATATGAAAAGGTAAAGTGTTAAAATATAAAATAATATTCATAAACCATAAGGTAATAAAGTAAACACAAATCCTTAACATAACCCATCATTTTAAACCATGTGATAGAAGCACATGTAAAAACTTGTGAGAAATAAACCATCAAAAAATACATCATGCGATAAATAAACATAAATGAAAAAGAACTCTGTATTGGTACATAGACTATGGAAGATGTTATGAGATATAATAAATACTAATCCAGGCATAATATTGGTACCAACCATCATCAAGTCCTTCCACATTCCAACAATTTCTTAAAACCATACCCTAGTGGTGCCACACACACTAGGGTAGCTAATGTCCCTTTACAAATTAACCTAAGGTTCCCAATGTTCCATTTCTAAAAAATATTTCTAAACAATCATCACTTTTTAAAAAAAAATCAAATCCAATCCAATAAATATTGATTTTTGAAAACTCATTTACCAATAAAAACCACCATTCAAGAATCTAGTCAAAAAATTGGTGCAAAAAAACTCATTTGTAATGAAAACCCATTTTAATAACTTTTAAATTTAAAATAAATCCCTTAAAATCAAAAATCACTTTAATTTAATGAACACCCCAAATAAATTTTATAAGAATAAGAAACAATTAATATAATTAAAATTTTATATAAAAACCCCTACCTTAAAATGGAGGTAACAACAACCACTCTTGGAAACAACGATCAGGGAAGGATAGATCAGGTACTCACGATACCATATAAAAAAATCAAACCTCTTTTAGACCCATTAGATCTGTCATAAATAGACCCTTTAGGTTTCATAAGATTATAGGATTATAGATATTCCAAGGATCAATAAAGGAAAGGAGAAACTTGATAAAAAAGAAACATACCTTGATTTAATCCACCAATAATGAAGAAATTCCTCTATTAATCCAATGGTAGAGAACTCCAAAGAACTTGGGAATGATAACTACAAGATGTGTTGATATTATGGGTTGATATTGATCTAAAAAATACTAAGGAAAATACTAAAATTGCATTTTCAATAGTTCGAAGGCGGGACAAATAGTTTCATGGATCAGGTCGCATGGTTAAATTCATAGTATGCCTTAACTGTTTTCCCCTACAATCTATTTTGTTGGGGGGTTCACACATTTTCCATCAAGGTCACATAGTTAAACAAACTATTCTATTTAACTGTGTGACACCATTGTAAAAACATCATACCCCACATGGTTTTCACTAAGGAGCCGCGTGATTTCTTTAACCATGCTCAAACCATATGAATCCCCCATATTCAAACATAGATCCAAACCACATTATTACCACATGGTTATACTAATAGTGTTCCTTAACATTATGGCTGTCATTTTTCCTCCAAAACCCCAAGTTTTCATCCTCATATCCCCCTATAAATTATCCAACCTAAAAATCGAAATACCAAAGTGTGACTAAGGCATACTTGTGGCCCATAGAGTATCAAAATTTCTTTTTAAAAAATTTTAAAATAGTCCTTCAAAAACATGATTGTAATTTGAAGACATTTAACCTCCTTCAAATTCAATCTATCTCAAAATAATTTAAACACATAACAAATCAAGTGTTTTTATAAAATATTTCATTAAAACACCAAAAATCTCTTTTAAAAATAAAACCATTCTCAAAAAAACATTAAAAACACCTTTAATATTTTAAAATATCATATTGGTAGTTTTTACAAACACTTCGTACGAAAAAACATGAATAAAATTATAAAAAAGTTGTTTTAAACCCCTCATGAATAATTCATGTTGATATAAATTTGAATGAAAGTAATTTCTAAACATTTATGCTTTTCATGACATGTGATATTAATAAAAGACATAAAAATACATACTCATTCCAAGAAGAAAAAAATCATAAAATAGTTATTTTAATTATGGAATACTAAAAAGGAAATAAGTAACCAAATTTTAAACTAACAAAAAATCATCTTTTTTACACCCATATTGAACACTAAAATTGACTCACATTGACTAGTGGTCATAGTGGAATGAGAAATATAGAGAAATAAAAAATGGAATAAGAGAGGATAAAAATGGGGTACTATCCTTAGAAATGTAATTTAATCTATGAATTTTGACCAAGGAACCAAGGAAAAATGATGAATAAGAGAGAGGAGCTTAAAGTATTTCCCAACGTCCAAATAGAAAAGAAAGGAGGTGGAAAAGGTCTAACCCCCATAAAATTTGATGGGATAAATTTTTCAAAAACACATAACTTGAATATCCAGCTAGGTTACCAAGGAATATAAAATGTTTTGGTGCACCTCCAAAAATCACTCAAAGAACCTATACATTCCGGGATAATAATACCAATTCTTGAACCCTTATTTATTTCACCACCTTCCATGGCTTGTGAAATCGAATTATGTTGTTGGTCATTTCAACTATGGGAAACTCATGGACCAAAATACTTGGTGAAACACCCATATTGGGAATTTTTAACCTCCTCATTTCGAATAAGGGAAACCCTTTGGTTGAAATAGCCAATGAAATTCTCAAACTAGGTTTTTTCCCTCATCATTTCGTACATGGAATACCTATGATAAAATTTCATATAAAATGCCCAGCCATGGGGATCCAAGATGAGGTAAAATTACCCAGCATTCCGAAAACACTCTCTAATCCAAAAATTCCTACCAATTAAATAAATATTCTTAAAAACATAAAATAAGACAAAATTAAATAATATTAAACCCCACATGACATGGGGGTGTTATTGAAGGAAGGATGAATATTATTATTTACTTATAGTATAAAAAAGTATGGTTTTTATTATGTTATTGGTGGAGTCTAATATATCTTACTAAACTTTTGGTTAAATTTTTGTATCTCATAAGATAAATATTTTTTTGTGGACATGATTTTATTTTATCCATATTAAGAAAATATTCATAGAAAATATTGTTGTTTATCTATGTTTACTTCATTTTGTGTGAACATGACTATTGGTTGGCTATCTACATAACTTTTTTTGTGGACATGATTGTGTTTATCTAGGTTGACAATGTTGTGATTTATTATTCCTAAGTTTCTTCCATAATCTAATTTTATGTTTCCAATCCAAGGTATATTTCTTATACTCCAATTATGGTCTTTTTATGAACCTGTGATATCATTCCATAATATAAGATGTTCTATAAATTCATATGATGGTCTATTTTTGTTCAATGGTCCTTTGAATAGGGTATTTCTCCCATTCCCATGTTATCTCACATTCATATAACCTAGTACTTTATCAATCATTGATATGTTCCATCTTATTGATTATTTTTTCACACTCCTTCATTTTATTTCCACTTCCTTTGGAAATTATATGGGACATTTTATATATGATAAAGTTTTATGTAATGATACTTTTGGGTGATATTGAAGAAGTAATTTGTAATAATAATTTTATATAGCTAATATCTAAAGAAACTAAACCTTTTTGGTCATGGATTCTCAAATTATTTATGTGATTTAATGTTTAAATTATGAAAAGGATGAAAACTATTTACTTGTTCCTCCAGGGTCACCTCAGTTGTTATTAGAGTGGGGTATATTTTTTGGGGCATATTAGGTAATGAAGTATAATATAACCCAATGTAATGAAACCTAGGTTAAACAAAAAAGGGAACAAAAAGAATCATATACTAAGATTATGGTTTCTTAAGTTCAGACATTCGTAAGATGAACTATAAAATTTGTATATTTCTTCACCTTATTTCTCTTAAGATATCAATGATGTTAATGTCTTATAATTTTAGTGAATTATTATAATTAGTAGAAACTATTTTAATAATTAGCATGAAGGACAATGCAGTGATTTCCCTCTGAGAAACCAAATTGGATGGGAGGTTGATGAAAAACCTGTGGGGAAATTCTCACTCAAATATCATAGTAAATTAATAATATTGAAAATTATATTGAATTCCCGAATTCACTAAGGAGAAAATATCTATAAAATTTTTTATGTGGAATCAACCACAATATTTTAGTTTTCTTTCATACTACCTAATTTTCAGGTGATGAATTTACATAAAAATTAATATATTTTTCATTATGTAGTGATATAACCTTGAGAATTTTGTTTTAAACACTTATTACATTGAAGGTGAGGATATCTGGTGGTGGAACCTCATTAAGAATATGAGAAAAAAGAAAACAATGTCTATATAGAATGGTAGGAGTTCAATACAATATTTTCATCAAATAATTTCTCTTATCATTTCATAATAAAGTGGATTGAAAGTTATTGGAGGGAAAAACAATGGATGAATCTATTAGAACCTATAAAAAATCATTAGTTTTACAAGGTTTGCCTCTAATTTTATTATAGACCATGGAAATAATATTGATCAGATATTTATTATACTAAAACCAAGCCTTATAAAGTCCTTAAAAATAAGTGACTTTATTAGCTATGAATAAATAATTTAGAGTGTTATTATGAAACAAATAGAAACTAAAGACTCTCATTATTCCCATGTAATTTATGAAAAGAAAATAAAAAATAGTGTTTCATGGAAAATTGATCGATAAATCCCATATGGGAAAGAAATAACAACCTCCTATGTTCCAAATATGTGGGATAAAGCACCCAAAAACCTTACAAAAAGTAATATGATTTTTTTATATAGGGAACTATTGACCATTAATTTCAAGATGGTAAAATAGGGGTAAAAATAATATAAATTCAATGTGAGATATAGTGGTTTAAACTAATCAAACACCCACAAATAAATCAATCTAATGCAATGAATTCATTCTTTATAAAAATAAATTCCCCAATCAAAGGGATAATAAGGGTAATTGGAAACAACATCCTCCTATAAAAAGATAATAAAGAATTTCTTATGGAATCACTGGTAAGGAAATTAATATTTATAATTAATTATTGAAAGGTACACATACTTTTCACTATAAACCTATGAATGTATTTTTTTGATTTATGATCAAATTATTATATCATATCATTATTGTTTATTTAGTTTATTTTTTCACCACCTGAAACATCGGGTATTGAATTATCAATGAAAGCACTTAGTTATGAATTTATTGCATCAAAAGTATATAATTGTGCTCTAATCTAGGTTTTGGAGAAGATACTTCTTGAAAATCTAGTTCTTATTTTCTAAATGGAAGTTAATGTTATTTTGGTAATTGAATGGATATCCCTATATAGACCTTATATTAATTATCAAGATGAGGAAATATCATTTTATTTCATGAATCATCCCATTATCAAATATTTATGTATGTATTATTATTAACTCCCTCTAGAAGAAAATTATACATTATAGGCCATGATACCCAATGGCAAGGGAAAAGTATCTTAAATTAGTTTGAATTGTATCAACAATACTTATATAAATTTTGTATAGGTTTATATTGATGTATATCCCAATAAATATCATGGAATTACCATATAATATTAGTTTGAATTCTCAATTGAATGTATATTAGGTTATATTCATATATCAATGATTCTATATTGAATAGAGCCCATAGATTTCAAATAATTTAATAAGAAACATACATATAATATGAATAATGGTTTTATATGTAGTAGAGATTCACCATGGGTTGATCTAGTCCTTTTAATTAATAAGAATTACGGATCAATGTGAATTTTTGTTAATTATCATGAATGTGGAAAAATCAAGATCAAGAACAAATATATTATATCCCATGTTGATAACCCATTAAATCAAATCTATGTGGACAATACTTATCAATGATTTATATTTGATCTTGATATGATTAATTGAGGGTCCAAGGGAAGATATACCTGAGATAGCATTCAATATGATGTATAGACAATAAGAATTACTAGTAGTGGATTTCATACATATAAATCCCCCTATATTCAATATGGACATGATGAATGGAGTATTTATAGAAAACCTTGATGAATTTGGGGTTGATGATAGAATAATTAACTTCAATAAAATAAATATAATGAATATGATTTGTGGATTGTGTTTTAGACCCTAAGAATGAGAAAAAATATGCCAAATTTTCCATGATTTAATTCAGGTTATGTAAAGTATCATTATTGGGATATATATAATCACAATTAAGGGAATATGGGTAGATCCTTAAAATGTAGAGGTTATTAAATAATGACATAGATCAGACACTGTAATTTATATCCAGAATTTTCTTAGGTTTTAATGATACTACCTACACTTTTTAAAAAAATTCTCAAAACTATCAAATACACTAACCATTTTAATGTGGAAAGGTGTAAAACTCATATTGATAGAAGAATATGAATAAATATTTAAGGATATTTAGATGAGTTTGGTCACTAAAACAGTACTAAAATTACCCAATAGAAAGGAATGATGTTTAATCATTACTGATTCTTCATATAAGGGCTTGGGATAAATAATCATGCCAAATGATTCCTCATGTAAATTAAATACCCATGAGAAAAATTACATGTTGTACGATGTAGATCTGACAACAACTATCTTTACATTAATTGTTCGGTCACATTATATATACATTGAGGGTCTGATATATACATTGATAATATTATATTAAATTATATATTACAATAAAGTGAGTTAAAAATGCACCAAATTAGATGTTTTAAATTTATTAATGATTATAGTTTCTCAATACAATAGCATCAAGGGAAGGAAATCAACGCGGAAGATACTCTAGGTAAATTGGATCATGAAAACATAACAATTTTAGTATTGAAAGGGAACCAATATTTATTTATATTAATAGGATGGATATAGAAATAATAATGGACAAGATGGAATCCTACCTTACACAAATTATTTCTCAACCATCCATATATTTAGTGAATAAAGAAGCCTAGAATAGTGATATGTCTCTATAGAAGAGGGAAGAAAATATTCTAGAGATACACCATGATAATGATTAAAATATATGGTTTGGTGATTAGATATATGTCCCATAAAAACATAATTGAATATATAAATTAAGTATAACATACATTACAAATACTTCATTATTCATCAAAAAAGCATGAAGAAGTACAAAGACCGTATGTAACACTTCTAGTGTGAAAACATAAAGAATTAGACTATGGAGTATTTATCTCAATGCTTCATATATCAATAATTAAAGTATACTTTTGTAAATATAAGTTTATGATGCACCCATTGACTATACTAGTATAAAAGTGAAATATAATCATTATAGATTTTATTATCAGTCTCTTCATTATAATTAAAAGGATCAACATCTTCTTCTAGTTGAGTTTTTTCATAATATTAATTTCCACTCTAACATAAATATGGAAACATATGAGGCACAATATCAGAATAGATGTATATTTCTAATATTATGGGTTGAATTGATAATGAGAAAGTTGTTAGGACCTTATCATATACAATAAATTATATAGATGGTTCAAACCATTTAGAGATACATGAAAATAGAAAAAAATCAATAAATGTAATACTCTACAAATCATTGATGTGATCTAGAATTCATGTTTGGTGAAAACATATTCCTATGGATATATCCTTGAAATTATATTATGAGCTTTATGAAGAAGGGGTAGTTGATCCCTAAGTGCATTAGTCCAGTCAATTATCTTTATAATGTTGGGGTTGTAGATTTTCTATTATAAATTTCCCCACATCACTCACAAGTACATGATGTGTTCAATGAACCACTTTTATTCAATTATATAATTGATACATAATATATGACAGTTTTAGAAGATGTAAAATTTGGACACGATATCTATTATGAGGAACAACCCGTGGTGATCCAAGATCAAAAATAAAAATTGTTTTCAAACAAAAATTGCCCACATAGTCAAAATTTTATGGATAAATATTAATTTTTGGAAGATACATGGGAATATGAGGATTTAATGAAAAAATTACCCATGCTAATTAGTATCACTATAGGGGAATTTCATGGTATTGATTATTTACATGGGGAGTGGAATATAACCACAAAAATTTGTAATATATATTTCTTAAATAAATATTGTTAAATTTATTATTTCACATATAATTGTAAACTGAGAAAAAACCTTATATATTTTATGTTTATAAAATTAGATAATTGTAATATAGATATTCAATTATTAGTTATAAATAGAAAATAATGTATTACAAAATCTAAAGTAATTTCATTAAACAGTAAGAACCTTCTTCATCTGGATCATTTATATGAGCTTGGAAATGTGGTGGAATCAATAGGGCTTCTGTAGTTCTTGGAAAATCGTAAATCAGAGCTACTATCAACTACCCTTACATTGGAATGATAACAAGGAATCAAATCCCAAAGAATGAAATATTTTATTAGTGATGCTAAACCAGATATAGACCTGAGCCTTGTATTACAAATAAATACACTAATTACTACATTAACTTTTTTTCTTTCAACGGTAATAAATGTATTCAATATATTATATCCTTTCATTTCTTTCTTAGTATAGATCTTGGATTACAAGGAAACCAAATAAAATAAGGGTGATATTAAATTATTATTAAGGGTTAATCATAGTGGAAGCAATAATGAATCAGTAGGAATAATTATAATGGAAAGGTATATAACTGAAACAAAAATCCATAAAAAAATAAACTGAATTGATAAACAATATGGGAAGGTTGTAATTAGGAGAACATTCCATTCACATAACAATATAACGAATAATAAATATGGTATGGAAAATAATTGAAACACATTCCATTTGATTAATGAAATGAGAATTAAATTCATCCATAGATATGTTGACAAAAAATATCATGGATAAATAATAACTAAATCCAAATAATGTAAATTCTAACTTATTGGGATCCATGTTTCATATGAACATGTTACATTTACCATCAAGATATTTGACAAGATAGTTTAGCATATTCGGTAAAAACCTATCTAGGATTGGCTAATTAATTCCTCCCATGAGGCTACTTATTCATCTAGGGGATATCTATAACTGGGACCGAACGAATGGTATAAGTCCAAATAATCCCTTATATATCTAATAATCTAATTAATTCATGAACAATGTTCCTTATAAAATATTTTTATAGAGTATAGGATATAGATTATCAATATTACCCTAGTTAATCAACCTAATTTCAAGAACTCTCCCTATGTCGAAATGGTATGTGTTTTATGAAATAATCATATTTGTGATAAATGATATGGATATTTATGGTAAATTCACTAGGAAATGGTCATATTAAATTGAATATTTCAAGATTACTAGTAAAGTAATCTAGTAAGTGAATTTCAATAATATCCTTTGTCAAAGTATTTATTAATAAATGAGTGGATTAATAAAGATGGTATTAATACAACATATCCCAAGTGGAGTAAAATAAAGGTTTCTTATTGATTATGAAAGAAAACACTAGAAAATGATATTTTAAAAAACATCTTGAGGAAAATATCATTTTTTTAGAAAAAAATTTTGAAATTTTTTTAAATCTCTTTTAAAAAGATTTTATTAAAAAATAATATTTTTAAATTGATAATTAATCATTGATGAAATGATGTCAGTAAATCCAACCATGTCGTACAATGTATAAAGAACATTCGTTTTCATGGTACAGGTTTATAAAAGTGATTTATTTGGAAATTGAAAAAAATATACCTTCAAAAAAATTAAATTAAAAAATGGTAAAAATTTATTTCATAAATTATTTGGAATGGTTAAAAAAATCTAATCCCTTTTTAGAAAACTAGGTTTTTAGATGAAAATTGTTTCTCCAACTAAAGAGGGATGTGAAGTAAGGTTTTCCTAAAAACATTTTATAAAACATTTTTAGTCCCAAATAATGGAAAAATGGAACTAATAATTGAAAAGGGAAATGAATAAATAAAGTAGAATACAATTACTGGTTTTATTGAAAAATTTAATATTGTTTCCTCAAATGTAAATTCAAGTGAAAACAAACCCGAATAAAATGGAAGTAAACCCTTGAAAAGACAATTACATCGACGTGAGAATATATAAATGAATAGATTTTGTGTATGAAATAAAAATACAAATAAAGGATTTTAAATACATCAATATATATTAAAATACATTATACACATAATCATTTAATATTATAAAAAAAAAAGGTAGAAGTATAACCACATGAAAATGAATCGGGTTATGAAATATATTTAGCACTTGGTAACTTTAAGTGTGAATCCCCTAAGATGAGATAATTAAAATTTAAACTCAAAATATCATGACTAATTTATGAATCATTATATTATTTGTAAAATATGATATATTTACACCATATATGAAAAATTAAGTGCACGACAATAAATTATTTCTCAAAGAATTGAATTTGAGACAAATTACCTTACTACTTTGTTAAAATTTGAATTGGAAGGAAAAAATGTAAAAAAATAAAATGAAACCTTTATAAACCATTATGATAAAATAATTAATGATATATTATATCAAATAAAACCCAAATTAGATGTATCTTTCCAAAATGGAATATTCTTTATTGAAAGAAAAGTGAGATACGAATCACTTACCTTGTGTTTCCTTTAGGGTGAACATCCTTTAACTTCATATATAATGATTTTAAAAATGTCAAAAATTTATATAAGAACCAAAATCATATATATAATATCATATATTATCTTATTATAATTTCTTGTTAATCATTTTTTAGTAATCATTAATAATTTTCACTATTTTGGGTGTTAATTACCTAGTCTCTCAAGTTTATTTTGACTTGTTCTTGGTTGTTCCAATGATGTTTTCATTAACTAAAGAATTTAAACCATGATTTAAATATAATATATATTCATTATATATTTATTTATAATAAATAATTAAATTATGAGATAGTAAATGAAATTCACCATTCATGGTGATGGTAGGTCGTAAGTACGCATGAACACTACTTTCATTTCTTTATCATTTTTAATAGAATGAAAAATAAATGATATATATGTATAAGAACAATATAGTTATAGTTTAATATTTATTTAATACATTTTAAAAAGTTTTAATAAAACAATATTTATATGTTCTATGTATAGTGTGAACGAATCACACCACTACGAGGAGGCGGTAGTCCACGTGTCCACAAACGATGTTATCCTATTCCCAAAAAAATTAAACCATAAAACAATGTGTTGTATAAAAATTAAATAATCATATATATATTATAAATATTATATATATCATATATATATACCATTTCCATCATAATTTCCAACATGACAGATGGTAATGGAAGAACAAACAATCATCGTTTCGTGAGGTGATATATTGTTATACATGAATCGGTAAGTTCATTTCTCATTAGATGGAAGAGTGTGTATGTTTAGGTAGAACCATTAGAATAAAAACATATTAGAATATTTAGGATAATTATTTTATTATTTAATCAAGTACAAATAATATTTTAGGTGTGGATAATGAAAATAATATAAAAGGGCTTGACGAAGGATGTTACCCCTTATTCGGGAAAATCCTTTTGGTTTGCACTAAAAGGCTTCCTTACATGGATTTATGGCCAATGTGAGGATTCAAGGATTAAGGTATGGATTCTCATTAAATATTTTTTCATATATTTGTTAATAAAAAGTTTCTTTAGTGGAGTGAGTAACTTCTAGGTGTGTGTGCCTTTTGTAGTGCAGGAGGAGTGGAACTCATGTAAATTTATTAAAAGAGAAATCCACCCAAATTTTATCTATCAAAAGTGGTTTCTGTAATAGAAAACAATTTATAAAAGGTATAATATGATCAAAATATGTTCATAAAATTGATTTTGTATAGTTTTATAGGTCATTTTGGTTCCTATGTCTATGGTTTTGTTCCTTGTTAAGCCAATTTATTCTTAATCATTGTAATTAAGTTTAATCACATTCACTAATCATTTTTGCCAAAAAGTAATTTGACCTTAATATAAGTTAGAAATTATTATTATTTAAAATATGGAGTACAATTTTCAAAATTATAATCTGAATGTTTCATTAATTAATTTAAATAAAATCTTGTAGACAAGACGTTGATGCATGTTTTTAAAGTAAAAATGTTCAAAAGTTACCAAACTTATTATATTAAATGTCAAAGTGAAATTGATTAAAATGGCCTAAATTTTATTAAATGATATAAAATTTATATAAGGTGACAATAAAAACAATTACATTCATAATTTCTATTTATAAATAAATAAGATTAAAAATCATTTTCGAATTAAAATTCAATATTTTTCAAAATTTATCAAAAAATTAAACCATATAGGAAAAGAACAAAATCTCACCCTAAGTTAAATTTTGTGTTACTATTTAAAAATTAATCTTTATTTTGAAATATTATATTTATAAAATTCCCAAAATCATATTTAAAATTGGTTCCCCATTAAAAGGTGGTACAAGTTCATTTATAAAGATAGTTGTTTTCTAAGCGTAAACTTGGGTTTAATATAATATTATACCTATAAAATCTATTATATGAATGTAAAAAATATGTTATTGAATAAGTAATATATATATATATATGTGTGTGTGTGTGTGTGTGTGTTTGTATATTACATTAACATCATTCACAAAAACTAGTTAATTTAATTTAATAGGATAAAATACATTTTTGTGCATAAAAATATTTCATTTATATTTAATTGGGTTTTTTATTCATTTATAACTAATTTCTAACCTATGAATTCATCTTATATTTGATTAAACCATATATGTTTCATAATTTATTTAATCCAATTTCACAACAAATAATATAATGGCTAGGTTATATCTTATTATATTAAATAATAATTTTTTATTAATATATTGTTTTTCAGTAAAACTTGGTCTTGCGTGTAACGCAAGTTATAGAAGAAAGTTGTTGTTACATTTAATGAAAAATAACTCATTATTATGTGCATCAAAAATAATAGAATAGATTTAATTTATTTAAAATATTAATGATATTGTAATGTATCGGGATATTATATTCCCTGACGCTCTTGGTGTTGCATGTCAAACATGCTATTGAATACAATGTTCATATTTTATAATTTTTGGGTGATACATTATCCTTACCAAAAATAAATTGTGTTCTCACAATTTAAACATTATCTTCATAATAGATTGTTTAATATTTTCTATGTTGAAATCCCACATCATGAGATATGTTCCTAAAATATCCTCTACAAAAGATATAATGGGAAGTACAAAATTCATGTGGACTAACATATAATTATGTCTCTTTGTAGAATAATATTATCCAAAATTATAGATACGTACACGGAATAAAAGTGTAAATATTTATATAGAGCGATTGAGTTCATCTACCACAAATAAATTAATAATGAGTGGAATGTTAGGGTCCTAAAATCCATAATCCATGATAAATAAAAATAAAATTGGATAAAAATAATTATTATATTATGAAAACATTTTTCACCATTTTCATAATATTGAGTAATTATTTTACTACATAATAATATATGTAATTATAATTACTATATATATTTCTATAAAAAATTCATCATTTGGTTGTTCTTTGATCAATTTCCAATTCATCCATTACATCATGAAATGGATATCCAATAATTAACTATGATGAATAAAGCATTAAATTTCACATTTAATGGGTCTTAAGGATCATAAAAAAAGTGACAAGTTAAACTATTTGTCTCAATGTATTCTCCAAATCCAATATGGTTAATACATTCATCTATAAACCTAAAAATTACCACTATTTTTCCTCATTAATATATATTCTTCAAATTGTTTAACTAAAAAATTACATATTAACCAAGACATTGAAGAGGCCAATGGTTGACATTAAACCAATATCATCATTCGGTCATGGGTTTATGTCCCAAGGCCTTTCCAAATATGATGGGTTGTCACCTAACATACAGGTTTTTCATTTTTAAAACTATATTAATATAATTCAAAAAATAAATATGATGGGTATTATTGAAATAAGGCTAATCACTAAATAAACTTTTTACTAATGTTTTCAATACAAACCTAATACATAAATACTTTATCCATTTATTTACTGATAGTTCCTTCCTTGGTCTAAATATTATCCTTTATAATAGTGAATTTACAAAACCCAAAAACCATAGTGTGAGAATAAATTATCATATTATAAAAAATGTATAATTAATTTTATGATGTGTAAATCCAAATACATTATTTTAAATATAGAGCACATTAGGTTTATCCTAGTCTATTTTTTTATCATATATTCAAATCCTTCATAATGGATTGTAAAGAAGACGTTAATCATCCTAATAATATGACTTGGGAGTGTCAAACTAGGTGCGCAGTAAGGGATGTTGTTGTGTACCAGGATACATTAAGTCAGGCCCAATTCTCCTTGTTGGAATTATATCCCCTAGGTATAGATATTCTAAAACAATATCCACATGTAGTTTCTAGATAGGGATGTATTGATTGGAATAACAACAAGATATATCTCTAAAAAAATTCTAGGATGTTATTCTATACGTATCCTCAATATATACCTTAGGGATATGTTCTCTAAACTATGTTTTCTTAAATCTAGTTTTTAAGGATGCTATTAAACTTCCTCTGATACAAACTATAGGGCCTCGCCCCCAATAACCCAAAGCTGGTGTCAACTACCGTTTCCTTAGTGCTGGGCTTTCCTACCACTGCTTCCTCCCTCCCTTCTCAACTTCCTCTCCCCTAGGGTTTATCTCATCTCGATGATAATGGATCTTGCACACTTCATCTCCATCATCATGATAAATCCCCTCCTTCTGGAAGCCATGAATCTTTGGCACCTTTTTTAGGATCATCTTGCGGATATGGTCCCGGCTATTCTTAAATGATTACATTGGAACATTGGGTGGTTCAGATTTTTCCCGGCTCAGGTCCTCTGGCGTCTTCCTTCAGCATCAATGAGGTTTTCTACACTGGTGAGATTTGAGAGTCAACATGGCAGTGTGGCTTTATGTAATCTTGGGTCTTCAAGAATTATCCTTTAGTTAAATCATGGGTTTCTTGGGGTCGAGGAGCTTCGAGTCATGAGGAGAGTGGTGGGTTTCAGCATGTATTTTCCGGCATCGGCCTCTAGTGAGCATGACGGTTTCTTGGTGCCATTGTGATCTGCACTGCTAGTTCCCCTCTTTCAAGATCTGTTCATATCTGGTGTGTTTCTATTTTTCCTTCTTCAATACACCAGGTCGGATCCTCTAGTTTAAAGTTTCATATCTTAGGGTTTTTGTGTGCAGCTACATTGTAGGATTCCCATTGAAGATTTCATGGACAATAAAGGTTCGACTAGGACCAATTTTGTTCTTGTACGGATTTCAGGGGTTCCGTACCTAGATGGTTATACATTTCCTCGATTCCTTATACCACTGTTTCATTATCCTTTTCCAAAAAACAAAATTTGGTTGTGTTCGATGGATTTCATGATTCTTTGGATGGTGTAGCTGTCCATGGTGAAAACTAAACTTTTTGAGTGCCCTTTTTTTGTCTTGGTCATGCAAGCTTTCATGATGGCCTACATTGTGGTTCTTCTTGTTTAGGTTATAACATATTCTCAAAGTTATTTTTGATTCATTCTCTCTAATCAATAAAGTGATTTATTTGAAAGTACAAAATAATGTTTGGTCAAATACCATTACATTGGACAACTACATGGAATCAAATCGAAAATTATGGAAGAGTTTAGTTGTCTTGGTATAAAAAGATACCTAGATGAGTGTTGTATTACAAATAAATACCCTAATTACAATGCAATTTCTCTAATTTAAAGGATAATAACTTTATTCAGTCTAGAGGATCCTTTCATGTATTTCTTAGTAAACCTCTTGGATTACTAGAAAAAGGATAGAAAATATGGGTGAGCTAAAATTCTTAGTAAGGGTAAAGAATAGAATAATTAATGATGAATCAATTATAATAATCACCATGGTAAGGTAAATAATAGAACCCACATGCCTTAAAATCAATAAACTGAATGGATAAACAATATGGTATGGTAATAACTGAAAACACATTCAATTAAAATAAATAGATAAGGGATAATCAATACGGTAATGAAAATAACTAAAACAAATTCCATTTAATCAATGAATTGAGAGTGAGATTCATCCATACATATGTCAATAATTAATCTCATTGATAAAATTACTGAATATAAATGAGGGAAATTCCTAATTGTTGTACACCATATTTCTTATGTACCTGGAACCTTTTTTGTCAGGACAATTCATAAGATGGTTTGTCATATTGGGTATAACCCATCTAAGACTGGCCAACTGATTCTTCCCATGAGACTATCGATGCATCAAGGGGATATCTATAACCGATCACCAACCTGTTCCATTACATTCCAAAGCATTACTCATATATAAAATAATCAATTTAATTCATGAATAATGTAACTTATAAAATATGTTTACAGAGTATAATATATGGATTATCAATATTTTCTATGTAATCAAATAACTATAATGTATTCACCAAATTAAAAAAAGGTATACAGTTTTGTAAATAATCATATCCATGTTAAATGATAGGTATATTTAGAGGAAATTATATTTTCAATGGTCATAAGAAATTGAATTTTTAAAGGGGAATAAAAAAAGGAATCACGGAAGTGATTGTCAATAATATCCTTGTATGAAGAAATTAAAAACCACCCAAAAATAGAATAAGGATGGTATCAAAACAACATATTCAAGTAGATTAAAATAGAGGTTTATTGTCATTGATTAATGAAAATCCTATAAAAAGGTATTTTAAAGAAATCTTGAGGAAAATATCCTTTCATTTTGAAAAACATTTTCAAAATGCATATATATGAAAATCAATTTTAGAAACATTTTATTTAAAAAATAACTTGAAAAAACTTTCAAAGGAAGCTTTGATTAAATAATGGTGGTAAATTCGTACATGCCTTACAAATTAAAAATAGCACTACTTTTCCATGGTAAATATATAGAAAAGTGATTGTTTGGAAAGAAACATAAGTATTTACTTGAAGATATTTGTAAAATATAAAAAGAGAAAATTTTCATTAATAAATAATTTTGTAATGGTTATAAAAAAAATTGAAATTTTTTATAGAAAACTAGGTTTCTATAAGAAAACAAGTTCTCTAACTCTAGAGGTAAATGAAGCGAGTTTTACAAAAAACATTTTCTAAAACATTTTTTGTAAAAAACATTGAAATTTTATTACTAATTGATGAAAAGGTTCATGAATAACTAGATTAGAATAAAATTATAGGGTTTATTTCAAAATATTTATCTAATTTCCTCGATTGGAAACTCAAGTGTAAATAATCCAGAATAGATCGGGATTATGAAGTGAACTCCTGAAAAGACCAAACATTGAGGTGGGAATCAATCAACGAATAGATTTTGTGAATAAAATATAAATCCTCATAAATAACTATAAAAATATCATTAATTATTAAAATTAATTTTACACAATATATTAGAATATTAATATTAATGTGGAAGTAGTATTAACCAATGAAAAGGAATTTAGTTTTGAAATTCATTCACAACTTGGTAACATTAAGTGTAAATATCATTAGATAAAATAATTCAAATTGAAACTCAAAATATAATTAATAATGAATGAATAATTATATTACATGTATAATTTTAATGTTATACACTATATATAATAATTTAGGTACACAACAATAAAGTATGCATCAAGAATGGAAATTGAGATGAAGTCCCTTACCACCGTGGTAACATATGAATTAGAAGACACAAAAGTAATAATCATAAAATAAAAAATGTAAATAAAATGAATATAAAATAATCAATGATATAGTATATCAAAATAGGAACTAGTTACACCACACAAAATAAGTAAGCATTGAAAATGGTGTATGCCTCATTGAATGAAAACTGAGACAAAAATCATTTACCTTGTGTTTCCTTTAAGGTGAAAATCCTTTAAATTACTATATAATGGTTTTAAAAAGTTAAATAACTTACACCTTAACCATAATAATATTTAAATATAATATATTATCTTCTTATAAAATCTTATTACTTATTTTTTACTAATCTTTTCATATTTTCACTACTTGGGGTGTTAATTTCCTAGTTTCTCAAGTATGTTTTGACTTTTTTTATTGTTCCTATTATGGTTTCAACAACTACAGAATGTAAACCATGATCTAAATATCATTAATAATAATTATATATGTATTTAGATTAAATCATAACATATATTTAAAGGAAATTAAATGAACCATTCCTGGAGATGGTAGGATGTATGTACGAATGAAGGCTACTTTTATTTCATGGTCCTTTTCAAAAAAATAAAAAAAAAATATATGTATATGTAAATTAAAAATATAGAGTAATATTTTTTTCATGAATTTCAAATAGTTTTAATAAAACCACCCTTTATATGTTCCATGTATAGTGTGAACAAATCGCATCACTTTGATGAGAAGGTAGCCCACACATCCACAAATGATGTTATTGTATTCCCACAAAATGGAAAGAATAAAGATATGTGTTATATAAAAATAAATATTCATAATAAAATTATAAATATAATATATATATATATTAAATAAATAGTTATTCCATCATAATTACCCCCACAATAGGTGGTAAAGGAAGAACAAACAGTCATCATTTCATGAGGTGATAGTATGTCGTACATGATTCGATAAGTTTGTCACCCATTAAATAGAAGTGTGTGTAAGTGTATATAAAAACCATATAAAAAAATTAGTATATTAAGGATAATTATTTTATTATTTAATCATTGAATAAGAATACTTGAGGGGTGGATAATGAAAATAAAATAAAAGAGCCTAAGGAAGGACACTACCTCTTATTCAGGTAACTATTTTTTGTTTACAACAAAGGTAATCCACTACTAGAAAAATGACTTATATCCATAGAACAATATCCATAGTTTTAGAGATCCATGTAAATATTTTAATTTAAATCCATATTTAAATTAATACTAATTGAAGTAGTTTTGATCAATTATGTTCCCCTTACAACATTAACCCTCACTACCACCAAATGATGCAACCCCGCCACGAGGTCTCATCTCAGAGCCTCTTCCCCTGACGCTGCCACCGAACGCAGACACCCCACCCACCCACCCCCCCCCCCCATTCTAATCCTAGTTGGCCTCCCCATCTCATTGTTTGGTGTGCCACCGATGCGGCCACCCCCCTCCCCAGTGATCATCCTCCTCCTTGTGTGTCTTGGCCACTCATAGCTCAAAAAAATTAACTACAAACATATTTAGGGTTTTCTTTTCCATATTGGGTGTCTCGGATTCCTTACCCCATAATATAGGCCTTATATATTTTTCATTCATTGATACAATATACTAACAATTTATTCATGATTCCCAACATTCAAAAAGCAATAACAGTAGAAATAAATTATTAGTTTCTTTTTATACTTAATATTATATCTAGTTTTGAAACCTTTATTCTTCTTTTGATAATTTTGTAGGGAACAAGAATTTTATAAATCTTGTAATACACCTTTTATGATGTGGGGGGTCTATCATCAACCTCCATCACCAATAAAGTTCTTGATTTTTATTTTAAACTTATATTAGCATATAAAGCTACATTAGTACAAATAGATTTATTTGAAATAAACGAGTACCTTATTTGATGATCCTCTGGTATTTTTTTAGAATATAATATAATTATATTAATTTAATTTGGAAATTCTTTTTGCCAAAAGGACACTATTAAATAACTTCCAAGTTAATAGCTCTTTTTCTCATACACAAATTTGAATATTCAACCTGCATTCTTTATAGATTCCTCAAATTCACCTCTAACTCAAGACACATCAAATTTAAAGAGATCTTCTATACTTAAAGTGTTTTCAACCATTATTTAGATTCACTCTTATTATTTTATGACTAATATTAATAAACCTTTATTTTCTCTAATATAGATGTTTCATGTTTTTATATCCTCTTTAATTTAATTTCTAGTTGATCATTCATGATCATTATAGTGATTCTATATACCTCTTTCACTCTATATGGATAAATTTTGAAAAAGAGATTTCAACCAATTCCTTTTCAAATAGACTTATTTTGAATTTGTCATCAATTAGTTAAATATTCTCATTATAAATTTACATAGATTTATTCATTAAATCTTTAAACTTGGTGGATTTGTCTTGTCCATGGATGAATTTTTCTTATTCTTTTCACTTTCCCTTTATATTCAAATTAATTTAAGAATAATATTTCTATAATGACTAATAGAAACTTCAATTATTATCAACTAAAAATTAATTCCATAGAGAATAATAGTATTGAAAATTATAAGATATGTCAAATATTGAATTTAAACTCCTATATAAATCATCAATGATTCTTCACATTTATTGTCATTCAAACACTGATTAATCTCATCATGATTCTTATATTTGAAAAAAAACAATAATATTTGCGAACATAAGAATTCTTAAGACTTGATAGAATTTATTCCCCTTTTCATTAGAATTTAAAATTTCTGAAATGCCTTATTTTCTAAATTATTATAGGACATTAAAAATAATAGGATTAGTGAATTCATTAACTTTATCATGAAGTTTTTCACATAATTATATTAATCGAAAATAATATGATCAAGTCATATAATGGATAATATCTATACAATCTATATTAATGTTTAACGCCTTAAAATTGAAATATTGATACAAATGTTATATTCTCTAGTGAAGTATTATGATGGAATCTAATGATTTAATAAAAAATAATCCTGAATCAAAGTCATGTGGATAATCCATACAAAATCACTTGAAGTCATATAATAAAAATTCATTTTCCTCATTATCATGTCTGAAACTAGAATATAATGATATAAATTAGATCAAATCAATATGTTATATCACTAATTAATATAAAATGCCATCCAAATTCATACATTTTTTAAAATCCATACACAATTGATCTACTCTATATGATAAAGTCATATGTTTTCATCATAATTCATACAATCAGTAAACAAAAAAAATATATATAATTCCCAAAATGTATCATAATCTTCTAAAAACAAATCAATTATATTCTAAACAAATAAAAACCACTTCTCCAACAAATGAACTTGTTAATCATATATGGATTAAAATAAAGACATCTTCTTCAGCCACTCTAAGAGTATATCGGTGTTCCCCTTTGGATTTTTTTTCAAACCATGAAACTATTTGTAAAAATAATTTAACAAATAAAATTTTCTTTAAGAGAAACTAATTTTCATCCTTTTTAAAAATACAAACATATTTATATTGAACAACATATTATAGAAGTGTTGTTGGGGTAAATACATCTCTCAATGATAGAAAATATTTTGTATAGGTGATAAGATCCCCCCCCCCCAAGGTGGTCACTCACCTCTTAAATAAAACTCCCTATTTATAAAAAAACATTTAAATAAAAGGATATAAATGCACCCACCCCCTTTGGAAAAACATATTTTAAGAAAAATATTGTGCAATTACATATCCCCATTTGAACACAAAATGAAATGATTAGTTGGCATAACAAAAAAATATTATTAATAATATGGGAAGGACCAAAACCCCATATTCAGAATCAAGAACTCAAATATTTAGGTACAAACATGGATAAAATATTATCCAACTTTTATTAGGTAGGAAAAAATTCCACTTTGATGTCTCTTTGGGACACTCTATCAATAAAAAATGACATCAGGAACCACTATGCTTGAACCTTGATTTATACATGTGTTTTTTGGAATAGTATACAAGACTCTTATTATCATAAAGAATTCTGAGAGTTTTTTACACTTTCACCCCCAAATCATCCAACTAATCCTTCAAAATATAATTTATGCTCATGTACTACTTATAATAACATATTTAACCTCATTAGTACACAGTGAGAGTCAGTTCTTTCACCGCATTGCCAACTCACCCAAGAGTCCCCCAAGAGGAAAATTTAACCTCAGGTGGTCCTTCAATCATTATAATTGCATAAATAATCAGAATATTCTAATGTATATAGATTCAAACTAATTCTCTTCTTATAAATAATACCGTAAATCCTTGACCCTTTGATATATTTGAGAAGTCATTTGGAAACCATAATATGTTATTCCATTGAGTCAATCTAGTATCATTCACATATATTGAAAACATATATAATATCAATTATATAAGTTGTGAGATAAATTATAATACTAATAATCCTTTTAAATTCACTTTAGTTTACACTCTAACATTCATCATCTTTAAGGATGTTTTGTAACACATGAATGGGACTAGACATGGTATTTAATTCCACAATTTCAAAATTTCTCAAAAACTCTATATAATAGATATTTCAGGATAAGAAAATAAAATTTCCATATATATGACATGTAACCTCATGAGGTATCTCTACTCACCTAGAATATACATCTCAACTTTAGAAAACTCTGTTTCATATTTGCATTATACACCAACATCTTCTCTAGAATAATTCATTTTATTTTAATATTCATTATGAATAAAATATATATTTTAATTATTATTTATAGTATTAATTTTTATGTTTTTCATATTATAACACTAAATAACAATATATATTATCTAATTCCATCACGGGTTCCCTTTTCCACTTCATAGAATATCGTAAAACGATAAACTCGTCATCATTTTCATCAATATTTACAAGATTTTAATTTTAATTTTTTAAAATCACTAACTTCCAAACACTATAAATTAATCCATAATTGGATTAAATTTTTACCAAATTAAATATAAATCCATTTAAGAATATGATAATTGAAAACACTTATTTAGAATATTAAATGTTTCACATAGCTCCCCGCCAATAGAATTTTGAGATGCCATATTCTTATGAAACTTTCTTCAAATTTAAAACTAAAAATTATTTTCTCTATTATAAACTCTATAATTTTGGAGTTTAAGTAGAGTGTTGTAATATTTTTTATACCATTTTTATGAAAATATTCAAATTCTCTAATTTTAAATTCCTTCCCAATATCTTATATGAATTTTTTAAGGTATATCTCAAATCCTTTCTTAACTATTCTTCTAAATGTTGTAAGCATGTCCACTACCTAATATATATTCTTTATAAACATAACATTAGGCATTATAGTTTATTAATTAGTAAATTTAGTGATGTTAAGATACAATAAGTGAACTTATTTATTATTGGTTTATTTAAATTTGAGTGTATGGACTCAGGTAATTGACAGACTGAATTTTGACACTATAATGCATCCCATGAGTGATTTTATATTTTAAAATGTTCCAAAAACATCCCCCATTTTCTTTTTTAGGTGTGAAAGGTCCCTAAACACACCACCAAATAAAATATTTTTTATAATAATTTGAAAGATATGACTCAATCTTCTATGAAACTATTTATCACTTATTTCAAAATTCTATAGTATGAATTTTTAAATTACCTCCTAGATTTCATATAAATTATTTTTACAATAATAAATCCTTAATATTTGAACATATGTGTGGTTATTGATGATTTTGTATAATTTAAAACATTTATCAATTCTCTAAACAATAATTTTAATATATTTATTATGATTATTTATTAACATGTTATTGATGATTACTTATTATCTTATGAAACAAGTCATATCATGTTAATTAATTTTATATATTATTTATTTATTGTTTGCTTATATTCCTTAGAATGGATATATACATTATGTGTAATGTTTATTGGATCACTGATGAATTTTAGAATGAGTTATTATTTTTTTCATTCATTAATGTTTTATATTGAGGATTGATTTGATGCCCATGTTTTGATTGTGTTGGAAGACCATGGTTAACTCACAAGGAAGTGAGATACCATATCACTAAACAAGGCCTCAAAAAAATTATAATGCCTGGTATCACAATATAAAAAACGACTAACTGTTGAGTGACATCGATTCAGTGGAAAGGATTGGTATGAAAAAATATTATTTATGATCAGTTTCCCTTTTTTCAAAATCTAGATTCACATGTAGACCAGTGCAAGAGGAAATGAATTTTGGAACATAGTTTTCATCTATTAATTAGGATCATGATATTGAGAGTGTTAGAAATATTGTCAAATATTTTAATACCCCAATATATCAAGCATGTGGAAAAATTAAAAAAGTTGAGTTTTTAATGTGATTATATCACGGTAAAATAATGTATGGATTTAGTAATACTATGGTCAACTATCTAGTTAGATTTAAAATCTATTTACTGCTTGATAATGCATGTATTCCACAAAATTATTTCATAGAATCAAAGTTGGTTGAAAAATTTCGATTTTCACTTATTAATATTCATTCTTTCCTTAAATATTGTTGTTTGTTTTGGAAGGAAAAAAAATTAGAGCTATGTCAGTGCAAACAGTGTGGCACATCAAGGTGGAAGAGTAATAATGATAGGACTCAAAATTTCATACAAGAGAAAGTGATGTTTCACTTCCCATTAATTCGAAGGATTTAAAATGTTTTTATGTCATAACAAATTTCACAGAATAAGAGATGGTGTGAAGATGAAAGAAATAAGGATAATAATGAAATAGTGAATCCTACAGATGGGTTGGCTTGGAATAAATTTCATAGGTTACATCCATATTTTGGAAGAGGCCCTTAAAATGATATATTGAAATTATAATGTGATTGTTTCAACCAAATTCACCAATTTTATCTTGCACATAAAACTTACCATGTTTTCATTCATATATATAACATTCTTTTATGGGTGTGTATGGATAATTCATCTACTATCATGAGTTTATTGATATCTGGACCAAGTGGTCCTAAAAATGATATTGATATATACTTTCAGCCATTAAAATATGAGTTAAAGGAGCTTTGGATTGTTCGTGCACAAGAATACGATTCATTCAGGATGGAGTATATTTTGTTTTGTCCAGATTTATTATGGATGATAAATGATTTCCCTAGTTATGGAATGATGTCTGGTTGGAAGACTAAAGGGAAATTATCCTGCCCTATTTTTATGAAAAATACATGTTCCCAATGATTAATGTTTCAATGAACTTAAAAATTCATAGGGAATTAATTATTTCAATTGATGGATCATCCATATACGAAAAATTGGAGATAGTTAGATAATGTCGTCAAGACAGATAAGACACCTCAATGAATGTTAGGGAATGATATTTTCAAATAACATGATGATATGAATTATGTTCTTGGTAAAATTTAATCAGATATTAGAAATTGGAAGCATGTTAATTAAAATTCCAATATAAATTAGAGGAATAAAATAATATTCTTTGTTTTTTCATATTAGTCATTGAATTAGTTTCGTCATTGTTTGGATATAACATATATGAAGAAAAAAAATTGTTTTATGTTACTTACTACTATTTTAAATGTCATTGGATAAAAAAAAGATGGTTTGCAGTCACTTCATGATTTGATGGATTGGGGTATAATAGAAATACTTCATCCTGCGATAATTGGTTAAAATAAGTGGGAAGTCCCTTTTTCTTGTTATTTGATTACAAATGTGGAGAAGAAAAAATTTCTTCATATCTTGGAAGGTTTTAAGATTCCATATGGTTATTCATGTAACATTTCAAAAAGGGTGAATATAAAATATGTGAAGCTAAAATATCTTTAAACCCATGATTATCATGTCTTGTTACATGAATTGATTCGCATTTCCATTTGACATTTACTTTCACATAATGTTATAGTTTTTCTAATTAATTTATGTCATATTTATTAATACCTTTGTGAAAAAATATTGAGTACAAGTGATATTAAAAAATTATGTAGAGATGAACTGATTATTTTTTGTGACTTTGAAATTTTTTTCCCATTGTTAGTTCTCACATGTATGTTACATCTAAATGTGCATCTTCCTACAAATGGTTTTTTGGTGGTCTTGTTTTGAGATTGTGGATGTATCATATAGAAAGAATGATGTTTAAATATAAATATTATGTGAGAAATAAATATCATCGAGAAGGCTCTATTTTGAAATGTTGTTTAGCACAATAATGAATGGATTTTTTATCATACATGGATAAAATCACTAAGTGGTATAATCGACTAATGAGAACTAAAGAAGAGAAATATGATCCCATTGAGACTGAATTTCCTTAACTACCCCAAACAGGGGGGATATGTGGACCGTACGTGTTGTTTACATTAAGAAGTGATTTGTGGGAAATGGATAATCATACAGAATTATTCAATTGTGCTGTGATTTATGATTATATCAAGTAAGTAAACTAATAAATAAGAATTTTTTTCATTGATTTATTTCTTCATATCTTATGACATTTTATTGCTTTCATATGTGTAGAGAACATTTAGAAATTATAAATAGATACATCTCTCTCTATCTTTTAAGAGGAAGGATCTATTGCACATCAAAGAATTTGTTACTCGGTTAAATTCAAAGGTAATAGATTTATTTTTTCTTCTCTTAACATAATCACATATCTCTATTTAATATTTGATGTTGTCATCTTTAGGTTTTAACTCTACCAATGAATGAGGTATCAAATGAAATTAAAGTGTTTTTCTTTGCTACAAATGATTTTGTTTGTGATTATAAGAAAATGTTTGTTAATGTATTTAAATTTTTTATAAATAAATGTGAAATAAAAATGGAAACATAGCATGATAGTTTCACGATAAGCTCCAAAACAGATTGTTTTGTGAGAGAATCATATAGATAACCTCAATGAGAAAATATATCATATTACGACATCGTTCAAAGAATAGTTTTATTAGATTACCTTGCACATGGTCATGTCACAATGATGAAATGAAATTGGTTTGATTCAATGACATGAAAAAAAATTTATGTTGATAACTTTGGATTTAGAGTGATTGATATGAACCACTAGCTTTGTATGGATGAATATTATATTCTTGCATCACAATATAGACATGTGTTTTATATAACTAACATGTTACAACAACAATTTGGTGTTATTTTTTATGTCATTCGTAGACATATCTTTTACAAAGACCTTGATGAACCTAATGTTGTGGATGAACCTATTGGTATTTATTCGAATGTTTCATTTGATGACACAGATGATTCAACTATTTTAACGGATTGGGAATTAGAAATTTTCATGGAGGAAACTTAGAATTGACACATTTATAACTATTTACTTGATATTATCGTAGTATTGAATGTGTTTTTTAGAAATTTCATACATGATATCAAATTAAATAGTATATTCTATACCATTTTCAAATATAAAACTATTAGCACCCTGACCAATTTATTTTTAAGCACATTGTTTTTAATTATTGAACATAGAGATGTTGTGATATTTTATCAATATAAATTTTACATAAGAAAATTTATCTCATTGTTTTATGATAAAATTATATTATTTTTCATTTTTTATTATCTTTATTTATTTTAGAATATTATTTTAAATTTCTAGGTCAAAATGTTCGATTATGATGATACTAGAAGAAGTATAATAACACAATGAAATGATCAACACATGTCTCTTCTGGTAACCACTGTATGTACAATTTATGTTTTAATATTATGTTATTTCATATTATTTACATGTTATCATTTATTTTATTTTATCATCTATGTTATTTTAGGAAACACCATCGAGGAGACGGTTATATTATGCCACCGATGCTGATAGTATGGAGGGGGTACTTCTAGGATTGATTCTATAGTTTAGCCTGCAACTACCCCACTTGATTAATCATGAATTAATCCTCCCATTAAAAAACCACAATGTTATCCATACCCACCTTTTTCATATCCCTTTCTTCCCACACATTTATCGGATGATAATTATCTGACTCCCATACCTCCTTGTTTTTCATTCCCACCATCCACTATATATGGCACTTTTCACCCATATTTCCCACCTCCATATCCATATCCATATCCACCCTCATCTTTATAGGGTTATCCATCAGGTTTTATCCCTCCATTAGTACACTTATCATTATCTACTATACAACTTACTCATAATGTGGATATCCCACCTACCATAGAGGTTACTCCCCCTCCTCTAGATGTATCACTTCAAGGGTCAGCAGATCCCCCATCTATTAGTATGTGTTTAAATATTACTATTAATGATTAATGATAAAATTATATATATATATTATTTTCCATTATTATTATTTTCCATGATTACCTAAAGCCTTTACCAGATGATGAGGTTACACAAAAATGTGAGAGGTCTACAATCAACACACGCAAATCATGGTTTCATACAATTATTACAATGCTATAATTGAACAAAAATGGTATAAAATGTAAAATCATTATGCGAACACTTAATAAACACATCAATATCATTCTAGTTCAACCAATAGGGGAAGTTGAAGAAAAAATAAGTAACAATACTTGGGTGGAGATCGGGGTAAGTAATGTTAATTACCTTTTACATATATTAATTTATAATATTTTCTTAACAAATATTGTGTCCATAACATCTCTAATATAATTTTCCTGATGGTCATAATTTTAAGGCTGCAAGGTTAATTGAATTAGGTGAAATATTGATAGCATACAAGTATGATGTATATGTTTGTTGGAAAAGGAGAGTTGGTAGAGAGCTTGAAGAAATGTTAGTTATTCATTATTTCCTTATATCATAATACAAATAAATTATTAGCTATTAGAAGATTCCTAGGTTTAAGTTATTTTTTAACTTTATATATATACTCATTTATTTATTTTAAAACTATTTTTAATGTATAAATTACTAGTTTTATTTATGTTGATTAAATAATATAATTATTTGTTTTTAGGATAAATCATACAAAAATAAATGAAATAAGCGTGGAATGAAACACGTGTATACACATGGACACACATCACTCACAGATCATGAGCAAGAATATGAAATTTAACATTTAAAATATTTATCTTCTTATAGTGAATTTTTTTACATCCATTATAGATTTATTTCTTTTTTTTTCAGAAAAAGTCATTGAATATTGAGGTTCCCATTCCTCGCTCTTCTTGGTTTTGTACAAGTAGAAATAAATACGGTACTGTGAAAAATATTGACACTATGTAAAAAAAATTATGTATATTCCAATTTATTTTATGTTGACTAAATTTAATTCCTCATATTATCTTATCATATTAATTTATAATATATATCACTCAAAATAATTATTTAGAGGGATTGGGAGAGAAACAACCTAATAATTTGGGCTCGACCAATCATCTACATCATGTATTAGGATATGAGAATAAAGGTAGAGTGCATTGTCAACCTGGGAAGAATATTTTACCATATTATACTGGTCTTCCGACAACATTTCTCTGAGTACCAATTCTAGTTTGGTTATAGTGGAACAAATAAATGTTGCAATGAAAAAAGTAACTCCAAAATCAGAAAAGGTGATAAATGAAAATATGATGAATGTGGTTTCTAACCTTTATTATACACTTCCACCAGAATTAGTTGTAGTATTTGATGCATTTTTTATGTCAATGAGTTCTTCTTATGTAGATTCCTCTACCAGAGCTGGAGCAGGATCTTGAGCTAGACCCAATACAGGTGATGGTACCGATGTCGATATTGATGATGATGTTGGTGGTGTGAGAGGAGTTTATGGTGATTCTATATGAGGTGTAGATTATGGTTATCATGATTATTATGATATCTATATTGAGCTCACTTTTTATCTAAATATTATTTTTGGTTTTTTAATATGTGGATTATTTTATTCAGTTCATTTTGATTATTTTAATATTGAATTATATTGCAGTGTTTCTATCTATTTCTAGATATATTTAATTATTGTATTATGATTTATTTTTGTTTATATAGTAGTTAATTTTTATTATTATTATATTTAATAGTATCTTCCTCCAATGTGGCCACCATACCTCTTCACCGACACTTCTTTGAGGTGTCCCCTCTATCTCCCCTGACACACCTCTGGTGGTATATAGTCCAATTTTCCATTTTCATTCTTTTCTCTTTATAAAATTAGTTTCTCCCACTCATTGTTTTATCTTCTTAATTTCTTTTATAGTTAAACCAATTCTGGTGCACCTCTGATGGATTTTTTTTGTGTAGTATGAAACTTTATTGTCGTAGACTTGTTTTCAAATATATAAGCTTCCATAAAATACTTTAAAAATTAATTTTTAACAGCATTTTTTCTATGATAATATGTTTTTTCTGTTCCATAATTATTCTAATTGGGGTATAGAAATATATTATTGAGAAAAAATGTGTGGCCTTACTAAAGAGGTTGAAGAGTTTTGGAAATAGGTTTGATGTTTGAAGCATTATGTGATTCATGATGAATTCACATAAATGTTATATAATCGATATTCCTCTTTAATTTTATATGAAATAGAAACTATAAAAGAGATATCTAACTCAATTGCAATAGTCCCTAGGAATTTCAAAAATATATATGTTTTATTATTCCCATTTTATTATGTTTCTCTTTATTTGGATTGATTTTCCTACATTCATTTTTCATACTTATGACATGTTTCCTTTGTATAATGCAGTAGATATTTCACAAAATATGTGTTGTCACTCTTAAGACTCAATATCAACTATTTTAATCCATTAATGAGTAATAAATTAGATAGTTTCACATGAATTTAAAAATTGATGTGAATATAACCATTGCTGATCAACAATTTCATAGAATCACCTTTTGTTTCTTTCACCCAAATCTATTGATGTTTTCATGGTTTGGCATGAAATTAAATTTCTTTTAGATTTAATTAATCATGATATTAGATTATTTAGTCCTGGTATAGATAGGAAATGGTAATTAATTTGGTAGACTAAATGTTTAGTTTGAAATTCAGGTATCTAATATTTTGGGAAATTTGTATCAAACAACACATTAGTGTTTTGTTCACTGCTCATCATTCAGATGACCATTATTCAGATCTGTTCTTTATATTTTCTTTCCATAACTATACAAATAATCCCTGAATGATTTCTAATTTTGTGTTCCTAATTTTTTATCATTTTATTTAAATTATGTTTCATCCTTGAAGGGATATTTCATATAATAGAGAAATAGCAGTTCTTAAGATGTAATACCATATGAGTTATTCTTTATCAAATTACCTCACAACAGTTGTGTTCTTGGTATTTCTAGTATGGAATTTACTTCTTAGTTGTTCATGAAAGGTTATCAATCTTATTATGAATCTTTAAATGATCATGGAATTCTAATATTATTTACACTCTTATAATTATCAATGAAATATTTATACAAAGTGAGTCCTCTATTTACATTATTATTTTTTACATGTTTTACTTTTTTCCTATGTTTAATCATTGAGCTAACTTGAATATTTTCAAGAATCGATGTTATCATGACTTCTAAATTGATGTTTTTATTGGTAATTTCATCATTTAAATGATGATATACTTGAAGGGTAATCAGTAATGGCCGAAGGATCAATCAAATCAAAGCCCATTTTTTTAGAAACTAAATTCGAATTTCATTGAGAACACTTCCCAATGGTATGTGATTTTGACCTCATAACCTTTTATTGTTTCCTAGTTTGGAGGTCGGACTTGATAAACATATTGTAATGTGGCATGATTATTCAATGGTGAATTAATTAGAGGATTTATCTTTATTTTTATAAATCCTTGGGAACTAAAATTTTAATTTCTTACTTTCTCATGATAATACATTGGTTAAATATGACAAAAACATCTGTGATTTATATAGGTAATGATGATTTTTATGTAAAGTATGGTTTTTGAGACCGTCTACTCATATCCTCGTTTTTCTTAGAAATTCATGGTTACCTATCCTAAAACATTTATTTCACATAGATATAGGACCCCATAGAATATTTATTCTATTAAGTACACCCAAATGCTCACTCCAATAAAATTTTATTTTGTTGTTTTGAAGGGTGGAGTGCTGGTGGTAGTAGTAGTGGGGGGAGGGGTGCAGGGGGCAGTGTGGGTGCAGGTGGGGGTGCAGGGGATGTGAGGGTTAAGGGTGGGGTGTAAAGGGGTGTAGTGGGGTGAAGGGGTTGAAGGGGGTGCAAGGGGTGGTAGGGTGGGGTAGAGGTGTAGAGGGGTGGAGACAGTGTGTGTGGGTGTTGTGTGGTGAAGGAGGGGTGTGGGATAGTGGATGTGTAGTGGGATGTGGAAAGTATAGGTGAGAAGGGAAGGTGTTGGTGCAGTAGGGGTGGGTGTGGGAGAGGGCAGTGGGGGTGAATGAGGGTCAGGGGACTGGGGTGGGGGTGTAGTGGGGTGGGGTGGGGGTAGTAGACGACAGGGGCGGGGTGCAGTGGCATGGGGACAATATGGATGGGGGAGGGGTAGTGGGGGTGAAGAAGGGGGAAGGGGATGGGGTGGGTATAGGGGTGGGGGTGCAGTGGGGTGGGGATAGTAGGGGTGAGGTGGCAATTGGGGGGAGGGGAAATGGGGTGATAGATGATTCTTCCATCTGTCTACAAATTCTCTTTGATAATTTCTCCAATTTAATGAATAACATTCAATTATAATTTTATGGAATGGTTATTGATTTAAATTTATTTTATGTGTTTCTTTGACTTTTAATTAGTTTAATTGGTAACATATAGATTTGTTTTGAAACAAGATCAATAGTGTTATTGGGTTTTGAGTTCACTCAATCAGGAAAAGGAACCCAACCAAAGGGGGTTGTTGCTGATGTATTCCTATATAGGGACATCAGTCATTTTTTGCCTTATAGTAGTCATGAGTTTAATTTTAATTATCTATTTACATTTAATTTTTACATGGTGGGGGTGCAGGGTCATTAGAGGGGTAGGTGGGGGTGCAGGGGGATGTGGGGGTGCAAGGAAAAGGTGGGGGTAGTGGGGGTATCGGTGAGGGGTTGGGGATAGTGTCGGATGGGATGGTATAGGTGGGGGAGGGGTTCTGATGAAGCGGGCTGGGAGGATTGGTGCAGTAAGGCTGGGGGTTGGTGTAGGTTTTGGGGGGGGGGGGGTAGGTGGAGGTGTAGGTGGGTGTCAACAAGCCCTATTTTGGTAAAACTTGAATTTCCATTTATACCCATAATGATATTAAAGCGTTTAGACCCCATTTTTTCTTCTACTCATCTAATTGAGGATTTGGTTCATCCAAGGGTGTCTCTCCCACCTTTTTCTTGGTTTTAAGCTTCTCTATCTCAATTCCATGCAGATTCCCCATAAGTAGACCCTATATCCTCATTTTGTTTCTTCCCATTCTTCCTCATCTCCCTTTATCCATTGATTTATTCCTCTCTCATGAACACTTGGGGCTTCAAGGGTTTTATTTCATGTTTAGGTGGTTTAACAATGGGGTATTGGGTTTCTAGGGCGGACAGAGGATGCTACTTCAATGCATATTTATTTATCAATGATTTATAAAAATGTATTCCATTATTATATAGATGTTCTTTATGATTAGGATTTATGAAATATCCACATGAATTTTTATATAGCATATATTTGTGAATTATATTTTTTCAAGATCCACTTCCAACTTTGTTTTGTGTATACATTTTCTCAAATATGCATTTTATTATCTTTTTCTCACATATTAGAATATACTTATGCTTATTTCTATACTCATGTGATGAAATGAATTAAAATAAAATTTGTAATTTGATAGTGAATATGTTTATGGATATGATTAATTGTATGCTTATGCTAACAATTAGGCTCATAAAAATACTATAATACATACTTAATTTCAAATATTATAATATATATAGCATGAAAAGTATTGTTTCTTTAGCTTGTGATTATTAGAAAATGGTGTTACTTAAATATTTAAATAAATATATAATTTTAAAACCTACAGTGAAAATGACTATGGTTCTGCTTATGTTTATAGATACACAATAATACATATACATTTTCAAAATTACAGTTCTTATCATCTAAGGATTTATCATAAAACCTTTTGGAAAGCATATTTGGTATAGTGCTTTCATATTTATACATTTGATATCTTGTAAAAGTATACTTGTGTCCTTCATCCACTATTTTGGACTTAATTATTGATTTTTATTTTAAACGAACATAATTAAATTATAAAATTATTTATTACTCCTTTGATCACATTGATTATAATTACAATAGATGGCCTTCGTGTTTTTAAAATAAAAGAGTCTAGACTTCTCATAACATAATCCGGAATATAAAAATCATTAAAAAAGGTCTAATTATCCACTATTTATTTTTTTATTAAGAAAGGTATGAATTATTGTTAATACTTTTCTTGAATTTCCGCAATCAAAGTGGGTTTCCACAATTGCATTAACTTTTTACAGAAAAATACAATAGGGTAGAGATATAATTCTTCACAAGATACATGTATGTTGTAGTGGTATTTTTATTTTATTTTCCTTATTGCGTCATCCACATAGGACTTTTACCTCTTTATTTGGTTGACGGGTAGTTATATTCTGTGAAGGGGGGCAGAAGGGCACTAGAGGTGGCTATACGGTTTTCTTCATAGGGGAGGGAGATCGAGAAATCATAGATATTAATTTGTGTGTTTCATTTTTTTCTATCTTTATGATATGTTGCTTCTGTTTTCTTTTCCCTCAGTGTGGATGTCTGAGGTATGGATGATTCATGCGGAAATACTACTATTATACCACCCTTCCCTTATATTACCCCCACTATAAATGTGACCTAAGGTCTCTTATACTATACTTTCCACTGAATTTAAAATTCATTAAAAAGCATTAAAATAAAAATATTTTTAGAGAAATCAAGTCTATATTTTAAAATCATCTATCAAATCGATTTTTAAAAAAACATTTGTTTACATAATAAACTTGTTTCATAATTCAATTTCCACAAAATGGTTTTCCTAAATTCACATTACATGGGATTACCTTTTAAAAACGAATTTCAAAATCATCTCCCATTGAAAACATATTGTTATACAACCATTTACATTATTTTATTTTTTATGTAGGAATTTGTTTCTTACTTTTGAAAAACCTATAACCCATATAGGATTAACTACATACCGAAAAAGTATAGCATGAAAATAAAAAAGAAAAAGTAGAATAATAACCAACATAATAGTTTTTTTGAACCATCCTATCCATACATTCAGAATAATCAAAATGTGTATTGACTAATGAGGGGGTTTTTAGGGTGGGTGTAGGGTGGGTGAAGGGTGTAGGTTCTTTGTTCCGGGGGTGTTGGGGGTTTGTGCATGGTGTGTGAAGGGTTGGTGTAGGGGGTGTGGAGAGGGTGTGCAGGGGGAAGGGGTGTGTGCAAGGTGTGGATGGGGTGTGTAGGGGGTGGAGGTAGTGTGTGTATAGGGAAGGAAGTGTGCAGGATGAGTGCATGATACATCAGGTTTATGCAGGGGGTGAATGGGGTGTTTGTAGCGCTAGATGGAGTATGTGTATAGGGTGTGTAGTGTGGGTATGGGGGGTGTAGAGAGGGTGTGCAGAGAGGAAGGGGGTGTGTGTGCAGGGGGTGGAGGGAGGGGGAATTGGTTTAAGTTATTTCATTATATTCTTCTAATATGAATCATACACAGATTCCACTTCTAAAATCCCTTAATCTGGACATGTTTAGTTGATAACTAGTTTCGTAATATTTCTATAAAGACTAATTCTACCACTTCCTATATTCCACTACCACAATCCACTTTGAAATTTTAAATCCTAGGTTCTGTATTATCTCATTACCGAATAAAAAATACATATTTTCAAAGGATCCTTAAAACTTTCTTAACGCTCTCCCACATAAAGAATTATTTCATTGAATAAATGTAATCACCAACACTTGGGAAATTTTAAAACACTCCCAACTTATGCTAAATTTTTTCCTGATTTTGGTTTCTTATTTTAGTCACCCAAGTCCCACTAAGGTAAAAATTTTCCTTTTACTATCTAAATCTTATACCATTTTCAACATTTCAACCATATTCTAAACTCTATTAATATTTACAATACTTTATCCTCTAGTTAACTCCCACATTCCAAATTGAATGATCCTTTATTCTTTTTCTAGGATATTGAGTTTTCCTATATACTTTAAAAGAAAATATTAAATGTTAGTTTAAATCCTTTATATTGTCCATCTAGACATATTATATCTCTCCAATTCTACCTAATATTATGATCCTTTATAAATGACATCTTCATGAACACCTACTCATGCTTCAATAGACTTTAATCTTTCTAGTACATCTGAACTTCTTGGATCTTCTATAAATTTGGTACTTCATGATATTTAATGGATCTTCTAGAAATTTATTCAAATTAACTTAGATATGTTTAGTTTATTCTTTTCACTCAACTCAATCTTTCACAATGTATTGATCTTTCAATATGTTTTTTCCATTGAAGCAAAAAATTTGGCTTCTAATGGTCTTTCATTTATCACTATACTAAAGTAAAAAACCAAGAAATCTTATCTCTATAACATAAAAACATGTTTAGGACGTTTATTCAAGATTTTCCATATCCTTAGAATTAACATGGATATATGTGACACATCTAGAAACACTTACGGTGAGAAACATCCATTAGATTTATTGACCACAATTGTTCTAGAATCTGCTTCCCCATATGCACATAAGAAAATATGTTAATTTGATAAGTGTGAAAAATGATAAATTCATCCACAAACTTCTTTGGGAACCAAATGTGAAACCTAATGTTTTGTGATTTCTCATCCAGTTTCTCATTTTTCTATTATAGCACACATTTTTTATTGGTTTTCCTAATAAATTTGTTATCATAACAGATTCCTTTTCTCTAGAAAACCCAAAAGAATTATTTTCAATTGTACTCAACAACATTATCATTTGCTATAGGTTGTTACAGTGGCTCTCATGATGTTATCCAGTGGATCTCATGTTGCTTTTTGTGGGTTTTAGAAGGCTGTAAGGTGCTCAATTGTTTTCTGTAATTTTGAGTCAATTGCCACGGTAGTGAACCGTGGATTTAGACCTATTTCCAGAGTTCTAAACCATGCAATAAGATTAGTTCCATGGTTGATAACCGTGGATTAAATTATTTCATGGTGGTCTATACTACTATGGTTTACAACCATGTAAGTACATCAATTTCCACATTTTTGAACTGTGGCTATAGGTATTGTCCTATAGCCATGTCAATATCATCCATGGACTGTTAAATTGTGGCTGTTACCTAGAGCCACGGTTTTGAACTGTGACTATAGGTATTGTCCTATAGCCATTCCAATACCATCAACGGCCTGTTACACTGTGTATATTACCTATAGCCATGGTTTTAGGTTTATATCCATGGTTTAAAACCAAGGATACAACATAGTTTTTTGGTAGTGTTCCTTTGGTTGATTTATGCCTTGGGTTAGGCATCTAGGATGATTTTAGTGGTTTTTTGAGGTATTTTTGAATATTTTTGGTTGATCTAAACTTTTTTTTAAAGGTATCAAGAAGTAGGAGGGGTGAGTTCTTCTTTATAGTAGATGAGGTGTGACAATCTTGTAAAATTTTGGAAGGGGAATTCCACACATATATTTCTTAGGATAGGTCGCCCCAATAATGGAACCAAATCTATCCAATTGAGTATAGGGTATAATTATGGCCATAAAATGGATTTTATAAATTTTCAAGGTCATTTTGGCCCTTATGTTTTATGTTTATTCCCTTGTTAATATAATTTGTATCTTAATCGCTATAATTAATTTGAGTCACCTTCACTAATATTTATTGTAAAAAATTAACTTCAACTTATTAGACATTATAAATTATGATGATTCCAAATATGGAATCCATTATTCCAAATTCCACTCAAATATGTTTTATAAATTAATTTAAAATTAATCCTATAGACGAGATGACAATGTGAGTTTTAAAGTAAAAATGTTCAAAAGATTGCTATGTTTTTTATATCCAATTCAAAAGTAAAATTGAGTGAAATGACCTAAATTGGATAAAATGATATAAATTTTTTCTAATGTGATATTAGATATAATCTAAAAATTAATTCATCCTTATAAATAAATTAGATTAAAAATAAGTTTTGAATTAAAATTTTGTATTCTTCATTATTCATCATAAAATAAAACCTCAAAGAAAAATACCAAAAATTATCCCTCAGCTAAATTTTATTTTCTGATTTCTAAAAATATGTTTAATTTGATATATTAAATTTATAAAGGGTCCAAAATTTTAAATTAAAATACGTTCTCCATTAAAATGCGGTAAAAGTTAATTTATAAAAATATATTTTTTTTGTGTAAAATTTAGTTTGTTCTCATCTTATTCTTATAAAATCAATTCGATGATTGTAAAAAATATTTCATTAAATATATAATATATATATTAAATTAATATCATTAACTAAGGGTAATAATGTTAATTTCTTTGGATAGAGAACCATTGTGAGAATAAAAACATTTCCTTTATATTCATTTATAACTAATTGGTAACCTATGAATTAATATTATATTTTTATAATACATATATTTTCATAAGTTATTTAATCATATTCATAACCCCTTGTTTAATGGCTAGGTTATATCTTACTATATTAAATAATAATGTATTATTAATATATTTTTGTTCAATAAAAGCCATCCTTGCATGTAATGAAAGTCATCAAAGAATGTAATTGTTGTGGATAACAAAATACAACTCAATATTGCATAAATTTAAATTTATATCATATATTGAATTTATTTAAAATTGTAATTATATTTTAATTCCTGAGGATATTATATTCCCTGAGGTTCTTTATGTTTCTTCTCAGATATACTATTGAATAAAATGTAATTAGTTTAGAATTTTTGGGCAGTATAGCTTGACCTGGACTAAGTTTAGTCTGGTCATCAACTAGTACAACTTATCAAAAATTTCATTTGGGGGAACTTCAATCTTGTGGAAATCATTTTCAGATCGATGATAGCAGAATCACCACTTTAAACTATCCATATTTTTTATCTTATAATTTAATATTATGTTGAGGTCTACATTTTTTTGTTAAAAACAATATGAGATAATATAAACATGTAATTATTAATGTAATAAATTATTATTAACCAATTTTTAATAAATTTGTTGATAAAATTCATTTTATTATTAAAAATACATGTTCTAAAAATTGTTTTTTGTGTTATGTGTTATTATAATAAAATTATTTTTATTAATTTACGAATTTTAATAAGATTAAATGAACTTATTTTTTTATACTAAAAATCATAAAATTATCCTAGTCTGATTCTTTGTTATTGTTCTAGAAAATATTTTTTATGTGAATAATGAATGTATCCTTTTTTACAAATACTATTACTTTTAATAAATCATCGTGACACAAAAACCAATTAAAAATAAACCAAAAGTTTTCTCAATAAAAAATAAATTCATTGGATAAAATAATTTATCCAGAATTAATACGTTTAATTTTTAAATATACGGCTGACATTTTTAATCATAAGTTATATTTTATTCCAATAAAAAACTATTTTTCTCAACATCCTTATATATTCATAATGGTCCATTTAGTTTTTATTTTCTGTGAAGGTCAAAAAACAATCTATTTTACTCATAATCCAATTAATATCATGGCAATAAATATTATTAATTATTTTAATATAGAATAATTTTTATACTTAAAAAGACTTTTTTCAAAAACAAATCTGCATAAAAATCACTTTTATTAAAATTAATTTTTACCACATATAGAAACTGAATATTTTAAAAAAAATTCAAATTTTTTTATCAAAATTTTAAAATTCTATAATAAGGTTTATATATTTTTATGTCATAAAAATAAGTTATGATGGTAAAAATTAGTCACCATGGTAAATGCCAAAATAAGTTAAAATTCCTAAATCAAGGATTAAATAAATAAAATTTTATAATATATTATCTCCAAAGGGTTGGTGGGATTGTTTTTATAACTTCCTCATATCTCTATTGAATTTTTATCCATTTTGGATACACCTTCCATTTATGTTACTTCCCTTTCAATATTAAAAAAATATTATTAAAAAATTCCACTCTTCTCCCCTCTAAAAGGACCCCATCAATACCTAAATACTCCTCAAAATTAAACTTTTATTGATCAAACAAAATCTTTTAAAACATCTCCCAAACCATCCCTCATATTTGTTATAGGTTTGGTTCTCCCCATAATACAAATATATGGACGCTAATGGGCATACCAAGTGGAGGATATCCAAAGAAGTCGTAATTGTTTTATTCGAGTTCATCCAAGTTTCTTTATTATTATAAATCCTCCATATATTTTATGAGATCCCTAATATAATGAATCAGATATAATTATTATAATAAACAATTATTTTTTTATGTAGTAACTATTATCTACCTTCCAAATATTATATTTAAAATGAAATTGACGCTCTTGTTACATGTCGGATATCACCTCCTTGGTTTGATAAATTTAATTTTTTAACACTTCCTTAAATGGATGGTTAAAAAATAAAATTTAATAAATAAATATTATATTTATAACATGATTATTATTTCAGATGTATACTTTTTCATCCTATGAAAAATACTAACAATAAATGGTCATTGTAAATCAAACCCCCTAAAACGAGCATACTAGGAAACATTTCTTATTTGAAATATATTTTTAATAAACTATTTTATAGTATAATATTTTTGTTAATTTAGTTATAAAAAAAATATTTATCTTCATTATATATATGATTAAACCATTAAATAATTTCTTTGACCATTGTCAACATACCGAAGCTATATTTGTGGAATTTACTAAACAATTCCAAGTAGCCAAAGATGAAAAAGACTATAAAATAAATGAATCACATATGATACTAAATGAAAATTAAAAAAATATACCTATAAATGATCTAAATAAATCATTTAATATTAAAAATATTTTTATTCATGATGTTATACACATTCACCTAACAAGTACGAAGGTAAGGGTTTTTCATCTCAATTTCACATCATTGTGACATGTTTCAAATTATGAACATATATTAATTTATATGGTATATATTCTACCTCATATAAATTTTATAATGTGAATTAATTTATACTCTTGGTATTTTTTTCATTTTCAATTACATTCTTTAAATGGGGTTTTATTCTAAAATTCATAAAATATTTTATTTTATATCATTTCTTTAAAAGTTTTTATGTTTTTTAACCAACTCTTTCTATTCTGCACCCATATTATTTTTTTTGTTTCAAGAATATTCTTATTTATTATCCAATGACTTTTTAAGGTCATTTTAGACTATATTTTATTTTTTAAAAGGTCATAAAAGGAATCTCTTCCATATTATTCATACGTGTTAGTAATGAATATTTTTAGAATGGTGTGAAGTGATTTTTTTATTATTTTAAACATGATCATATTTTTCCTCAATTATATCCATTATTTATTTATATTATTCCATTCCACACTTCCATAGTTTTTTAATGAAAATTCTACTCACATTATTTTATTAATTTTTAATTTTTAATTGTTATCAAAAAGGATATTTAATCTTTTTTTTCAAATCATATTTCTAATTATTTTATAATATTATTTTTTATCTATATCAACAAAAAATTATAATTTTCATGATTTTCGGTTTATATTCCATAATTATTTCATCCATCCTATTTTAAAGGGTGACTTATTATAACTTTTTGAGTAAATTTTCATGAAACCATTTTTTCTATGTGTTAATTGAGATATAAAGGAAAAATGAATGCTCTTATGTTCTTGTGTCCGACATACTCATGGATTTTCATTATATAGTTTGTAGAGTCTTATATAAACAACCAATAAATAGCTTCAAATTTTATCTATCATGGGATAAATATGTTTCATATGGAATTTTTTGACATTTTATCAATTAATAACCATGTGTGTGGACATGATTGGTGTTTAGTTATGTTCAAAATTTTTGTGTGGGCCTTATGGTGTTTAAATATTTTCAAAATATAGTTATTTTTTATGAATGACTTTATACCACGCTCTAATTTTATGTTTTCAAGACATGTTATATGTTTTATGCATTCTTGATGGTCATTTTATTATATTATGATCCCATTCCCTAATCATTAAGTTCTAAAATTGATTATGATTTTTTTATTCAATGGTCCTTTTAATTAGAGTTTTATATTTGTATCACAAATAATTTATCCATTTTTTATTGATTGATATCTCTCCTCCTTTTTTCTAATTCCCCAATAAATTAAATACATTAATATGTGTAATAGGAGGATTTTTATACAGGTTTCTATGAGGTGTACTAAATAAATAACATATAATACAAATTTTATATAGCTAATATATGAAGATAAAAAACATTTGGGATATAGTGTTATGAATTTATTAGTGTGATTTAATGATTAAATTATGAAAATAATGTATAGTATTTTCATATTTAGCTTGGTTAGCCTCAGAAACTCACCAAAACATTGGAATAACCAATGAATCATCCGCATTAATAAAATTTAGTGCTATCCAACTCATTTTTTTCATCCAAGTCCCACTGGGGTACAGTGGTCCCTCATTCATTCTTTGGATGGAATCTTTATTAGCATGTCCACTAGATTCTAGTCCAGATCTATCTACCATTAATCTATCACCTTGTTTCCATAATATTTTGGATGAATTAATATTTTTGTCAATATTTTTTCCTAATATTAATCACCAGATTTCAAGATATATTAATTGCACTATGACTTTCATAAAATATCACTCTTCCTTTTTGATATATTTATAATTCCATCCGAAATCGCATCCACCATACAAATTATATTACCTTATATATATTTTGTGCAACAACATCTTCCTTTATGGAAAAAGGGAGCCTTGATATCATCCACAATATAACATATGGTCATTACTCTATAGGGTAATACGAACCTCGTGGTTCTCTTATGGATTATTTAGTCCCCAAAAATGTATATACCAATAAATTATTTTAATATACCCTCTTCTTTAAAGAATAAAAAGAATATTTTAATACATTTAAATTACCAGATGATCTGTAAGAACCCATTAATTATGATACTTAAAATGATCAGTGTTACTACCCATGTCAATAAGGTAAAACATGGGACCTTGCCTAATTATAGCTACACAATAAAGAGTTAATTTTGTGGAGTAGGGATTAATATGGGTGATGTCTTATGATGTTTCTTATTGTGTGTGTCATTGAGGAAAAATAACACTAGAATAACTTATTTTGGCCTATGGGTAAATTCATTAGTCAGATAAGTGGATCCATTAGATAATAGTCTTTAGTGTTTTTGGAAGAAAATAAAGGTATTATAATAGACCCATGGGGTTATTTGGCCAAGTTCATGGACTGAGTTATGTTGGGTCTTGATTAATGGTATCATATTCAATACTCAACAAGAAGTCTAGAGGCACTACCTGGGTTTGAGGTTTGTGGTATAAAATTAGGTTGTTGTTATTTAAAGGTAATAAGAGTGTAAAACCCCTAAAAATTGAGTCATAAAATGATAAATTCTACTACCCATGTCTAAAATATTTACCTTTCACTCCATGAAGATGCCTAATTTTAACTCCAGAAAAAATTTTGTTTGTTCAGTAGTAGTGATCAAGATGTGTGACCTCCTAGGATGTTTCCTAGGGTTTTTATGATCAAGTAAAAATAACATAAAAAATTATATTGTCATATTGGGATAGTTCTTATGATTATTTCTCTAGGGCATGCAACTTTTCATGTTATATTGGCATAGAATTTTGTTCCCCCACATTCCTGCTTTCCAAAGGTGTGTATCTTTAATCACATTCAAGGGATATGTCTTATCCACTATTAAATTGTGATGATGGGATGTTGATTCCCCCTTCCATGGACTCCTCTTGGAACTTGTCACCGAGTCTATCTCTCCCCAATAGAGTTAAGTCATGTTTTTAGAAATCATTCCTAATTTCATCCCTTTGTGGATGTCGGTTAATTACACAAAGTTATTTTTATACATTCCAAATTTTTCTTAAATGGGTTGTGACCTTTTGTTCAGAGAGTAGTCATGTTGGGCATCGCTAAAATTTCGGGGTGCAATGAACATTGGTTTCTCGTATTCTTAATCATAGGAGTTAATTTCATGTAGTAATCTTTAGGCACGGAAACCATGGATTCCCATGTTGATCATGAGGTATCTAATGCTGAAGACATATCTTCCAAGGATTTCACCCCAGGCATATCATATTTAGTATGTGGTAGTTGGAGTCGTAGGCACATATCTTACAAGTATTTCACCTCAAGCATACCATGTTTATAATGAGGTATGGTATGAGATAGTTCATGAGTTTAACCTCTCATAAAGACAGAATGTGGCTGATCAGAATTCCTTAAGATGTATATCAAGAAGTTGCACCCCTTGGTGGGGGAACCTAGGTTTACCATTGATCAGGATTGAACCCTAGGGAGCGTCCTATGTACCCTTCTTAGAAGGTAGGTATAAAAAACCATTTAGTTCAATGTCATTGTCTAAGTTCATTTGATCGGACCTATCCATGAAATTTAACATCATACAATAAGGATTCTTGCATCATGAATGGAGAATTGTCAGGTCATGGTGTGGGGTTTACACATCGAATCTAACCTTTGAAATACTATTTCATTTGGTTGAATGATTTGAGGATAACGTGTGGAAACTGGATGAGTTAGTCTATGAGACTTGATGATTTGAATAGGACTTACACATGAATTTTATCTAAAGGGACTCAGAGGAGATATGACCTCCGAGTAGTGGAATGATCTTTCATGGATTTGGAATCTTGGTGAAAAATTTAGATAGACTAGAATGGGGTGTTGGGTGGATGGAGTGGATAGAGTAGATAAGGTGGATAGTGTGGATGGATTCCTTGGTTTTTACTTCCTAGATTCTTCCTATGTATCCTAGATGGTTGAGCCCACATATTTTCGAGACGGCTAGGGATTACACTTGATGAGGTGGTTCATGGTCTGGGCTTATACATCGAATCATCCTTTTGAGGGGGCATGAGTGTGGCTTACACGTGGAAGAAACAAATTGTAGCATTTATTTTTGGGGATTACACAAGGAGGGATTCATGTGTATGTGTAGGTTTATGGGTGTCATAGTCGCTACTAGACTCTAATCCCACATGAGTCGGCATTAGTATGAGAAATAAGGGGAAGTAGTAGACCTAAAATTCATGTCATGAAACATGTTCCAGTGAGAGATGATGAGGGGCTTATGCAAGGAAGCTTCCCTTCAAGTATTTTATTCAACCTTAGGAGGATCGCATTCCCTACGATTTATACATGAATCATCCTATTCTTAAGGTATAGGGTGTGGGGTCTTATGCATGGAAGATTCCCTATGAGGCTTAATTAAGGGTGACATCCCTTGGAAGGGGGCCAGAATCGGGGTGGTATCCCATGAAAGGGGAAGGTTGGAATCCCATGATGGTCCCTCATGGGCCATACCATGTGCATTTCATGGGGTAGGAATTTAATTTTACATAATGTGATGAGTATGTTTTCATTTATATTATCTTTATATGACTAGGACAGTGTACTAGGTAGTTTTACATCATGCATCTTAGACATGGGGAACTCACTCTTTACCCATTGGGCATACATAATCGCAGTTTCTGCACCTCTAGGGGGAATGGATCTAATAATGCAAGGTTTCAATGATATGTAGGAGTGTTAAATCATGGTTTTAACATTATCATTATTATTCTAGGAAGAAAAAGAAATTACCATACCTATGATGAGAAAAAAGGTTGGTAAATGAACACACTAGGCTCATGGGGGACACATCGGGATAGACCATGAAATCACTGAACCCAATCTTGTAGGGTTTCTCTAAGTGGTGTGTGTAAGGAATGGAGTTTTGTGAAATAATTCCTCAAAAACGGTGTTATATCATAAATTAAATCCATATAACTTCAAATAATTCACGTGTGCAAGATTGGAGGCATGTGCACAAGGTCAAATGTTCCAAACAAGAGGAGTCCTTATGCACGCCTGAAATAGGCTAAAAGTGGTCAGGAGAGGATTAAACAACTATGGTCCTGCTCTAGGGAGGACCCATAAGGAATATTTTGTGAAATATCTTATACCTTAAGAGATATATGGTTTCTCTATGTCATGGAAGATTAGTCTTATCCGTAAAAGAGAGCTGGTTCAACTTTTGGAGGATTTCCCTGAATAAGGGTTCGCATTCTACTTATAATCAATATTGTTCGTGATGGAATGAAATATCATGGTCATATAAGAGGTATTTCACGCAAATAATTTCCTTTTATATGGTTTAATAGGGTTCAAGGTGCGGTTTAATGTCGTATTCGGCTTGCAAGAGGTTTGTGTGCTGATTGGGATTCTTGCACACACTATTGTCATCGTGCACATGATTGCCTAGTTTATTTGATTGGATTTCGTAAAAGGAGACAGATTGATGTCATATTTGGCCACAAGGGTCTTGTGTGTAGATTTTTTTCTTTCCATCATGCTTTGAAACTTGTGTGCACCTTTCTTTTCATTATCGAGATGTTCCATTGAGTCAAATGATGGTGTCAGATTGGGAAAATTGGGTCCTTTGTGGCTTTAAGAGGAATTTGATTCCAGAAAATCCCCTCATCCTCAAAATATGAGCTACAAAGGGACTTGAACATTGGTATATAAGGTAAGCACCTACTAAAGGAGTTTATTCTCATTGGTTCATTCAAGACATGATGTTGGGCATGCAAGGAAATAACAAACGCATAGAATAATAGGTCAACACCTATAAATAAGTGGTGGAGTACTATGTATGGTACCTTGACATTCCTCACGATAATCAATTTGCTATCATGCACATAATTATTCAATTTCTACAACAAAATCCTTGATTTGGGTGCTTCTTTCACATAGCTACACCTTGCGTGATTTTTAATTTGCGAGAATATCATTTTTTGGTGTGGCCAAGCCTGTTCTAGTTTGCAACACTGCCTCTTGAATATCGAACCATCAATCTTATTCACTACATCCTTTATATTTTTAGGCTTATTCGAGATAGTTGACCAATAGAACACTTCTAATACTAAAGCTGATGTTGTTACACAAAGATTTTATATGAATTGAATCCCCCAAATACTTTAGGTCAGGTGGGTCATATCGGGAAACCAAAGGCTTCAAGGCATGCTGACAGAGTCACAAAGGGATTTTCTACTGAGTGATTACCTCCCATTTTGGAACATTGGATTGCTGGTCAAAGTGATCATTCTAGTTTTTGGTGTTGATCCACCATGATCATGGTTCACAGGATAATGTGATCTCTACCGTTGGAACATCATCGTTCATGATCATCCTGCCATATTGCACAAATCCATCATTGTCTACATGCATAATGGGAGGACCTGAATAATCATGGGGGATCAACAAGATGGAGAAGAGTTCCCTTCTTACTATGAAACTACATTCTAGAGTTTTTTTAAGTACAAGACCCTGATATGGTAGAAGGATTGGGGGTTGAGGTCTGGTGGAAACTTCACTATGGATTGGGCATGAATGTATTGGGTTTGCTTCGTATTCCATGAGTGAAGGTAAGTTTTGTGCAACATTGGGCTTTATAAAAGCGATATAGATATCATAGTTCCATTTCTACCACCAACAGGAGCTACTTCCAGAGCTCCTTAGTTGATGGTCCCTATATATGTACACATTTATTCTCCACTATGGGTAAGTCGACATTAGATTATGGGACATCCACTACATCAGTGTCATTCCATTGGATGGGTTCTAGTATGATGAGTTCCTTATACTAGATAATAAACTATATGAATTTTGATGAGACTTCTCATTTAGAATAATATATTTTGGCGGTATTAAAGGAGAAGCTGAAACTCACACCCATTTTCCACAAAGACATCTTGTTCAAGGAATTTTTAGATATGTTCCTCAATACGGACCTATGAGTGAGGATGTAAGACCAAGTAAAAAAGAGTCAAGGAACATCATAGAAAATTAAACAAGGATCATACTTGTTTGTTTTGGAATAAGAAAAATATCTGCAATGAGGGTTCCTCATTGTGGGAAGATGTGACCCACTGGTTTTCTATACCACATTCCTTGCCAGATTTCAGAGTAGGTGGCTGATTCTGGTCAGAGATACATTGATGAAAATATATCTAACAACAATGGTGGTAGTGGTGATCAAATCAGATGGTAACAAGGTCAACATTGGGGTATCCATCGTGGCTATAATTTATAGCATACTGGGTCCCATTTCTTGGGGGCACACCAAGAAGGATCTTCTAACCATTATAATTCATGATGGTTTAAATTATACTGCTTCTTAGTGGTTAAGAATTCTGATACTCAATATGGCCCTTGTACTTTGGTCTGCATCCATCTCTACTGAACATCATTGTACTCCTTCTAGTGACACATGATGTGTCTGAGATCATACAATGAATTGGAAATCCTGGAAACTTCAACTTCCACCCATTTACAACTCAGGTTTGTATGGTGGAAATAATCTGCAAGGCTCATCAGAGCATATGGAGTATCTACAAAGCTTCATAGGTGGGGTTTTGGTGGTCCAGATCTACCAAAAGGTTTTCAACAAGCCTTACACACCATGAAACTTATCCAGGTAGTTTGTTTTCCCATAGAAAGTGGATAAGAGATTCTACATGGGGGTCTGTGAAGAGAATCACCCTTGTATCCTTGACCAACTATGGTGCATATGGGTGAATGAAGTCTCTGGTGAAACCATCATGTTGACGACAACCAATGTTGATGATGGTTTGATTGCATACTATGCTAGAAATTGATTGGAAGCATATCTGGAGGAAATACTTTGGATGTGCATCTGAGTGATCACACGGGATAGTTAGGAGAAAGATAAATGAGCACGATGATCAGATTCTCTCTTAGAGGAAATCTGGGTACAAGTTATAACATAAGTGGTAGGGACATTACAGGGTTCAGTTACACCCCACCTCCGAAAGGTAAAGGATCACGGAAGAATTTTTGAAATCCAACAAGGGAGGACCTAGGGAATAAGTTGAGGTATCCTCTCCAACCAAATTCTAATGTTGTCATCCCTTTACAATGGTCTACCTGGAGGATGTTCTGAGCATCAATTTCACTGAATAACTCTAGTAGAAGTTTACCTGATGTGGGGTTTAGCTTCCAGATTTTGTTCTTTTCATGTTATAGTCAAAGTGAAATTTCAGGAACTACACACATACATGGCCTCTATGGGTGAATTTTAATTCCTACAAGGGGAATCCATTACACACTCCACCACAGTGTAGATGATGATTGGTGGTGACTAAGGGCCTTCAGAGACACCACTAGTAGATTATTCCACCGAAATGACATAACTTGATGAAGGAGTGTAGGAATAAGATTATATAGAAACCTATGGAACAAAAAATCATCAAGGGATTCCACTGGAGAGAGGATAAATTTCATTCAATATATAAGAACTATCTGAAATTCTCAAAAATATTCCAAGATTACCTACTCTTCATGCACCTTTCTTCTATTAGTTTTCTAAATTTTCTAATAAATACTACAATGTATAAGAGAATCTCAATAATGGGAAATTGGCTCTACTGGTGGGGATGAAGGTGCATCAATAGGTGTGGGGGGGTTGTTTTGGGCCTTGTGCCCAGGACTGAAGTAGTTGGTTGGATAACCAAGGTCAAAGAGATCAATGTGACATTATCAGAGTCTCATTCCATCCTTGTTATTTATCAGGGGATCATTCCTAGGAATTAAAATGAACAAGTCCACTATTGGAGAAGTTGTGTTCCTAAGATGACCGATCATTGAAATTTTGCCTCCTCAAGGTAAGAGAAATTCATGAATCATTCGGCTATAAACTGACTTCATAGAGTATTTTTTTTAATAAGTAAAAATATTTCAGGTGGCTCCTACTTGATCAGCACAATAGGAACCAGTAAAGGTCATAGAAATACCCAATTTTGAAGGGTCTCCTCTGGTGGAAGTCCTTGATTCCACACAGGATTTCAATCTATAGATTCTTAACTCTTGTAAGTACCATTCCTTTATAGACTAACACCCGTTAATTTTTTATTACATTGAATAACTTTTCCCTTTACCAAACTATTCTTAATCCACTGCACACTTGGAAAATGATGAATCTAGAGTATCTTGTGGTCCATTCCTGAGAGCCATGCTGGTTCGAGAGGAGCTAGTCACCTAAGATAATTTGACTATGGACCCAGGTGAACATTTTTTGGTGGATACTAGTTATTCCATTGGTGGGGTAGAACTTGATGATGGAGAAGATAATGATGTTGAGGTAGGTTCAAGGAAAGTTGTTCAACCTCACAACCTAGATCTCACTCTATATAATAGGATGTTAGATGAGGGTCCTATTGTTGGTATACTCATAGCCTTTCCCAAGTACGTGCTTGTTCCACTTGAGTAGATAGAATATTCAGGTCCTATTCTAGCTGAAGAAAAACATATAATCTTGGGAAAGGTGTGGAAGGGCATACAATGCTTCATCAACCAAACTCTAGAAACACATTCATGGGACTGATGGGATCTTTTCATCACTAGTGGCACAACCAATGCATTATAGGGTAAGGTGATTTTAGTCTATATGTACTAGTTTGTGACTTTAATTCCAAAAAGATGTAGGAAGGAATCCAATATCTAGACGTCATCTTATGTTACGAGATGTCTGATAGCATTGATCTTCTCCAACAAATCACTCATGATATCCCAAAACATGGGGAGAAAACATACTAGAATACTTATTTAATTGATACTCGGTCAAATTACATCAAAAAAATTGAGATCTAAGCTAGAGGAGGCCGAGACGCAGAAGAGACAAGTAGTACCTCAGGTGGCTAATATATGGGCTAAGCTAGAATTGGCATATTTTTGAGCTGATGAACTCTATCTGGTATCTGAGATGGAGGAAATTGAGCTTAGGAAGTGAGAGTAGACCCTGGAGGTCAAACTCTAGAGATTGGTGGAGCAAAAAAACTCGATCACTAGGGCACAACCATAGGAGAAACATTCCCAAGACTCATGAGGGGCTCCAATTTGTGGATGTTCCCTCCTATTACCATAAAATCAGTCCTTCCTTTTGAAACTATCCTGTGTGCATGGGCACATTTATTTTTCTACTTTAATTATCATACTTCGATCATATTTATGAGACAACTGATGACCAATGCCTAAACTCATGTGGGTCATGCCCGGTGTGAGGAACAAGGGATGACCACATGATTGATCATTTTTATGAGAGTGTCAGATAATCATCAAACACTTGGGTATACTATTGCTGACTAACCACCAAATGTGATTGTACTGATAGAGGATGTGCACATATAACAAGGCTCTCATAAATGTTAACATTCTTTTACAACATGTGCTAATGCACAAATTGGGTAACATAAAAGGTGTCTGATTCTATCCAAATAAATGGAAATATGAAGTGTGAATAATAATTACAAGAATTTGGAACACAAGGAGAGTGTAATGATGAAATAGGATAACTACCGGTCATTCTCGAAACATGTCATTCATACCATTAGCCTTAGATAGGGACAAACAAATGAGGGTTGACCAATGACCGTGTTTGAATCACAGAACCTATCTCAGAATTTTATTTGAATTCATCCAAAACAATGTCTCAAAATAGTAGGTGAGTAAAAATGGAATGAAACCAAACCATTAGGGGGGTCCCTTCTGACATGGAAGAGGATTAGGATCCAAACAAGGGGAATTTAAAGCATGGGAATGGAGTGGTGGAATGTTTGAACAGATTTGAGCACTTTTAGAACTATACCACTGTGGATTAGAACACGTGGTTGTAAACATATTGGTGTGAAAAAATATCAAAACTATCTTCTAAGGGAGCACTACCTCATACAACGAGCGGTTTCTGAAAACCTGAATTATGTGCTTCATGACCAGCACTAGGAAAGAGGGCCTCTCAAGGGAGGGCTCGGGATGCCTCGCAATTTTACATCATGCGACTAAGAATGATATACATGTAGTTTAACATCATACGGTGAATAATATTAATGGTACTGTTTAACATCAAGTGATCAAGTCATTTGCCTCATTTTGACATCATGTGTCTAGGCGTTTCATGTAATTTAAGGTCATTCAGCATGGACCCTACATAAGAGGCTTATGTGCCACACAAGTAATAGAAAAACAGATAGATGTCAATGGAAATGAGGACCAAGAAGGAACAATGCAGACCACACATCCCTAAAAGTATTTTCATTCATTTTAGAGTCATGTCTGGACATAGAATCCGAGTTTATGTTCATAGAGTTTAGGCCGTGAGTTCTTTTTTGTAGTTGGACAACACCGGTACACACCCTACTAGAACTCCTAATTCCACATGATAAATTCTATGTGTGGGAAATTAGGAATGGACCCATGGGTCTTCCTATCATGTGGAAGCACACATTAGTGGTGAAATCAAGGTTTTGGAATCCAATTATGATACACATGAGTGAAAAGGAGGTAATTCAAGTCTTTAATGACCTAGATAATAGGGTGACTAGTGAGTTGGTATTAACTATTAACCATGTTATAAATATAGGATCTACCATTTTCTACTAGATATCCATTGGGGAATTGGCTCGATATGGGAGGTGAGCCAAAAATATAATGGGACCATCACTATTAATGTGTCCTTCTAGAATTAAAAGATGATGGACATCCAAACCGAGAAAGGATATAAGTATGGAACCGGTGTATCAAAAAGTGGGGTTCAAATCCAGGTTTTTGAAATAGTTTAATGTCATATTATGTGGACTCTATCTACCAGATTATGGTCTCAGATCTTGGACCATGAGTTTATAGAATATGGACCATATGGAGAATCCCAACAAGCGATATGCATAGAATGTTAGAGTGATAGAACTGAAATGAATGGGACCTAGGAGTCTCAACACCACACAACACATTCCACAGTAAACACTCTTATAGTTTTATGTCATGATTATTAGAATATAACTGAGGCCAAGGGTCCCAAATACTGATAGACCTATGGTAGGTCCCGAAAAAAAAATTTATGCATCACTATATATCTCGTGAGGGTGGGAAGAAATCAACACGTAGTTATGGAATACAATGTGGTGAAAGGAAAAAACTTGTGGGGAGAAATCCCCTCTAGCAGTGGAGGTAAGGTGCCTCGTGAGGCATCTTGAATTTTCTCAAAGTGGGTTAAAAGTTTAATGTCTTGCATTGATGATGTTAAATCCTGGTTTAAGGACATTTATTTTGGTCCATGGTCGCAGAATAGTCCAAATGGGTATATGTCTTATGGCATCTAGATCGACCCGATATGAATAATGACTCAGGAGGCCCAACACCATATGACATTTTCCTAGGATATTCCCCATTACAATTTAAATTAACTATTCTTGTGATTAGAGTAAAAATTTCAATGTTTGGTTGTTCTAATAATTATCTCTTAGTTTAAGGTCATAGCTTTTATACCTTGGAGTGAGAAACCCAAAATGGATATTCATAATGTGATGACATAAAAATATTAATGTGAATGGGGACCTTGGAGGCCCACACACCACATACGCATTCATGAGAAGGTTTTAACCTATTTTAGAGTCATCATGATTAGACTTGTTTATGTCCAAGGTGCTAATGTTTTGAAGAACTTATGGATTGACTTAAATCCAAAATGGCAGTGCATGACTATATATCCCATAAGGATGGGAATTGTGCGAAACATATTTCATGATGAAACTCCCCCTATGAAGGTCTAATCCATACAAAGTGAGGGGGAATATTTTTGGTTTTTATACCCAGATATAAAATCCATGTGTTGTTACATATCCTATGTAGATAGGAATCAGTTTGTACATAGTTTTGAATAAAACATGGTAGACAACCAATACTAAGGGAGATGTACTCTTGGGTGAGAATATTATGGTTTCATGCATTTCATTTTCATGGAACTAGGATGTTAATTATTCAAAAAAAAATCATCATACAATGAAGAGACTAATTCTATGTAGTTTAAAGTCATACCACTCGGACTATAGGGGTTTTAAATAGTTTAAGGTCATAATTCTTGGACCAAAAGAAAAATATTTAAGGACATGTTTCCTAAACCATGGGATCTTAAATTAAGTTCATAATATTTGGAACATAGAGAATTTTATTTTATAAATGGTTAAGGTGGAATAGAAAACTAAAAAACTCAATGTGAATAAGGGCCAAAGGGGAATGATTCTACACCATACATTTCTAAGAAGTTAATCACATAGTTTAGGGTCATGTTTCTTGCACTAAGTGAAAAAGGTTTCTTGTGTGAAGTATTGCTTAAGAAACATGGGGTTCGTTATTGGATTGATGCACTTCACATCCATAATTATCAAAGATTATGCACCATCAGGATAGACCTTGTGAATAATGTAATTCCCTTCCCACATGGGAACCAACTTTGGTTTATTCCTTACAGGTATCATTGGCATTCTAAGAACCAATACTGTTTCACCATTGATGAAGAAGCAAAGATGAACATTCTTATTTAACACTATAGCTATCTTATTTTTTTCCACTATAGATTTTTCAAGGCCTAGTGGTTGTTCTCTTTAGGGATTCGAGTTCAGATAGATGACTCTAGAGGGTAAATTATACTACATGATGATGGAATCTTTCAAGTTTAACTCATCTAATAGAAGAGTATTGTGCTTAAGATACTTGACAAATGGGGTTTTCTAATTAGAGGTTTCTTCTACTATGAGGGGATTTTGAGGTCTCAATATAGAAGCACCAGTAGACATGTTGTTTATCTAATGGATTTCATTATCATTTTAAATAATGGGAGTGATGAACCATTGATCCACCTCATGAATAAATAGGTCATCCTTGTTAGGAATTACAAGAGATGCGGAAAGACTATCCAGGGAAATAGCCCAACCATTATGTGACGAGGGAACATGGATCACCTCTAGTTCAGAAGGAAAATAGGCTATCAACTAGCGAGTTTCCTCTAGAAAGGGAACAAGATTGGGTTTCTAGATGACATTATGAAAAATTATTTTATTGATAACTAATTCGGAGTCTCTATTCACATACAATAGATAGATTTCAATATCAAGATACAACTCAATACCAATAATGTGAGTTTGATACTCTACTTTATTGTTGGTTTGGCCTTCCAACAAAATGAATGAGCATGGTTAGATAGCTTTTGATGGTGTGATGAATATGATCTATTGGCCTACACTACTGAGCTTTGGATATTTGATCCTTCTATCAGTATGGCTCCGAGAGGCGCCACTGAAATGTATTAGTCTACACGGCATAGCCTTTTCCATTAAAAGGATGGCCTCATCTAGGAAATCAATATCCATACTCTACTCCTCAGTATCCTACTGGGTGGCAAAAAATTCTTCCTGCACTTGAACCATGATGGCCTTCTTCAGAAAAAACATGATGTTGAACTGCTAAAGGATAACTACCCATCATGCTAACCATCCCATCAACATTTGTAATTTTAGGATATGCTTTAGTAAGTCCACATGAGACACCAGATATATCTTGTGACACTACAGATAACACTACAACTTATTCCCTGTGAATACCATTGTGGTGATTCTCTTCTAGATAAGAGAAAATATGGCATCTATGTTGGGGAGCATTTGACTCCGATAGTATAAATCTATTCTCTATCATTTTATTGTTCCTCTTGGAAATAAGGATGATGAGGGACTATTCTAGGGTGGTCACATAGAGGACTAGAGGCTTCCCTGAGATGGGTGATATCAGAATAATAGGCATTAGAAAATAAAAATTGATTTCCTTGACGGAGGCAAAGCACTCTTCATCCCACTTGTAGATTATACCTTTCTCCCTGATTATGGAAAATGGATCATAATTGTTGGAAATTTTTGTGATGAATTAGAATATGTAGGTTAGGTGGCCTTAAAGACCTTAGATATCCCAAAGTTTTCCTAGATGATACATTCGAATGATGTCATTAATCTTCTTTAGATCGATCTTGATTCCTCTCTATCTAAAGATAAAGCTGAGAAAATTCCCAAAGGTAACCCCGAAATCACATTTAAATGGGGTCATCTTCAAATATTGAGAGATGAGGAAGTCGAACACCTTTTTAAGGTCTCTAATATGGTCCAGACACTGATCATATTTCACCACCAAGTTGTCCACATAACATTGCACTATTGTTCCTAGGATCAGTTTGAAGATGTGGTGAATGGAAAATTGATAAGTGGATCCAACATTATTTAGATCAAATGTAATTACCTGATAACAAAAGGTCCCTTTTAGAACTCTAAAGGCATTATAATTCTCATCTTCAAGGTCTATAAGGATTTGGTTTTACTCGAAGTATCCATCCATGAATGAGAGAGCTTAGAACCCATATATAGCAACGATTAATATGTATTTCACTAGAAAGATAAATAATCATTTGTTCAATGATGGTTGAGGTCTTAGAAATTGATAAAGACTCTAATTTTCCAATTCTTCAACCTGATTGGGATGATGTTAGCTAGAAACAATGGGTAATTAAATTCCATGATGATTTTGGATTTGATATGATTATCAAATTTGGCCTAAACCATAGCACCATGAGGAGGGTGAATTTTTTTCAGAGGCTACTTAATCATATGATAAATCACCGAGAGGCCAAGATGGTGGATTTAAACCTGAGGTTATGGTCCTATAATCTTTTCATAAGTCCATGAAAATGCAACCTGATGTTTCTTTAGGAGGTTCACATACTATTATTTCTCTTAGGGAGGCATGGATACACATATTAGAATTGGCCTCAGATCTATCTCGGTACCAAGGTTAACCTGAACCTACTAATCGATATTGATGAAGACGTTGTCTTCAAAAGTGTGAGGAGTGTCTCTCAAATATTATTCATCATATGACATAGGGTAATTAGTGGTAGGAGATGGCTCATTTGAGATGACTGATTCTATGGTAACATTAGTGTCTTCATAGGAAGATTTGGAATCCTCAATGTGGAACACTTCTTCTATTGAAACCTTGGAGGTAGAGGTTTTCATGCAAATCCTTTCAGTCCATAGACTTCATGGTCCATTCTTGATATCAAATAAATAGTGGTGGGTCATTTCTATCAGCTAAACCCAGCTCGAAAAATAGGAAAGTATGAAACACAATTATATCCATGGGGAGAACATCATGGTACCTCATATAGGTAAGGGCCTCTGGTATCACCTAAAATTGGAATATATATGAGTACAAGGTAATCCTCCAACATTCTACGTACCTAGGGACATAGTTCCCCTTCCACACAAAAATGAAAATGAAATTTCTCAAGTCAATCATCATAGACTCTAAATGGTTAATTAAAATGATGAAGGTGGTGTGCTTGAACTCCATGGTGGTTTTCTTTAACTCATTGGTTTGAACATACTTGTAATTTATCTTATAATCGCAAGCATACAGATATAGATATTAACAAGAGTTAAAGGTAGAAACATCACCTTAAATCATTCCTACTCAACCATTGAGGGAGTACTTAAGGAATTGGTGATACATGGATAGAATTTCTTCACGAATAAGGACCCAAGTCCTACCCATCAATGCATTATAGGAGTTATCTTTTGATACAACCTTGAATTCAATGTTTACTATCAATCCACCAAACTGGGTCTTCAAACAAATTTTTAGATATAGTCTCTACTTGGTACTGTCATAACCATGAATTTTCAGGTCAATGGGACTCTAATTATCTTTGGTTAATCCAAGCCTACTGAGTATTTTGGTCTGGATGAGGGTGATCATGAAACCTTTTTTGACTAGACTATTTCAGACTTCTACTCCATTGAAATAACCTATAATTTACAACAGGTGATGCTACACCTATGTGAGGGAGCCCTCGTCTTCTCCCAAGAAAGAAATGGTGTCTTGGAAATCTTCTTTTTCAACATCCTCAGCATAGAAGTTCTATGTATATTCTAACTTTGTTTTGAACTAGAGTAGGCTTACCAATGTTTCTATAATGAATTATCTTATCTCTTCAGGTATGCAGATAGCTTCAAGGAATTTGATATTTGTAGTAATTCTATAGAGTTTCATCATCGCATCATACTACTATGACAAGTAAAAATTTATACCTTCAAATGGTTTCTCATTGGTAGGAGGCATGGGGGACACTACTTGATGAACCTCTAGATTTTGATTGGTGTTTTAAATGTACTTATGCTCATCAAAATACTCACCCAAAATCAATATTGATCGACTATCAGGAGTTTTAGGCTTGGATTAAGATGGATGTTTTTTTGATAAAAGGGGGTTAGAGCCCCAAAAATATATAAAATCATATCCTCATATCAATATTGGGAAAAGAGGAAACCCATAATAGATACAATGATAAAAAAGTTAGGGGAAACAACAAAAAGGGATGAAAGCGATCCAAAATGATCAATGTGAAGAAAAATTAAAATGGAAGGAAAAGTGTTTCATACCCCCCCCCCCAATGTGGAATTAAAACAGTGAGATTGGTCAAAGAGAAGGTCTTACCCCTCTACCAATAAGTTACACCATGATGGTAGCACAATGAGGTAGATCATTCCTCTCGCACACATAAATATTAAAAGGGAGGACCGAGTGATAGATGGAAACACATATATCTCTCAAATGAGCCACCCACCCAACAATGCCTGTGAAAAAAGATCATTGCAAGTTAACATGATAAAACACAACTCTAGACCAAGATCACTGAGCAAAGGATTAAGTTGGATGGGACTGATCATAGTGTAATCTTGAATATTATTCCTAGTCAGTTTGAGTGGTGATCCATGGATGTGAGTCTAGTGAAGTCAGATAGAAAAATTGTTCATGTTGGTCTATGCATAAAAATTTTTGTCTGGTTTCATTAGAAATCATGGTATGGATTGAAACACTCTATCGATTTTCATACATTTGACAAATTCTTCAAAATCATTTCCCAGATACACCCGAAGAGCTTTCTGGACATTCCTTGTCATCATGGACCATTAAGGGATCCACCAATTTGATAGTATTCATGGAGGCACACTCCTAATCATCCTTAGAGGTGTGAGGGTCTTCTAATGATGTACATACCCTGGGTTTGATTCCCAAATTCAGGGTATAAAATCTCCAAGATTATTGTAATGCTTTGGCAATGGTTGGGGACTTTAATTTTCCTTGGTTCATTGGTGCCTAATCCTAAGAGATGTAGAAGGCAATGATGTGGATGCAGAAGTTATAGCTTGAGAATGTTTGGTGACATTAGAAGGTTTGGGATGGAATAATGGGTACATTTGGAATTTTTGGAATAAGTGATTACATTTCAAGGAAATAATCATATTACTTCTGAGTCCCATGGTTTTAAACCTGCTATCATTCACTATAACCTTTGTTGTCACTATAATTATCAGTGGATATGTGTACCACCTATGCAGAAACATTTCCCAAATTGAGCATATGATTGTAAATATTGTCCTAAGGCAGATCCTTTAACACATAACATTGTTTGATAGTATGTCCAAGGATCCTATAGTGGGGGAAGTGGTTTGGACGATCAATGATCTCAGCCTAATGGGCCTTCTTTCACTCAAGATGATTTAGAAAACCTTGATCTAGAGAACTGTAGAAATAGCTGGGAATATGTGTATCCTTGAAGGTGTATATCTGCTTTCTTCTATCAAGGAAGGAAACTCTAGGAGGATATACATGACATGGGGTTGGATCTTGATGAGGGTTAGATCTATGTTATCCCAATTTGGTTTCACTTCTTGACGAAGAGCTTCCTAACTATTCTACAATGTGTAGGGTTGATCTTGAGGTTGTTGCACTTGGGTAGGTTGATCTTAGAGGGAAAATTTTGGTAATAAATCTACAGTCTCTTGGACCTCTATATATATTGTGGTGGAAGACTATTCCTTGGTGGTTCTTTATAGAAGATCTAGAAGAGTCAATTGATGTTCATTTTGGGAATTCCTTACAACTACATCTTGGTTATGAGAATTTTCATAGAAAACCTAAAATAAACCTAGGACGTTCAGAGTAATGAGGGTAGGTAGAATCATAGTTTTGACGTTTCACATGCACACTGCTAGTAGTTTTTCTTGGTTTAGTATAATATCAATTGAATACATTAGGACCTTCCATCGGGTGATGATGTATATGGAACAGCCATAAATTAGTTTCTTCCACTTCAAAAGGTTAACAATGCTTGTCTTTCACTTGGTGGAGATGAACTGGTAGAGAAAATAAATACAGACATCTTCCTAACAGGTGATGGACCCTATGGGTAACTAGTTGTACCAAATTAACATAATCCATTCCAATTTTTGTATGAAACATCAGATCTTGGTGTCCTCCTCTAGGTCTGGGGTTCCCAAAATTGGCCCACACATTGAGATGAAGTGAGTTAGATGTTGTAGTGTGTAGCTCATCCCATTTAAGGGATAGAATGTAGGATTCCCAAAAATATGGGGGTCCTCACAAGTCATTTACCCATTCCAGATACACATTTCTTTTAGGTGGGATCTCCAACTATCAAGTCTTAAGTGCTTCAAGGTGAGTGGTGAGATAGGTTATCCAATAATATTTGTGAGGGTTCCTATCTTGAAGAGGATCCTTAATCAAAAGTGCATTTATAGGCTCATCCACATGGTAGGTAGGCTCGACACTCATGGTGCGACCTATGGAGTAGCTTGATCTGGTTCCCATTGAAGGTTATCATGCATCTTAGGAAGATTCTACGATTTATACCATGGCCATTTTCCATAAAATCTTATCTCTCACCTATAATAATTATGGGATAAATTTGAATCAATTGGTCAAGACTGAATTTTGGTTTCCCTAATTCTTCGAGGGAGGAGGATAAAGATCTTATCGAGGATAGCTATAATACAAACAATGCTCAGTGAGGAGCACATCAATGGTCCTATTTTGGTATGTGGCCTTCTAAAGCAAGGTGGTGATTAGGGGTCAACATCTATCTTAAGAACAATATCGAATGTATTAGATTGATTAGAGGTTTTGAACTTCTCTTTTGCCTTATTTATGTTCAAAACAGCAGGTAATAATGCAGAGGGTTCCTTGAGGGTGAGTTTCTAACATTTTAGGCGAGTGGGTACACTCGTACAAGGATCCATGTGATACTGCAGAACCCTAGGGTGGAAAGTTCTCTCTGTAATACCCTACAACTGTGTCTCCATACATTATTATCTCAGGGAAAACCATATTCACCAAATCTACACATATAGAAAAATAATCAATATAATTTGTTAAGTCAGGTTGTCACATTATAGGATGAGTAGAGAGTAACATTCTATCCCCATCCCAAGGTTTTCTTGTGTGGAGATACCTCTTCATGTAATTCTATGGAGCACTATAAAGCTCTTGATTCATCTCTATTGGAGGTTTTTGTGGTAGCTAGATGACATAAGGTGTTGAGCCACTAGGAATATGTCCAACTCAATCATCTGGTACTACTAATCAATGTCATCAAAATGCTCTTGGGTTCCTCTATATACCAAATTATAGTAACATAGGTGAAAACACATCTTCCATAAGTTCTTGGGGTAACACGTGACCTGGACCTATGTGAGGGACTTTGGGGTGTCAAATGCAAGAGTTGCATTTAGCCAAAATACCATCAAAAACTGATTGATGACCATAGTATCCAAAAATATTTCTTGTTCATAAGTAGGAAACCATACTTGGTTGGACTAAATTTCAGTCTATTATTACTGAAATATTGGTAGTGGAATAGATGTACATTGGTCTGGCGGTTGGTCAGATGTTGGATGAGCTGTTGCATGAGATAATAGGTCACTACATGCGAGGTTATCTCTTGGGGGTAATACAACTGCATCATTACATCCTTACAGGTCTAGGTGTTTATTTTTTCCTCATGTGTGAGGAAAGTGGCACTTATTGGTGGGTCCACTAGGTTCACACAATCTATCAAATTCTAGAATAAATTTCTATTCTCTTGAGTAAAGGTAGACAATGAAACTAGTGATGATAGATATTACTACACTCTGAGACCCTAGAAGGGATCTAAATCTTCCTCCACCTACATATAACAATTGAGGGATTCAATGATTTTGATAATATCACCTACAAAGATAAAAATATTCACCTACTGGTTTCATACCTCAGACTCTAATGCAGATGACTTGGGTGATGGTTCTATCATTGAATCACATTCTGCCTTATATTCTGAGATGTGAACAGGACTGAAAATAGAATGGTGATTCAAATATGTTTTACTTCAACAATGGTAGTTTTCTATTCTACCGAAGGACATTTAATTAAGAAAGGGTCATTCTTTTGCATGGGGAAAATCTCTCTAACGTTGGTGATAGCTTGGGGAGTACCTCCACCTTGATCGATTGGGATTTGGGGAGGGCCTCTTTATCAGCCATTTTCATAGCATGGAGGACCTCCATGTTGACTACTATAGGAATGGGGACCTCCACAGTGGCTTTTGAAAAAGTAGGGAACACCTAAAATTTGGTTGGTCGGAACATGGGAGGAACTCCATGATGACCAGTGATGATGGAATGGGTATGAGCTCTATATTGGCCTGGAATTTCTCAATGACATAGTGTGGAGGGCCTCCTCTTGAGCTATTGGAAGCATGGTTAGGACCTCTATATCGGAGATTGAAGGAGTAAGAAGTTCCTTTACTCTAGTTGTCTATTTTACAGGGACGACCATTATGCTAGCTAGTGGTAATAGCATGGAGATTACTTCTATAATGATTGTCAATGAAGTGGGTAGTACTTATGCATTAATCATGGGTAGAGAGTTTAGGGCATTTTCGTGAGTTGGGAATGACATAAGGAGGACCTTTTCATTAATGGTCTATCACACGGGGAGAACCTTCATATCGAGAACCATAACTATGGGATGGACCTTTTTACCATATGTTAATGAAGTAGGTAGGACCTCATCTTTGACTGAGTCTGGGAACAAGGGGTGGACCTCCTAGTCGATTGTGATAGTGGGTGGACCTTAGATTTTGGTTGGAGACTTTATGGTGAGGACCTCCGTATTAGACCACTTCATCATGGACTAGTATATAATGGATTCTGGCAATGGTAGGGATTGAAAGAGTAAACCCGACCTATCTTTAGGGTGGATATGGTCCAATTCTCAACCAGGAATTGATGGGTCTCTGCTAGGAAGTGGTCGGGATTTGGAGGGATGTGATAGTGGAGGGAGAAGCCACTAGAGTTGTGGAAGATGATCCCCCTTTCTGAGAATCCTACTGAGCTTGAGCCTGATGTTAACATTGGGTGATTCAGACTAGGTCCAGAAGAGTAGGGGAATAATCCCCATGTTTTTGACCTGGAGGACTGGTCATTGTTGGAGCGAACGAGGCCTCGTGGGTGTCCTTCTTAGAAGATCCTTGGTAGTAGTCATGGTCAGGGTGACTCGTGCATCCCCCACCTCCTCAACATAGAGGATTGATTTGTAGGATCTCTTTGGGTAGAGGCTCCTTAAGTGATTCACTATTGAATTAGGGAGCATGGATCCATGTGTTATCATTGGGGGGTGTTAATGACTAACTGAACCCTCCAGGTATTGGTGGATGATATCCCTCATGGGAATGACTCCCTCCTTCTTTTATCATAATATGAGGGAATCTATCACCCTCCTGTGAATAATTTATGATGGTGATATGGGGTTTGGTTACCCAGTAGCTGATGGCATAGTAGCTTTTGTGGTGGAGGTGGATTTGTACAGGATTTCAACATTGAAGTTTTAATTTCCCCTATATCTGTGGTAGTTCGGTTGATGGTTTTAGATATCTTGGGTCCTATAATGTAATAAGATGTAGCTATTAGTACATGTTCTAAGAAATCAATGTCTAGTTCTCTCGTGTCATCTAATATTCCATTAACAGAGATTGAGATATATGCTGAGAATTTCATAGTCCATAATTCCCAACGTTTTGCTGCCCAATTTCTGGTGAGATCTAGGTCGGCCCCACTATTTTTTATAGTGGTTCCTAGCACCATATAATTGGATATAGTGACATAATATTTTGTTGATGTCGCAATCCTTACTAGTACCTGTGTTGAAGAGAAGTGTTTCAGTATAGGGTTACCATTTAATTTTCTAATTCTTTCTCTAGGTTGTGCTTCTATGAATGTTCATATGTACAATGGAATCAAGTTTTGTTTCCCCACATTCCCTCTTTCAAAAGGCGAGTGGATTTCATCACTTTCAAAAGCGATGTTTGGTCCATGATTTAAATGGGATGATCAGATGTTGGTTCCTCCTTCTATGGATTCCTCTTTGTAACTCATCACCTAGACCAGGTCTCCCACAAAGAGTTAAGTCATTTCTATGGAACACATTCCAAGTTCCAACTCTTTGTGGATACTGGTTAATTATACTACTTCTATTTGGAAATTAAAAAGGGTCTTGATAGGGAATCAATATTTTCTTAGGATAGTAGTCATGTTGAGAATCATTAGTATTTCTGGACTCAAAGAACATTGTCCACTTGTATTCTTCCTCATATGAGGGAATCTCATGGGGGCATCTTTAGGTGTAGAACACAAGTCATCTTACGTCGATAATGAGGTATCTAATTTTAATGAAACATCTTCTAAGTATTCTTCTGCAGGAATCCTATGTTTAGCATGATGTAGATGGTGTCATAGGTGTATATCTTCCACGTCTTTCGCTTCAGGAATCCCATGTTTATCATGAGGCATGGTATGATATAGCTCCTAAGTTTAAGGTCTTGTAGATATAGAATGATAAATATCATAATTCCCTATAGGGTTATAGAAAAGAGGTGCACCCAAATGTGGGGGCACCTATGTTAACCATTTTTGGGATTAAACATATGGGGGTGGAATACGACATTCCTTGTTTATAAGGAACATATCAAAAACCACATAGTTCACTGTCACAGCTTAAGGTTGTTTGACAGGACCATCCCAATTTTTTTAAATTCATCCGATAAGGATAATCTCATCATGAACAGATAATAATTGAGGGATGGTGTGGGGATTATCCAAGGAATATTCCATTAGTAAGAGGATTGATCTTGGTTTAAGGGTGTGGAGATTACAAGTGAAAGCTTCCTGAGTGATGTTAAGATAAGTGATGATGTGGATGGGTATTATTTGTGAAAGTGTCCGAAATGGACCTCAAGAAGATGTGACCACTGGGTAGGGGAAGGATTTTACAAGGGTTTATTGGCCCATGGATGAATCAATATATAAAGTCATGAAGTGATGAGTGTATTGATTGGATGGAGTGGATGGAGTGGACTGAGTCGATGAAGTAGATACAGTGCTGGGTTTGGACCTTAGGGAGGCATCCTCTATATCCCAGTTCGTTGGGAATCAAATCCCAGGTAGCTCGAAGAGGACTACCACTTACACCTTAGGATGAGGCCCATTTGATTTGGGGAATACAAATGAAATGTTTCCTTTAAGTGGACATAATGGGGGGTTATTTATCGAAGCGGACCTCGGAGCATGTATGGTTGGGGATTACTCCAAAAGGTAAGCCTATTGAAGTGTAGGTTGATGGGATTCATAGTCTCAACTAACCACTAAGTAAATGTGAGTCATGATTGGTGTGAGAAACATGAGGGAAAATTAGACCTGATAGTCATTTCATGATATATGGACCAATGATAGATGATGTGGGGATTATGCATGGATGATTCTGTTCAAGGATGTCATTCCATGTGAGGAGTATCTCATTCCATGTGAGGAGGATTTGATTCCCTCTGATTCATACATGGAGCATCCTATGATTGTAGCACAAGGTGTCTATGGGGTTTATGCATGAAAGGTGAGCAAGGATACCGGAATAAGGTTGAAGGAAAATGGAAGGGGAAGGGTGGAATCCCATGATGATCGTACATGGGGAATCCTATGTTCATTTTTTGGGTAGGACTATATATTTAAATCATGTGATGAGGAAAATGTTGAGTAGTTTAATGTAATATGACTAGGACATGATACTAGTCAGTTTTTTTTCATGCATCTCAGATTTGGGGGACTCACTACTTACCCCTTAGGCATAAATAACCATTTCTCATGCCCTATGGGTGGTTCATGGCTTTATAAAATCCATTATTAAATGGTGTGGAGGAGTATTTGATCATGCGGTCATGTTAGAGTACCTATGTAGAGAAGAAAAATCCATTAGTATACTGAAAATATTTTCATGACACATAAAATTGATTATTATTTACAGATGATTCTACAGTATAGGGAAAACCCAAGGTCACCTCTCAAGTAGTGTTGATAGGTTTAGAGTGTATATTTTTAATAACAAGGACTTAAAGAGGGGTTGTTTTGAAATTTTTTTTAAAATATAATGTCTTAATTTAAAGAGTTAATAGTTGACACACTAGTGGATTCGGAAATATAAATGATATGTATGTGATCATTTATAAGTTACTAAACCACTTTAAAGGATTCTCATTCTTTATTGATTATTTGGTTTTTGTGTAATCTTTTGATTGAGGGTTAACCACAATCTTGGGTTCCCACAACCCCTAAAATGATGCAAATAGGACTAAACCATGACATAAAAATCGTAAATTCAAGTTCCAACCCACTAGAAATAATTAGGGTTTGGTAAGGAACACTTAAATATCAAATATTTTAGAATTAAGTGTAGTCTTATGTTGTCCAATCAGAACAACCTAATTCGCACACTACAAATTGCACACTAATCGGTTATGAATTAAAAATTGTTTAAATTAAATGCATCAAAATAAGTTAAGATACATATAAAAGAACAATTCCAAACCACAATATACAACAAACCAGTTGATAATTATGTGTCAGAACTCCCTTCCATGTGTGTATCTCCCTTGTAATGATCACCCTACCACTTAGCTGAACATCAGTAGAAGAAGGAAGCTCAGGTGGAACTCCTTCATTATTGATCCCCCTATGAGGATAGGGGCCTACAAAAAAAATTGGATGTGGAGAGGGATCCCTTGGGACTCTAAAATGTTACAGCCTTTCTTACAGTTCTAATTTTCAAATGAGGATCCCAGGGTTCTATTTTATAGGAAAAGTTTAGAAGGTTTTGGGCTCACAAATTTTATATAACCACATCGAACATTAGTTTTGACCTCCATAAATCTTTATCTTTTTATTTAGGATATTAAAAAGTTGTATCTTCATCTCCTAAATATCACCACCAAAACGTTTTCTTCATTTCTACACTTACATCTCGAGATATGGATTGATCACATCACACCACTTTTGACTTCATGCATATTCGGTGTGCTGGACAGATTAGGTCGGTTGGGCCACTTAATGGCCGAATTGGGATTGGATGTATTAACAAGAGTTTTATCCCATTTAAACTCAGATCATATCACAAAATATCATCCCATTTGGATGCATATATGTTTCATAACATTTATAACAGTGGATACGTGTTAATGGATTCCATGCAATTTTGGCCCATTTTTGTTTCGCTTCATCTTGGGCCCTCCAAATCGCCTCCACCTACAATGAAATTATAAATAAAAGTGAAATTACCATTTTTAATAGTGATTAACACAAAATAATTGATTCAAACATGGAGTGAAATGATTTATAATAATTTTAATTTACAATAAGAAATCAGTTTAATTCAGTGATGTAATGGGTGAAAATGAATAGTGAATCACTATGTGATCATACCCCCACACCTAAACATTTTCACTCCTAGGAAAATTCATATTTCCAAAAAATTTGTATTTATTTTTTTCAAACTTTATAATGATTTAACATTCAATGAAAATTTAATTCCTAATAAAAATGTGATCAAAGAAAAATCAAACTGAGGAGTTATTCTTAGTGGGCATGAAAAAAAGATGGATCAAAAAATTTATAAGAATGAAATTCCCAGAGATGCATGATACCAATAAATGAAAATTACTAAAAAGTTAATCATGCAACTAATTCTTTACATGTTTGTGTGAATACCATTTCATGTTATTCTTTCCACTTTCTATCGAGTAAATATAAGTTATTTTATAAATTGTCTACTTACATGATCTATTCCATCAAACCTGCCCTACATCCTTTGAAATAAAATTACAATATCCACTCAATTATGTATTACCATAAATAAAACCCTAATCTCCCGATCTAGATATCCCCATTTTTTTCATTTCATTACTCCCCTCATTTATTTATTTTTATCCAAATTTTCACTTGGAAAAAATATCACACTCTTATCTCAATCAATGTTTTATCTCCTAATGAAACTAATTGTAATAGTTATAACAAGATAAAAATTCATTAAAGGGTGGTTTTTGACCAGGCCAAGACACAACCCTTTTTTAGGGTGTATAAAAGTAATATAAGAGGTACACACACATAGTTAAATATGGTATAGTAATGAAATAGATCGGATGAGGAATGAATGTATAGAAAAATCATTTTGGAATGTATATAAAAGTAAACCTAACTATTATTTACCTTATATTCAATAAGATATTTTCACACATCATGGTTGGGTGAAAAGTTGTGTGGAGATATTATTTTACACAATATTATAATAAACTACTCACACAATGGGTACTATTCTTCTCAAAGGTTTCAAAATGATACAACTATTTATATCATTGAAGAAGAACAATATTTCAAGAGAAAGTCACACAATAGTATTGAATTCTTCCTAAAATGAACATTTTATCATATTTTGTTTTTGAATGATAAAACAACAAGAAATAGAGAAATTACACATGGATTTTTAAAAACATCCATGATTAATGGGGAATAAATTTCCATGATAAACTAGGTATAAAAATTAATATTCTGGTACAAAATTTAAGGCAGAGAGGGTGGAAACTGACAATATAATCTTGAAATCCAAAAAGAGAAAAAGAATAAAAATGGTGAAAATTCATAACTAACCTAGGAATATACACATCCCCCCTACACACCTAGAGTGTGCAGTGTGCTCAATCTAATAAAATATAATGTAGGAAGGGGAGATAAAACCTGGTGGGTGTCATTGGAAGGTTGCTTCTTGAACTTGGGGGTTCCTCTATTAGGAACTCTGTAAGGGCTTCTTTGAAGTGCTTAAGCAACTGTCCATTGATTGTGAAGGTTTTTTTTTATTTCTTCATTTTGTAACTGAACAACACCAAATGGAGATACATTAGTAACAGTGTATAGTCCAAAACAGCAGGAACAAATCTTTCCTAGATGAAACTTATGACATGATTTATATAGTAGGACCTTCTGACCAATTTTTAATTGATGATGAAGGATGATACGGGCATGTGCAGCCTTGGTTTACTCCTTATAAATCTAGGAGTTCTAATATAAATCTCTTCTCATTTCCATCGACTCCCAAATCTACAACTTCCTTTTAGAACCTACACTGGAATGATTAGAATTGCATTGTTTGATGGACCAGTAGGCCTAGTGCTTAATCTCAATAGGGAGGTGACAACTCTTTACAAACACATGTTTATAGGGTGACATTCAACGGGAGTTTTAAAAGCAATACGGTAGGCCCATAATGAACCATCGAGTCTAAGAATCCAATCATTTCTATTGGGTTGAACCATTTTTTCAAGAATTTGATTAACATATCCATTTGAAACCTCATATTAACCATTATTTTTTGGGTGATAAGTAGTATACACTCGATGATCAACCCTATAAAAACATAAAATAGATTTCATTGTTTGGTTGTATAAATCAAAGCCCCGGTCACTGATGATGAACCTAGGTAATCCAAACCTATAGAGTTTTTGGGTTCTCAAAAATTCTAAAACTAGCTTGGAATCATCAGTCCTTGTAGATCGTTCCTCTACACATTTTGAAACATTATCCATAGCTTGAAGAATTTAAAGTTTACCAAATTAATTGGTTAATGGTCCTAAAAAGTCAATGCCCCAAACAACAAAAATTTCATGGAAGAGCAAGGGTTTGTGTGTAATTTTAATTATTTTAGATACATTACCCTTTATTTAAATACAACAAAAAGGTTTATAGAAACCATGTGAATCTCAAAACAAATTGGCTGAAATAGACTCCATTCAAGGACCTTGTGGGCATTCCGTTGGGGACCAAAGTTTCCCCCACAACAAAGAGTGTGACAGAACCTAATGAAAGAATGAAACTTGTTATAGATAATACAATGCCTCGATAGATAATGACTATATGTGAGCCAAAGTTAGGGGTCATCAAAAATTTACCAATAGGACTCATGTTTTAGATGGTTGTCCTAGTTTTTGTGGAAATTAGTAGAAATACAAGATCCTTCCAAATAATTTTTAATTTCAACAAATCAAGGAATAATATCTTCCACTCGGTACAATTGTTCATCTGGAAACATGTCAGTTATGGGAATATAGGGGGAATGAGTCAACGTCTGAGAATGGTTGGATCCTACTAATATGGTCAGCCACCACGTTCTCTTCTCCTTTATTATCCCTAATTTCTAAATTGAATTCCTAGAAGTGGGGCATCTTGTGAATGAGATGTGGTTTGGAATCTTCTTTCTTATGGAGATATTAAAGGGATGAATGATCTAAGAACACAATCACTTGGATCCAATGAGGTATGTCCTAAATTTATCCCAAGAAAACATAATGTAATGAAATTATATTTTATTTGTGGTGTAGTTTTATTGGGCAGGTTCCATTGTACATGAGGAACATGCTACAACATGTGGAGCTCGGTCGACCTATTGTGATATGACTGCCCAAATTGCATAGTTAGAGCCATAATTCATGATCTTAAATGGTAAATCCCACTGAGGTGGTTGGATTACCAAGGGTGATGTGAGACTCCATTTTGACTTTTTAAAATCTTCCACACATTCATTATCAAAAACAATTCTTTTTCTTTTTTGAGAAATAATGAGATGGGGGATTCAATTCTACTAAATTCATGAATGAAAAGATGGAAACATCCAGCATGACCTCGGAAAGACAACACATCCCACAAATTTTTTGGGAATGGTAGGGAAGAAATGATATCAATGTTTGATTTATCTACTTGTACTCCATCCCCGGAAATAAAATTTCCCAAAACCATACCTTGTCACACCATGAAATGAAATTTCTCATAATTTAATATGATGTTATATTCAATACAGAAATGTAGGACTAATCCAATACTACTCAGACACTTATCAAAATAAGAGGCATAAATAGTGAAATAATCTATGAATAATTTCACGAAATTCTCTAGGTAATCCAAAAAAATACTAACCATGCATCATTGGAAAGTATTGAGAGAATTGCAAAGACCAAATGGAATCCTCTTATATTTAAATGTACCAAAGGGGTAAGTGAAGGTTGTATTTTTTTGATCCTCGGGGGAAATATGGGTTTGAAAGTATCCATAATACCCATCAGGGAAATAGTAATGGGACTTCCCTACTAGCCTCTCTAGAATTTGGTCAATGAAGGGAAATGGGAAATGGTCTTTTCTAGTGTGGTAATTTAATTGGTGATAGTCTACATAGACACACTAACTATTCTACACACAAATTGGAACCAATTCATTGTTTTCATTTTTTTACTAATTTTCAACCAGTTTTTATGAACTACTTGAACTGGACTGGCCCATTGGCTGTCAGAGATGTGGTAAATGATTCCAACAGCCCATAATTTTGTTACCTATTTTTTAACAACATCTATGATGATTGGGTTCAGTCGACTTTGTGACTACCTCAGTAGTTTAACCTCATCATTTAAAAATATATGATGTGTACAAATTTATGGTATAATTATAGGAATTTCAGCAAGTGTCCATCCAAAATCTATTTTATAATCCCTCAAAAGTTCAAGTATTCACAATTCATGCTCAAGGGGAGTGAAATAGAAATTATTAGAGAAAACTTGTTTTCAATCACGAGGTATTAATATTTTAATCTTGAGGTAGTTTTTTAGTAATAGTTTAGTGGGATTGGGATTGATGTGAGTGTTTTTGAAAGTGAGATGTCACTAATATCATCTAACTTTTTGATGGAATAATCCTCAGATGAGGAATGAGATTTTACAAGCTTAGCAGTATCATCGATGGTCATGTGATCCTCGGGTTTAGGAAATCATCAGTTAACAAAAATGCATGAAATTTTTATAAACTGATATGACATTCTATGCATTATTCATTTCCTATAATTTAAATAAATGATGAAAACTAAAAAATGGAATCAGTTGAATTAAAAGAAGTGTTTTTAGGGGAAGGGAGTACATCTATAGAGTTAACAGAGAGAGAGGAATGTTCTTCCGAGTGGCAATTCGTGGAATTAAGGATGTTAATGTGGAAAATTTCACCACCAAACTCCAAAGATAATGTACCATTGTGGACATTAATTATTTTTTGGGTAGTATATAAGAAAGGTCTCCCCAATATAATTGGTTCATTCCCATTCATCTTATCATCATCAAGTTTTAGCATATAAAAATCAGTATGCAATATTAAAAATTTTACCCACACAAGAATTTCATCTAATAGGCCCGAAGAGTGTATGGTAATCCAGTTTTAAAGTTGAACCAAAATTCATGTGGTATTTAATTCCCCAACCTTCAATGAAGAGTAAATGGAATAAGGAGTAACATTTATAGGGGAACCGAAATCAATCATAGAAATGGAAAAGGAATACACTCCTATGGTTCATGAAATTGGGAATGTTCCTGGATCATTGCATTTGGTGGGAAGTGATGGATCTATTAATGATGAGATGTTCCTCACTAATATTACCTTCTCATCACCTCAAATTATCATTTTGTGTTTACCATTATCCTTTATAAACATGGCATATCATTGAATTTGATTCATGGCATCAATCAAGGGGATGTTGACTTGTACTTTTTTGAAAGTTTCCAATGTTTCCTTATAAATTTCAATTTCCTTTTTTTCTTATATTAGTGGACCTTTGTGAAACTGTAAGAGGAATGGTTTATATAGGTGACTCATCAACATACACACTCTTTTTTGGAAGGGATTCTCTCAGGACAAGGATTTTCTTGTCTTGGATAATTTTTAGCAGTGGATGGGAAGGTGGTTTTCTTAGAATGGGGTGACTCTATTGGAGGGGTCATTTGGATTTTAATATGAGTTCCACTCCTAAGGGTGTAGTTACTAACATTTCCATTATTCCTAGGGTTTAATACTGGTTTAGAGGGTAGATTACTCAACCCATTACTTTTGAACTTCCCCCACAGAGTTAGTGAGTTAGCCTAATTGGGTTTTTAGGTCTTTTATGGATTCTTGGGTGGTTTGGTTGAATTGGATATTGTAGGAATATATTTAATTCATCATATATTCTTGTCTAGAATCGAGTTTTGTAGGTGGATTTTGTAATGTCCTTTATGGTGGTTTGGTATTTTCTGGGTGGTGGTGGTTGATTACTCTACCCCGGTTGGTTACATGGTTATTGTGGTTGATTTGAATACCCCCTTTTCCTATAATCTTGGTTTTCTTTACACCTAGGGTTGGATGGATATTACGGTTCTTTCCTAAAGGGTTGGTTATAAGGACAGCATAAAAATATTTCCTCACAACTCTCAAAATATTCTCTCAATCCTGGGTATTGGTCAGAGTAGTGGGTGTCAAAAGAACTTATACCACAATGGATGGGAGGAGTAGATTGGTATTTACCTAGGGAAAGAGAAATTTGTCAAAGAAGGGTATGTACCTCTTTGAACTTTGTTCCCACCTTCTTCTCAAATTCATTACATTACACCACATTGACACCTCATAAGGTTACATTATACCTTCAACTAAACTGTTGAGTGTTTTTCATCATGTTCTCAATCAGGTTCCTTGAAGCAATTGGGGCTTTATCAACTAGTACCCCACCTACAGTAGCATCAATCATATTTCGATTAATAGGAATTAAACCTTCAAAAAAATACTAAATTAAAATTTGAATACTTATTTAGTGGTGTGGACAACATGAACATAGCCTCTTAAATCTCTCCTAATATTCATGATGTTTTTTACCGAGTGATTTTTTTACCCTGCATATTTCATTCCTTATTATTAAGGTTTTAGATGCTAGGAAGTATTGTTAGTGAAAAAGGTGTTTCATGACCCCCATCCTCAAATTCGTGAATTAAAATAATACAACCAATATTTTGAAGTGTGTTATAATGAAAATGGGAATGACCTAATATTAACTTGTTCTTCATCAACATTAGAAAATTATAATATTGAATACATAGTATTAAATTCATTTAAGTGCTTATGTGAATCTTCTCCAGTAATTCCATGAAATCATTGTAAGTTCATTAGACTCAATTTTAGTTCAAAATTGGGTGATTGGCCTTGTATTTGAATATAGGTGGGTTGGATATCAACATCATATGAGGTTATTTCTTTTAAGGTTTGTTTATTTTCATCCATGTTATGTAAGATTGTTTCAGTTTTGATGTTGGTTCCAGATGAAGAATGTAAAGGGTCTAAAACAGTGTTGATGTTTTGTGTGTACTCCTTTAAAGGGTTATCTTGTGTGTCTCTGTATCGCTAATATAAGATCCTCTCCGATTCAGGTTTGAATGGTGGTAAATATCCCATAGCAGAATGCATCATGCACAGAACCTACAAAATAAATAAATCAGAATATAAATAGATAGGTAAATCTATAAGATAAAACAAATAAATATTGATAAAATTTTCCAAAATATTATAAAAAACACACACACAAAACCAAAGTGCTCCCCTGAAACGGTCCTAAAATTTGAGCATGTTATTATGACACATCAACTTTTTTATGGTTTAAAGATGATACTATAGTCTAGGGAATACCCTAGGTTATCTCTCAAGGAGCGTTGATAGGTTTACAATGTTTATTTTTAATAATAAGGAGTTAAAGAGGGGGAGGTTTTAAAATGATTTTAAAAATATAATGACTTATTTTAAAGATTTAATAGTTAAAAAGTGTATTTTAAAAATATATGATACATATGTGATATTTTCTAAGTTACTAAACCACTTTAAAATTTCCTTGTTCTTAATTGTTTATTAGGTTTTGGTGTAATCCTATGATTGAGGGTTAACTAAGATATTGGGTACCTACAACCCCTAAAACGATGCAGATAGTACTAAACCATGACATAACAATTCTAAAGTCAAGTTAAAACCCATTATAATGAATTAATTTCTTTCAAGGAACACTAAAATCCCAAATGTTTGTGAAAGAAGAGGAGTCTTATGTTGTCCAATTATAACAACACAAGTCGCACACTTAAAATTACACCCTGATCTGTTGTGAAATAAATTGTGTTTCAATTAAATGCATCAAAACAAGTTAAAATACATATATAAAACAATTATGAACCACAATAGACACTAAAACAGAATATAATTATGTTCATGTACTCCTTCTTTAAGTGTGTATCTCCCTCACAATGATCACACACCGCTTAGCTCGACATTGGGAGGAGGAAGATCAAGTGTAAATCATTCTTCATTATTGATCCCCCTATGAGGATAGGGTCCTCCAGGATATCTTATATGAGGATTGGGCTCCACTGGAACTCCAAAATGGAAGATATTTTCTTCTGGTCTGAACTAGAAAATGAGGATCCAAATGTTACATTTTATAGGCAATGTGGAAGGTGATTTTGGGCACAAAAATTTCTTAAAACCAACTAGAACATGGTTTTAGACCTCCATAAAGCCTTATATAACTTTGGAGAAAATTAAAATTTTGTATCCCCACATCCTGAATATCACCACTAAAATTGGGGCTTCATTGGAACACCTACAGATCAAGACATGGACAGATCACAATACACCACTTTTGACTTCATGCAGATTCTGTGTTCTGGATAGATTTGGTTGTTTGGGCCACTTAATGGAAGAATTGGGATTCAATGTCTTAATAAGAGTTTTAGAACATTTAATTTTATTACAGATGACAAAATATCAGACAATATGAATTAACGGAGTTTTTGTAATAACAGTAGACAGTTTTTTATGGATCCCATGCAATTTTGGCCCATTTTTCTTCCACTTCATCTGGGACCCTCCAAATCACCTCCACCTGTAATTAAATTATAAAAACAAGTGAATTTACCCTTTTTAACAGTGATTGAAACAAAATAATTGATTTAAACATGGATTGTAATTTTTTATAATAATTGGAATTTACAATACAAAATCAGTTTAATTCAGTTGTGTAAATGGTGAAAATGAATAGTGAAACATTGTATGAACATATACCTATGAGAAAAAGAAAAACGTTTGGCAATTAATACACTAGAGGCATATAGGATACCTTATGAGGGACTATGAAATAACTATGTGCAATTTTAGGGGGTTTCCAGCAAGAGGTGTGAACAAGGAATGGGCGTCGCATGCAATAGGTTCTCAAGCATGGTGGTCTAGAATCAAGTAAAACCAAGTAAACTCATAGAAATAATGCATGCAATATTATAGGTTTTCATTAATGGTCAAAAACCGTTACAAGAAGATTCCATACATGCACCTAACATAGGATAAAAGTGGTCATGTGAGGATTACACAACTGTGCACCCACTCAAGGGAGGACCCACAGGGAAATTTTCATGCAAGATCTTCTAACTTGAGGGATCAATTATTTCTTGATGTCATGGAAGATAAATCTTACACATAGCAGTGTGGTGTTTTGAATTCCAAAGGATCACCCCAAGTAAGTGGGGTGGACTTCTACATATAGTTAATATCCTCGGTGATGGCATAAAATATCTTAGTTTTGGAAGATGTCTTCAACACATTTCCTTTCCTTTTATGTAGAGTAAGAGTGTGCAAGGTGTTGTTTGATGTTGTATTTTGCAGGAAATAGGTCTCTGTGTAGATTGGGATTCTCGCATGCAATGTAGAAGTCTTTCTTACGACTTCCACTTCCATTTGACTATCCTTCATAGAAAGGGACATATTGACATCATATTAGGCATGCAAGGGTATTGCACTTAGATTTTAGTCTACTATGCATGAATTGAAACTTTTGTTCACCTTCCTTTTCATTCTCTAGATGTTTTATCAATTTGGATGATGGATTCAGATTGGAAAAACTAGTCCATTTGTGGATTTAAGTGGAATTTTGTGCCAACAGATAATCATTAGTATGATAAGTGACCCCATTGGGTAATATAATGTGGTGTGTAGGGAAGGAAACCAAAGTATTACAAGAAAAGTATTATGTTATTTGACCAAGTTCATAACCTGAGGTAGGTCGTGTTATGATATGATAAATTTTATTACCTCCTAGAGTTACCTTCCAAAACCCAATTTTAATTGGTTCCCCAATCCTACTAAAATTTAAATGTATTGGTATATAAATATAATGATGTATATCGAGCTAACTATCACTGATATGAATCAAAATTTCTCCTTTTAAAGAACATCATATTCCATTTTAAACACCTTCTACATAGATAATTTAAAGTTTCTACCCAATGGAGTATATATTGGATTGAATCCCATCATTGCAAACCTATAGATTATTTTCCTGATATAGTCCATTTGAGATGGAACCAATTTCCAAGTATTCTTATCTATCCCAATATACATTACCAAAATCATTTTATCATAACCAATATCATTCATATGAAATATCCCTAAAAATCCATGCATCATCGTCTGAATCCTTGTAATTTTTTGACCATACAATAACATATTATCTACCAATAAAAAATGAGGATAAAATATTTGTCATCCCACACCTTCTGGTGGAATCAATAATCCACATTTCACTGAGTGAAACATTCCTCATGCATAAAAGCATTGAACATTTTGTTCAACATTATTTTCTCTTAATTCAATACATAGATTACTCTCTTAATCTTATAAACCTATATTCTTTTCCTGTCATCTTTGAAAACCATAGGTCGATTCATGTAAATATCTTCTAAAAATTCACCATGATGAATGGAAATCCTTAAATCCATCCATTCGAAGTGTATATTTTCAAAATCCATTAGAAATAGAATTATTTGGATGGTAGTGTGCTTAACTATTAGTGAAAGTGTTTCTAATAATTAAATCTACATCATCTATTATTTATACATCACCACTATTAGTACCTTATAAATCTTGCTTTAGTTAGCATATTCCTTCAAATAGATCACTAATATTCTCTCAAGTAATCATTTTTTTCATATTTTATATTAGACAGTTCCCATGTTTTTTTATATTCCAGTGATGACATTTACTCAAGAATCACTGAATCCCACTTCATATATCGAATGGTAGTATATATTTCTACCTATATTTTGTACTTTCTAACATATATTGGAATTATAATGTTCATTTCATCATCAAACCTTTGAATTAGTCATATGATTCTTCAATAAAATCATAATTGAACATGTGAGTATTCACTAAAAAAACCTATAATTTTTTACAATATTTCTTTTAGAAAATTCCCTTGGGATTCTATAATACTATATCATTAATACACATATTATTCTAGTCTCACTTTTAGAATTATAGTGCTACCATTTTAAAATTTCATAAATTTTTCCTTTATAGTATCATTTTTTAGATCTAAATAGACTTGATTAGTTTATCCATTGATCTCGAATATTAACTCATAATTGTTTTGGTCCTTCCATAGAACCTTCTCATTGAAGTGAACATCTCAACTCCTAGTAAATTTTCTCTAGTTTTCATCCCATAATTGAAGTCCAAGATTTTTATATTTTTATTAAAAAAACATGTCTTCAATTTTAAATATTATTTATATTGTTCCTTATAAATACATGAAAACAAAGAAGACTCCTAAAAATGTAGATATGACTAAATTATAGTTATTTAACCAATCATAGATTCTCTATAACATCATATCCCATCAGAATGAATTCACTTCTATTAAATATATATGTTAATCTATTCACTGCTTCCATCAAAATTTCCTTGGGAATTCCCAAGTACAACTTCATGTTGTACACCTTCTTTGGTAATTTTTGGTTTATTAACCTTGCCACACCATTTTTTATGGTGTACTAAGAATAATTATATATAGAATTATCCCCTTATTCCTAAAGATGTTCCATAATTTCCTTCCATTTTATTCGTCCTAATTTTCAATTTTTTGTAATTTTAACATTTTAATGGTTTATCTATCCATTTTTTCTTCCCATTGAATGAATTACAAAAAATATATCTGACATATGCTTCAATAAGTAAACCCATACATTACTCATCGTATCATTGATTAAAGTCACAAAGTAAAGAGACCCACTATGAGATTAAACTTTGGTGGGTCCCCAAACATCTAAGAGAACTGGTTTTAATTTTTGAGATTAGTGGTTCAACAAATTCATGTTAAAATAAAACCTCTTCTACTTACCAAGCACACAAATTTTATAAATTATAAACTTTTTGTGATAGATATTCAGCATTCCTTTTTGTCATTTGAATATTTGAGTTGGAAATGAAACAATTGTGAAATATTGGAAGTTTTTCCTCTAGAAATTTCTGCTCCATATGATATTCCAATTAGATATAGGGTATCATCCATTACACATCCTTCAACCACCAAGTATCCAATATTAACAATGGAAACTCAATTAGTGAATGGAAGTCGTATATCCTACCTCTTTATTTTTTCCTATAGAAATTATGTTATTCTATAGACCATAGATGTGTCTAACATATTTAAACTGCAAGAAGAATTGTTTATTTGTCCATAAATTAATATTTCAATTCGTAACTCTTTCCAATGCATGATCATACACTAAGTATGCCTTTATAAATTTCCCCAGTAAATAGTTGACCATGCATCCTTTAACTATTATTAAGTGGAATGATGCTCAAGAGTTAATCACCCAAGAAACCATTGGAATGTTAAAACATTGTTTTAATCTACTACTTCCCTCAACTATAATCATATAATTTTACATTTTTAGGATTCCATTATAAGGTTAACTCTTTGATTTTTACAATCCTTCCAAATATTCCCACTCTTCCCACACTATAATAAGTATGAATACGATAACTCTATTTACCTCATTTCTATCTCTAAACCTATATTATGTTTTTTCTTATAAATTATCCACTAAGGTGAGTTCCCCCTTCCATCATCATTTAGTGAATTTAAAAATGGTCCATAAAACTAACTTTATCTGAGTTATTTTGTCATTATTGAAGTGATAACATACTCAAACCCCAAGTCGTTCTTCCCATAAGAAGATCTAACTAGAATTACTATCGCATACCTTGACTCCAACAATGACAGTACTTATAGAAATTCTCATGTATCTTCCAAAAAACCTTACCTTAAATGTTTGAAACTTACCTAAAATCTTGTTGAAATCATTTATGTTATTTTACAGTGGTATATATCCTGACAGTCTTATGATAAACAACCTTTCCATAATGAACACTTTGTTAAGTTTCACTGGGATATCATATATATGTTTGGGTTCTAATATGACTCATTATGATAGCATTATTCTAGGGGATTACCTTGGACTTCACCACTTTAGGCCCCCTATATTTCGCTAAAGATGGGTTTTCCCTTCCTTCCCCCCTTCATTCCCTTATAATATAAACATTAACTTTTCAGTCAAGGATAGTACTCTATCTACATTATAAAGAGCCCAAAATATATTCCATATAAATTTTCTATCTTTACCTTAACATGTTTTGGTACTATATTTTATAATGATAGAAAACTCCCATTAAAATTTAGATAATATCAAGGTTTGGGGTAATCATTTTCTGAGATGCCTCTAACTATACTAATGATTATGAAAATAACCAATATCTTCAATAGAAGGTTTAGGGATTTCAAATAAACTTACATAGTTTATATGAAGGATGATTCCCACAATAGAAAAAATACTTTGAAAAGGAATCATTAGGCTTGGTGTATGAGAAGATCAAAAGACTTCTCAACTGAATTTTCACACTAATTCAACTTATGTGCACTCAATTCAAACTCACACATGACATTTAGGAAAAATAAACACAATAAAGGAAAGTTAAACACTTTGGTGTCATATTGTTTAGATATTACATCCTATAGAAATGCTAGCACCGCTAATACATTCGATTAATGTCATAAGATATTATAAGTTTAACCACTTTTCCCATATAAAAATATTAGATCATGAATAACATGTAATCTCTTAATTACATAAAAAAGTGTCTTAATTTTTCAAATTACATGTAGTTAGTCAAATTTAGTCATCCAACTTTATCAACATCCAAAAAATGTGTAATACCCACCATATAGCATGATGAATACCAATCTCCTATTACAATTGGAACCTGACTATTATAGACAATGAACATTGAGTGGTTACATACCTATTTACTACAAATCCATGAGTACAAGCCCTCTAAAATTCCACTAAACATCATCCACTGAAATTTCCACAACACATCCCCATTGGATGATTCCATTATCAAGACAACCTATCACATATTAGAAATATTCCACTATTGTTACATGTATAATTAGTACTAATTCATATTCTAGACTCTCCTTTTGATCAAATAAAAAACCTAAAAACAATATTTATTCATAAAAAAAACAAGGTCTATTTTCTTCCTCTAAAATAATGAAATGAATTTATTCCATGTTTATCATAATTTTTTTTCTAAATATTATTACATTGAAACTCTAGAATCTCATTATGATTTTTTTTATAAAACCAAAAATACATTTTTTTATAGGTCAATTATAATACCTACCCTATTTTATATTTTAAACAATTATTGGACAATATAGAATGGTTTTTATACCATGATATATTTTTTTTGAAAAATATATAATGTTTTATACATAATAGATAAGTATGATGTTGATGTATAAATACCATTAATGAGAAAATTCTATACATAGGAAGGGTGATCACAATTTGGAATCGTATTCTTTTCTCTATGGTTTACATAGAATTTTCTTTCTATCTAATTATCTATTTCCATTCACTAAAATTTTTACTCATTCTCAATGGTCTATCTCCACCATTATTCCAAATTGTCTTGGAACCCCATATTCATCGATTTTTATTTGAATTCCACCTCTTCCATGGACTCTATATCCCCAATTTCGAGATGATCTATTCATTTATATATTGCATCTATTCCAAGGTGATATATTTTGGAGTATATTTTAATATTATATGATTTATAGTGATGGTGTCTACCCCTTATAGGAATTAGTATTATCTTGTGGTTTCATTCAACAACATAGTTTACCTTCTATCACTCCCTTTACCAAATAATTCTATTCTACCACACTTCCAGATATAGTTTTTCATCTTATATATTATTATTCTATAGTTGTAGATCTAGTATTTATTGACTAGTTGTTCCTTATTTTTGGTTATCTTACACTCAAGTTATGATATTGGTTGAGTGTTTATTCTTGTTGGATGTAGTTTTTGTTTCATTTTTTCTCACTAATCATCGTTGGTTGTTGCTTTCCTAGAAGACTATAGGCCCTGAAAATTCATCAGTTACTACTTTTGGACTCCTTTTACTATTGGTTAAGTTTCTTGTAGATGTAGGTCTATTTTATGTCATATTCTGAGTGTTTATTGATTCTATAACCATTTTTAAATCATTTATCTCTTCTCATGAGGGGTTTTGAGGTGGTAAAACATGGATGAAATCCATAAATGAATTTTTTTGTTGATGATTTAGATCCTATTATATAAGTATTAATTGATTTTATGTATCTATTTTTTCCTAGATAATAAGAGTATGAAAAATTCAATAGGGGAGGGAATTGGAGCCTAATTGAACATACAAATTTCATAATCAAGAATAAAAAAAATTTAGAACATAATATATTTTAAATAAATCAATGAAAAAAATAAGTAAATGGTAATCAAATAGAAAATAAAATTATAAAATGTTAAACAACTAAAATGAGATATAAAATCTGATAAATTATTAATAGTAATGTAAAAAATGCACTATAGTTTAGCATAATAATCCTTAAACACATTTAAAAGTAATATAAATGCTATAATAGTTTCTATCATGGGGTGTCTTCACTTTTAACCCAGAATGGCTGGAGAACTAGTAACCAGATCCATGTTATACAACTTTCAAGCTGGTAACTTTATCAATATCCCCCCAATAGTAAGATGGATGTCATGAACCTATAAATATTTCAATAAACCCATTAGAGGATACCAGTTACATATAAAGAAGTTCTTCAAAAAAAACACACCATTATTAATATTCTCTATCATGAATCGCATATTTGATCAATATGATCAACATCAAGTGTGAAACTATATAATAAACTATGTCATTACAGGTTATGAATTTATGATTGAATTTATATTTTTTATCTATTGGATAAAATGGTCATAGAATATAGTGTTTGAATAAGGTCATTTATGTTTAAACATAATTAATATTTGTTTTCTGGATTGAAATAATGTTTGGTGGGTGACTCGGTTCTTAGGTGGTCAATGGGGGATACTCGGAGCATCCTGGGTTTCTGTAGTAACCACCATCTATCCAGTGGATTGAGAAGTAGCCTTAAAACCTAATTGGAAACACCATAATGATTTTGAGCTATCACTAGGTGGATGGTTGGACACACTAGGAAGCCTTCAAGTGGGTTATTTTAGTCTATTATCCCCATTACTCCATTATGTTTATTAGGCCAGGATCAAAAGTTTAAGGGCCATTCATCCATACATATCTCTTCTCCTCCCTCCATGAGTTCCCCTTGATCCATAGTGGATCTAGGTGAAAATATTTGGATCCTCATGGTTAGATCCACCATTATTTATTGATCTTAACCTTCCTCTTCCTCAGCTTCTCGAAGATCATTATTTCATTCATCGTAGAGGATTTATCTTGATATGTATTTTCCATTATGATCTATTTATTTCTCATTTATATTATAATCCTTATATCTAAAATCATCATTATCATAATTTATACCTTGAGTATATTCTTATTAGTGAATTGGATGACAATTCCAATTGATCTGGGTGGATTTTTATAAGAGTGATTTGGATTTAGATCAGAATGGCTAGACTATATCCAATGATAATAAACGAGTGTAGTCGATGAAAGATTCATTAAATGTACACCCCCTTAGTGATTTATTATATGTTTTTATTTCTAATTGAGTTGGATATTCCATTATGTTATGGAATTGAATTTTTTATTTCGTTCCTTAGATTCGGAAGTATACTTGGAGTTTCCCAAACTTTACCGATGACTTTGTAAAAAAGAAAATTTCTCGATTGATTTCTCATAAAGATAAAAATTTTATTTTATTAAATTTTTGTTTTTTGTCACATGGTAGGGTTTATCACAAAATTATTTTTGGGAGAGCATTATAAAACTTCCATGGATTTCTGGTCACTATTCTAAATAGGAAGTGTTTTCCTGGTAATTCTTTCAATAACTATACCTTTCACTACAGTTTTTGAATTATCTTGTGAAAAGTTAATTATTTGTAATATAATTGAAATTAATTTAATTGTAATTCACTGTAATCATTTATAATCTCATGAAAATTTCTTGAGGATGAGTGGACTTTGTAGTCTTAAATAAAAATTTTGGGATTTTCTTGGATGGGTGTTGGCTCTCTATTGTGGTATATGTTCATATAGTGCATATCGTATGGTATTATTCTTGGTATATACGAATCTGAAATTAGGTTTTCTACATTTCAATAATGACCTATTAATTCATAATTGTGTTATGAACTTCATGTAATTACTAATTATTTAATGATATATCGGTATTAACTAATTAAAGAAACCATGCCTATGTAAATGAATAAAGTTCCATGGTTTACCATGAACCCTTTTTCATTAAATTGATGTCATCCTTACATGGTCAAGGAATTGATCACATGTGGTGTTCAATTGTAGCCAAGTGATACCTATCATTGATGTTTGATCACATTTAGTGTGAGTGTGTAGCCCTATGAGACCTACGTTTGATGTTTAATTGCATGGGGTGTGCATGTGTATCCCTATGAGACCTGTGATTTAGTTTTTCATGCATGTGGATTGGTGATGTTCATTAATATTACACAAAATTATGTGATATTGAATTTCCATCATGTATCTTGTATTGTATATGTTGTTCCTCTGACTTGTTCAATTGATCATACGTGTTGATCTATATGGATTATTCCCCTGCGAGGGATCTATCAAATGTTGGGTTGGCATGTACATGGGATATCCCGTATAGGGGGATGTGTCAAACATATTTTTGGACTATACCATTGTAGGGGATATGTAAAGAGGACTATAGGAATTATTTTTTGAATGGGGATGATGTAGGTATGGTGGTGTTTCATGGAGGCGTAGTAAGTATATGACTATTATACATATGGTTGTTTAATCTTACTTGTGCCTTGGGAATTATATATTATCATGGTATAAGTTATGTATATTTTGATTCACATTATGTTGATCTTATCACAGGAACATATTCTATATTTACCATATAGGTATTGAATTGTGTTATTGATTCCCTACAGAGTTGTACCCCAACCCTGTTCTCAAGTTCATCACTCTTGGGTGCTTGACCAACCCTAAATTATTGTTGTTACAGGATTTTAGGATACCTAGGTTTTATCATGGAGTGGGATAGCTATTACTTAGTTTGGATACCAAGAGTATGTGTGGTTATGAGTTGGGTGTAGATCCTCTTTTTTGTCATAAACTATCCCGTATATGTGATCATCCTTGTGAGCGTTTAGTGCCCCTATATTCTGGATTGACCATTTGACCCTATTGTCTACAAATTAATTCACTATAAAATATATTTTTATTGGTTTCTATATACTTTTATTGTATATTGTTAAATTTTTTGTTATTTATCTATTACTATTAACTATAATGGAGGTTATAGTTTCCCCACATTTTACTTTCGACCTTCACTACTAGTTAGTAGCCCATGGAATATGAGGAGGTGAGCCTGATGTCATGTGGAACTCCAGCACAAACTTAGAAATTAGGTTGAGGTGTTACATAATGGTATAAAAGCTTTCTTATTTTTCTATTATGGGGATTTGGTAGATAGATGACCTAGTAAGGTTCTAGATAATGTGAACAAAATTTTTCAGTTGCATCCTGAACACTTTTATCAAGGGATGTTATGGTTACAAGATAATGGGGACGATGTTCTTGGTTTGTTCTATTATGATTATATGATTTTACATCATATTAAATGCATGGATTTTGGGGTTTGTGATTTCATATGTATTTAAATTTATTTCATATCAACAAGAGTCATTTCATGCATCATATTAATCACATAGGATTTAAATGACATATATGATTATTCTGTGTGATTATACTGATTATAGTGGGCTCATATACTTAAGTTTCAAAAACATGACCTATTTTTGTACACAAGATTTATTAATGAAATTTTATTTGGATGAACCCCTATGCATGTCTACTTTTAATAGAAGGTCATGTGGGAATACGTTGTAGCATACCTAGTAGAAGACATCGATGATGGTAATACAGTCCCTATATGTATTAATAGTATAGTGAAGGATATTTTGTAATTTTTTTGCATCAATTTCGTATTAAAAATATCATATGAGTGGTTTTTACAAGCGTATGGTTAATTAAGGATCCAATTATAGCCTTTTTGAGGTATCCAGATAGCATATAGTGGCATCATTTTTTACTAAACAAGAAGACTATAGATCTTGAAACAGATGGTAAAAGGTGGAGTCGTCATGGGATATTTGTAGAGATGTATTTAACAAATGTTTTGTTAGATGTTTTGTCACGAACCAACCCAGGTTGACCCTGAACCAGTCACCTGAGCCAATCCAAGACATCGCCTAAGAGGCGTTCTGATCCTCTCGGACTGGCAACAAGCACCAGGGCATCAAAAGAGAGCAGGAGGGAATGATTTCACCCAATGAAAAATAAATAAAGCAGCGAAAAGAAAATACAACAATGAAAAGTAAATCAACAACAAGAAAACTGATAACGACCAATAACAACAACAAACTAACCTGAACACGACCAAAACTCATCACGACCCAGATAGACGCTCACCAATCCACAACTAACTCTTTCCCATGGTGAGAAAGCTTGATTCGAACCTGCAACAAAATCTAAAATAGGAAAACACTATAGGAGTGAGTATTAAAACGCGTTAGGTAGGCCCGAATAATTATATTTCCAATGCACATACTATTAAATAAAGAATTTATCAATTCCAGGTTTGAACTAAATTATATAAAAATATGGGTTTCCACACACACAATTCCATTTCTAAAACACAAAACATACCATTTCCCTTTTTAATTTAAAAAAAAGATTGATGTTTTAAAGAAATAGGTGCATTTAATTTCAAAAAATTTCTACGAGAAAGTTAGAAATTCAAATCTCAATTGTTTTTCAAATGGAAAACCACACACAATACACACTAAGGGCAATGGAAGAGAAGTGGCACACAGGTCCAACGACCAAACTAGACCTCTCAATTATCCTCTACATAAAAATAAACACTAAAGAAAACATGGGTCGAACCGAGGAGATCGTGAACAATCCAAAACATATCATACATGTGACTCATCCTTAAATCATTCTCTAACTCAATGACGTCATAACTCCCTAACGCTCGGTATATCCGTACATGGCCTAACTGAGGGGCCCAATACCCATAGCATCAATAACTTAGTATTCCCCTACTATGGGGCCACTAGCCAGTGTGTAATCTAAACTAGTGCGGCAATCGTTCTCAGAAGATTCACTCACTATGCCAGGTTCCCATGTCAACATAAGCAATAAAAAGGGGTGCATCCACAATTTAAATCAATCAGTCACGATGCACAAACATCACATACAGATCATGAAATCAATGCACACCAATGATCACCCATGAGTAGGTTTTCCAAAATAACTTATTTTATTAAAGTTCCAAACGGGCCTTCACCAATTTTAAAGAAAAACCTCATTTCTCAAGAAAACCCAAAACACATGTTCAGAAGAAATCATTTATCTTTAAAAATAGAACTAAATTTTAAATTCCGTGAGTTATTTTTAAAGGCCAAATGGGAATTCTTTCAATACTGGGTATCCACTCGTCAAGAAAATGTTCCAAGTGTTGTGTATAAAATAAATGGAACTTTTTACACCAAATAATCATCTAAAATTTAATTATATTATATTATTTTTCATTTATTAAAATTAATAAAACATCAAGAAATTAATAAATTCTAAATTTAAAGGTGAGTACAGTGGAGTACCTACCTCAATTTCCTTCTCAGTTACGATGATGTGGCACATCTCACACTCACGCACAAGTACGTGCAACTTGTCAACAACTGCCACATCACGGAGAGACCATGTTAAAGCGCTGCATCAAAAGTCGAAAAATTTAAAACACAGAACACTGACCAAAAATGAATCCCATATTTAAACATCAGAAAAAAAGATAAAAACATAGGAACGCTGACTTAAAGTAATTTAAACAACCAGAAAATACAAAAACTTCCCCAATGTCCTTCCAAAACAGAATTCAAACCACCTAATTAAAAAAACTCAAATATTTTAAAAAGTTAAAAAAACTAAATTTGCACCAAATTAATTAAACTCGACACTCACTAAAGTAAATATATGATACTCAAGTAAGGACAGTGTGAACCTCACCTCAATGCGGAGATGCGCTTGAACAACGGGGCCGCACGGCACTACACAACGACCGGGGAATGATGAAGGGGTTGGGTAGGGAATAAGCCTCTAGAGATCAGGTCTACGGGGTAACAAACTGTCTATTTGGAGGGGCACTGGGCTGTAGATGCGTTTAGTGGCCAGAAAGGAGTCCGGACGGAGGTGAGTGTGGCCGATATGATGTGCGGACAACGGGCTGTCTAGGCCGAGACAGGAGGGGTTGGTCGCGCCTGGTGTGAAAGGCCGGTGAGAGGGATCTAGGTGAACTGAATACGAGCCGAGGTGATGTAGAGGGGTGTGCGGAAGCTGAAAGCGGGAGACAGAGAGTAGGGAGGGTGGCGCGATTGGATCCAAAGAGTTCCATGGGGCTACGGTGCTGCAACACGGAGAAGGGGGGCTGGGTGCTGGGTTGTGGCGAGGGAGGAGGGCTTATACGTGGTGGATGGGGAGCGAACTAGGGGAAAATATAGTATGAGGACTATGTTGGGTGAAGTGTTGTGCGGTGGAGCAAGCAGGACAGTGGGATTTTTTGGGAAGTCGGGGCGTCTGCTGCAAGGAGAAAGGTAGGAGAGGTTGATGGGGATTTGCTGCAGGAAGCATGAAGCTGACTGAGGTCTTAGAAGAGGTGAGGGGAGAGGGAAGACTTGCTCTCGGTGTTGTGCAGAGAGAGCCGCACGTAGGGGATCCCCTGGAGGTGAGGCGGGCAGCGAGGGAAAAGACAGAGAAGGAGGTGGCGGCTCGTACGGGGGAGAAGGGGAGAGAAATGGATAATGGAAAAAAAGTGGAGGCTAGTGTTTGGAAAGGAGGAAGAAAAAAAAAGAGAAAGAAAAAGGGAAAGAAAAAAAGGAGAATAAATAAGATAAAATAAAAATAATAATAAATAAATAAACCTTTAAAAAATAATTAAGATGGGAATAATAAGAATAATAACATCTAATAATACTATTCATTATAATGATCATAATAATAAGGTTATCAATTTTAGTTTTTACATTAAAAGTGACATTATTAATTTTAATAATAATAATAATGGTAATAACTATTAACAATAATTTCATTTTATTAATAATAATTTTATTTCAATAGTGCAACTGCACGGTCTGCCTGTGCCTCTAGTGACTGTTTGCGAATCCTGCGTGAACTTTTGTCTGATCCAGAAGCTGTCGCACCGGTGTCGGGATGTCTGCACGGTCTCTGCTAAAAATGCAGTGCCTGCACACCGGTCTAAAACCCATCCCAAATCTCGATATAAAAAACCATAATAATTAATAACATCTTTATTTAGATCAATAATAATAATAATAAATTATTAATAACCATAAAAAAAGCAAACAACACAATAAATCACAAACATCACTCATTTTAAATTTTCCGAAGGTAGGCGGATCGTACCGATGTCTAAGCGGTGTCGCACGGGGCATCCAAAATGCGCTCTGCACAGGCGCTCAGCAACGTCAGCTGAAAAATGCACACTTTTAACATGACTCAAATGTTTTTAGTCCGGGACTCAACCTGAACCCCAACAAAATTTTTAAAATGTCAAAGAAAATTATCAAATAAAATAAAATACGGAGCGGGGTGTGACAATTCTTTACACCATAAGGCTTTCCGCCCTCGGAAATACAAAACAAGATCAAAGACCCAAAGATGAAACTCCTTAAGTGTCACTCACCCCCAAAAGTTTAAGCACCTCCAGTTGATCGATCCAAACAGACACTGAAAACCCATGACACACAACTCATCCAAAAAATAAGATCACCTTAATCGTCACCAAGATGAACTAAAACTATATGTTTCTACCAAGGAACGAACGAACTTAAATCACCTCTAAGACCTATCCCTCTAATCTTGGTCCAACAAAACATTGGGTGTACTCCAATATCAACTTTTACTCAAGAGAACAAACTCAGGATTAGGTGGTTCCGCACGAGACCACCTACCACCAAAAGATACATGAATGGAACTCTAATATTGACACAAGGAGGCCTAAAGAGACTCCCCACCATAAGGATTGGGCTAAATCTAAATTATATCAGGTGTAACTCTGTGAGACCCATTATGGGTCTCCCCAGCATATGAGAAAACGAGATCAACTAAACGTAATGACTTCCCGCACGGACCAAAAACCCCCACCATAAGGAGTGAAAGGGAGGGCCAAACTGGTAGAACATCAAAACAACCACCATCATCATATCAATAACATCACTCCCTCAAAAAAATAGACCATGTCACACTATTTAATGAGATTAAACCAAGGCCCTTCTTCACCGGTGGGGTTCTTCTAACTATGTCCCAGCTTCACTCCGAAGCCTATGGCTGGAGCACTGATGATTGAAGCATATCCTACCTCGCAGTCAGGCTTCAAAAATTCCCAAACATAACCTACAAAATAGAATTTCACCAAACACACTTCTGATAAAATAAAATTTTCAAAGAGGATAAACCACAATAATTCTTACAACGGAAAGAAATGAAACACCGCAATACGTTACAGGAGACGATTACTACACCCAAGAAACTCTACAAATAGAAAACCTAAAATTAGTCCCCAATCCTCACTCTACTCCTACTAATGGGCTGATGTGACCTTCAACAAGCAAATTCTATCTTCAGCGCGCTTCTTGGAAACACCGCGGAAAAATCGCTGCAAGTGACCCCAGCGTCCACAGGTGTGGCAGGGTCTCAGAGCACTCGGACACATCAGCCTCTTGTGACCCTACCTACCACATTGGTGACAGATCACGACATTGCAATGTGGAGAAGAAGACTGAAGGTATGAATGCCCCTTGATTCCTCTACCAACACCACCAGCATCAGGTCGCTTCTCAATCTTCGTAACACCATCCTCTGCACTGATTCCCAAAGCTGGAGGATTCTCCCCCTCAAGTCCTCCTGTTAACCTACCTTTATCCAAAAAGGCTTTCCCCATAACATCCGAGAATGTGGTTAGGTTGAGCTCTTCCACTTTTGATCGCATCTCAGGTTGGAGTCCATACTCAAATTGTCGATCCTTCCTGAGATCATTCGCAACAAACCACTGATCATACAGAACTAGGTCTATGAAACATCGATATAATTCCAGTACTTATTCAATGCCCTACTGAACACAACACAACTCCATCCTCTTCCTCAGCTTCATCAACTCAGAGAAGTGTTATTAGATAAATGATGACCTGAAAAACTCCCATGTTAGATCTCCCTGAGTCTTACTCTGAGACACAGACTTCCACGATTTCCAGGTTGGACCTTCAATCATAAAGGTAGCAAACTTCACCTTTAACAACTCAAGAAACCCAATGAAACTGAACTTCATCTCAATCTTCTCCAACCACTCCTCTGCCTTAAGAGGCTCTTCTTGTCCATAATAGAGAGGACAATTCAACTTCTGAAACTCCAGAACATAGTCTACGGGCTGATCAACTGGAGGATTCGCTAGGGGTGAACCACCCGAAGCCACACCTTGGGAATCCATCAAACCATCGTGGGGGTGAACACTAAGGAACAAGGAAACAAATAACATAATCAACACATGGTCATTTCCATTTCAATTTCAATTTTTCACAATTTCCAAAATAAAACTTCGCAAAACAATTCTTAAAAGTAAAGAAGACCCAGACAAACCGCAAGGAGAAACTAGTGGTGATTGTTGACTCGGTTGTATGGTTGGCGGTCATACGCTAGTCATGCCACCATCACTGGGAGCACTCTAGGGTAATTTCCTCGGCTCCACATGGCTTTCCAGACCATGTGATCTCATGGAGGTCACTTTACTAGCTCCTATTTCATTTCCCAATATAAAACAATTCACAACAATCAAAGGACACCAACAACCCAAAGATCCCATGGTAACACGAGGTTCAGAATGAGCAAGGGTTCATGGTGTCCTTCTGGTCTGTATGCCTCGAGTCCCAACAATTCTAATCCTTCTACCATGAAAACCCCAAATAAAAATGGTTGCTCTGAACAATAAGGTCCGCTCAGGAGAAAACCACACTCTGATTCCATTTTGTCATGAACCAACCCGGGTCAACCCTGAACCGGTCACCCGTGCCAGTCCGCGACATGGCCCGAGAGGCGTTTTTGATCCTCTCGGGCTGCTGAAAAGAACCAGGGAATAAAAATAGAGCATGAGGGAATGATTTATCTCAATGAAAAATAAATAAAGAAATGGAAAGAAAATGGAAAAACACAAAGTAAATCAACAACACAAAAAGAAAGAACGGCCAAAAACAACAACAAACTAACATGACCATGACCAAAAATCATCAGAACCCCAAGATCCGCTCACCAATCCACAACTAAATCTCGCCCATGGAAAGGAATCTTGATTCAAACCTTCAGTAGAAACTAAAATAGGAAAACACTATAGGCATGAGTATTAAAACTCAGTAGGTAGGCCCGACAAATTCTATTCCCAATGCACATACCGTTAAATAAAGAATTTATCAATTCTAGGTTTCAACTAAATTATATAAAATATGGGTTTCCACACACACACACATCAATTTCTAAAATAAGTAGAAGTCTATTGCCCGTTTTAATTTAAAACAGGTTTGATGTTTGAATGAAACAGGTGCGTTGAATTTCAAAACATTTCTACGAGGAATTTAGAAATTCAAATTTCAATTGTTAGTCAAATGGAAAACCACACACAACACACACTAAGGGCAATGTAAGAGAAGTGGAAAACAGGTCCAACAACCAAACTAGACCTCTAAATCAGCCAAATAAAAACAGACACTAAAGAAAACATGGGTCGAACCTAGGAGATCATGAACAATCCAGAACATACAATACATGTGAGTCGTCATGAAAGCTTGCACTAACACGATGAGTTCATAATGCCCTAACGCTCAGTATAGCCCTGCATGGCCTAACAGAGGGTCCCAATCCCCATAGCACCAATAACTCAGTATTCCCCTGCTATGGGGCCACTAGCCATTGCGTAATCTAAACTAGTGCGACAACCATTCTCAGAAGATTCACTCACTATTCCAGGTTCCATGTCAACAAAAGCAATAAAAAGGGATGCGTCCACAATGTAAATCAATCAGTCACGATGAAAAAACATCACATACAGCTCACGAAATCAATGCACACCAAAGATCACCAATGAGTAGGTTTTCCAAAATAACTTATTTTTTTAATGTACCAAATGGGAATTCACCAATTTTAAAGAAAAAAAACTCATTTCTCGAGAAAATCCAAAACACTTGTCCAGAAGAAATCGTTTATCTTTAAAAATAGAACTACATTTGAAATTCCTTGAATTATGTTTAAAGTCCAAACGGGAATTCTATCATACTGGGTATCCACTCGTTAAGAAAATGTTCCAAGTGTCGTGTATAAAATAAACGGCTCTTTTTAAACCAAATAATCTTTTAAAAATTAATTATCTTATATTATTTTTCATTTATTAAAATTAATAAAACATCAAGAAATTAATAAATTCTAAATTTAAAGGTGAGTGCAGTGGGGGACCTACCTCAATTTGTAGCTCAGTTGCGACGACGTGGCACGTCTCACACTCACGCACAAGTACGCACAACTTGTCGATGACTGCCACATCACGGAGAGACCTTGCTAAAGTGATACAACAAAATTCAAACAATTTCAAACACAGAACACTGGCCAAAAATGACTCAAATATTTAAACATCAAATAAAAATAGATAAAAACATAGAAACACAGACTTAAAGTAATTTAAACAACCAAATAGTGCAAAAACATCTTCAACATACTTCCAAAACCGAACTCAGACCACATAATTAAAAAAACAAATATTTTAAAAAGAAAAAAACTAAATTTTCACTAAATTAATTAAACACAACACTCACTAAAGTAAATATATGATACTGAAGTAAGGCCAGTGCGAACTGCACCTCATCGTGGAGATGTTCTTGAACAGCGGGGTCGCGGGGCACCACGCAATGACCAGGTAACGGCGAAGGGGTTGCGCAGAGACTGGGTGGCTGGAAATCAGGTATGTGGGGCAATGCACTGTCGATCTAGAGGTACTCTAGGCGAGAGATGCGTTCGGAGGCCAGAAAGGAGTCTGGACGGAGGTGCGTGTGGCTGATAAGATGTGAGGACAGGGGGTTGGCGAGGCCGAGATAGGAGGGGTTGGTCACGCCTAGTGTGCAAGGCTGGTGAGAGGGATCTATGAGAACTGTACAAGAGCCAAGGTGCTGCAGAGGGGTTAATGGTACCCGGAAGCGGGAGAGGGAGTGTAAGGAGGGTGGCGCGATTGGATCCAGAGAGTTATAGGGGGGCTATGACACTGCAACACAGAGAATGGGGGTCGGGTGCTGGGTTGTGGCGAGGGAGGAAGGCTTCTCTGCGTTCTCTAGGGAGTGAACCAGGGTAAAATCTAGTATGAGGGCCATGCGGGGTGAATCGCTGTGCGGTGGAGCAAGCAGGGTAGTGGGATCTATTGGGCAGTTGGGGTGTCTGCTGCATGGAGAAAGGATGGTGAGGTTGAGGGGGATTTGTTGCTGGAAGAAGGAGGCCGACTGAGGTCTTGGACGAGGTGAGGGCAGAGGGCGGAATTCCTGGCAGTGTTGTGCAGGGAGAGCCGCATGTAGGGGATCCGCTGGAGGCAAGGTCGGCAGCAAGGGATAAGAAGGTGAAGGAGGTGGCGGCTCACGCGAGGGAGACTGGGAGAGAAAAGGAGAAGGGAAAAAACGGTGGCAGCTAGTGTTTGGAAATTAAGAAGAAAAAAAAGTGAAAGAAAAAGGGAAAGAAAACAAAATAAGAATAAATAAGATAAAATAAAATAAAAAAAATAATCAAATAAACCTTAATAAAATAACAAGGATGGGAATAATAATAATAATGACATTTAATAATACTATTAATTATAATGATCATAATAATAAGGTTAACAATTTTAGTTTTTACATGCAAAGTGAAACTAGTAATTTTAATAATAACAATAATGGTAATAACTAATAACAATAATTTAATTTTATTAATAATAATTTTATTTGAATTGTGAAACTGCGCGGTCTGTGCATGCCTCTAGTGACTGTGCGATCATCGTTAGTGAACTCTTGTCTGATTCAGAAGCTATAGCACCGGTGTCGGGATGTCTGCACGGTCTCTGCTAAAGATACAGTGCCTACACACCAGTCTAAACCCCATCCTAACTCTCGATATAAAAAAACCATAATAATTAATAACATATTTATTAAGATCTATAATAATAATAACAATAAATTATTAACAACCATAAAAAATAAAACAACACAATAAATCACAAACATCACTCATTTTAAATTTTCCAAAGGTAGGCGGAATGTGCCGATGTCTAAGCGGCTCCGCGTAGGACATCCAAAATTCGCTCTTCCCGGGCACTCAGTAACGTTAGCTAAAAAACGCGCACTTTTAACATGACTCAAACGTTTTTGGTCCGAGACTCAACCCGAACCCCAGCAAAAATTTTAAAAAGTCAAAGAAAATTATAAAATAAAATAAAAGACGGATCGGGGTGTGACATGTTTCCTTTAGTGAGACCTTTTTATAGGTTACTTATACAACCCTTGTGGACTTCGTGATACAGCTCTTATTTTTGGTAAGTTAGTGTCTCGCATTACATCAAATTAACCCAAGTGAAAATAATTTCATGTGATGTATTATCTATGGTTATTGCTTTGGGGACAAGATTCATTGTCTAAATTATCATATAGATATGGGTAAAAATTATAAATATTAGATTAATGTCTTAAAAGTTCCTTGAAACATTGAGTTGGGAGCACCTTGAGTACTGGAACTCATGATGTGAGGTTTGGTTATGGAACGTTTTGATGCAAGTAGTATTAAGGGTATGACTATAGGAGTTCCTAGACTATTAGTTCAAAATGAAACTCATGTTGGAGGATGATTGAATATCCTAGGTTTTTATTCCTAGGAATTAAAGAGTATAAGATATTAGTTGGTGGAATGTACAAAAACTAATGTGATGTGTGGTGTGCAGTAACTATTTAAAGCAATGAGAATCTGATTCTAAATTAGGGCACCTAGAGTGCTCGAGTTTGGTGTATTTTGTGCCTTATAGTATGTGGATAGCTGAAGAGGCATGTCTGTCTGTCCTTGAAGGTTCATGGATCATTGGAAAATCACTCTGATTAGCAAAAAGATTGGTTTTAAAGAGTCCTTTTAAGAATTTCTTATTATGTTATTTTTCATTCTTCTGGGTGTGTGTACTTTTTTGAATAATAATTGGGTGAAGAGTTGGTTATTTATAAATATTATGTTTTTGTATACGAATCTGAAATAAGTAGTGGTTGTAGATCACTAAAAAATTTGGTTTGGGGAAACCCATATTGTTAGCATCATGCGTGGTTGGTGTGAATAAAAAAGGATTAGGGGATTCGAGGTCAGTGTTTTTTTAGGTGTCTCTATAGTAAGATATGGCCCTAGAAATGGATCAGGGTACCATTCTATGTCTAACATGGGTTTCTAGCTAATTCAAATGTCATGTATTGGTGTAACATCTTGCATGTGGGGGTGATAGTTGATTGGGCTAGAGTTCATAACAAACCTATTGGTTTCTTGTAGATGTAAAACTAAAAAAATAGTGGATCATTAAATATAGTGACTTTTTATCTTGTAAAGTAAATCATTTTTAGTTTGTGGTGTATCTCTTTGAAACTAGGTATGAATAGACGATCATTTTTAGTCATTTCATTCAGTGATAGAATTTTTTGGCATCTGGTGAATAGATGTGTGCATTGCATGGCTCCAACGAGGATACACATATAGTGGGGAGTATTTTTCTAATCATCACTGAATGAAACTCTCTTGGGACAGGTCAAGGTTTTTTGAATGACTGATCATGGACAGTGGTTGTATCTAAAGAATATAGATGTGTAATGGAACCAAGAGGATCCAGTTTCATGATGAATTCCCAAGTTGTATTTCATATGGGGTGTTTCATAGAGATCAAATGTGTATTAGGACTTAGGGTGAGGTAGGAACAATCTACGAGTGAGACAGATCAGTCGTGAGCAAGTGCACTAATGAGATCTTACTAGCTGGTGTGACTTTTTGGTGAACCAACTAAGAATAATACTTCAAAGTTGGTCCAGATTTTAGTAAGGATATTAGATTTATTTAACAATTCCTCTACGGAATAATCCATCATCATTAGTAATTCATGGAGCATTATTTTTTGAGGTTGGTTACCATAGTATGAAGTCATCCAAAAGGAAATTGACTGGGGTTTTACACATAAACATTCATATAGTGGGATTTGATAGAATCAAGATCATCATATTAAGTATGAAATAGGTTCTTAAGGAATTTTTTGAGACTTCTACTAGATTTTGGCATGTTTGGGATTTGTTATTCAGTGGAACCTTGTTCATTTAGTTTTGGATATGGAATGAGTTTTGAGTATCAATTTTTAATATGTGTCTCATGTGTGATAAGGTACAATGTAACTGAACAACACAAGGTGACTCATTGTATATTCAGAATATTACTATTTATGGAGATTCCTATAGTGGGGAGTATCAAGTTATTTATTACTAATTTCTTGAAGACATCATGGTATGTTATGTTAGATAGATGCAACAATAATGATCTTAATGATAGGTGATAATGATATTTTGTCTTGATTTATATTATTCATTCATGAAATCACATTAGAAGAGTGTGATGGGAATTTAGGTATAAATTTGGTCCTGGGGTGATGAGTTTACATTTAAGGATGGAACAGGATGAACAACTTGTGGATATTGATCGAGGTAGATCGAGAGGTGTGATTCGTAAGATACCTCAACTTCATGAGGATGAGAAGTTACATGGTGGAGATATTGTAATAAACTATGTCATTATAGGTCATGGATTATGGAGGGTATTTTGTCTTTCTTTTCTAATGGAAATATTTTTTATATAATTAGGTGTTTAACTGAGGTTATTCATGTTTAAAAATATTTAAGAGGAGTTTTGGGGATTGAAAGAAATCTTGGTGGGTGACTTAATACTCGGCTGGTCATTAGGGGAAGCCTAGAGAATCCTGGGCCACTATAATAACCACCATCTTGAAAATGGGTCATGAAATATCCATATATGAAGGAAATAATCATTATAAAATTGGTAAGGCTACATCAAGTGGTAGATGACCCACCAGCTAATCGGAGGTTCACGTTGGGCGTTGTTCAAGTGAGAACCATTTTTTGTTTAGACACTGAATCCACTTCAACATTATCAGGATTGGATAAAATTTTTAAGGGTTATTCAACCATAATACTTTATTCTCCTAGATCCATGATTCTCTTATTATTTGGGGTGGATATATGGAAAACTATTGGTGAATTTGGGTGATGTCCACAGTTTTTCTTCAATCATGATTTTTATTTTGTTTCATGTGATAGGGAATCACTGATTCATTCATCTTGAATGATTCTTATTGGTATTAATTAACACTTGTGATCTTTTGAAATCATAATTATCTTTAAATTCTATTCCACTTGGTCGTCTTGGGCATCATTTGTCCCTTTGAATGATTTTTATTAGATAATTGGATAAAAATTCCACCAAATCTTGACTGAGCAGCCTGAGAATGATGGGGATTTAGATTAGCATATCTAGAGGATGTCTGGTGATGATTCAAAAGTGTATTTATAATAATTTTAATTGATGGAACTCCCCCTGGCTATTTTATTCCATGGGTTTTTATCACATTCAGTTGGATAATACATTGTATCATTGAATTGAATTAGGTATTTTTCGTACCTTTGATTCAAGAGTATGTTGGGAGTGGCCCATTCTTCATTGGAAGTTGTTTTGGAAGAGGTACATCACCTGATTTATTTCTCCTAAATTAAAAAATATAATTATAATAAATTTTTTTTGTTTTTTTCACACTATATGGATTTAGCCCAAAGTAAGTTTGGGTGAGCATTAAGAAACTTCCATGGATGGTCATTAATGGTTCCTTCTAGACTATGTTCTCTATGTAGGTTTTCTAGAATGTATACCTTTTTCCTTGGGATAGGAATTTTCATGTGATCATTTAATTAGTTATAATTTAGTTATAATTTATTAAATTATAATTATCATTCTTGAGTTAGAACTTTTGGCGATTGTAGGAGGCCAAATGGACTTGGAAAACATTGAAAAAGTAGTTGGCATTTTCATGGATGGGATTTGGCTCCATTTTGAGGTTGTTGATTCAATTTGATCTATACTTTGTTATTATTTATGGTTTTTTAGTATGTGATATGTTGTTAAACATATTGGGTAAATAACCCCTTAGTTCATAATTGTATGATGAAATTTATGTAAATCTTAATTAGTTAATGATATATAGGTCATAGATTATTAAAGGAATGATTCCTAATGTTACTAAACAATTCTCCAAGGTTCAAAATTGATTGTTTTTCACTAGATTCATGCCAATCCTTGATGGTCATGGAATTGATCAAATTTGGTGTGCATGTGTATCCTCGTGATATCTATGCTTGATGTTTGATCGCATTTGGTGACTGTGTGAATCCTATTAAGACCTATTATTGATTTTTGATTGCATGTGGTGTGTATTTTTAGTCTCTTGAGACCTATGATTGATGTTTACTCACATGTATATTGGACATAGTTATGAATATTCCTTTTCTAGATATACTATTGATATTTCATTTTGTATCTTATGTTGCATGTGATGTTCCTCTACCTTTTTCAATTGAGAGTATAGGTTAATCCATATAGAATACCCCACTGAGAGGAATATTTTAGACGTTTATTTAGCATGTACATGGGATATCACTTATAGGGGGATGTGTGATGTATTTTTTTACACATTCCCATCATGGGGGTGTTTTAGGAAGATGCTTGGAATTCCTTCTTGAATGGATCCAAAACCTGTATGATCGGGGTTTATGTTTACATAGTAAGTTCCTGACCAATCAAGATATGGGTGGGGTAGGTTACCTATTCCATGGTGATTATATGTTATGATTATCAATTTTATATATTTTAATATTTAAATTATATTGATATTATTGCATGAATGAGAACTACTTTTACCAATTTGTAACTAGACCGTATTTTTGGATTCCAATTGAATTATAATCACACCCAAATCGGACAGCAATGAAACATGAGTACCAAAGAATACTTCATTTTTTCTAGGTAAAAAATTGACATAGAACCATGTTTTTTGTTGAGAGGCATAGCTCACTATGATTCTGGATACCGGGATGAGGCATTTCTAGGATTTTTTTGCATAGAATCATTTTTATTTTGATCCATTAATATCTTATATTTATGATTGGAATAGTGGGAGATCAGTTCCCTCGTATTCTAGTTTGACTATTCAAGTCTTTTGTTTCCACAACCATTCATTATAAATGGTAAAAATATTGTTTTTATGTAATATAATTATATATTGTACCATGTCTCGTTATTAATATGTTACATTACATTTTGGTTGAGGGTATAGTCTCCCCGCATTTCACTTTGGACCCTCACAACTAGTTTGTGGCCTATATAATATAGGGATTCATGCCAAAGGTCAAATGTAACTATAGATCAGACCTAGAGATTTGGTTGGGGTGTTACCCACAAGGGATTTGTTGAACTCGAGCATTAATAAATTTACTATATTATTATAACTAGAATAACATCGATCACATAGGATCATTAATAATAATTATAACTAAAAAATTGGATCTTTGTATTGAATTTCGACACAATGGGTGCTCTATATACTACATTGAATACGAAATACAATTATAATCATTCAAAATCACTTTGGTATTACATCTCTCAAATCATCTTGATTTTTTGTTAGCTCTATTTTATCTATTTAGTGTAACTTCATCAGGTTTTGGAAAATTATGTATCATATTCTAATCCTTGAAATATTTAATCAGAAGTTTTAAACTAGAAAAAATAGAACATAAATAAAAACCCTTCAACTTTACTCAAATTCATTATAATTAATTGTATTGGTATTTCTAAAAAAGGTATAAGAAACAAGTCACTTGACTCAAAGATCTCCCCCTTTTTGATAATAAAAAGAAAAAAATAAAATCTAGTTTTAAAAGAGTAAATAAAGAAAAATATCATATAACTCAGGATAAATATCCCACAAAGTATTAAAATCTGTATAACCTAAAAAACATCACTAAAAAACACATTATTAAAAAATTTACCAGTCATTAATAAATGAAAATTTCAATGAATAATCTAATCTCCATAAAAGTATCATAGGTCTCCCCTTTGTGATTATTAAAAAGAAAACCAAAAATTATGAATCATATAGAATTATGCAGTAAAATAATAAATTATTGTAACTTCAATACAATATACTCTTAATATAAAATATTATTTATACATATTAATTCTCCACATTTTTCTTGTCCTAGAAACTCATAACAGTCACCCCCTTAACAATAAAAAAAGACAGAAACTTTATACCATTTTGTGATTATCAAAGAAATATTGAAAAATAAAATTTGAAATGGAAAATAAAGGTGGTATATATAAAATTAAAATAAAATTTTCAAAGGTATCTATATATACATAGGGATGATCTTATAATAATGAATATGGTTCTAAAATTTGTATTCCAAACTATTTCTGTTGCTTTCATCAGGGTCTGCCTACGGTTCAGTATGTTCAGTATGAATGTGGGCACCATCTTTTTTTGTTACCATGAATTATAACTTCCCAATGGTGGAGAACATTAATCACTTTCAATGGAGGTGTATTATCTTTGATCAAAATATCATGATGGGGTGTCAGTTACTCCTTGCATGGATTCCTCCTTGGACTATATTTCCTAGTTCATGTCTCCCTCATATATTTAATCCGTGTTCATAGAATCATTCCTAGTTCCACCTTTTTGTGGACACCAGTTAATTACACTACTTAAATATTTTCATATATCTTTCTCCATGACAGGACAGGAACCTTTGGTCAGTAGAGTAGTCACATGGGTCACCGTTGGTCTTGTCGGGATGTTGGGTGCATTGGTCACCTATATTATTACTCTTTGGAAGGAATATCATATGAGGTGTATTAATCTTTGAACCTGAGGAATCTTATGACAATCAAGAGGTAACAACACCAGTTCAGTAAGTCTTCCAAGGATTCTTTCCTCATTTATCTCACACTTATCCATGGGGTAGGTATTTTGGTTCTAAACACAAGCTCTATGTCCTGCAGAGACATATCAGGAAGTCTTGGTAACATGGATCAAGGAATGAGTTTACCAGCCTCTCAAGATAGAATTGGGATGATTAGAATTCCCCATAGAGGTAGATTGATGAGGTGAGTTCCAATGAGGGATGATTTCACACCTGATATTACCGTTGTGTGGATCGAACCACCCATAGAGGAAGATTCAAAGGTCGTGTCCCTGTGATGGATACCATTGTAGGTATTGATCCTCAAGTGGTTGTCTTATATACCATATTCAGAATACAGGGATCAAAACCAACGTATTTTAATGTTATAGTTTAATTTAATGTGATATAATTTATCCCTTCAATTTAATTCCATGTTGTAAGGATACTCATGCCGCAAAAGGATCATCATTGGGGGGAGGCATGCAGCTTATGCATTGATGTTTCCCATCAAACCTAAGATTACCAATGAGGGTATTAATGTAAGAACATGGATCCTATTTTCAGGTATGGATCTTGTTTTCTAGATTTTTTGAGAAAAAGGGGAGTTTTTTAAAATTTAAAGAGTACACACCATGTACATTAAATGAACATACAATGTACTTTTCTTTTTCATTGATAAATCGGACCGGGGTTACGTCTCATTTTTAAAACACCCTTCTTCTAGCTCTGTCTCATCTAAGATAGACCAAGAGTGATGATTCTTCTTCAAGCCCTCGACTCATTTTCGGTGCTCTAAATCAAACACTGTTGATTTCGTTGCAATTGACATGGTGAGTTATTCCTTACTCTAGAGCCTCATCTCTTGATTTATCCTCTTTTGTGAGATATTCTTGGTTGAGAAAACATTACTCTTTTGTAGATCTATTGTGTTAAAGTTCGATTGAAAGGCTGAGGTTCAACTATATTGATCGTATAACATCGAGTTAGGTGGTTTGTGACTTTTCATATATTTTCTATAAATTATATGTGTAAAAAAGTTCCCAATACCCTATTTTAGGGTATTGTGTGTTTAGGTAATTTAACCTTTTAATGCATGTTATGCCTTGATTGCTTGAGTTAGATATCTTTTTTGAGAATAGGGTTTAATTACATTGTTTGGGATGTATTTTTCCATATTTGAACTAATATTGGCTGTTGGGTCTAGTTTTTCCTCTTAGGTGATCTTTTTTACGTGCCTAATGATGTTAGGATAGATTGATATTGTCTGACTATCTTGTGCTATTCCATGTAGCTTTTTATCAAAGTACTGTATTGTGATTTACTTTTGTTTTTGGGTATCATTCTTGGATTATTGACTTACATATGGTTGTGGGAACCTAGTGTAGATAGACCATAGGAGGAATGGACACTCAGGGATTTCCCAGAGAGTTTGTTATACTTTTACGGGGTGATACCATAGAGGGGTGGACATGTTTTCTCCCTCATAGTGTCTGTAGTTCCACGTTGTGAGGCCATAGGGGGAATTGGATGTTGAGTTCTTCCTCATAGTGTTTGTAGATTACTACTGCGAGACCACTGGGGGAATTAACGGTGAGTTCTTCCTCAGAGAGTCTTCGTTAAGCTGAACTAAAGGTGCTAGACTGTGAGAACTTCCCAGAGGGATGATTGAGATTTTTTGGTTATTTATTTGAATAAATGTAAGTAGATGTAGTGGAAAAATTAGGATATCTTACTTTTGAGTACTTTCTTGTTTGTTACTTCGTTTTCCATATTGTCTTCCACATTTATTCACTAATAGTTAGGCACAAATCTTTAGGTGGTTTCCTACTATGATTCATCTCACACCATGTTTGGGTCATGCTTTTGGGCCCAAATAGATTATATTTTTGAAGGTATAGATAAGGTAAAACACTCTTCTACTTCGGGTACTTGACTGTAGTGGAGCTAAAGAGCATGGGACCAAGCTTAGGCTAACGATGCTGCAAAAGATAATTTATTTTCTTTGTACTTTGGTTTAGTACAGTATCTTTTCATTGTGGCTTGTTTGGTTGTTTTCCAATACATATGTGACATGCATCATTTATATATGTGCTCGGGTTGTTTATTTACTTATAGCCTTCAATTGTAAACTGTTGTATGGTATTACTACTTCTAATATTGTTATATGATTTTTAGTCCGCTTTGTTACACTGGCAATGACGAAATAATTTCTCTACTATCTAACCCATGTCCCTTTCTGAAAGTTGATAGCCTCTAGTGTTTGGGGAAATTCACTTGAGGCCATGTGACCAACCGGTTACAGGGCACCTTTGGGCGGCACCCTAAAACAGGGATGTTACAAAGTGGTATCAAAGGCATTCTATTCTTCTGGACTTACTGTTTGGAGCTTATAGACATTGATAGGAATGAATAGGTACTAGGTAATATGCTTTTCATGGGAGTATCTAACCTGTGTAGAGGGAAAATCCAATTTACCTCGTTTATTGTAATTTTTCTGGTTTTCCAATTATTATATTTGATTTTATTTCACCATTGGGTGCTTCATATGTTTTGTGTTGTTATTTTTGAGGTTTTAGAGGTTCTATTTCTATTGCAACCTAATGAGATGAGGGTATTTCATCTCATGCATCATATAGGAACCTACTAGAGATCACATGCCATGCATTATTTTCATGACATTTATGGTGCATTACTAATTGCATGTTTTCATGATAGATATAGTGCTAGATATGCATTTTGTTGTGATAGATGCCTTGATAGAATACATGCTATTTGATAGGGTATTGAATTATGTATGGTTTTGTTTGAATGAATGACATACTCTGGTCCCTGATGTGTTATGGGCCCTCATGGATCTGAATTGGGTGGATCATATGATTTATTGCTCTATTATTCCCTATAATACACATGTATAAGATTTCAATCTTTGATTCGCGAGGAGTATGGTCCCCCAGATCAGATTTGGGAACATTAACCATTTGTTTTAGTGATTTATGGGCTTCTATAGTAGTTTCTACATCTTACTATTTGGAAAACCCCAGGAAACATATTGTGTATTGATGAATACACGTGATGTACCCTTCTGTTTGGGAAGGAACAACTTTTCTTAAGTAAATTTCATGTACTCTATGTACACGTCGTGTATTCCTTAACCATGTGACTGGCTGTGTGGGTAGAGACACGTGGTTGGGAAATTTTTGGTGGTGCACACTGTGTACTTAGAGTTCATACCATGTTGTATGGACCGTGTATCCGGTCGTATGACAATGACACGGGTGGTTAAGACATAAGTGGTACAGGTCGTGTCTTGGGAAAACGAGCTGTGTTGTAGAGACCTTGTATCCGGCCATGTGACCAATGACACGAGTGGATGAAAATCATGTACTACACATCATATACATCCAGAACATGCTGGGTGGAATCGACATGTAACCGGTTGTGGGACTAATTATACGGGTCAGTGGATTCCTTATAGTACATGTTGTGTCTGACAGAAACACATCGTATAGTCTTTTCCTAAGAGAACCATGTGTCTTAGCCGAGTAGAGGAACTCATGCAAGGGAATCGATTCAAGTACATGACGAGTCCATGGAAGGAACACACCATGTGTAGGGGTGTTACATGACCAGTTATAGAAGAAGTACACACCCATGTAAAGGTTCAAAATAACACACCATGTAGGGGTAATACACGTCATGTACTCTAATTTTATAAGCATGAATGTTTTTTTCTCCTGTTCTTTTCCAAAAATTCCAAGCTTTAATTCCTGAGAATCTTGAACTGAGGTGTGTGTTTGACCATGCAGGTTCATGCCACCAAGATGACCTATAGTTGTTCGCTAGAAACAAATAAATGATTAGAATCCCAACATGGTAGACCAGGGACTACAATTAGACCCTCCCATCGTGCATGTTGTGGCACAAGAAGTTATTCCAAATATTGGTGTCGATTCACAGTTCTGAGAGTCCTTTATGAGGTTTATGCAGACCTTCAGGGGAGTAACGCATCCTGCCCCGTTTATGGAAGAGTTGACATGGGTTTTTCATTCAGATAATCTTCCTAAAATCTCAAGGGATAGAGGACTCAAGTTGCAGAGTTGTGGTTAGAAGCCGTGTTGTGGATATTCGAGCATTTGGAGAGGCCTCTAGAGAAGAGTCTAATATTCGCTACATATATGATTCAAGATTACGCCAAACGATGGTGGGATGAAATCTCACAGGTAGGACGCCATCAGATTATGTCTTAGTATGAGTACCAACGTACCATCTACGATTACTTCTACCTAGATACTTTTGGGTTGACTAAGCCAGAGATTTCATGAGTTTGGAATAGGGTACTCTTTCATTCATGGAGTATTCTTCTCGCTTCACAGTGTTGTAGCACTTCACACCCATCCTAGGGGGTGATGATTTTTTTCTAGCAAGGTTGTGGATGGTCTCCAGAATGACATTTGATCTTAGGTGAACATCTTCTGGTTGACTTACATCACTTCTATAATCAAGTAAGCGACGATTACTGAGCATTAACTGAGGCATTATGGAGTTGTGGGCCGGGGTGGTTCATCATCTAGAGTTGCTGCTTCTCTGGTTGATAGTAGTAAGCACCACCGGGAGTCTACACATAGAGATCTGAGTAGGCGGGATACACCTTCTAGTAGTCAGGTGGTTTGCTACTAGTGTGGGAAAGGTAGTCATACGAGGAAAAATTTCTCGAGAGACCTAGTTAAGTGCCAATATTATGAAAAAATTGGTCATCTTCAGGGTTTTTCCAGTTTTTTTCACTAGCAGATGGTGACAGAGGTTCTTTTATGACCCCTAATTCAATATAAGGACCACCAGTTTCTCATCTTCTAGGGAACTAGAGTTCGTTTAGCTACTCAAGCCGAGGTTGAGGTCGTGGTCGAGGTAGCTAGTCGCCAGGATTTCTGCAATAACAGGGTGGATTAGTTCATGGTGTTCAGGCAGGGTTGCAGGGTTGCAGTAAAGGTCAAACTTTTGTAGTGGAGTAGACCCAGTAGGAGCAGGATCCCGAACCCTCTATAGAGAGTTACAATTATAGTTTCATCTATTTTAGCTTCTGAAATTTTTTATATAAGGGTTTCACATAGTTTCATATATGTTGATGTTGTTAATAGCCTTGGGCTCTGTATCTTTACTTCTACTAAGGTCTTGACACTGGACACACTATTGGGGTCTAGAACGGCTAGTGTACGTTAGTGCAATAAGTGCCCTCTTAAGGTTGGTGGGTTTCACTTCTTATGGGACCTCTATGTCTTAGTGATTAAAGGCTATGATTTCATTCTGAAAATAGATTGTTTAATTCCCTTCTATGTATCTTTCAATTTTTTTCTCCGTAGGGTGAGTTTCACATCACCATAGGGTGGTTTGTTTCTACATAAGGGTTAATGGGATGTCTAGGTGAGTAGAGCGGGACCCAAGAATCAGGGGTCGGGAGGAGTTACATCCCATATTTTTTAGTCTGTATCTGGATGAACATGGGACTTCATAGAGGGAAATACCTTGATTGGTGGATAGTTTCAGGGATATCTTTCCAGAGGTCTTTTCAGGTTTTCCCTCCATAGTGAGGTAGATTTTCGATTGAGATTGTTTCTGGGGAAGCACCATTGTCCACACCTCCATATAGGAGGGATACAATAGTGTTATAAGAGCTCAACAAATAGTTAGAGGAGTTACAGGAAAAGGGTTCCATCCAACCCAGTACTTCTCCTTGGGGTTCGACTATCCTATTTGCAAAGAAGGCAGACGATAACCACAAACTATATGTGGTTTATCGAAAGATGAACCAGTTGACGGTCAAAAACCGATTTCCCTTACTGAGGATTGATGATATATTTGATCTTCTTAGAGTAGCTCAGGTGTTCTCAAATATTGACTTTAGATCTGGTTATCATCAGATATGCTCTAGACCATCAGATATACCTCTCACAGCCTTTCGGAGTAGGTATGGTCTATACAAGTATATGGTTATGTCGTTCGATCTCATAAATTTTCCTATAGTTTTTATGGAACTGAAGAACCGAGTGTTCCATCCATACTCGGATTCATTTGTGGTGGTTTTCATGGATGATATCTTGGTGTACTCTCACACTTGACATGACCATGCTACCCATTTTAAGTTCATTTTGAGTACACTAAGAGAGAATCAATAATATGATAAGCTCTCAAAATTCCACTTTTGGATGGACCAAATTCACTTACTGGGTTGTGTTATCTCAGAGACAGTAGTATCAGTTGACCTAGATAAAGAGAGAGTAGTAGTTTCCTTGGAGCAGCTGAAGAAATTCTTTGAGGTATAGAGTTTTATAGGTCTGGATGGTTACTACAGACGTTTTATACAGGACTTTTCATGCATAAAAATACCAACTAATGGGCATGACTAAGAAGGGTCTGAAGTACATGTCGAAATATTCTAGCGATTCATCCTTCTAGGAGATAAAAGTAAGGTTGAATTCAGCATAGATACTAGTTTTTCAGAGCTGGGAAAGAGTTATACTATTTATTGGGATACCTCGGGTATTGGAATGGGAGTAGTTCTTATGCACAGGGAAGGAGTCATCGTGTATGGGTCTCGACAGTTGATACCAAATGAGAATAATTATCTGATGCACGATCTTGAGTTGGTCACAATTGTTCATGTTTTATTCTATTGGAGACATTAACTTTTGGGAGATCATTTTGTGGTGTACACCGACCCCAACAGTCTCTAGTATATCATTACCCAACATGACCTGAAATTGAGGCAGTGAAGGGGGGTTCAGTACCTTTAGTCTTTTGACTTTGAACTTGCCTACATGCCAGGGAAAGGAAACACAGTGGATTATGCGTTGATCAGGATAAATCAGATACAAGCAGTTTAAGAGGCCAGCAGTGAGTATAAGCTTATGTCTCTATTCTCTGAGATGCACTTGGAAGTGCATGACAGAGAGGGGAGATGTTTCTTTCGTCTATAGTAGTTACCTCTAGTCTACTTGATCGAGTACGAATGAGGCAGCTATTAGATAATGAAGGCATAGTTATATAGGAGAGTGTGTTAGGATAGGCCGGTATCCCTAGATGGACCATAGGTGAGGATGAGATCTTTCGTTTTCATGGGAACATATGGGTGTTAGCAGACATACGTGAGGATCTTATGTTGGATTCTCATTCCTTGGTTTGGGAAATTCATCTGGGTGTTACCAAGATATATCTAGATCAACACCATCAGTATTTTAGGTAAGGTATGAATATGGATGTTGCTAATTTTGTCATGATATGTTCCACAAGTCAGTATGTGAAGGCGGAGCATCAGCGACCAGCAAGTATTTTGCAGCAGTTACCTATTCGTAAGTGGAAGTGGAATGATGTCGCAATGTACTTCGTGACAGGATTATTGATCTCAACTCAGGGGAATGATGCAGTTTTTGTTATCATTAACAGACTCATGAAGGTTTCACACTTCCAACCAATCAAGGAGACCTTTAGTGTTGATGGTCTAGGATGTTTGTACGTCTGGGACATTGTAGGTTTACATGGAGTCCCAGAATCCATTGTTTCGGATAGGGATGCACATTTTACTTCCTGGGTTTGGCAGGGACTGCAGAGTTCTTTGGGTACACAGGTACTTCTGAGTACATCTTACCATCCCCCAAACAGATGGCCAGTTCGAGCGTACAATTTGGGTGCTGGAGGACATGCTTCGAGCATGCATCATAGATGATGGAGGTTCTTGGGAGAAGTTCATACCTCTTGTGGAGTTTTCCTATAATAATAGTTTTCATGTGACTATTTAGATGGGACCTTTTGAGGCATTGTAAGGTAAGTCATTCCAATCACCTATATGTTTTCTAGATGTTGGAGAGGCCGTTGTGCTAGGCCCTCGTGTTGTCCAGGAGACCTCAGAGCAAATAGAGTTGATTCAGATGAGGATGGCTACTACACAGTCACAACAGAAGTCTTATGATGATAGATGGAGATGACCTATGGAGTTCACGGTTGGAGATCAGATTTCTCTATGTGTCACACCACGGTTGGGACACAAGAGGGTTGGGAGATAGGGTAAGCTTTCCCTAATATATGTTAGGTCATTTAACATTTTAGAAAGAGTTAGTCTGGTTGCTTATCAGTTGTAGTTACCTCAGATGTACTAGGCTATTCACGATGTCTTCCACGTTTCATAGCTACTATGTTACTTCTCAAACTTGTCTCATGTTTTTCAACCCGATGAGGTTGAGTTGGAGGTGGATGCATTGTTCGAGGAGTATCCTCTCTAGATTGTTGATCGTAGCGCAATGGTTCTCCGTGGTCGGTATGTTCCACTGGTACAGGTGCTATAGAACCATGGGAAAGTACATAATGAGAATTTGGAGAGGGATGTTGAAGTGCAATCATAGTGGTCGGAGATGTTTGAGTATTCTTCTTCATCACCAACTTTCTAGGGAAATTTGGGGACAAATTTCTTTAAGGGGGGGAAGTTTGTAAGAACCTCGATCCTCTTTTGATTTATGGATCTTGTTTTCTGGTGTTTCTGAGAAAAAGGGGAGTTTTTTAAAATTTAAAGATTACACACTGTGTACATTAAATGAACATTCCTTTTACTTTTATTTTTATTTTTAAAATTGGAATGGGGTCGCATCTTGTTTTCAGAAGACCCATCTTCTGGCTCATTCTCGTCTAGGAGTGAACAAGAACAATGATTCTTCTTTGAGCCCTAAACTCTTCATCTCTGCTCTGAATCGAACACCGTCGATTGTGTTAGAATTTTCACAGTGAGTTATTCCTTCTTCTGTAGCCTCATCTCTTTATTTCTCCTCTTTCTTGAGATATCTATGGTTGAGTGTTATTCACATTTTTGTAGATATATGATGTTCTAGGTTTATTCAAAGGAGTAGGTTCAACTATATTGATTGTACAACGTCAAGGTAGGTGGTTTTTTCCTCTCCATACTTTTTCTTTGAATTATATGTAAAAACGTTCCCAATACCCTAGTTTTTGGTATTGCGTGTTTATGGAATTTAACCCATTAATTCTTTCTATGCCTTCATTACTTGAGTTAGTGATCTTGATTGAGAATAGTGTTTAATTACCTTTCTATAGATGTGTTTTCCCATGTTTGAACTAATTTTGGATATTGGGTCTAGTTTTTCCTATTAGGTTGCTCTATTTTCTATGCCTAGTAATATTATGATGGATTGATACTATCTAACTTGCTTATTCTATGCCTTGTAGTTGTTTATCCAAGTAGTATATTGTGATTTTATTTGGCTTCTAGATATCGTTTGTGCATTATTGACTTACGCAAGGCTGTGGGAACCTTGTGTAGTTAGGCCATTGGGGAAATGGATGCTGAGGGCTTTCCCAGAGTGTTTGTTATACTTTTATGTTGTGAGACCATGGGGGGGATGGATGTGTTTTCTCCCCCAGATTGTCTGTAGTTCCATATTGCGAGACCACAGGGGGAATTGATGGTGAGTACTTCCTCAAAGAGTCTTCGTTAAGAGAAAGAAGAGGGGTTAGACTATTAAAAATTCCCAGAGGGTGGATTAATATTGTTTAGTTGTTTATTTTCATAAATGTAAGTAAATGTAGTTGAAACTATTGGATTTATTACTTTTGAGTAATTCCTTGTTTATTACTTCATTTTTCATATTGTCTTCCATATTTATTCACTGAGAGTTAGGAATGGATCTTCGGGTCGTTTCCTATTGGGATTTATCTCTCACCCAGTTTGGGTCATGCTTTTGGTCCCAAACAGATTATACTAATACAGGTATAGATAATGGAAAGTTCCCTTATACTTTATATACTTGACTGATGTGGAACTGGAGAGCATGGATCCAATATGAGGCTTTTGATGCTACTGGAGTTTATTTGATTACTTTGTACTTTGGTTTAGTACTGTATTTAATCATTGTGACTTGTTTGGCTATTTTCCTGGACATATGTGACATGTATCATTTATATATGTGATCTGATTGTGTATTCACTTTTATTATTATGTTGTTAACTATTTTATAGTATTACTGCTTCCGTTATTGTTAGCTGATTACTATTCCGTTGTGTTACTCTTCCAATGAGGTAATAGTTTCCCCACAATCACATCCAAGGCCCTCACTGCAAGTTGTTAGCCTCTCGAATTTGGAGAAATTTTCTTGAGGCCATGTGGCCAACTAGTTACAGGGAACCACTGGGTGGCCCCAAGAACCGGTACATTACAAAGTGGTATCAGAGGAATTATTTTCTGCTTGACATACTATTTGGAGCCTATATACAGGGATAGGAAGGAATATGTTCTTGGTAATATGCTGTTCTCGGGAGTAGCTAACCCATGTATAGGGAAAATCCAATTTTCCTCATTTATTGATTTTTTTTCAATTATTATAGTTTATTTTATTTCACTTTTGGGTGCATCACAAGTCTTTTGTTATTATTTTTTCTGTTGTTGTTGTTCTATTTCTGTTTCAACCTAATGATATTTGGGTATTCCATCACATGTATAATATAGGCACCTGCGTGAGATCACATTCCATGCATTCTTGTCATGATATTATGGTGAATTATGGATTGCATGTTGTTGTAATACATGTTGTTCTATATATGAATACTATTGTGATTGATGCTTGGATAGAATACATGTTGTTTCATAGGGTATTGGATTTTCTATGGTTTAATTTAAATAAATGCCAAACATTGGTCCCTAAGGTGTTATGGGCACTCATGGATCAGAATTGGGTGGATCATATGATTGATTTCACTATTATTCCTAGTGATATAGATATATAAGATGTCTAGCCTTCACTCACGGGGAATATGGGCCGTCACATATTGTAATTTGGCACTTTAACAATTTTTAAGTGATTTATGGGATTTTGGAGTAGTTTTGGAGGCCTACTATCTAAAAAATCCCAAAATACAAAGTGTGTAATGACGAATACACACCATGAACCCTTCTATTCAAGAAGGAACAACTTTTCTTAAGTGAAATTCGTGTACTGTATGAACAGGCCATGTAATCCTTAACCATGTGACTGGTTGTGTGGGTAGAGACATGGGCATGGGAAATTTTTTGTGGTGCACACCATGTACTTAGAGTACACTCCGTGTTGTATGGACTGTGTATCCAGTCATGTGAAAAATACATAGGTGGTTAATACATACGTGGTACATTTCATTTCTAGGGAGAACACGTCGTGTTGTAGAGACCATGTATCCAGTCATGTTACCAACAACATAGGTGGATCAAAATTAGGTAGTACATGATGTGTCTATCTTAAACATGCCATGTGGATTCGACCATGTGACTAACAACATGGGTCAGTGGATTCCTTCTAGTACACGATGTGTCTGACATAAACAAGTTGTGTAGTCTTTTCTAAGAAAACTGTGTGGCTCAGCCGTGTAGTGGAACTTGGGAAGGGATAATCGTTTCAAGTACAAGAAGTGTCCACTGGAGGAACACACGGTGTGCAGGGTTGTTACACGACCAGTTTTGGCAGAATTACATGCCCATATAAAGGTTTAAGGGAACTCAACATGTAGGGGTCATGCATTCCATGTACTCCTATTTTGTAAAACATGAATGTTTTCTTTATCTTCTTCCTTTCTTGCACATCCATGTTATAGTTCTAGATAATCATGAACTAAGGTGTGTGTTTGACCATGTAGAGTCCTTCCACCAAGAATACCTCGGGATTTTTCAGGATTATTATTCATGATATGTTAAAATAATTACCCCTTTGACCATAGTCTACCTTCTAAAGTCATTTTTTGACACATAAATCGAATATGTTTAGAACATCCAACTTAAAAATAATTGATTAAAAAAATTATATAACATGTTAATAGGTGAAATAAAAGTAAAAATAAACATGATAAAGGTTCTCAAAAATTAAATGATTAAGATATTTTTATTATTCAGGGGGAATGAGACATGTGTGACAAGTTAGACTAAAGGTATGAGATTTCATCTCAATTTACATTCTATTGAGACTTATCTGTTATTATAAACTAATTCACTAATATGTGGTGTATATACTATCCATTTGAAAATTAATACAATGAATCACTTATGTATTTTAATTTTCACATTGAATTATCTCATCCAAGGGGTTTGGACATGAAAATTATGAAGTGGTAAAAGTTATCATTGAAATTAAATTTATTTTGTGATTTCCAACTATATCTTATAAAAATAAATTCCTTATGATAATTTTTCATGGTACATTACATTTATATTAAATATATATATTCTTGTGAAATAGATTTGATTATTTCCTTAACTGTATACCATTTATACCTAAGGTGATAACTTTGAATTTCATTTTATTAACTGAGGAAATATTGATAAGTATGTATCTTTTAATCCATGTAGATGTTTGATATGGAACATTGTTCACTAATTAAATAGATAATTCAATAAATGAGGAATAATTTTCAATTTTACGAATCAGGTTCTAGATAGGTTAATGGAAGCCTCTCTATGCATTTATAGTATCATGGGACAAAATTATTTTGAAAAACAATTCATGTTTGTAACCAATATGTTTTAAACAATCTAGCGAAAGGTCTTGATGTTAGAGTTACTGTTTCTGAAACCAAATCAATTTCTAAATAGTGTGTTTTAAACTGTCTTTTGAGTTCCTGGGAAACATTATATATGATAATTAATCAATGAATTTATTTTAGATATTATTATTTAGAGGATTTTCACTATGAAAAAACATATAGATGCATTTAATTCTAAGTTAATTGATTAAATTGCACATTTTACCATTTTATTACCTTTTCATATTGATTATTCTCATTGATTTATTGTTAATTCGGTTGTACTTTACCCTTACTGATCATTTGAGATCACCTTTTTTCATTCCCCAAGGTATAGAGATAAATTCTTGGAATGAGTTTCAAGGATATTGAGCATTTTATTTTGTTTTGTGTTATGTTTTTTCATTCCCAATGTAAAATTGGTTCCATTTATGTTACTTGGTTTTCCAAAACTACAAATATTTTTTTTCCTTTGGGGTTTGATTCCTTGTAATTATGCCAATATAATAAAATGAGGCACCAGATATGAGATTCTAGGGCTGGGTTGTTATAGTTGGTATCAACAAGAGTTTAATAGAAACCATAGAAACTAGATTTAGGAAAACATATATTAGGGAACATTACCCTGATATATACTTCAAGGATAAGTAAAGAAGAACATCCTAAAAGCCATGTTTTTTATTATGAAATTAGATATACATAAATTTTTCAATTTATGTTATGTATTTAAATTGTTTTTGGTAATATAAATTATGTTTCATAATAATATGAACTAATTTACCATATGAATTAATTTTGAAATGGTGAATAGTAGAAGGAATGTGCACCTAACCAATGTATGTGATCCAAAGTGTAAGAATGACTACATATTTTTTGGTCTTAAGACAATATTTAAAAGGTAACTAGTATCCAAAACATTGTCATTATATGACTAAATAGTAAAATGTACTAACAAGAAAAAAAATAATTATCTAAGAATTATGGCTTAAGAGGGAAGAACAGGAAGAAAAGGATAGCTAAGGAAAAGATAGATAAAGGGAAGAAGTGGAAAAAGTATTTTCCCATATATAATAATTATAAAAGTAATCACCTGGGGAAATGCTTAAAATGATTGGGAGTTTTTTATAGGTTCGTAGAAAAGTTCCTCTAAAAACATAATGAAAAGGGAATAAATAAAAAAAACTATTATTCAGTGTTGAAATGGTAGTTAAATGGTCACTACATAAATAAATTCCCCAAGCATAAAGGGAATATACCTCAGAACAACCTAACGGATCATGATAAATATTTTCATATTATAATTGATACAGAAGAATGATTAATTTTCTTAACTTTGGATTCAAGAATTATGTCATTTGAGTATGTTATCAATGATGTATTAGTTATAATAATTATGGAATATATGAGGATTTAACTAAAATAAATTTTCATTAAGGATTTGGAAGTGTATGTTGAATGGTACTAAAGAAAAAGAAAAAAATATTCAGTGATAACTGGAACTTCCTTGAAAAAAATATGGTTGAGGGAAAGATAACCCTAACTATATTCTTGATACTGAGATAATGATTTTTGGAAAAAAAAATATATGATTTATTTGGATAATGTAAATTTAATACTATCGAATACATTGGAACTGATTAATAGTTTGTTTAAAAAGTTGTTTATCCCAGCATTGATAGGGTTTACAATATTTTTGGATTTCAGGAATATGTCTAGAAATTATTATTTTTTTAATTAATTAATAAGTAAGCATGCATGTTTTTAATAATGTTTTTTTTGTAAATCAAGATATTACAAAATATTAAAATAATAAATTATAAAGGTATTCGCATGTTTGGTATGTGATGATTAAGAGCCACTTCATGTTGTTTGATAGGTTTATTTTGGAAATTTAGTGTCTTACTTTCTAAAGTATTGGATCATAATCTTTTTTAAAAGCTAACCATTTATTAAATGTTTTAAGATGGTATTTTGAAAATTATTTAGATGTTAATGTATTACTTCACCATATGATGTATCCTCTTAAAATAGATCGTGTAGAAATAATTCATCGTAAAAACATAGAATAAGATTGTTCTAAGGAAATAGAAATGCAACAAAGAATTATAATTATATATATAAATATAGAGTGAAATAAAACATCAAATCATGGAAAGGATTCTTGAAATAAAAATTTAATTGTATTTTATTCAAATTAGATGAATTAAATTGTCCATTAGATCTTCACAGATTTATGGTTTTGAGTCACTAATCTTTCCATTGATAATTGGATTTCTTATGAAAAATGAACATACTTATTTACACTTTTATTCCATGTCAATATTTTAATTTCAACCTATGTTATCCTACTTGGTATCTTAGTTATGTTACCTTTTTACTTCCCAGTCTCTCTTATTAAGAGGATATTTTTTTAACCTTATTATAATGTGGGATTTTCAACAATAGAATCATTAAATATCAAACTCTAGATTATAGATATCAAGTTTTAATTGAGAAGAAAAAATTTATGAAATATTGTTATAATTTAACACCCTAATAATTTAAGAATGAATTTAATTTTTTCCTAGATTTCTTTATACAAAACATCAAGTCGGCATGTGTTACACACAATACTGAGTTCCTTCAATAAAGTATAAGACATGAAAGACCAAGATTAGATGTGTATATAAAATCTAAGACTGTATGATATATTTATTTAAATATTATATAATCAATAAAATTATTTTACATTCATACAATATATATGATATAAATATGATAAAAACTAATCTGGTTTAACGCATAAATAATTGTACTTTTTTAAAGGTATTTTTGTTGCCTTTTAATGGTAAACCTATTTTAAAGCTAACTTTTTAGCATTTTATAAATTTTATTTGACAAAATAAACATCACTTTCGAGTTTTTGTTTTCAAAATTATCTTATTGAGAATTTTTGGTATTTTTTTGAGGACATTTTTTTTTGAATTGTGAAAAATACTACATTTTAGTTCAAAACTGCCTTTTAGTTTAAATATTTATTAAACTTAAATTATATATTAAATTTATTTTTATGTCAAAATAGATAAATTTTACATCATTTGATTCAATTTAGGTCACTTATATCATTTTTATATTTAATTTAGACATAAAAACATAGTACACTTTTGAACATGTTCACTTAAAAAACCCACTTTCTCACCACATCTGTGGGTTAAGATTTAAATTTAATTTTTACACTAATTTTAAGTGAATTTTTAAAAATGGATATAAATTGGTACATTAATTATAATATTTATATTCTAATAATATCAACATAATTTTTTACCATAATAATTAGTGAATGATGTTTACTATGATCAAGGTAAAAATGAGCTTACTTAGTGGTTAAAGTTTAATCATAGTGGTAAAATAACCTAGAAAATATTATAGTTCTAATTGAATGTAAATATTCCCACTATTTTAACCATATGATATAATTTTATGAATTTTTGATACACTATTCCACTAAATTAACCAATATAATACATTAAGTAAAGAAAAAGATAAAAAGGGATCCTTCCTTGCCTTTAATATCTATAATACTATGGGATATGAACAAAACTACCAAAGTTATATTATAAATATTATTTTAAAATATAAATTATCTTTTTTATCATAATAATTTATCTTTATTTTTTAGATATTCATTAGTAAAATAAATTTTTTAATAAATGCAAATGCAGTACTTATTTAGTTAATAATTAGCTAAAATAAATGATACTAGAAATATTTAAAGTGAAGTAAATTGATTGATTTATTATCTTATATTACTTTTTTTGAATAATATATCATGTTACACAGTTTTTTACTTAATATATTCAAATTAAATCCATTCCTTGAAATTTTAAAATTTAAATAAAGCATATAATGTAAAATCATAAAATAAATGTCCTTTTATAATAAATCATTATTTATTATAATATTTAAAATTTAAAAAAACAATATTCTTCCATTAAATTGGAAAAATGTTAATAAATATGAAATAGAGTCTATTTATTGACCTATTTAATTTTTATAACGAACATATTGACCCATAAACATTAAAAATATTTATTGCACAGTTCGGGTTAAAGTAGTGTTTTAGTGCGTTATATGTGCTTCTATTAAAATTAATATACAACACACATGGTATTATTGTTGTATAAGTTATATATAATATTTATAATTTAGTTTTAATATATTTTATAATAAATATCACTTTAATTTAGTCAAATTAGTTGAATGACCTAGGTTAGAAAATTAATTACCTTATTAAAAAACCAAAAAATGTAAAAAAAATGAGACATAGAAGTTGAGGAACAAAATTATAAAAATACTTATATTTTTTGTGATAAAAGTGTTTCTCGAAAATACATTCACTTTCATCTATTATTTTTTTAAAAAAATTAGGCGCATTATAGAACGAATACATCTCAATATTGGTTACTATTTTATATTTACAAGAATGACACTCCTCCACTATAAAAATGCACTCACCCCCCCCCCCTCACTATTTCACACCTCTAGAGACCTCTAGAATATCCTACCCATGCCCAAATAAAATTCAAAAATCTCTCCCATATTCATAGAATCCTCACTTTGGAATGAATTAAAACCAATAATGACTTTTTGGTATAAAACAAAAGGGATCACCCAAATATGAGGTAGCATTCTTCAAAGAGAACTTTTGTTTTATTTAATTTTATACTCCATCAATTATTCTTATATAGTGTTTATATAATAACCTAATTATACTCAATATAATATTATCTTTTTATCTTAAGGGTTCAACATACACTTAAATACACTTCATCAAATGTGATATGCATTCATCATTCGTGTGTACGATGTACAACTTCCCCACAAACTAAAGTCAATTATTCTTCCATTACCACCTTCCAAGGATGGTAATAATGATATATTTATTTTTTATATGTTATATATATATTATATTTATAATTAATTTATTCTTATTTCATTATTTAAAAATTCATTCCCTTATGCATTCCTTTTCGTGGGAATAAGATAACATTATTTTTAGACAAGTAGACTACCGCTTCCCCAAAGAAATGTGATTAGTTCACGCTTTCAATTAAATTTATTAAGGATGGTTTTATTAAACATATATTTTATATGTGACCTAAAATGATACTTTAATTATAATATACACATATATCATTTATTTTTATTTCTTTTAGTATGATAAGAAAATGGAAACAGTGTTCAAGTGTACGTATGACTTACCGTCTCCACGAATAGTGTATTCCATTTCATATAACTAAAAATTATTTATTAATATAAATAAATATTTAATAAAATTATATGATATTCATGAAATTATTATGATATTAATGAAATAATTACCTTTCTGATAATAAAATATATCATTTTCATTATTACCTTTTCACATACAGAAAAGTGTTAAGGTCGTTTGTGGACAAGTGGATTACCGCCTCTATGAAGTGATGTGATTCCTTTTGAATCACACAAATTATATATATACATATATATGATTAAATAATATGGTATTTAAGATATTATTATCATTATATATAAATAAATTTTACTTTCCCACTTTCTATATTGATCATTGAAAAATTGAAACATTACACATGTGTAGGTACGACCTACCGTACCCCTGATCATAACATTAGTTAATTTTTAATTACCATATTCAATTATTTGTTTTAAAAGAATAACTGATTTAAAAATATGATAATTATTTCATGATAATTATTTTTGTGATGTTTACATAATGACCCCTTTAACCGTAGTCTACCTACCAAATTAATTTTTGACACATGAACCAAATATGCTCAAAACAAATGACTTAATCGTAATTTATTGAGTAATTGTAAGTAACATGTTAATAGGTGAAAAAAATTAATAATAAATAAGAAAAAGGATTCAAATAATTAAATAATTAGTATTTTTTAATTATTGAGGAAGATAGGGACACGCGTGACATGTTAGACTCAATGTAATGGATTTCGTCTCAATTTACATTCAATTGAGAATTTTTAATTATGAACCAATTCACTTATATATGGTATATATATTATCCCTTTTACATGTAACTTCATGATTCACTCATAATTCATGGTATTTTAAGTTTCACTTTGAATTATCCCATCTAATGGTTTTTTAATTGAAAATTACAAAGTGGTCAATGTTATCATTGCAATATCACTTTCTTTTGTGATTTTCAACTTTATATTGAAACAATCACTTATTTATGATCATTTTTATTGTACATTAAATTTTTAATAAATATACATATATTTGGGAAATGGATATGATCATTTACAGAACCATGTACAATTTTTACATATAGTGTTTACATTGAATGTAATTTGATTAACTGAGGAAATATTGATAAATCTATATCTTTGACTGTATATAGATATTTGATAAGGAATATTGTTAAGGATTTAAATTGATTATTTGATATATGGGGATGGATTTGGACTGGTATGACATGGGTTTGGGACCACTTAATGAAAGTCCCTTGATGCATTAGTAGTCTTATGAGACAAAATCAGATTGAAAATGTAGAGACCCGATGCTTGACGTACATGGAAATTACATTACATTTACAGAATACATAATACATAACAAAAACAGACACACAAGGACCGTAATATTTTAGTGTCTTTGGAAACTTAGAACGTAATCTTCTAATCGTGGTGAAAGATCCTCATCATCTACCATAAAGATCTTCCCCTTTTTTCTTACCTAAAACCATTCTTTATATCCTGGGGAAAAGAAAACATAAAAAGGGTGATCTCAAATGCTCAGTAAGGGTAATTATGGATAAAATAAAACATACCATATACATTTGAACTTAAAAACATGAACATAATGTTTAAACATCAAAATCTTGAGCAATGACATAAAACATGGAAGTACATAAAGCATAGATCATAAAGAAACATTAAGCATGATAAAATAGAATGGGAATAAAACATGTAATTGTGGAAACCATTAATAAAATGATATTATTTCTATATTATCCAAGGCATTGCTGTCATGACCATCTTAGTGCACAATGTCCCTTTCTGAATCGAGTTCACTCCTCGTTTCAGTCCTGTATTATGGAACCGGTTTAACATGCAATTCCAGCCATGTCTATCTCATGAGATATAAATCTTTACCCAATGCATTGGAGGGAGATATAGGTCACACCCATCTCATAATGAAATCATTCTTACTTGTGCCACAAAATAAATAGACATCATTCATAATAACCCAATAAATAAAATGGGTTTCATAAACATCATCCCATCATCACATAATCCATATAAAATAAATGGATATCATTTCATAATAATAAAAGTGAAAACATGTAAATCATAGAGACATGATACTTGAAACATACACATGTATAATAATGTCATCTTAGATGAAAATTGTTTTGATAATACACATGAAATGAATTCTTGAGGAAAATATCCTTTTTTGGTCAAAATCATTTTCTTTTCACAAAATGTCATGAACTTTTAGAAGAAAATGTTTTTTTTGAAAATATTCATGAAATATTTTGGAGGAAGCTTCATGAAAATAAGTCTTTATAAAACCATAAAAATCCGTTCATGCCGTATAAGTTAAAAATAACATTCTCCTCGAACTTTTGTTTGAAAATTCAAAAAAGTACCTCGTAACCTAAACAATAGAAAGATTCCTTACATACCATATAGTAAAAGTCAAAAATGGGTAAAAATGACTTTAAACATACATGAAAACACTTTTATAAAACATGGACACGGATGATATAAATAACCCTAGTAAATACTTACGAATAAACAATCTCGGATAAAAACGAGATTGGAAAAGTTATCCCTTACCTTAGGTCCGATATACTTCATATGGATCCGAACCTCCTGTATAATGATTTAAATAATGTCATTGACTTTTTAAATAATCATATTCATTGTTATGATATCATATATGGTTCACTTATGATTTTATATTACCCATTCTTTTGTAAATTAATGTTAAAGTAGCGTTTTGGGTTAAATCGTTTCATTTGTCGTTCATGTTTTGACTTGTAATTATTCATATGATTACATAGATCATGGTTACTTATATCCAGAATTTAAAACATGATTTATATATAATATATATTCAGAATATACATATATATAATAGATCGATAAATGGAAAGAAATACACAGTTCATGGAGACGGTAGGTCGTACGTACGCATGAACGCGGTTTTCGTTTCCTTATTAAATTGAATAGAATTAAGTAGATGACATACATATATATATACATAAATCCATTATCATTATTATGTAATATATTTCATGATTACCTATTATAAATACTTTATAATAATTCATGATTGGTTAATCATTGAGAATGAATCTCATCGCGTCGTGGAGACGGTAGTCCGTACGTACGCACGAGCGATGATATCATTCCCATGATCATGGAATTGTATTGAAGTGTAAGTATAATATTTAAGAATAAATATCACTTTAAAATAATTATATATAGTCAGTATTTACACCATTATACCCATCCAAGTAAGGTGTTGGTGGAAAATAGATTACACCACGGCGTGGAGATGGTATTCCGTACGTACGGACGCGCGGTGATTTCATTTTCCGTAGGATAGATAAATGGTGAAATAGGGTTGCTTCATAACTATAATAAAATATCAGTATATTAGTGATATTGATGTTATTACTTCATAATTAAACAACTAAATTAGAATAAGTAGAAGAAGAAATAAAGTTGAAAGAATCGGTAACGGACATTACCTCTTCTTTGAAGCGCCTCTTTGAGACCTCCTCTTAGGGCACTAAAATTGGTCTTTGAAGAAGACCAAGACCTCTAGTATTTTTTTAGGGAAGTGGATAAGAGAATTTGGAAGGGGTGGCCGAGCTTTAAGACTCAAATTGGTGTGAGGAAGGGAGGGAGGAGGTGCCCTTTTATAAGGAAGGAGAGGGGCACCTTAGGAAATCTTAAAAATATTAATTTATAATAAATCTAAACCTACTTAAAAACCTCCAAAAATGACTCATATTCGAATATTAGATGATATAGGGTTGTAATATCATCAAAACATAAAATTTAGACATGTTAGGAAATTATTGTAAACATTATCAACTTGATTTATCCTTACTTAATCAATTTTATTCTATTTGTGGTAATAACATTCTAAATTTTAAATCATAATAAATAATTACTTATTTGTTGTTAATTATCTATAATTGGATACTTTATAAACTTTTAGACCATATAAATTTAAAGTTATAATTTTTATATATTTTTGTGATTTTTAAACAATTTTATAATATGTTATTTTTATAAAATAACAATAGTGTCAATTTTGACACTATTCATTTATTTGAATTTAAATAAAATATATACAGAAGATATGTTCGAAATAAAAGATTTAATAGATTGATAAAAGGTCATATGTATCTATAAAATTAGTGGAGAACATTAGATGTTGTATATAATATTTATTTTATTATTTTGAAAACCATTTATTTGGTTTATCTCTTAATAAAATAATTACTAAAACATTTTTGTATAATTATTTAATATACTTATTTTTTTCATAAAAATTAAAAATAAAATCCTATAATAAATATAAATCTATTAAAGTTAACCATAATACTTTTACTTGAATTTATCATCTTAAAATCACAATATTTAAATTGTTATATTTATTAAATTATGAAGGTGACAATTTTGGCATCATTTAAAATAAAATAATATAAGTGTAATAATCACTTTTATAAGACTCACAACGGTTATATATTAGGTAATTGGATTATTAAGGTGTTGATATACACTGAAAATAAGTTTTGGTCAGGTTTTTTGGCCTTTTAATGGGTATTATTATTTCAATAAAAACTATATTACTGATTTTTCACTTAATAAATAATTTCTGCATCATTAATATATCACCATTAATGACAATTATTTAATCCCTAAAAATTCTAAATAAATTATCATGATGTCGATAATTTTATTAAAGTTCTATAGACTATTCATTTTTTAAGTTTTATAATGTTTATCACTAAATTAATATTATTATACTTATAAGATTTAAGAGAGTGACATGTTGTCACTTTCTTTGGTTTTAATAATAATTAAATTATTTTCATGGTCAAAAGTCCATAAAATGAATCTAATCCGACCATTAAGTGATATGGGTATACTCTTATCCATCCAATAAAATTTTGGCATGTGTTAGGGTAATTTTATAATATTATATTTACCCTTAATTACCCGATTTACTTTTAACTATGGTAAATAAATTTTACCATTGTTACTATTCATAAAGCCCAAAAATAAAAAATACTCTATTAATATAATTTGGACCCACTTATTCCAAATATGGAATCCATTTTTCCAAATTCAATACACAGAAGTTTCAGAAATTTAATTAAAATTAATCCCGTTCTCGAAAGAAAACGGGTTTTTGTTTAAAACATTGCAAAAGATTGAATTTATTTAACCTACGAATTCAAGGTAAAATAAATGCTAATGCCATACATTGTATTAAATGGTAAAAATATATTCTATTTTTACTTTAAAACCATTCAATATTATAATTTAACCACATAAATTATTACGATGAAAAAAGTTGTTTTCAATATAGCTTGTTTTTACTATTCATTAAAATAGGAAAGTTATCAGAATAATATGAAAATTTTATCCAAGGTAAAATTTTATATCCTTATTCGAAAGAATAATTTTATTTTCTAAAATTTAACTTATAAAAATGTCCAAAAATATATTTAATGTGGGTGCACCATCAAAAGGCGGCAAAACTGCATTTTTTTTTAAATACATATTTTAACCAAAAAAATTATTTTTTTCTTATACCATGTTCTATAAAATATGTAAGATGAATAATAATGTAATAAAATTCAAAATATAGTTAATACTATTCATAACGGCTAGTTCATAATAATATTATAATAATATATCGTTGTTTAGTAAAACCCGGTATTGCGTACAACACACGCTATCGAAGATGGTCGTGATTGCGTGTAATGCAAGCCAAGTCAGGGTTCCGTATAGTGCCAGACTCCTTTGTTGTTTCGTTATAATAGAATCCAACCATTTTTCATTTATACATTGAATATATATATATATATACACTCAATGTTGCGTAGAATAACTTCTATCAAATGAACTTGAAATTGTGTATAACACGATCCAAGAATTGTGTTGCATATAATGCAAGATAATACGGTGTTGCGTATAGCACAATATAATCTTGGTGTAGCATACAACAAAAGATATGAAAGAAATTAAAACGAATATATCTTATAAAATCTCGGGTTGTTACATTCTACCCCCCTTAAAATGAATTTTTCCCTCGAAATTCATCGGGGTTATAAATAGTTTACTATTCATAGAAACCCACATTGTAAAAAGGAATACTAGAACTTAACTTTTAAAAAAGAAAGTTAGAAACGTAATGGTCACCCAAGGTAACTCAGCATTGGGTTTCCACATATTAGAGTATAGGTGAAAATATGGATATGGAAGAAAAATCTAACCATAAAGTTCTGATGGAGAGTGGTAGAGAACATGGCTATGAAATATCCAACAATCACAAAGCCATAGATTTGCGATGATCTAAGGTACCATCTGATTTGTCGGATATAAGAACACTAGGACAACATTTTTGGTTTTCAGGATCATTTCCCTAAAGTTGTCATTAGAGGAAATACTTTCGTGATTTTAGTACAGTCTCACCGTTGGTCGTTCTTTGGAAAATTTCCACTTCTTCTCTTAATGAAATGAAGTTGAATTTGTCATTCTTGAAGTGTTATCAGATCATGTGATAGAATGATGGGTCATTCCATCTGTCTCAAACAAAAGGTTATAAAAGTTATCAAAAATACATAAGTCCATCTATAGTAAGATTAATCATATGTGGTTCCTAAAATGGACTTATACTTCATATATCATACTACTTAATATAATAAAACTAGTTTCTACTAAATAGGGACTTCATGTAGGCCAGTGGTAGGCGATAAAGGCCAGTCGCACTTTAGTTGTGGGTTCGATTCTCACAGCCTGTTCTGACGCGATGGGCTGTCGCCCGTCCTGCAGGTTGTCCTTTTTCTAAAACTACATTACTATAACATCCCATCAAAAATATAGAAAAAAGTTTTGTCCTTAGACAATACTAACTTATGTCCAATATAATCCATTCCAATATTTAGGCTTATCTAAAATACTTCGGTCCATGTTCATAGTATGAAGAAAATGATTACTTGAAATTTCACATAACAATCACATGAATGCCATCATTTATCCCCAATATATCATAAGATATATCTTGTTGGTCAAATTAAAAACATGTGAATACCTTAATCATGTATTCTCTTGAAGAATGAATACCCATTGAACATTAGTGAAAACATGAATGCAGTTAAAAGTTAACACTTTCCACATACCAAAATCCTCAAAACTCTATATACTCAAACCATGATATCACTTTGTCCTTATATCAGTCATGAGCTCATGAATACAATCAAACATCTCATTATCTTCTTATCCCTTCATTATGCGCATATCATATAATTTTAAAAAATATCTGAATAACCTTCCACGGTTACTGGTACCATTCAACATATACTTCCAAATACTTTACGAAAAACAATAGTGTAACAATCCTTATATGATTCTTTATTCCATAGTACCATTAACTCTACAACATAACTCTTGATAAACATACAATCATTCCACTACCTTCTTAAACAACTGACTGAGATTCAACATTTTTTTTATATCATATATAATTTGTATTCTCCTCATCATCATCCACATAAATACTACTCATATGACCATGCTGATTCTCTTCATGATATTTTCCTTTAGATAATTGGTTTTCATAATGTCCATACATTCCTCATTTAAAACACTTAATCACTGTTGATGTCGTAGCAATACCATTATCCTTGTCCATGGTGTTAACTGAACCTTTTCCTTTGCACTTACTTGCTTTATGTCCTTATTTTCCACACCCAAAGCATCTTCCAGTTACTTTGAAACAATCTCCCTGATGCCTCTTCCCACATGATTTACATGAGGGAAATTGAACTTTCTTTCCTCTATGATCATCATGAAACTCCATCTTTCTCTTATTATCTTAGCTGGGAAACTTACCAAAGTTGAGATTATTGATCAATTATGAGATTGCTGATTAGGCATAATAATGATGTTTGTACATCCAAATCCCGTTTCATTTGGTTTCTCATGAAGAATATCATTCCATTGTCTTTCATATCCTCCATTATCGTGAATCTTCCTGTTTCCGTCCATTTTCTAAAACCCAAAAAGAATATTGTGGGGGGAAAAATCATGCTAGGGAAAACAACATAATAAAGGGGAATTACCCTCAATATCTAACATCTTAGGTTAAATTCTAGGATTGTTAGCGCAATTCTAGGACTATAACCTATACAATTACTTAACCTTAGGGACATCCTTAGACATACCTTAGACTTATCTCTAGGGATCTCACTAAAGTTCTCGCATCCTAGTTTCCAAAGGTTGACTAAACCTTTCCTATGATACCAACTGTAGAGACCCGAAGCTTGACGTACATGGACATTACATTACTTTTGCGGAATACTTAATACATAACAAAAACAGACACACAAGGACAGTAATAGTTTAGTGTCTTTGGAAACTTGGAACGTAATCTTCTAATCGTGGTGAAAGATCCTCATCATCTCCCATAAAGATCTTCCCCTTTTTTTCTTACCTAAAACCTTTCTTTATATCCTGGGGAAAATAAAACATAAAATGGGTGAGCTCAAATGATCAGTAAGGGTATGCATGGATAAAATAAAACATGCCATATACATTTGAACTTAAAAACATGAACATAATGTTTAAACATCAAAAGATTGACCAATGACATAAAACATAGAAGTACGTAAGGCATAGATCATAAGGAAACATTAAACATGATAAAATAGTGTGGGAATAAAACATGTAATTGTGGAAACCATTAAGAACATGATATGATTTCCATATTAGCCAAGGCATTGCTGCCATGACCATCTTAGTGGACAAAGTCCCTTTCTGAATCGAGTTCACTCCTCATTTCAATCCTGTATTACTGAACCGGTTTAACTTTCCGTTACAGCCATGTCTATCTCATGAGATAAAAATCTTTACCCAATGCATTGGAGGGAGATATAGGTCCCACCCATCTCATAATGAAATCATTCTTACTTGTGCCACAAAATAAACATACATCATTCATAATAACCCAATAAATAAAATGGGTTTCATAAACATCATCTCATCATCACATAATCCATATAAAAGAAATGGATATCATTTCATAATAAGAAAATTGAAACCATTTAAATCATAGATACATGATACTTGAAACATACACATGTATAATAATGTCATCTTATATGAAAATGGTTTTGATAATACACTTGAAATTAATTCTAGAGGAAAATATCCTTTTTTCGTCAAAATCATTTTCTTTTCACAAAATGTCATGAAATTTTAGAAGAAAAGGTTTTTTTTGAAAATATTCATGAAATCCTTTGGAGGAATCTTCATGAAAATAAGTCTTTATAAAACCATAAAAATCTGTTCACGTCATATACGTTAAAAATAACATTGTCCTCGTACTTTTGTCGGAAAAGTCAAAAACGTACCTCGTAATGTAAACAAAAGAAATATTCCTTACATACCATGTAGTAACAGTCAAAATGGGTAAAAATGAATTTAAACATACATGAAAACACTTTTATAAAAGATGGACACGGCTGATGTAAATAACCCCAGTAAATACTTACGAATAAACAATCTCGGATAAAAAAAGAGATTGGAAATGTTATCCCTTACCTTAGGTCTGATATGCTTCATATGGATCTGAACCTCATGTATAATGATTTAAATAATTTCATTTACTTATTAAAGAGTCATATTAATTTTTATGATATCATATATGGTTCACTTATGATTTTATATTACCCATTCTTTTGTAAATTAATGTTAAAGTAGCATTTTGGGTAAAATCGTTTCATTTTTTGTTCGTGTTTTAACTTTTAATTATTCATTTGATTACTTAGATAATGGTTACTTATATCCAGAATGTAAAACATGATTTATATATAATATATATTCAGAATATACATATATATAATATATCGATAAATGGAAAGAAATACACCGTTCATGGAGACGTTAGGCCGTACGTATGCATGAACGCTGTTTTCGTTTCCATATTGAATTGAATGGAATTAAGTAGATGACATACTTATAGATATAAATAAATACAGTATCATTATTATGTCATATATTTCATGATTATTTATTATATATACTTTATAATCATTCATTATTGGTTAATCATTGAGAATGAATCTCATCGCGTCATGGAGACGGTAGTCCATACGTATGCACGAGCGATGATATCATTCCCATGATCGTGGAATTGTATTGAAGTGTAAGTATAATATTTAATAATAAATATCACATTAAAATAATCATATATATTCAGTATTTACACCATTATACCCATCCAAGTAAGGTGGTGGTGGAAAATAGATTACACGACGGCGTGGAGACGGTATTCTGTACGTACGCACGCACGGTGATTTCATTTTCCGTAGGATGGATAAATGGTGAAATAGGTTTGTTTAATACTTATAATAACATATCAGTATATTAGTGATACTGATGTTATTACTTCATAATGAAACAACTAAATAAGAATAAGTAGAAGAAGAAATAAAGTTGAAAGAATCGGTAACGGACATTACCTCCTCTTTGAAGCGCCTCTTTGAGACCTCCCCTTAGGGAACTAATATTGGTCATTAAAGAACAAAAGGACCTCTAGGATGTTTTTAGGGAAGTGGAAAAGATACTTTTTCAGGGTTTGGTCGAGCTTGAAGGCTCAAATTTGTGTGAGGAAGGGAGGGAGGAGGTGCCCTTTTATAAGGGAGGAGAGGGGCACCTTTGGAAATCTTTAGAATATTAATTTATAATAAATCTAACCCTAATTAACAACCTACAAAAATGACTCATATTCAAATATTATATGATATAGGGTTTTAATCTCATCAACCAATAAAATTTAGAAATGTTGAGAAATTATTTTAAACATTATCAACTTTTTTATCTTTACTTAATCAATTTTATTTTATTTGTGGTAATAACATTCTAAATTTTAAATTATAACAAATAATTACTAAATTGTTGTGAATTATCTATAATTGTATACTTTATAACATTTTAGACCATATAAATTTAAATTTATAATTTTATATATTTTTTTGATTTTTAAACAATTTTATAATATCTTATTTTTATAAAATAACAATAGTGTCAATTTTGACACTATTCATTTATTTGAATTTAAATATAATATATACTGAAGATATGTTCGAAATAAAAGCTTTAATAGATTCATAAAAGTTCATATGTATCTAAAAAATTAGTGGAGAACATTAAATAGTTCATATAATATTTATTTTATTATTTTTAAAACTATTTATTTGGTTTATCTCTTAATAAAATAATTACTACAACATTTTAGTATAATTATTTAATATACTTATTTGTAGCATAAAAATTAAAAATAAAATCTTATAATGAATATAACTCTATTAAATTTCACAATAATACTTTTACTAGAATTTATCATCTTAAAATAACAATATTTAAATTGTTATATTTATTAAATTATGAAGGTGACAATTTTGGCATCATTTAAAATAAAATAATATATGTGTTATAATCACTTTTATAAGACTCCAAACGGTTATATATTAGGTAATTGGATTATTAAGGTGTATATATACACTACCAATAACTTTAGGTCAGGTTTTTGGGCCTTTTAATGGGTATTATTATTTCAATAAAAACTATATTACTGATTTTTCACTTAATAAATAATTTCTGCATCATTAATGTATCACCATTAATGACAATTATTTAATCCCTAAAAATTCTAAATAAATTATCATTATGTAGATAAGTTTATTTTCTTTCTGGAGACTATTCATGTTTGATGTTTTATTATATTTATCACTAAATTAAAATTATTATACTTATAATATTTAAGAGAGTGACATGTTGTCACCTTCTTCGGTTTTAATAATAATTAAATTATTTTCATTGTCAAAAGTCCATAAAATGAATCTAATCCGACCCTTAGGTGATATGGGCCTACTTTTATCCATACAATAGAATTTTGGAATGTGTTAGGGTAATTATATAATATTATATTTACCCTTAATTACCCGATTTACTTTTAACTATGGTAAATAAAATTTACCGTTGTTACTTTTCATAAAGCCCAAAAATAAAACGTACTCTGTTAATATAATTTGGATCCACTGATTCCAAATATGGAATCAATTTTTACAAATTCAATACACATAAGTATCAGAATTTAAATTAAAATTAATCCCGTTGTCGAAAGAAAACGGGTTTTTGTTTAAAACATTGCAAAATATTGAATTTATTTAACCTACGAATTCAAGGTAAAATCAATGCTAATGACATACATTTTATTAAATTGTAAAAATATATTATATTTATAATTTAAAACCATTCAATATTATAATTTATCCAGATAAAGTTTTACGACGAAAAAAGTTGTTTTTAATATAGCATGTTTTTATTATTCATTAAAATATGAAAGTTATCAGAATAATGTGAAAATTTTATCCAAGGTAAAATTTTATATCATAATTCCAAAGAATAATTTTATTTTGTAAAATTGAACTTATTAACAAGTAAAAAGATAGATTTAATGTGGGTGCACCATCATAAGGCGGCAAAACTGTATTTTTTGAAAAATACTTATTTTACCCGAAAATTTTATTTTGTTCTTATACCATGTTCTAGAAAATGTGTAAGATGAATAATAATGTAATAAAATTCAAACATTAGTTAATACTATTCATAACGGCTAGTTCATAATAATATTATAATAATATATCATTGTTTAGTAAAACCCGATATTGCGTACAACACACACTATCTAAGAAGGTCGTGATTGTGTGTAATGCAAGCCATGTCAGGGTTGCGTATAGTGCCAGACTCCTTTTTTGTTTCTTTATAATAGAATCCAACCATTTTTCATTTATACATTGAATATATATATATATATACTCAATGTTTCGTAGAATAACTTCTATCAAATGGACTTGAAATTGTGTATAACATGATCCAAGAATTGTGTTGCGTATACTGCAAGCTAATACGGTGTTGCGTATAGCACAATATAATCTTGGTGTAGTATACAACAGAAGATATGAAAGAAATTAAAATGAATATATCTTATAAAATCTCGGTTTTTTACAAAAAATCCCTTCATTTTTGTAACTAGTACATTTTAAACTATCTTGTGAATGGCCTTGAAGGTAGAGTTATCGTTTCCTAAACCAAATATGTTTGTAGTCAGTATGTTTTTAACCAGATTTTGAATGGTCTGGGTGATATAGGATTCATGCTCTAGGGAAACGTTACATCCTATAATTAATAATTTCCTTTATTTTAGTTATTATTATCGATAGAATTTTCATTATAACAAAATATAAGGATGCATTCTACTCTCCATTAATTTATTAGATGACAAGTTTGTTTTTTACCTTTCCATATTTATTATTCTCATTTATTTATTATTAATTCCATTTTACTTTTTCCATACTGAGCATTTTAGATCACCCTTATTTTATTTCTTTTCCCTAGTGTTTGAAGATAAATTCATGGAATGAGTTTCAAGGGTGAATAGGATTTTAATTTTCATTATATTATTCATTTTATTCCCACTATAAAATGGATTCCTTGTACGTAATCTGTTTTTCTAAAATAGATACACTTTCAAGTCCTTTGGGATTTTATTCCTTATTATCATACTAGTGGAATTAAGTAATCCATGGTCTTCTGGATTTTCGGTTCAGGGTGTTACAAACAACATTAGTTTACCATTTTAAGGATAGAACCTCAGGGAGGATTCCTACATACCCAGTTTATAAAACATGGATCAAAACCCTTGAATTTCAGGTCTGCGATTTAAGGTCATGTGACAAGATTGATCCATGCAGTTTAGTGTCATGTTGTAAGGATGATCATGTTGTGAAAGGAGAATGAAAGAGGGATGGTGTGGGGATTATACATAGAAGATTAACATTGGTGTTTTATTTTACTCTTTGGGTTAGATTTTACTCCATAGTTGTAGAGGTTGTCATCCCATGATAAGATAAATAATTGGGCATGTCATGCTTATAAAAAGATGTCAGAATATAATTTTGTGTCTTGTGCTGAGGACATTGTTCTTTAGTTTAATGTTGTACACCTAGGATGTAAAAATAAGAGTTTTATGTAATGTATCTCAGACGTGATGGGACTCACTCCTTACCCCAAGGGATTATGTGACCACCACTCCTATGCCTTTTTGTGGGGAATGGTGATGGAAATTTCATTGAGGATTAGTCAATCATAGATTCAACATTATAGTAACTATTATTAGAAGAAATAAGGGTTATAGTACCTATTCATAGAAGAAAAGCATAGGTGGAAGGCTCGAGACACACTTGTGGGGAATTTGGTGTGCAAAGTAGTGGGTTCTACGGGTCACATGGGGACTCAAGGTGCAGCTAAACCTGTCTTGGATTGGAATGGGAGTTTTATGCACTCAACCATCATGAAGTGGAGTTAGTAGTAGGGAGCCACGATGGAGAGACCTAGTTGAGGTTATTCATGATGATTATAGGTTCATGAATGGTTTTCTAGAAATTATTTGAGTCCTCATAGAGGTTAGGATCTATGATAAGGAGTTTGATTCAAGAAATAGTGTGACCCAACCTTAGGATGAAGTCATAATTTATAGGGTTTTTTTTTGAAAACGTTGAATGATTTAAGAATCCGTAAGTCCCTAAGAGGGCTTTCATCCTTCATGAAGGGATTGTGACTTCGATAAAAAAAATTACCACTAAAATTGAATCCTTTCAATAACATATGGGAAGAGGTTTCACGAAGGTCAGATACCTAGGATGATCCATTTTCACTTTGGATCACAAATCATATGAGGGTCATGGAAAGAAGAAATTACAGAAGTCTAAAGGTCTCCATCCAAACCTAAAATAATAGGTTGAAGTGGGTATTTATAGGGCATGAGTTTCATTAATATTGGAGGTGAGTTTAAGGAATTTTGGGATTCTTTAATGGGTGCATCTCCATGAGCCTTATTTTTTATTTAGTGAATATTCCTTCAACCCTTTGTGAATTCATAAAGCAATCATCAACTAAGAATTTCATTGTGTGAAGGTAACATCCATCCTTCTTATATTAAAAAAGTAATATGTCAGAAAGTGTGATTTTTCAGCTCTAAGCATTAATGAAGGAGTTTAGATTCATGAAATAGACCCCTTATAGTGATTCTTGTTCCATTTGGACTTGGATTCTCCCTAAATAGGTGATACCTTCTTTGAATATTCATGTGGCATGAATTTTTCATTGTTAAAAAATTCACCCCTCGTAATGGGAGCTGTTGGGGAAAAGGAGGGTTGAATATTGAGGGAGAATCATAGAAAATTAGTAATCAGATTGCTCTAATAAAGGTCACTCATGAAGATTACTCTACAATCCCATTCATTATGGTCCCTCTGCAAAGGTCATCACAAATCCCAGGGCCGGTCATTTTCCTATAAATAGTGGAGGGTCCCCTTATATGGATCACCTTACAATTTTGAGAAACAATATTCTCATCTCTTTTCACGAACCTCACATCCTTCATAAGAGCACTTTTATTTCGATCCTTAGTACTCTCAAAGCTCATATTTCTTCATCAGACTAGATCCATGACTAGAACTTCAAACATAAGAACTCTAAAAACCAAACCTTCTAGAACCAATATCTATGAACAAGTACTTCACGTATATATCTTCATGAACTAGAGCTCTGTAAATAGAGCTTTGTAGATAAGAACAATAAAACTCCTAAATCTCAAGTGAAATGAACACTAATGGAGCCAACACTGCTTCTTCTCATTGGGGGGAAATTTCTAGGAACATTATGATTGGGGAGAGTGTCTAAATTTTTTCATAAAATGAGTCAATCATTGCATTACTGAAAGATGCTCAAAATTAGTAGTATCTATGCAAGAGGTTGCTACTTTATGGATTCAGGATTAGGGCTGATGTTTTTATCCCTACAATGAGAAGAGAAAAAATACCATACTGGTTCAGAATCATGTTAAGGTGGTACCTAGGGCATAGGGATACTAGAGGCCACATATGGAAGTCCCATGGTACAATAAAATGAGACACTCTCTATAACCAAAAAAATAATGTCAACAAGGAGAAACTGGAGGATACAGAATCCCCCTGTTGTGTGAGACAATCCTCAATGGGGGTTTGGGAATCCACTAAAACGATAAAACGACACATGGGACCTGCTCAAGGGTGGAATATTTACCAGTAAATGGGAATGGTCCCATTGTGAATATGCATCATTCTACAAATTTGAGACAAATTTGAAGTGAGTGTGTCTCTATGAAGAAGCATGGTAATCATGGTTTCATATTTACCACTATTAGTAAATCATGCCCAATTTGATGAGCAGGTGGTCACCATGGACCAACAAATTACATATATAAGATGGGGAGGTTGGCTTCTGCCTATGTAACCTTCACCAAATCAATGGGATCCTAATCCATGGGGTGATGTTTTATGATTTCCTCCCTGCATAGAATTTTTATGGGGAAAAACTTAGTTATCCACCCTAGTACCGGCACTTTGAGAGCTAATATAGTTTACTGGTGAACGGGATTTGGGGAGGAGGGATATTCCCTTCAAGCAATGGTATGGGTATTTCTAGAAAACCCCAATGGTGGGTCCATTTAAAGTAGAAGAGAAAGATGTGAAGTTTCAATGGAGACCACATACATTCCCAATGGAATACCAATGAGTAAAGGAGCACTTATACATGCGGATCATAGAGGAGAGCGAGTGGAAGCTATGGTTTTATATAATCAAGCCTAAACCTCCTCCTATAGTAAAGACGGTGGGGATCATATCCAAACTCATTTGTGGCAAGATGATCCCTGTGATAGATACACACATGGGCTTGTGGCAAAAAACCTTAATTATGAAAGTGATAGTGGCTATGGGGAAGTGTGTTAACCTAGTCATCCCTGTATTAGAAAGGTTTTATGAGGTTCTCCACTACATCAGTGATGGTAAGACAACGCTCCATGTGTTCTGGCCTCTCCATTTCTTATATAGATGGGTGTTTGTACACATGGGGGGATATGAGTACCCAAACCCCATTTCCCCTCCAACCTCAACCCTTCTACTAGAAATCATGAACATCACCGAATGATTCCCGATTAAATTGGGAAAGGTGGACATGCTAGAGAGGGTTGGGATAGCAGGTCACTTAAAATTTCATCCATTTCCCCTCCCAATGGGGGTTGTGACTGATGATGGTACAGGAACCATCAAGAAAATATTGTACCTCCAAGCCTTCCGAGGTGGGGTACTTGTGGTAAGTGTGGGTCACGAGCCGATCTATGAACTGTAAAAATCCCACCATCTTGTGGGTCAGTTCAGATGTCTACAGTAGCTAACAAAGAATGTATAAATGGATGTTTGGTATGAGTTTCAACCTTCAATTATAAGGTAGATTTTTCACATGTTCATGTATGAGGATCTTAAAATGCATAATTATTTTCCTCCACCGACAGTTGTGTATATAATCATTCATGAATATGGACTAAGTTATAGGATCTCATATACCATAGAGATTTTGAGGTGACAAAATACTAGAGATGGTGAAGGAGAGGCCCCAAAACCGTGGGGTTGGGGCTGAGTTGGGGTTGGATCACACTTTGGAGGAAAGGTCATCCTATAAGGAAAGGATGTGGTAGGAGGTTGATTTGTCCCTTGTCCAACCAAGGAAAAGACTTGAGGGAGAGGTGTAGTAGAATCAGTTCCATCACTTTTAGGTAAGCATTTGAGGGATGAAGGGGAGCCCTATGGGGCCATCCTAAGGGAATTAATTCAAGGCCCGAGGAAGTGGGTACATCAGTGGAATATTCCCACTGACATTGTGTTTCCCTATTTTTTGGAGACTTGGGGGCTTCACAAGAAACTCACCACCCTTTAAGGGGTATGGAAAAACCTTCACACTGATGGGATATACCACACCAATATGGGTTACTCAGAGTTAAGATTTTACGCTCTTCATTCTAAGGAAATGAACTACATGTAGGTGATGGAAGATGTTATATAATCTTAGGGTAATATTAATCCCTTGATTGATCATGTGAGGATGTTGTTGGGCATGTCTTCCCCTCCATCCACCCTTGTGGTTTGGAAACTGTTGGTGCGACAGTGTGCTAATAATCAGAAGACTCATGGGGTAGTGTTGCATACCGAGTCTCAGATGAATATAGAAGTCCAAATTTTGATCAAGTAAACCATATGATATTTGTGCATTTGTGGACATCACTCAATCTTTAAATTCATCCCATAATCACTTACTTCATTTTTTTGGGGATTAGTGAGTACATATGAGTGGGAGGTATGTAATATGACTCTTGAATAAGGTTAGAGGACCTCAACCAATAAAGAGAATATTTCGGGGTACCTCCTAATATTTCAGTCGAAAGAGGTCAATCATCATTTCCAACAACTAAGTTAGTGGTTAGAGAGGTATCCTTTCTCATAGAACTACCTATAGATCTCTAAGATCTTATTATTGGACCTAAAAATTTATTTAAGTTTCTTCCTCCTCTATTCTCTTGTCCATTTTTACTTTTCTTCTTATACTTGATTCATTCATTTTGTAATGTTAGTTCAAAGGGTTATTGGGATGCAACTGCTAACATCAATGCTTACATTAACCATGCTTGAGGCTAAAGTGGTGATGTCAGATACTACCCTCTCAATGAGAATGTCCAATGATACTATGGTAGTCTTTAAACCAATAGGTGTACCATTGGAAGGCACTTTTGATACCACTCTCAGGATGGAGGGGTAAAGGTGATTCTCACTATAGGGATGGTTGAAGTATCGGTAGTGGAAGAGCTTGTGGTGGTGTCACCACTAGAGGCGGCTGCTAGAACTAAAGATGTAATGGAATGGGTGGTAATTGTTCCTCCAACTGAGGTGGTTAGGGAGGATGCATTGGATGAATCTATCATTGGATCACCACTGGTCATGGACATAGGGGTGGAAGTTGAGGACGCACCACCAATAGGGGTATCTAATAGATATGGGGATTTTGTGTCTGCCTCAAAAGTACCATGGGGTGATAGTGACTCTCATCACAAGTAGAAATGATAACAAGGATCTATTTCTAGGAATAGATCTACATCTACTCATGCCTGAACACCTACTAGATGATCTGGCCAATGATTTCTTGGAAATATATTCTCTTTATGAGCATGAACCACTAGAATATTTCAAGGATTCCAGCTTGTACTTGACCAAGGAGAGCCAGTATTATCCATATCATGACATGGAGGTGTTTTCAAAACTTCATCACCCACACCAACATAGCTAAAATTCCAAACCTGGTGGGATCTATCCATCACTGGCTAGTAGCTTGGGGACCAGTGGGGTGGACTCCGAAATCCTTAACACACAGGCTTGGGAATTATTTTTAAATATTTTTCATACATAATGATAGTCAGTTTACCTTTCCTATAAGAAACACAAGGCTTAGGGATCCAAGGAACTATAGGATGATAAAGGATATATTGAACACTTAGAGGCACTAGTGTAGGAGCACACGACAGTCACAACTACCCAAACTAAGATAATAAACAGTTTGAAGGCCCATTTGGAAGTGTACTGGGCTAAGGAAATAGTGGCATAATCCTTGGTGGAAGAGTGTCTAGTTGAGTTGAACCAGAAGTTTATATGAGCTGAAGAAATCCATAAAAGGGAGATTAGGAGATATAAGACTAGGAGGAGTAGAATCGAATTTTATAGGTCACTTTAAAATAGTTTTATGAGCTCAAGTTCTCAATCACTGGTGACAACATATGAAGTAATTTTTAAAGGAGAGGCTCCAATATGTGGATGACCCTATGAAACAATGATTTTTCTTCTTCTTAATTATTGAAAATGGGTTTCTTTAACTTCTATCGTATTCAAGAAATGAAAAAAAATCCCAAATATCATGTGAGTCATGATCAGTGTGATAAAAAAGGGATGGATTGTGATTTCTCATTCATATGAGAGTTACATACAATCATCGAACACTTTGGGTCTTTTAATCTGAACTACACCCAGAGTGCTCTGGATAAGAAGGCCTAAGGATGAAGAATGGGGCTCTCTAGACATTTGTCTTACTTTTCCAATGTTCTCAAGTTCACCAATGAATAATTTCAATGGAATTAATTCAACCCAAAAAAATGGTAATGTAACACCCCAATATTTCATAGTACATTATTTCTTCAAAGTAATTCATCAACTTTCACTTCACGCAACACCAAGTTCTAACGCACCATGACTTACCAAACAAGTCGTTCCAAAGTGGTTATGAATAGTATTAATTGAATTTTGAAATTTATATAATCCTTATAATTTTATAATCTATGTTATGAGTTTCTTAGATATAATGTAAGAACAAATACATTTTTTTCAGATAAAAAGAGTATTTTTCAAGAAATGTAATTTTACCGCCTTTTAATAGCAAATCCATTTTAAAAACAATATTTGAAAGTTTTATGTATTCAATTTTAAAAAATGAACTTATTCTTTAGAATTGGGACCTAATAATTTAGTTTCAATAATGTTTTGGTGTTTTTCTGATAACTTTCATATTTGGGTGAATAGTGAGAAATACTATATTTTAACTCAAAATAACTTTTTTAATAAAAATAATTTATATTAGTAAATTATACATTTTAAGGGTATGGAAGTATAAATAGATTATATTTTTACCATTTAATCCAATTATGGTCATTGTAAGTAATTTCAGTTTGAAATTGGACATAATCAAGTGTCAAACTTTTGATAGTTATTATTTCTTAAAAATACGCCTTTTGGTTTTAATAGCTGGAATTACTTTTAAATTAATAAATGAAACTTTTATGTTTTTAATTTGGTAAAATAGAATTCATTTTTTGGATTCTTAAAATCTAAATTAGCTTAGGGTGAAATTTTTTTACTTTTCTGATAACTTTCATATTTTGATGAATAGTAAAAATTACTAAATTTTAATTAAAAACAACTTTTTTAATCGAAATATTTAATAGTGATAAATTATTCATTTGACTGATTTTAAAGTATAATTAGATTATAATTTTACCATTTAATCCAATTTTGTTCATTATACATAATTTCATATTTAAACTGGATATAAGAAAGTGTCAATCTTTTGGTAGTTATTATTTGTTAAAAACACGCTTTTTGTATTGACAACGGGAATTAATTTTAAATTAATTTCTGCCACTTATGTTTTTTGAATTTAGAAAAATGGTTTCTATTTTTACAATCAGGAGTTCCAAATTTTGTAAATAGGTAACTTTTAATTTTATACATTTTGAATAATTACTTCAGTAAATATTTTATTTACTATGGTTAAAGGGTAAATTCGGTAAATAAGGGTAAAACAATAATATTATAATAACACTAAATTACCCTAAAATGTGTCCTAACCCTATTGGTTGATGCATTGCCTACCATGGGAATATTTGGGTTGATTTTGGGACCCCATGGAGCCACTTGTACGTGACAATGACACTATATATTAATTAAGTTAAAGTAAATGCAAAAATGACATAAGCATATATATTTTAGCAAAACAATTTTTATATAGGGTTATATAAATTAGGAATTAGACTATAAATATTCCTTATAAATATAAAACTATTTTCTACATAATGGTATTTTCTTTATAATTTTTAGACATTGAATAACTTAATTTATTTATGACACGATAATGATGCAGTATTTTAATTATTAATGCATGAATCAAATAATTGGTATTATAAATGTTAAAATAAATATAATTTGAATGTTTTGATGAAATCCATGAATTTTATTGGTTAATATTACATTATATTATTTCTTAAATGAATTTTATTCTATTTAATAATGTTTTTAGGACTTTAACAAAAATCGATTATTAAATATTGTCAAAATTGACATAAAAGAGTTTTTAAAACAAATATTATATTATTAATTCATATTCTATTCCTAAAAATATAAGGTTCGTCCAAAGGACTTATATAATGATAGTTTTATCATTAATGGACCACTTGGGGGGTCTCTTGGAAGTATATAGTAAGTTTATTTTCTATATAATATAAAAATACAAAGTGACATGGTAAGTGTCAAACTAATTAACTAAGAGTTAAAACAAAAAGATCTGGTTAATTAAGTGACCCAAACCTGTATAAAACATATTGGTTAATTTTTTTTAGACCTATACCCACCTTATAATTTTAATAATCCACTTTGGAGCCATTATAAACAAAATATAATTTTATTATAAAATAATACTTCAAGTTTTTCCTAAAGAGTCCCTCCTCCCCCTTATAAAAGGACACTATTTATAACCAATTCCTCACACCTCTAAATCATTTTGTCTCGTCCCACTACTGCCCAATTAAGCTCCCTACATCCCTATCCTCCACCTAGAATCCTTACCTAGGGAAGAAGTCACTTCAAGAGTCCTTTTTGGTTCAAACCAAAGGGAGTTACCCAAATTAAGGGTAACGATTTCTCTTAGCTTATTTTCTTTTATTTTACTTATCCAACCCTTAAACTCCTATTATTCTAATATTTTATAACAAAAACAGTATCCTAAATATACTAGGATATTGTTATAATAATTATTCTAACTAAACTTACACACACCTCCATCTAATGGGTGAAGAACATAATGCTTATGTGGATGGCAACCAAACGCCTCACAGAACGATGATTGTTCAATTATCTCCTACCACCTCTCATGGTGGCCATTACGATGGAACTGTAATTAAATATGATATTTATGATATTTATTTTATATATAATCTTCATTAATTCCATTTTATATCATACCATTCTTCTTTTCATTTGTATATATATACGATCATTTCATTTGAGGAAGTGCGGACTACCACCCCCTCAAAGTGATATGACTCGTTCATACCATACTTGGAACAAATAAAGGATGGTTTTAATGAACTTATGTAAAATATATATAATATTATATTATAATGGTATAATAATATACATATGTATCATTTGGTTTTGATTCCTTTTAAAATGAAAAATGAAATGGAAGTAGCGTTTGTGCGTACGTACGAATTACCGTCTCCGCGAACGCGATGAGATTCATTTCCCCATCATATACATTCAAGAATAGTTATCATTTGATGATTAAAAGTAATTTTTAAGTACTTTATATCATTCTGAATATGAATAAGATACAACCTATCCATAACAAACACAGCTTATGTAACAAAGTATATAAAGGAAAACGAATCAGTTAACACCCGAAACGGCGATAATACAAAAATATTATTAACAAAACAATATTAAAAGATCATATATTATATCATATTTATATATATTATTCTTTTATAATTTAATAACAATTATTTAACTATTATACAAGAGGTTAACCTACCCTCGACCAAGGAAAAGTACAAGGTAAGGATTTATTTCACAATCTCTTCATTATCCGAGGTTGTTTATACTTAATTATCTACTGGGACCTCTTTATCATCCGCATCCATGTTTCTTAAAAATGTATTTCAAATCATTATTACTATGGTTTAAAGTCATTTATACCATTGTTGACTTTTTATAAGATGTTTATAAAGGAATCTTTCCTTCTCTTTCCAAACAAGGTCCTTTTTAACCTTTTCGACAAAATTAAGGTAAGAATGTCTTTTTTAACTTATATGGAGGGTGCGGATGTTTTCCACTATTATAAAATTGTCGAATATTCCCTTAAAAGATTATAAGAATATTTTAAAATTAAATGTTTTCTTTTATAATTATGTGACTTTTAAATGATTTCAAAAAAGTGATATTTCTCTCAAATAGTTTTGACTTCGTCTATGTCAACATCCTTTGATGGATTTTAAGATTATTTGAAGTTGATTTATGATCATACAAAACGTCCATATTATATTGAATATTTTGTGATATTTTTTACTATGGATGTGTTATTTTTACACCATTCATGGTTTATGGAGATAGTATTTACATTTCGTATGCTAGTTTTAATACGAATGTTTATGTTTTGTTTAAACTTGTTCATATGAGGAATGCATTGGAATTAGTAAGTGACAGGTGGAGCCCACTATAGCTCCTCGATGCATTGGAAGGTCTCATGATACAAACTAGTGTCTTGGAATGAGGCCTTGAGAAAATATTATTTGTAGTCTTGGAAGGAGGCCTTGGCTACGTGGTTATAATAGTGTGGCATTATGCATTCCATCATTATGAAAGTGGTTATTGATATTTCATGTGATTATTCGATTAGTAGAATATCCATGTGAATAAGTAAATGGAATTATTTCATTTTATATTTTCCATATTATGCTGAAATTCACGTTTAAAAGGATTTTGTTTTAGTTATACATTACCTTAAATGTTTATGCTTATTTATGAAGGTTTTCTCTATATTGTTATCCTTACAAGGCATCTGAGCTCACCCCTTTCTATGTTTTATTTTTCCAGGGATGTGAAGAACTAATTTATGAATGACCTTTAGGGATAGTATGAGGTGATATGATTGTGGACTATAGAGACTATGTTGTTTTAGTTATGATTTTATGATGTAATGTAAGACTGATGAATGTTTCTTGTGATTCCAAGGCTACTAAACTAATCGGTCCTTCGGGACTTGATCTTTTCTGATCATGCCAATGTTATGTAAAAGTTCACAGACTCTGGGTAACTGGGGTCGGGGCGTTACAGGTAATGGGGAATATGAATCACAATTCCCAAAATATAGAACATGATAGGCGTAGAATCAAGCTATAGGATAAATATTGTCCATGTTTCAAACACATAATCTGTACCACTTAGCCAAGAATGGGGATGAATAATATAGGTTTGATAAATAAATATGTTTATATATATGGTACCTATCTATAAATGGTTTCCAAGGTCATCTCGAACATTGGAATAGGATGGTAGGTGATCTAGTGTTCCCAAAAACCATGCCAATAGGGGCTCCCTTCAGACATGGAGGATGAGGAGGATCCAAATTGGGGGCATGCAAAGCATGGAAATAATGTTATGGAATGTTTGAATGCATTAAAATACTATTATAATTACTCCACTGTGACATATAGCACATTGGTGTAGGCCTATCTATCTAATAAATAGTAAAACTCATCTTCTAGGGGAAGCATCAACTCATATACTGAATGGTGGTGAAAGGACATGTATAGTGTAGTAAATGATCAACACTAGAGGAAAAACCACTCTGGAAAGAGACTGAGATGCTTCATAGTTTTACATCATGTTATGGGGAAGATATAAATATATTTTGACATCATACAGTGAGGACAATACATTTCACAGTTTAACATCATTTGATTGTGATGTGAAGCCAGCATATTTAATGTATTGTAGAGCAGACATGGGACTGTGAATCCTAGTTTAAGGATATATAGATGAGATCATGATTAAGTGTCTCAAATGGATATTTGTAGTGTGGAATAGTGGAAAACATGATGGGAATAGGGGACTAAGGAGTCCTGCAACTACACAACACATTCCTGAGAATGCTCACACCCCATTTAAATTCTTGATATTTAGAAAAAAAGTAGATATTTTATGATCATAATGCTTTGAGAATGGATCCCTTTTAATAGATATGTGTAGTGTGGTGAGTTAAAAACATAATGTGAATGGAGTCCAAGTAAACCTAGGACGACGAAACACATTTTTTGGAAAACTCACAAATAGTTTAAATTCATAATTTTGGGAATTTGGTATTTGATCCCACCGGACAAACGATATATTAAAATCATTGATGTGGAAAGAAATAGTAGTAACCTATCAAGGTATGAGATCCTAGGAGGCTTGGTTCCATGAGAAACATAAGGGGATACTTGTCAATTTTTTAGGTTCACATTTCGTGAACAAAGACTCCTAGTTTATAGTCCCATAGTTTGGACCTATGTAATTAATGCATCTAAATTGTTCTTAAGGAACCCTCATACCCCTTATCATATAAGGAATCCTGGTTTCAAATGGGGTAAAATCATCTATTATTAAGAGTAATCTCAATTTAGACTGAGTAAAAATATAGTTTAAATATCATGTGTTTTGGTCGTTGGGATTTGTAGTTTATAGTCTACAACTCAGACTATAAGGGTTCCATATAGTATATAGTCATAATTAAAAGAAATCTTGTGAGAATTATAAGGTCATGTTTCATGGACCATATGGTGGCTATTATTTTAATGTCATAAATCTTATACCATGTTCTCTTAGTTTTAGCATATAGAGTTTTGACCATATGTCTCTTATTTTAAGGTTATAGATTTTGGACCATGCTCTCTTAGTTTATGGTCATATATTTTGGAGAATGGGAACTTAGTTTAACGTCATAGAGTTTGGACCACAGGATCCTAGTTTAAGGTCATTGATTTTTTATCGTAGGGGTTAAGTATCGCAAACCGATATGTGTATTGATGTTGAGTGAAAATCCTAACATGAATAGAGTGTTCGCGTTCAACACAACACATTCCTTATAGAGGGGCATCTGAAAGAGATATATGTATTGTGGAAAATGGACAAATATGATATGAATGGGGGCCATGGAGGCCCAAATCCACACCACATATTCCTAAGGAGACTTGGATAAATTATAAATTCCCGATGCTGGGAAATAAACACTTAGTTTAAGGGTATAGAGTGTAGACTTGGGGATCCAAGTTAATGGTCATAGAGTTTGGACCATGATGGAGTGTCTCAATTGGATGTGAATACCACATCATAGTTGAAAACCCCAATGTTAATAGAGGTCCTAGGAGGTCCACCACCAGACAACACATTCTTGAGAAGGGTCTCACAGAGTTTAAAGTCATGTTCCTTGGAATTAGACTCCCCTATAAAAAGAACTATTTATGAAACATGGAATTGGTGGTAAGTGTGATATGCTCTCCATCCATAATGATTAAAAATTATAAACTAATGTAACAGAAAAGGTTAATGATGTATGGACCATCACACTTTGGATCCAACTTTGGTGGATTCCTTCCCAGTATATTTGGCATTATGAGGACAAGTACCATGTCACCCTTGAGAAAGGAGTGGAGGTGAAACTACTAGTTTAATTCTCTAGCTCTCTGGTACCGGTTCCTCTAAAGATTATGAAATACATAGAGCTGATTTTTTTCGAGGTAAACAAGTTCATCTAGATAGACTTCCACCATTTTTTGGAATATTATAGTTGTATATAGGTTTTAGAAACTATGGAAACTAAATTTAAATGGGAAGGACTCCCTCTATTTTGTACACCAGTGAATAAGGAATCACCTAGGTGGAATTCTAAGTCATCATCTGGCAATCCTAGAGGGTCTTGGGGATCTTGTCTTGTCAAAATTTCTTATTATGGATCACTGTCTTCCATGTTATTTTATAGAGGTTATTTTTTAATACCTATATCTTTCCCTTTTCCTATGCATGGTAGTGGAATGTATGGTTGGAATAGATATTGTCCATTGCGTAGAAACTTTTTATCTTAGTAGGCTATAATTTGGTGTTTCTCACTATGAGAATAGCATGTCGAACTCCAAATTAGTGGATGATTTAGTAGCTCAAAAATTCAATCAAGGATAAATACTTTACTTCCTTGAGGGTAATATCTTCTTCCCACTTCGATAAAAAAACTATTGTTGTCAGAATAAACCTGAACTAGAAATCTATTGCTGGAAGATGTGGTCCCCCTAACATCGAATCCCCTTAAGGAAAAGGACTAATATTACTTGGTGGTATATAGGTTCTCTAGAGGTTGATGAAAAATGTTGTAATGGCTCTAACACACCAAAAACCTCCTGGAATAGTCCATTAAATCCCCGACCACAGTGTTTCAGAAGTATCTCAACCTCTAAATCTAGTGGGAGAGCTTCAATCATGTCTGGTGAGTGCCACAGGATCCAGCATGGACTTTCTACCTGAACTGGATAATATCATCGTCTAGGATGAAATAGATGATAATTTCATTGAACCCACATATGTATAAAGTCTCCCCAAGGTTAGGCCCACTTTAGAGTGTGAACTATGCTACATGTCGGTGGATTCACTCACACTCAACTCGGTCTGGAGGAAGAGTATTGCACTGAAGATAATCTATTAATGAAGTTTTTTAATAAGATTGTTCCACTATAGTGGAGGAACTTGAGGTCCCTATCATGGAATCATCAGTAGCCATCTGGTTCACCTGTTTCTTGTCAACATAATCTGACACTATAGGAGTTATGAACCTATGATTCCCCACATGAATGAGCATGACATCCTAGTCAGTCTCTGTAAGAGATGCGTCTAAACTAGACAAAGCATCATATCGACCATTCTATAACCAAACATCATGATTCACTTCCAGTTTAGAAGGTAACTAGCCCATTAGCTACTGATAATGATCTAGTTGCAGCATGAGCTCTAGATTTATGATTATGTAATCACCATTAATTTATTTGATGATAAAATCATAGTGTCATTTGATATGAAAGTGGGGGAAATAAATTGAGAGGGATATCTCAAGACCATTAATGAGAGTGTTATACGCCACCTTATTTTTGGTGTATCCTTCTCACAATAGGAACTAGTATGGAAGGATAGCTTGTGTCATGGTGATGATGATTATCCCCATTATCACTCTATTGAGATGGGGTCATTGATCTTTCTACCAGTCAGACTCTAGGAGGAACCATCAAAACATATCTTTCAAAAAGGAATGGGAAGATATACTAGGTGTATGGCCTCATCTGGTAAGTTAACATCCATGTGAAATTCTTCAGGTATTGGATCGGGGTCTAGGAATTCTTCCAATGCCTTTCCCTTAACGGCCTTCTATGGAACGAATATGATATCGAACTACTGACAGATCACTTCCTAACACACCAAATATCCCATCAACTTGGTCCATTTCGTGATATACTTCAATGTATCCACACAGAATGATAGATTTATATCGTGATGCTGGAGATAATGCTACAATATTTTCACGGCAAAAACTTGTGTGATGAAACTCTTATCGATGAGGATTATCTGGTCTCCAGGTCTTAGAGAATGTGACTGAGAGAGTATAAACTAATTTCCCTACCCCAATTATTCTTTTGGGTGAAAAGAGAACTCAGGGACCATTCTTGGGTGGTCAAATAGAGGACTAGTGGCTTCCCTTATATGGGTGATATTTGAACCGGAGGTTATATAAGACATTGCATGATCTTCTCAACAATGGTCTCACATTCTTCATCCCACTGGTAGGTGGTTCCTTTCTTTATGATCCTTGAAAAGGACTTAAACTTTTTTGTGAAAAGTTTCAATAAATGGGAATAGATAGGTCATGTGGCCTTGGAGGCCTTGTAACTCGTATAGGTTACTCGGGAGGAATAATTTGGCCAATGGACATAATCTTATCTAGTTCAAACTCAATGACTCTATATCTAACTATTATGTTTAGAAAAATTATAGAGGTAACCCCAAATGCACATTTCAATGGGTTTGCATCCTTTTGTAAATAGTGGAGGAATCTAAACACTTTCAAATGGTTTTTGATATGGTACAAACACTAGGGGGATTTAACTACCAAGTCATACACATTGAATTCCACCAACGTCCTGATAATAAGTTTAAAGATGTGGTGCATGGTACACTCATAAGTGGATCATGCATTATTTAAAGTGAAAGGAATTATTGGGTAAAAATGGTCCATTGATGTGCTCTGAAGGTGGTATACTCCTCATCGTCTGGGGCAATATAGATCTGGTTGTACCTAGAGTATCCATCCAAAAAGAAGAGGTCCTGAAACTTGGTTGTAGAATTAATCAATTACTCTATTACTTGAAGGATAAAACCATCCTTTGGAAAATAGTAGTTGTGGTTCGGAAATTTCATGGAGACTTTGAGCTTCTAATTCTTCTTCCTAACTCGGATGATGTTATCTATCCATTTGGGCTACTATTCATCTTGAAAAAGGTTTTCTGTTTCAATCTTATCGACCTCATCCCTGACCATGGAACCATGGGAAGGGTGTCTCTTCCTAGGACGATGCTTAAACCCATTATGGATCACTAGGAGGCCAACATGGTGGATGATTACATGAGGTTTTAGTAATAGAATATCATTGTAACTCTAAGAAAATAATTCATGGTGCTACTTCAGGAATGATACATACTACTTATTCTCATCTGGAGACATAGATAAACTTATAATAATTGGCCTTGTGTCTTCCTTGATATTAAGGTTCACCTGAACCAACTCTTCGACGATGGTTAGACACCCTATTCGAATGCTAGAGGGTCATCCTAAAAATCCAATTCATCATATAAGGTAGGTGAATTAGTAGGGGATATGGTTAATCTAGGTAAAATTATTCTATGTGATCACTGGTGACTACTTGAGTGGGCATGGAATCCTCACCGAAGGGTTCCTGCTCTGTCAAAACCATGGCCACAGAAGCAGTCAAGATAGTCTCATCCGACCTTCAACCATGAGTCCCATGACTGCTATAAAATCAATTGTAATGTTTCAAATTCTATTTATTCAATCCCACTTTTCCAAACACGAAAAAATTCAATGAAATAGTGGCCATAGGGTGGACTTATTATTACCTTATAGGAGTAGGGGCTTCTAGTGTAATCTGGGCATGTCCTATATAATATTATGGGGTAATGTATGAAAGATCATTATTTTTAGGGATTATATAAGCCTTATTATTGGGAAAGATAAATCAAACTCCTTGGTATAGTGTTTTGGGGTCCAGCCAATGGGTTGAGAGAATGAAATCTAGGCTCAACCTAGTAGTGTGTTGGCGATAACATTTGTCTGATCATTATTGCACTGAACCTTGTAGGTCTGAAATTTCTCCAACTCTATATTTTTATATCTAGAGTCTAGAAGATATGATTCACATGAGTCCATGGGGGGATGCAACACCATGGATTACCCCAGAATGACTGTTGATGGAGTACTTGAGGCACTAGTGATAAGAGGAGGGAACTAACACAAGAAAATGAAGTCAGGGCTAACCCGGCAATGCATTGTCACTGGTATCCTATATGACTAACTTGAATTCAGAACATGATACCAAGCATCTAAACTGGGTCTTCAACTGAATCCTTACACATGTTTTCTTCTCAGTCCTCTCCTAACCCTTAATCTTCATGCCATATGGGGTTAGGTTTTCCTCAGTCATCCCCAGCTTGTGGAGCATCTGGGTCGGGGTGAGTTTAATCCTATAACATGTGTCCACCCGAAAAAGGTAGATCACCATGCCATTGAACTCACTTCTAATGTACACCAAGAGTATGTTCCCCCTATATGATTTCACACTTATTTTCACTAAAGAATGAGATAAAGTCTTGGAATTCCCATTTCTCTACCTCCTGTACTTATTAGGCCTCTATGTAAGATACATCATCTAAGAATTGGTGAAGGATTATCATGGCTTCTATAAGGGCCTCAAACATTTATTCTGACAAGTGTAGGACCTTGAGGATCAATAAACTTGTGGGTATACTGTAGAGGTACTTCAACACATCATACTTTCATTCCAAATGCACGTTTCTTCCTACAGGAGGTGCGCCTGGGCAAGGGGAATAACTAGTGTCACTGGTTATACCATTGGGTTATTGTTGGTAATGGAAATATCAAATGGATGGCTGAATAAACCGCTTCAATACACTACAGGATGGATGTTCAATGGGTGAGTTTTAACTATGGATAGACATTTCTGATCACAGTCTGGTCAGGGATGGTTTAATTAGTCAGTTAACACGGTCGGTTATAGGTTACTATCTGACAGAGTGGATGAGTAGGGCTCTACCTACAAATTTGTAATAAAAATTTAATTCTTAGTTTCAGTAGAAAGAAATTCTCTTCTAGAGGTTCCATATTGAGCCTTCTAGTAGTTCACATTCCCTTTTCCCTTCCATCAATGGTGATAACTAGAGGTACCCAAGGGGTTTCCCTGATATTCCTTGTTGTTAGTCACCGTGGGGTGGTATACTAGCTCGATGACATTTAAGGGAGGATAATCTTTCTCATCATAATAGTGATCTTCTAGTGATGGGTGCACCCTGGGTGTGACTCACAACTTCATAGGAATGAATCCACTAATAGTACGTGATAGATTTGGAACTATTGGGATACAATGATTTCCTTTCAACTACCATCGCCTATTCTTTTGGGACATAGAGGGATGGGATGTAGAAGTAGAAGAGGTGGATAGAAGAATAAAGAAGACCAAAGGAGAACCAGCCTTCCTAAATGGACATGAATGGATACTTGGGAATGAGAAACTACTCTAAGTGCAAACCAATCACCAAACTTCTTGGTATCATGATAATAATCATGTTTCTATTCACCTAATCATTTTCAATCATTATCATGGTCAGTCGAGTTGTATTTAACTTACATTAGAATATCACCCAACATGACCATGCCATGATCCTTTTAGTCAAAGATCCAATACTTGAACACATATAATTCATTGATGGTACTTACAAGATTTCTATGGTACATGTAATGGTTGGGGACATTAGTGAGTTTTTCCTCCGGGGGATTCATTCACTTTGGAATCCTCAGAATCCCTTTCTCAGTGGAATAGATGAAATTTACCAGAACATAAGAATATTTTAAAGAATATGTCTGGTTGTTTTTCATAAATGGTATTCTTGGAGCATATCCCTGCTGAGGGGATAGATCCTCATTCCCTCGTCTAGGTGGTTATACTTAGAGAGGCGGTTCCTAAAGGTTCCTTGTAGGGAAAGTTTGTACTCTGTAGGGATGCTTCACTGGGTGAGACATTTATGAAAAGAGGATAATAACTCTACATGGTCAAGGGCCCCTACCTATATGAAGTCTCCATTATCTACTTTGGAAGTCCTTCTCAAAAGAGTTGGAAGAGGGAAGATGCATGCCTACATAGCCTATTACATGGATTCTTCTAAATGATGGGACTTTTCAGAAAACTATAATAACCTACCTAGAAAGCATGGGGTGATGAGGGTAAATATAATCTCAGTTATGAAATTCCACACACAAATCATTAGCATCTTCTCTTTTTTTAGTGGCATATTGAGAGAGTATAAGAGGCCTTTCAATTAAGAAATGTAGTTTATGAATCACTCATAATGAATTTTTCTCACATAAAGTAATCGAAAATTCTTATCTTCTGTGTGGTGTAGTAGAAATGGTAGAGTAATTTTATATGAAGGTCTTCCCAACTAGCGATGAACCCAATAAGAAACTCATTATATTATATGAATTTTGGTCATTTCATTATCTGTACAAAACAGTGAATTTTGGAAGTCTGTTGCTATTCCAAGGTTCTGAAAATTGGTCCACACCATGAGATGATGTTAGATAAGTAATTTTGTGGGTCACTCATCCAATTGAACATGGTATATATAGGTTTACCAAAATCTAGGGGTGCTCAGGTGTCTTCCACTCATGCCAGGTATGGAATTCCATCAGGTGGGATCACTACATTTCACCCATCTAGTGCCACAAGGAAAGAAGTATGAGTGGATATCAAGTGGTCTTGGTGAATATCTCTATCTAGATGAGTATTATTTACCACCATGGAATTCATAGGATCATTAAATTGGTATGTAGGCTCAATGTATTCTTAAGAACCATGACCTGATACCAAAGAGGATAATCACACTTCTCATGTGGGTTCAGTGACTCATACCTCAGTCACTTTTCATATACTCCTTCCTCTTCTCTATCTGGATGCATGAGATTACAAAGATAAACAAGGGGAAACTAGATGAGAAGATATTTATTCCCTGCTAGAGAAGTGGGATCTCATCATGCATCCTTGTAATATGAGCATTGATAATCCATAATCACGCTGATTAACCTTTATTTTACTTCGAGCTACTAAATTATTATGGCCATTGTAGGCTCTATATTTATTTTTGGCTCAAACTCAAATATATTTGAAGGCCTAATATGATCCATACCCTTGTCATTGTTCTGTTGCACAAGAAATGATGCCTAATTTAAAGGATCCTTGAGTTTGAGTGTCTGCCTCAGGTGGTGGGTGAGAGCACCTATCATAGGGTCTACTAGGTACTATCTTTCCCCTATAGGATGATCTTTCCTATCAATCCATGTGTTAATGACACTATTCTTTGGAATCTAAAAATAACCATGTTCACCATAATAATACCTAGAGGAGAACCTTTGTCATTGATGGGTAAGCCAGGCTATCACTAGATAGGGCTAAAGTGGAGAGCAGTGTACTATCCCCAAACACTGAACAGGTTATGTGGAGAAACCTCTTCCATAACCCTATGGAGCACCATAAAACTCCTAACACACATATTTCGTAGTTTCTGGTGATATCTAGATTATTCAGGATTCAATGCCACTGGTAGTGTCGTATTCCCAATTCTTCGACACTACTGCTCGATGGGGTTGAGATGATCATAAATTTCTGTATAGTCCAACTGATGGCCACAGAGGTGGTTTCAAGTATCCTAATTTTTTTTTAAAATCACATAGCCTATCCTTTAGTGGGGGACTCTACAAAATCACATTTCTGGGTTTTAGGTGGCCATAACACCATGGATAGCTGGTCAGCATCTAAAACCTCCCACATATCCTCTTACTTAGAGCCCTATTCTTGGACGGTGATAGATGAATGGTGATAGATAGGTTGTGGCACCGATGTGGATTTGTTATTTGGAAATTTTAGTGGTATATGATATAGTTTTCAAGTCACTTATTCACTACATAATGGGAAATCCCTTAGGGGCAGCACCAACTACATCATCGCATCCTTGTAAGATTGGGTACTCGTCACTGCCTCATGTGTGAGGTTGGTGGTGTTCATTTCTAGATCAGTAGAGTGGTCATAATTTGATAGAGACAATATATATCTCAATATCTCTCCCACATATTGTGTTGAGGTTGAGAATATTTACCCTTGAGGTGACATAGATATCTATATTGTGATCCCCTAGAATAGATCTAGAACTTCCTCCACCTACAAGTACCTATGGAGGGATTTAAGGATCCTATGTATCTCAGTTTAGATATGTAAAACTTATGTTATTAGGATACTTACGTAGAGTCTAACAACTATGGGGAGGGATATATCATCTATTCTTATGTTCCCTCAGAATATAAAAAATTCATGAGGTCTATGATGACTTGGAGTTTCTCAGAATTCATACTTTGAAGATGAGTGCTCTCCCTTTGACCTGAGGATAGTTCTTTAAGGTAGTTTAACTCTTTGTAATGATAGGTACCTAACCCTAGAGGGTTATAATATGTGTTGGACCTATGATTTTATTAGATGGGACATGGGGAGGTCCACTGTATCGGTTGTTTTCAGTGTGGGAGGACCTCCACTTGGATGGGTGAAGGAGTGGGGAGGACCTCCACTCTGGTTGGTAATGACATGAGTAGGACCTCTATGTTGAGATAAAGTAGTACCTGGATGGACTCTATACTATTATAGAAATATCAAGGAGGAACTACCCTTTTATTATCGATGAAGCAGGGAGGACCTTTGCCTTGGTTGGTGTTGGATTAGGGAGGATCTCGGGTTGGGTTGATAATGACATGGGTAAGACCTCCATGATAGTTTTTGGGAATGAAGGCATGACCTCCTCTTGGGTTGTTAATGGTTGGGGGAGGACCCCAACACTTAGTCTCCTCATTATGGCTTGGCTCGTAACAGCTGTCAGTGGTTCCAGTAATTGAAAGAGTAAAATTGTTCAACCTATTAGGGAGCTAGGGTATTGATCCCAATCATTTAAAGACAGATCCTTATTTTTCTACTGCAAGGATCTGGTAGAATGAATTAGTAGATTAAGGGGACACTAGATTCATGGAATATTTCCCTTATTTGGAATTATCCTAATATTTCCCCCTACATTGGCATTGAGTGATTTGTATTGGGCTAGAAGATCTGGGGTGAAGTCCACCAGTTAATTGGCATGAGGGAATGGTATTTTTTTTGTTGATAGGGACAAGTGGGATCCCTCATTTCTAGATCATGGGTAGTAGGCATAGCTATCACAAATTGAGCATCTCCCACATCCTCTACATAGGGGAGTGATCCAAAGGATTTCACTAGGGAGAGGCTCCCAAATGGTTTATTTTTGGAAAGGGGGTGGTTTCTCCAGCATGACCCTTGGGGGATTCAGTGTTGGTGAGGCACTAATGCCTCCAAGTCTTGGAGAGCCAAATCCGTTATGGTAATGACCACCTCCTACACATATAAGCATACAAGAGTGTCAATCACCCTTCTATAGATGGTCATAGAGGGTGATACAAGTCATGGGAACCTGGTGCTTGAAGTCATGGAAAAACTCATAGTGGAATCATGGTTGTTTTGGATTGACACATCAATGTTTCTCTTTACCAAACACCTGCAGGTGGTGGGTTGCTGATTTACTATTTTTGGGGCCATATGAGAATGTTGGATTTAGATGTATGTAAAAGTATAATGAAATTGATACCAAATTCCCCAACATTTTCCAACCTTTCGAATACAGAGAAGGTCCCACACTGACAACATCACAGAATGAGGATTCAAAATGCTAACTACCCCAATTCAAATGTGATTTTTACCTTGGTTCTATAGTTTTGTTTGTGCGACCTTGTGTTGATGTTTGAATCTAGTGGCCTTCTAATCCATTTAAGTCTTGAATTCTACTAGTCCCCATAGTTGGAGGAGATTTTTTCAAATTGGGTTCACTATTTCTATTTCTAATTTTTCTCTAACGCCCTCCTATATGTTGACATGAATGCACATGCGGGATTTTCTATTTCCTCTCCTTCCCACTTTCCAAATGTGGTCATATTTCATAACTATCAACAGATTTGTATTCTCCTTGACAAAAATGGGTTAATGGGGTGTAAGTTCCTCCTTCCATGGATTCCTCGATGTATCTCATTTCTTAGTCCTTGTATCCCTCATAAATTTGAGTCATGATTGTGGAAGTCAATCCTAAAACCATTTATTTGGGGACACCAATTAATTTAAATGATTATATCTTGACATACTACTTTAATCTTGATAGGTTGTCAACCTTAAATTAAGAGAGTATTAACATTGGTAATCACTGGGCATTTCTGGATGTTGGGTACATTTTTCACCTATATTCTTCCTCTTAGGAGGGAATCTCATATGCGACATACTATGCATAGAACCCAAGTCATTCCATTTTGATCATGAGGTAACAATTTCAATGGTGTAATTTTTATAAGGATTTTTGCTTTAGTTATCCCACACTTATTCATGGGGTAGGTATTTTTATTTTGGCCACAAGTTCTACATCATGTGGATTTGGATCTTGACTTCTTGGTAATACAGATTGGGGAATGATTTTAACATATTATGGATAAGGAATTTGTTTGATCAAAATTTACTTTGGAGGGGTATCAAGGAGGTGTTTCACTATGATGGATGATGTGACACCTAATTTTAGCATAATATAGATCAAATGACCCATGGAGAGGTATCTACTAGGTCTGTCCCAAGGAAGGAACACCATGAGTTTAACAATATTGGGATTTAACCTTGAGGAGGTGTCATACAAACCCTGTTTTGAAGATAGCGATCAAAACCCATGTAGTTCGATGCCTTATTTTATGGTCATGTGATAGGATCGATCCATGTACTATAATGACTTACGGTAAGGATGCTTGTATCTTGAAAGGAGTTGCAATTAGGGTTAGTGGGGGTTTATACATTGATTCTTCCTGTTGCGCCCAAATTTACCATTGTGCGGATCAAACACCCCATGGAATTAGATTCAAAAGGTGCATTCATTAAAGGGAACACCTTAATAGTTTAACATTGTGGATCAAATTCCATATGGAGGTAGATATTAGAGGTACATCCCTCGGATGTAACAATTTTATAGTATATCAAGAACCTTGTATAGGAATATCCAAAAGGTAAATCCCTATGAGGGAACACAATTAGATTAGTATTGTCAGGATTGAGCACCATGGATGCATCTTAAATACCCTATTTAGAAGACATGGATCAAAACCCTCTTATTTTGATTTCATAGTTTACGTTTAGGTGATATGAATGATCGATGAAATTAAACATCATGAGGAAAAGATGATCATATTGAAAAGGGAGTGTTGACGATGGATGGTGTAGGGATTACACATAAAATCTTTCATCTGGGGGTGTCTTGTACACCATGAGGGGTGTCTTGTACTCTATGATAGAATAGGTTTTCATACTTTGATGATCATACATGGATCATCCCATGCTTATCACATGAGGTAATACTATAGTATTATCTCATGTGTTTATGTCATTATCATCCTGTTTAATATTATTTGACTTGGACGTATAACTATGAAGTTTTATGTCATGAAGATCAGGCATGGGGGGGACTCACTCTTTACCCATAGGGCTTATGTAACCACTGCTCATACACATTTTGGAGGGGCATGTCATTGGAACTACCATGGATGAGTGGTCAATCATAAATTCTACATTATGGTCCATATTCTTAAAATAAATAGGGGTTGTGGTACCTATTATTAGAAGCAACATGTATGTGTAATGCTCAATACACACTTTGTGTGAAGTGGTTAAGTATAAGAGTTGTTAGAAATGATCACATGTGGACTCAAGGTGCAGCTCAAATAGTACTGAATCGGTATGGGGGTTCTAGGAACTCAACCTTCGTGAAGGGGAGTCAGTAGAAGAGAGGCTCCATGGAGAGACCTGTAAGAGTTTCTTCTTGAATATTATAGGTTCATGAAGATGGTTCTTTCAAGGAATTGGGTCCAAAAGGAGGACATGTACTTAACAAAGAAGTAATCTTGACTAAAAATGACCATATCATAGGATAAATTCTTGACTCATAGGGGTATTACTTCATGAAGGATGAATGCTTTAGGAATCCTCATGTGCTATAGAGGCCCATCTTCCTTCACAAATGGCTTGGTAGTTCACAAAAGGAATCCCCATTGTAGTGGTATGTTTTAAAGAACACGTGTTAGGAGGTATCATGATGATACTATACCTTGGGTGATCCATTTTCACTTTTCATTAAAAATAATAATAGTTATGCAGAAAGATAACAATTTCAAAAGTCGAAAGGTTAACGTATGTCACTAAAATTTCTGAAAGAAGGGAATATTTATAGGGAAGAAGTTTTGTGAATATATCGGTTACTCATTAGAAATTATTGGCTTTATAATTGGATGAGGCTCTACTTGGATAAAGTTTTTTTTCAGGAAGACATCGTCAAAGCCTTGCATGATCGTGAAGCTCTCAGTGACTCCAAATATCATTGTACAGAGGTACTGTCAGGCCATCATGCATTCAAGAAGGAATCTCTCAACTAGGGAGCTTCATTATCTATTGTCATTCATGAAGGATATTAGATTCATGAAACAAATCCCTTAGATATATATTTTGGCCATTTGGGCTTAGATTCTCCTTGAATCGGTCATTCCTTCCTCGGCTATTCCTATGGCATGCATATTTATACGTCAATATAAGAATTTTCAAAACAAATATAGATATTATTTGAAAATATAACCTCCTTTCATATGAATTGAAAAAAAAAATCTCCTTTACTCAAAAAGTTGATAAATAATAATTAATATAACATTTAAATATCAATAACAATGAGAATCATGTGTAAGAGTAAAACATCATATAGAAAAGTAAATTTTTGAATATGTAAAAGTATAATTTTTGATAAATGTCTTCATAAATTTGAGTTAAAACCCTCAATACATAATAGTAATTTGAAAAAACATATTTGAGGGTAAAAACATCAAGGATGTCTTCATAAACAAAAAATATATATGATAAAAGCACTTGAAGTAAAATAAATCCATTAGAGGATAATTATAATTAAATTTGTTCCATGAAATAACTCCTATTAGGTATTATTGTGGATAATGTTTATAATATATCGTATAATATTCATTCAAAATTATCCCAAAAAAATAAGGAACCTATATATTAAGTCATTATAATTCTATATAAACATGGAATTCCCTACCACTTTCTCATGTAGTGCAATACCTTAGAATGATAAAGGGTTAAATGACTAAACGATATGACTCATGTCAAAAAGGTGAACCTTAATTTTTGGTATCCTACCTCATTTGAACTCCACAATTAAGAATTCTTGTACATGATAAATGATCAAGATGGGTGAGTTGTTGGTAATATTCTAGGGTGCGTGCGAGGGAGTGTAAATCACACTGAAAAGAACATGTGTTGCATTGGGGTATAGTCATTAGTTAGATGACTCGTTAGGGAATGTGGGTTGGCCCCATGAAGGGGAACATGTATATTCGAGAGAATGGGTAGTAAATGGTAGGCTCGGACCTGAAAACCATGTCAGGGAGGGTGTATGTGATGTTTGAAGTGCCTAGTTGTTACATCGGTATTAGAACTAAAACTAGACATAAGTATGGTGCATTGCCTAAGTTGAGATGTAGGGTCCACAAGGAGGATGTTTTTCTCTAAAGGGGGTGAATTTAACAGTATGTAATGATAAATGGTTAAATAACAAAATGATATGACTCATTTCAACAAGGTGCGTCTTTCTTTTCTAGATTGAAACTGCTTTGAACTCCATAGTTAGGAGTGTTTCTCCTATACTAGTGATTACGATGGCTGACCTTTTTGGAATTTTCAATGGTGTGTGTGAGTGAGGAAAAAAATGGTGAGAACATATTTTGTACTATGGGGACATTCATTAGTTAGATGACTTGTTCGATCATGTGGGTAGGCCCAAGGAAGGGGAATACAAGTCTTCAGGGAAACTGGTGGTACCTAGCGGTCCAGGACCCAACGTCCAAATTAGGGTGGTTCTCTATGTTGTTAGCAGGGCCCAGTTGTGAGAAGGATTTTTTAAATGTCATATAAAATTACAAAATTAAGATGAAAGTTATCAATCAACATTGATCCAACCCATATTATTTTTAATGTATTCAATTCTATTAAAATGTTAAGGGTTAGTACAAAGATCATCAAGATGATCTTTAATTTTTCTAAATTCAAGAATAATATATCCTTTATATTGTTTAGTCTTGGTGGAAGTGGTTTATTATATGTATGTGTTTAGATTGGGAGTTAGTTGTTGGGTTCATAAAAAATAAATATAATTGGTGGAAAGTTAATCATAAAATTTATTATTGTTATACAAAGAGATTAAATATTCACCAAGAAAGTAAAAAGTTTCATAAGTTCTCTTCTAATTAATTCTATGAACTCCTAAAGAAGTATTAGAATAAATAAAATTTAAAAACGTGGATATGGAATAATAAAAAAGTCTATGATATAAAATTCCTTTAAGGTAAAAATAATTCATTTGAATACCTTGATATTGGATTATTTTGAGAAAAAAATGATTCTCTCACATAATAAAATATATTAAATAATTTCTGGTCAATCACACTTTTTGTAAAGAAGACATTTAATCATCCCACTAAACAATTTATGATCTACTAGTTTCTTGGTTTTGAAAACATAAATTTTGTGGGATGTAACTACCATAGTATATATATCCGAATTATTACCAAAAAAAATTAGTAAATCTTTGATGCAAATATGTTGAGTTAAATTAGTTTCTTATAGTGGATGATTTATTCTGAATCCAAGATAGAAGTTAACATCACCCATCATACACATTTTAAATTCACTTAGCATACTTTATGAAAAAATATTTTCAAGTGTATTTCTGGTATAATTGAATATAATTTGTAGAAATATATTTTCAAAATTAGTTGTAGTTAAAAACTGTCTTTCTTAAAAGGTTTGGATCATATATTCCTTTAAAAAAATTTAATAAATAATATTGAAAATCTAGTATGATAGGTTATTTTGGGATGTTTAAGGGACTAAAGTTCCTTGGTATGTTTAGATACAAGTATTAGAAAATTAATATAATAAAAATCATAATTTATCAAATATAAACTTTATCTTAAAACTAACCACTATGGAAGAAACTCTTTACATCCATTTAAAATAGAGAATAAGTTACATTAGATATGAGAGATAATATAATGTGTATAGATTCCACTATAGCTACAAGAGAATAATTTTCCCATATTCTATGATTTATACTTTATTATAACCATTAGTAATGTTTCTTTTCTTATTATGAACTAATTTTACATTCTAATCCCACTTATTTTGGAACCCCATTTGAATCTTAGAAACGAAAGATCACCTAGACATTCAACCAAACATTAAAATGTGTTCTGTTTAAAACAATTATACTCTTGATTAATATAAATTATTTAACTATATTAAACCAGGGAATCATATACCATTTTAGGTTCCAAATGATATATGAATAAAATATGATCACATCAATTTTTTAAATAACTTTTAGTTTTAACTGGTCGATCTACATAGCCAGAGATATTATTAGTGGGATGATTCCTTGAGAACATTTGGTTTCTAGGTAAAAAAGGAAATGTGTTCCTCATATACCAAATTAGTATCTTTAACTTGATAAGTTTTACAACAGATAACTTATTATGGTTATGGTTCAAAATATAAAAGTAAAAAAGTGTTTTAAAAACAAATTCAACGTAACTTTCATAATCTATAATTTGTAAAATCATCTAAGGAATGAACATATGAAACATAACAAGAAATTTTTCATCAATGAAACGTTTTAATATGTTGATAACATTATAATACATACTAATTTTGGAGTAATAAAGAAAAATAATTTCATCAGCCTTTAAATAAAATTCATGAAAATTTTCTTTAATATTCATTATGAAAACATTACATCTAAAAATTCTAAAGTAACTCGGTTTTTTATTTCCTCCATTTAACAATTCATTTAGTTCCCTAGTATTTTCATCCATAGATATTATATTTTTTATGTGAATATTATTTAAATTACATAAACACATTCCATGTGATCATAAAGGTATAGTGCCTTTGAAAACATGAAAACATGGAAAACTAGTTCATAAGAATTTTACATTATCTCCCACTTAGTTTCTCATAACTAGAACACCTATTAGAAATATAAAACATAATACCTATCACCATAACCAATGGAAAAGAAACATAAGAAAGTCTGAGCTCAAATTTTTACTAAAGTTAAAAAAGGGAAATATGTAAACATAACTTGAGAATAAGGATATAGGAATATGAGAATAGAATATGAAATCCACACCCCACATATCAAAGATTAAAATCTTGAGTCATGGTATAAATATTTAAAGTTAATAAGAGATAAATCATAAGTAAACAATGAAAATGATCCATTGGAGCATAACATTAACATAAAAGATGGAATTTTTTAGTACACTTAAGTATAAAAAACCTTATGTAAAGGCTACCAACCAAAACATTCATAACATGTTATGTTTTGGATAACCACCCTTGTAACTACATTAGGAATGAGATAACCACCCCTATATCCTATTTTTTGGTTTTCAATAAATACATGTTTACCTAATAAGATAAAATAACATTAATCATTACTCAATGCATTGTAGGTATATATATGTCCCAACAGTCAAATAATGAAAAATATTCATATAGTAACACAATATCAAAAAAGATTCATCATATTGGAACCCATGAAAATAAATTATATTCATAAAACAATCATCATATAATAACCTATAGAAAATAACTTGGTTTTGTAGTAATCTCAATAATTGATCATATCGTAAACCTTATAACAAGAAGTGGTTTTCATAAGTATTTTATCAACATAGAACCTATTGAAGAGAAATGGGTTTCAAAAACATCTTTTCATCATAAACATAAACCATTCAAAAAAGTATAAGAACATAATCCTTGGTAAATATACCCATTAAATCATAATTAACATTAAAATATGTCTTCTTATATGGAAAATTATTTTGAAAGATCACTTGGAACATTTCTTGAGTAAAATAGTCATACCACATTAAAAATAAGTTTTTAAAAACATTTTTAAAAATAATTTTCATTTAAAATATCCTTGAAAATTTCTAAAGGGGTATTTAATGAAAATTTTAAAAAAATATTGGGAAAAATAAATTTTATAATTTACAAAAATAAAATTTAAGAGAATTTTTTTTAACATTTTCTATAAAAATAACCTTATATACTTGTGAAGGAATCTTTAAAGACCATTTAAAAGTTTTACTCAGGAAAATATCATTTCCACATTGAAAAATTAAAACATATTGTTTTTTAAAAATACTATTATTTATAAATAACCATTCAAATATATAAAGTAATCATTAAAACATTGGGTGGTATATAAGGTGGGAAATTATTTTCATTCTATACACATTTAAACAAAGATTCCTTAAAATTTTTTTGTAAAATCCAAATATACCAAGTTTAGAAAATGACATGAATATTCCATATAAAAAAAGTTCCAAAAAATAATAAAAAATTGAAAAAATAATTATGATAAAGAATATGTATAATAGTAAAATATTTTTGAAAACATATTTAGAAAACATGCACAAGGAAGAAAAAATGTATTTGACCAAAGAGATAAATAAAGATGATTTTTCTTAAAAAGTCTTTTGATCTATTTAATACTTTAATATATGATAATGAAAAGAAAATATGTATTCCACATATATAACTAAATGGTAATAAAATACATTATTTTCTTGAGATATAGATCATAATACTTATTCAACGGAACAATGTTCATAAATAATCTCGATAAACTAAGATATTATAAAGTGAAACCCTTACCATTTTCATAACATTTAATTATAATCCTAATTAAATAATATCATTAAATATAACATATAATATAATAAGTATAAATACATTTATTATATTACATAACTAATGGTTTGTATATACACCTCAGAAAATAAGATAAATGCATAACATAAAGTATATCCTAAAGAAGATAAATTGAGACAAAAATATCTTACCACTTTGGAAACATTTGAATAATAAGCCCTAATAAATAGTAACATAAAATAAAACATTAAACATAATTTAAATAATTATATTAATGATATAACATGAAAAAAGATGAATTATGTACACTATAAAAAATAAATGAGTGGTTAATATGGCATATGTCTTCCAAAAATAAAAGAGAGACTATAAATCTGTTAACTTAAGTCTCAAAATCCTTCATATACATTTGAAAATAATTTATAAAGAAATATTATTTCATTGTAATTATATTACATAACCATAACTATATATATATTACAATATATGATTTTATTATGACCTTTCCTTAGGGCTTATTAACAATTCCATGTCAAAATCACATTTCGAGCAATAACTCCTTTCTTTTTTGTGTTTGTTTTGATTTTATATTTTTGGTACACCTACTTTTATAATATTTAAATCTTATTTAAAAAGTTAAAAATTATATAAATGTCATATATATTCAGTATATATATATTTAGTGCCATCTGTAAAATTTATTAATATAAAATCAAATATATCATTCATGAAGACGGTATGTCATACGTATGAATGAAAGTTATTTCCATTTTCTCAACTGATGAAACAAATAAAGGAAAATAGTAATTCACTTTAAAAATTTAGTTATTGTTTTATATATATGACATATATTTTTTAACATTATCCTTATTACCTTCCATGAAAAGTGTTTGTCTAAAATGTATCACACCGCTTCATGATGAGATAGTCTATCGTACATGGAAGCGATGTTATCGTATCCCCCACAGAATAGAAAATAGAAAGGTATATGTGATATGATAAGATAACACACAGATTATAATTTTGTCAAAATATCATATATATTAATCTAATATATTTTTATCACCATCCAAGTAAAATAAAAATTAAAAATACACGTAAGGCGGTAGTCTATTGTACATATGACCGATGTTATTGATTTCCAATGGGTTGGGAGGTAATATGGAATATATTTTATTATAATTACATAGTTATAATAATATCATATTTACAATATATATTAATTATTTCCACAATCCATCTGTGAGATGTGGTTATGTAAAATTAATAACATCGGTTCGTGAGGTGTAGTCAACAGTACACACGATCGACGATTTCATTTCCCATTTGATGTAAAAAGATATTGATATAAGTTATTCCATTGAAATAATAAAATTTATTTATATGGTAAATAATTTTGTTTTAATATAAAAATAATTTAAGAAAATTATAATGATTTATAAGAATAATTGAAACAAAAATGCATTGTCAAAAACATTACCTCTTCTTCTGACAACTTCTATAGGTTCCACCTAAAGCCTTCCTAGATTAGATTTTTTATATCACCAACTAATATAGTATTTGTAGATCTATTTAATGAATTTTCTTATTTTTTGAAACAAAAGGTTTGGGAATTTTGAAGATCATAGGAGAGGGGGTGACCTCTTATAAGTGGAGGAGAGGACACACATGGAATTTTTGAAAAGAATAAACTGCACCAATACTTTTTACTGTTTGAAAAGATCCAAAATGGAAAATTATTGAATCACAAAGGTTTTAAGGTCTGAATATGTCTATAAAATGTTTTTTTAGTGTTTCTAGGACATTTTACACCTTATAATTTTAATTTAACCTTGGTAAACCCATTTAACCTTAATCGTTGTAATTAATGTTTAGTATTTTTACTATTAATTATTACCAAAAACAATTTAACATATTACATAATATAAATTTTTATTATTCCCAAAATGGAATATATTTTTTCAAATCGCATTTGCAAAAGTGTAAATTTTTAATTTAATATTAACCCCCGCAGATATAATGAGAAAGTGATTCTCCAAAGAGATAATGTTCAAAATTTAAAATATATATATATATATATATATATTCAATATGAAATAGATTCAAAGGAAATAATTGGATTAATAAATAAATAATTGAACTAAATATAATTTCAAAACTATATTTAGGAAAAAATTAACAATAAATATTAATTAAATTAAAATGAAGTTTTCAATAATAAATAGTATTTTCATTATTCATCAAAAAAATTCATATTTTCCTAAAAATACAGAAAAAAATCTCCCTAAGGAAATTTTGACATGTAGATATCAAAAATAATTTTTTTATATAAAGTTTCTATAAACTTCATAATTTAATTTTAATGTTTGTTCATTTTTTTGGGAAAATAGTTGTTTTAGAACATATAAATACTTTACCAAAAATTATATACTTTTTATCAAAAAAAATTATTAATTTAAAAACATTATACATGTTATTTAAAATTTAGTTATTATTATTCATGCCAAAAATCTTAATTTATAAATAATAACTATAATGTTTAAATAATAATATTAATATTTCTTTGTGGTTCTTCAAAAATAGATTTTACGTGTAATGAAAGTGGTTCCAAAATTACATTTTTTTGAAAAAATATATTTCATAAAATATTTAGGTGTTATATTCTTCCCCCATTAAAATTATTTTCACCTTATAAATTAATAACTTTGGTATATAAAACTGAGGACACCTTTCCCCATTACAAACTCATCTTCCCACATAGCTTCCTCAAGCTGGTGGTCTTTCCACAAAACTTTGACCAAGTGAGTGGACTAGTTTCATAGAATATTCACTGTAAAATATAGAATATCATCCAGTTTTTCCTCATAATAAAGATCATGATCCATTTGTATAACCTTTGAGTCTAGTACATGTGATTGATTACGTGTGTACTTCCTCAGGATAGATACAAGGAACACATCATGAACTAGAGAGAGGTTTGGTGGAAGCACCAAGAGATTAGCTATTGTCCTCATATGATCACAAATTTCAAAGTAACCAATATATATAGGGCTTAGTTTTCTATCCTTTCTAATCTCATTATATTCTTCCATGTGGAAATTATTATAAAATCCTTCTCAAATTCTTCAAATTATAGATCATGTTGATGACTATTAGTATAAATTTTCTACAAACTTTGTTCTACCATTATGTGTTGCTAAATTGATTTATATTACTCTTCCTTTTATTCATCTAGTTATATTCCCAATAGATTTATTAATCCAAATTTATCCCAAATGTTGTAGTTTTCTTCTTATTTCCATATACGGGCTTCATAAAGAGCCATTTGAAATCTCTAGTGAAAGCTATCGTTGTAAGAAAACTCAACTAAATAAATGTGTGGATCCCAATCACCTTTGAAATCCATGTAACAAGTTCTCAACATATCCTCTAGGGTTTGAATTGTTCTCTTAGAGTGACCATATGTCTGGGGATGATGCAAAATGTTGATGCTAAACTTTGTATCAGGATATTTCTGATGAATTTTCCAAAAAAAATATGCAAACCCAGGATCTTGAATAAATACAAAGGAATGTGGTACTCCAAGAAACCTTTCCATATATTTAATGTAAACTCTATAAATATGATCAAGAGAGTGGTATTATCTAATTTTGATAAAGTTGGATGACTTTGTAAAGAGGTTGACTATGACCCATATAGAATTATTCCATTTAGACTTTTTGGGGATTTAGGTGATAAAATCCAGGGTGGTGTTTTCCCATTTCCATTCTGGTATAGATAATGGTTGGAGAATCACCTTATACACTTTTCTATCAAACTGAACATGATTACATAACAAATAGTGAGACACATACTCATTAATATATCCCTTCATGTTTTCCTACCATAATTACTCTTCCAAGTTGGATAGTGGTCGGAGTTATACCCTTATCATCCTTCGGTTTTCGGTTCATGACCTTTGGCCTTGACAGATATGATAATTTATTGCCCAGCATGCAGCCTCCCCATTATACAAAAACATATTCGTATAATTTCCATGTTTCAACAACCCATTTTGAACTCAACATCAAATATAAGATTGAAAATAAATATTTCCAATACCTTTAGACTCATTTCTACAAAAAGTTATGGAATTACTTCTCAAATAAAATTTTCCATTAAAATATATATATAATAAAAGGGGTTTTTCCTACAAATTTCCCCCAAAATATCCTTAATCTTGATAAACACCCATCACATAAACCCTAAAAATTGGTTTCTATGACTTTAAACTTATGATCAACATTAAAATCATAAACCCATGATGGTATCCATAACTATTAAGCAAGTCATTCATATAATCATACCTGATTTCAAAATTAACATAATCCTTAGATGTTTCAAGATTATTATAACCAGAATAAAATTAATAAAATACCAATAATGAATAATTCTTGAATCCAAATACTTAAATAATTTACCCATTTATTCATACATAAGCTCTTCTCTTATACAAAAACACTTCCATTAGAGACTTGGGTTTATCCTTTCACTTATATAAAGCCAAATGTAATTTCATTATTCCATATTCCATATAGAGGGAGATAATAAATTATCATAATTACATAAAATTTAACTAAAGGATGAATAATAATATTTTAAAATGGCTTATTCATATAAAATACAACATGAAAATCCAATCTATATATTGAAATAAATGGGTCCCCTAATTATTTTTATTCACTTAATCTATTGGGATTGTATAATATTTTCATTTTTTATTTGTCCTTATAGGTTTTTGTGGACTGTTATTCGCATATTCCCTTAGATTCGGGTGTTCATTCACATAATTCTCAAATGCATTAAACTTGAAAGCACTAGAGTGTGGTTAACGTATTCTATGGATATTTCTATCTATTTAAATTATTAACTAACTTTATTCAATAATTTAGACATCCGATTTCCCAATGGCCTACCTTTCCACTCATATAACATTTTGTAATCCCCTTAAAACAATTTCCTCCATCATTCCTTTCACACTCAGTACGAAGAAATCCACATCTTCTTCTCTTCATGGTTCTTATTATTTTCCCTAAACTTCATCTTTTTTTCTATCAAAACTGTTATATTGATGGGTAACATAAATTTATATTGCCACCTTAAGAGAACATTTAATTATTTATTCATAGTTTTTAAAGTCTCTTAGGACTAACACCCATAGGATACTTGGTTTTAATCCACTAATAAATTGATCAACATTAATTTTAGGTTGGTTGATAATGCAAAAAGTATACCATGCTAGTAGAGGTAAATTTTCTTTATAGGTACAAATGAATTCATCATCCTTCTTATTTAACTCAAGGAATACCTTCTCAATTTTCATATGGATAATATAAAAGAATTACTTATTGAAAAATAAAATCTTAAACTCCACCCACACTATACTTTAAATTTTATCATGTTTCCTCATATTCTTGATGAGAGCCCATAGTTGACCAGCTTCTCTTTCCAAATGATAGTGATCCAAAATGAATTTTCATTCTAAAATTTTTTGAACATAAAATATTTTTTAGTTGTATTGATCCATTGCTTTGCAACTAAAATATCAACATAACCTCTAAAATATGGTGGATGTTTCCTCATGAATGACTCATCTGAATGGTGTTCCCTCATTTTCTCGTTTGAAACCTCAGAATAATTTATATCCTGAGAAAGTTTTTTGAGAATAAAAAAAATTTCATTCCATATCCCAAAAAATTTATTTTATTAGGAGTAAAATAATTTCATTTCATTTCGAATTAAAAATTAATGTGGTTCCTTTCCTCTCTATCCAATGACTAGAAAAAAAATATTATTATTAGAAACACTATTAATAATGGGAAACCACATAATCATAGAAATCACTTATAGTATATATAAATCAAGAAACATTACTTTCAATATATGTAACCTAAGAATTAACCTAATTAATTCATTGTTATTATTTAAATCCATCATGATAGTTCCTAAATAGTTTTCAAATTTCCATAGATTATCCTTAGGAAGTGTTAAACCATGATAATATTAAGGCCCATTATCTTGTACGAGGTAACACTCAAGTAAATCACAATACTCCTTATTCATTTTTATTACCCCTAGGTAAATTTATACAAGTTTCACATCCAATTTATGTATCCATATAGGGATTAATTTCTTAGAAACCACTCACTCAATCCTTCAACAATATTCTAGGATATTTTTCTATATATAGAATTACCAATAAGTGAATCCTTATAAATATACCTGGAAATATCACTAAGGTTTTATCATCCTAGTTTCCTAATGTTAACTATACCTATATTATAATACCAAAGATAGATACATATCATTTTCATACAAAAATATTAAAAAAATTAATGAATATTCATAACATTATACAAACACACACCTGAGGATTTTAAATTTATAGTGCCTTTACAAACATAGAAACATAAACAACTGGTTCATAAGATTTCTACACAGTTTCCAACTTAGTTCCCCATAACTACAACCCTACTTATACATATCACATGTAATACCTATCATCATAACATGGGGAAAATAACTATAAGAAGGGGTGATCTAAGATGCTCAGTAAGGGTAAAAAATTGAATTATATAAACATAAAGGGAGTATAATGGTATGAGAACATGAACATAACATATGAAAACGCAACAATGCATATAAAAGATCAAAATCATCAGTCAATAAATAAATATTGGGAGTTTATAAGATTTGAATCATAATGAATTAAAATGCTATGATCCATTAGAGTATACCATTGATATAAAACATGTAATTATGGTATAAAAAGCATAAAAACCATTATGTAAAGGATATCAACCAAGTAATTCATAATAGGTAGGCTTTATCTAAAAACCCATGAACCTTATTAGGGTTTGGTACAACCTCATGTGTACCCTCTTTATAGGTTTTGGATAACCTTTGGTTTACCCTATTTACTCATAGAACATTAATCATTGCCCAATGAATTTGATGGAGATATAGTATCCACCATTATCAAAATAGAAATAATATTTATGTGTTCCATTAGATCATAAAATAATCATCATATCAAAACCAATGAAAATAAATGGTCTTCATAAAATAACCATCATAGCATAAATGATAGAAAATAAAAACGGTCTCAAAATCATTTTGTCGAATCATAAACCATGGAAAAAAGAAGTTAACTTCATAATAATTTTATCATTGTTTAACCTATGGAAGAGAAAGAGGGTTCATAAACATCTTTTCATCGAAAAAATAAACAATTCATAAAACAGATATGAATAGTATCCTTGGTTCATATCTCTAGTAAATTATAAGTAAAATCAATGGTTGTCTTCTTAGATTTAAAATTATTTTTGAATATAACTTAGAACATTTATGGAATAAAATAGACTTACCCCTTTTAAAGACACTTTTTTAAACATTTTCAAAAAAACTTTCTTTGAAAATAACCTTGAAAACTTATAAAACAATATTTAAAGATAATTTAAAACATTTATTGAAGAAAATAACTTCTTAACTTTGAAAAAAACACTTTTTAAAACATAAAACATTTTCAAAATCCTTTAAAATTAAAGTAACCTTGGAAACATATGAAGTAATATTTGAATATAATTTAAAATTTTTCTTGTGGAAAATATCCTTTACACATTTAAAAACACTTTTGAAAAGATAAAACATTTTTAAAATAATTTTATTTGAAACTTATAAAGGAATCATTAAAACATTGGGTGGTCATGATGGTAGGAAATTTGGTTCATGTAATAAATTTTAAACAATATTCTTTTTAAATTTTTAGTAAAAGATATATATCCCTTATTTGGAAAATTACTTGAACATTAATTTTAAACAATTTTTTTAAATTTCAAAAAAAAATTAAAAATTTATTTGATAAATAATTCATAGAATGTTAAAAGAAAATTTAAAACATTTTTAAGAAAGAATGTACTTGGTATAAAAAGAGTTTTTGATCGAAAAAAGAAATAAATATTAGTTTTATTAAAATAATATTCTTGTATATTTAATCCTTTAATAGAATAAATTTAATGGAAAATATGTATTCTCTAGAGACAGCCATAGTATAATAAAAGAAATGAGTTTCTTAATAGATATATCATAATATTCTAGCATTGGAAGTATAATCATAAACAATCCTGAAAAACAATGGGATTGCAATATGAAACCCTTACCACCTTGTTATCTTTGAATCATAATCACATGAAGTAATAACATTAAATAATATATATAATATCATGATAATAAATTAATTCATGATATTACATTTCAGTGGATCTTTATATACACCTCATAATAGATGATAGGTGGATAACCTAACATAAATCCAAAAGAAGAAAAATTAATACAAAAATACTTTACCACATAAGAAACCTTTGAATTATAATCACAATTAAGGATTAGCATAAAATTAATCTTTACATATAATTAAAATATTTATATTAATGATAAAAACTTTAAAAAGTGCTAGTATATTCAACCCAAAAAATAAATCAGTGGTGAATGTGACATATGTCTCCAAAAAATAAAAGAGAGACTATATATCTCTTACCATAAGTCTCACATTTCGTTTTACATGTTTGAACCATATATACAATAAATATAAGTTTATTATACATATATTATATTACAATACTTTTATATATCATACTATATATTATTTTTCAAAGAAATTCTATTATATATTTGTTAATAATTCCATTTTAAAATCATGTTTCGGGCATAACTACTTTTTTTCATGTATTTTTTTATTTCTTATTTTTATTCATAGTAATTTGATAATGGTTACATCATAAATATAATTTTATCCATGACAAAAATATCATAAATATTCATTATGTATGTATTTTTAATAATCTTTAAAATATATTGATATAAAATGAAATATAGTGTTCGTGCTATATCGTTATCACTTTCCAAGTAAATAATTAGTGACAAATGAATCACATCAATTCGTGATGCCATAAGTCGTCGTACACACGAGTGACATTGTCATAACCCCCATGGGATGTGAAGTAAGAAGGTATATCGGATATGATAATTCCAAAATTATAATTATTTAAAAAATATAATATATATTCCCTTATTATATCTCAATTACCATCCAGATAAAATAGAAATTTCAAACACATCACATCGGTTCTCGAGGCGGTTGTCTACCGTGCACAAAATGTGATGTTTTCATTTTCCAATAGGTTGGTAGTAAATAATGTATATGTGGTATCCATCATTGATAGGTGGCGATCAAAAACAAATAACATCAGTTCGTGAGGTGGTAGTCCATCGTACACATGATGGATTGTTTCGTTTCCCATTTGATGGAAGAGGGCATGAATATAAGTTACTAAATTAACATAATAAAATTTATATATATGGGATATTATTTTTTTATATCACAAAAATTTAATAATATTTTATTTAGTTATAATAAAAAGTAAAACAAAAACAAATTGTTCAAAACATCACCTCTTCTTCAGACAAATTCATTAGGTTTAACCTAAAGCCTTACTATATTGAATTTATGATTTAAAAAATGAATATAGGATGTGGGAGGTATTTTATGAATATATTTTGTTATTTATTTTGTGAAAAAAATGTTTTTGGAAGTGTGAATTGGATAGGAGAGAGGGTCTTCTTAAGTGGGGGAGAGGATGCATATCAATTTTTTGAAAAGAATAAAGTGAACCAACATTTTTCAAAAGTAAAAAAGATAAAAAAAAATGAACAATTATATACCATTTTAGGTTATATGTTCTATATATGTCCATACTTTGTGTTTTTGATAATTTTATACTTCATTTTACCCTTTGTCTTTTTAGTTTAAACCCCGATAAACACATTTTTACCTTAAATTCAGTAATTAATTTTTATTATTTTTACTCTTAATTTTAACTAAAAATAAATTTTAACTTATTATTTAAAATAAATTACTTATATTACAATAATGGAATATAATTTTCCGAATTCCATTTTCATAAGTGGAAATTTTTAATTTAAAATTATTCAAACAAACACGACAATAAAGTAGTTTTCCAAAGAGAAAATGTTCCAAAATTAAAAAGTTTTTACCTAAAAATTCAATATGAAATTGTTTCAAATAACATATATTTTAAAAATAAATATAAAATAGAAATAATTTTAATTTTAAAACCATTTTTAAAAAAAATATCTTTATAAATTCTTTGAATCAAAAATGAATTTTTTAATAAAAAAATAGGATTCTTCACTATTCATCAAACAAAAATTTACCTTTTCAAAAAAAACACAAATATTAGACCTTAGAAGATGCTGAAATGTATATTATAAAAATAAATATTATTTTTTCAAATAAATTTTCTAAATATTTCGTTAAATACTTTTATTTTTTTCATAAATACAATTATTTAAGAAAATAGTATTTTTGAAACCTATAAACTTTACCAAAAATTAAGTACTTTTTATCAATGTGTTTTATTTATATAAAAACAATATTATTAACATTTAAAATTTATTTATTCCTATTCATTCTTATAAGATTCATGGTTAGGAAATTATGGCCATGATAAAATAATAACATTAATAATTTGGCATGGTTCCTTAAAAATTGGTGTTGCGTGTAATGTAAGATATCAAAAAAGTTAAAAAATTTCAAAGAAAACAACTAAAAAAATAGGTTATTTCAATTCATAAGGTGTTTTATTTAAAATTGATGAGGTAAAATTATATTTATAATTTAATATTTATTACTAAAAGATCATCCAATTTTTTTTAGAAATAAGGTATTCCCTCAAAACAGTTTGGGAAATTGTTTAGAGTATTTTATTTATAATTTTAATTACTCAATTTTTTATGGAGTTTTTAATTAAAAGAAATTATGTGTAATTAATTTTTCCCTAAAAAAATGTTTCAAAATTAAAACATACATACTTTCCATTATGATCATTATTTATAGTGATAAAAGGAAAATTATATATTTTGAACATGAACAAAAATCCTTTTAAAATATGAGAGTGCTTCCAATTTAATATTATATGAATTAAACCATGTATACCTAGTTTAATCATTTATTAGAAGCTAAACATAGTATTTGATCTGGATACTACTAGTTTGTTTAAATATAAAATAATTCATTTTCACTAACTGTAATGATTCAGTACATGAGACTTCACTAGTATATTTAAATTTAAAATTACATTGCTTACCAGATTAGCAGGCTTCACAAACCCTATAATAATTAAACTCTATTTATGAAATCTCATTCAAAATAACTATGCTAGAAATTTTATTTAATGTATAAACTTTATAGTGTCTCAACATCTTAGGCCCAATATAATAAAAATACTTAACTACACTAATACAAGGAATTTTTTTGGAAAGAATGGTCTTATAGGTCAATAGTGTAAACATTGTCTTGTTTATCTGTTGATAAGATGTGAACTCATTCTGAAATTATGAAGGTAAATTTTTTATTCCCAATGTTCAAAGATTACCCATTATCATATAACTCAATTTTGATGAATTTTTTTTGATAATGTCCAAAAACATAAAGCAAATTTGAAATTAATTCCTCACTCATAAATGAAAAATAATTGATTCCAATACTCATACCTTACACTTTATCTCAAAAATTAGCTTTTCCACCATTTACATATTTCATTATTTGAAACATACAATTATTTTTAGTCATTTTTTGACCATAACTATCATTCATGAAACAATTAATCTATCTAATAGTACTCAAAATTCCCTACATTAACTAATAATGCTAAAAAAATTCACCCAAACTTGTTTGGGTCTATGAATGATAGTGAATTAAATATTTAAAATCTGCATATCTCTAACCCAATGTTGGTGATATAATAACTATTTTTTAAAAATAAAATCCCAATATGTTTTAAATGATTTAATCTTATTCATGGAAAAATTTTCTCTCTACTGACATACAGTTTGAAATATAGGGTAAAAATTTCCCTTTTTAGAAAGAATAGTTAAAATAAAAAAGTGACTTTCTTGATCTAATTCCAAATTCATAAGATGTTTTTGAAGATTTCAAATAAATATAAATATTTTCAAAAATCTGATAAAAATTAGAATCATCTAGTATATTTTAATAATTTAAATTCAGGATTTTATTTTGATAATTATGTTTCATCCATCATGAATTAAAAAATAGATCTAGCATATAACTTTAAAAAATGTTTCAGAATTATACCACTAGAGTTAAAATATCCTCCTTATTCTGACCACATTATTTATTCAAATTTTAATTTTTCTTCTCCAAGAAAGTCACATATATGTCCATATATTCAATTTATAGAGTATCATATTCATCATAATAAGTACAAGAAAATTCATGTTGTAAAGAAATATTTAATAATTGTTTCATGAGTTTCCCTTCAAAAAAATCACATTTCATTCCATCAATCCATAACATATAATATTTCTATCTTCTAGCTAACATCACTATCTCAAAAACCCCTACTATCAAAATATAAATCTTTTCTTTTTATCCATGTTATTATTATGGCCCTAAAATATTTTCTTCTTCTCCATTTAGAATATCTCTTGTATGCTTTAACTGTTATTTTAATATTTAGACAACATGGCATAATAAATTATGGTTTCTTATATTCCTAATAGATTATTTATGGTCAATACTTATTCCTATATTTATCTTTTCTGTCTTTATTATAATCTTTCTAGTAATCCTTCATTTTGATAATCCTACTCATACTCCTTACAAGTTGAGTGTCTTTTCAAAATTTTATTTCAAAACAACTAATATTTGAATTCTATATAGATGTTATCATTGTTGATTTATAATGGAATAATTATTCAAATCAAAAAACATAAAACATTTCATATTAAAATAAATCTATATCTTTTGTTTCTCTTCTCCTTCCAAAAATCTCTCTTCAAATAATTCTCAGATTTCATTAGAGTTCTAATCTGGTCATCAAAACATATCTTCATAAGATATTTCATATCATCTATTGAAATTATATTCTATTTACATTATTTTAGTAATATATCTATGATATTCTCCAAGATATGTTCATTTATTATTTCTCAATCACTAATAGATTTAAATCAATTAAAAACTACAATAAAACGTTTATTTATTTTCGAAACTAATTCTCCGGGAAAAAAATCACATACTTGATAATCATCCATTTAAATAACTCTTGTAGTTTCCAAAACCACAGAAGTTCTTAAATTTTTAATAACTATTTTCATATAGATTCTATTTATAATTTCACAAGTTAATATTTAATTTTAGATATTTCTCATTGAAGAATAAATTAAAATTTTATTGTCCTTATAATCCACTTTATACTCCATCTTATACTCATGAGTAAAAGAAAAAATTTCATTCTCCATAATCATTTAATTTTTTGTCATAATTATATAATAACCCACACTAGTATTAAAAACAAACTTATTCATTTTATATCTCTAGGATTCATAGTCACCTCCATTAAAAGCTAGTAGATTGATCTAATTATAAGTATCCAATGTTTCGATTGGTATTCATATTATAGAAAAATATATACATCATTCCTCTATAAGCACATTATTAAATTTAAAATATTTAGAGAAAGGCTCTGATACCAAATTTTTTCCTCGATCATAACATTATGGTAACTTTAGTAAGGGCTTGAAATGAAGGATAAACAAACTTATAATTTTCATAATTAATAAAGTAAACTATTCAAAAGATGTATTCTGAAAAAATTCTATATTAAATAATTTTTTTGAATGATAAATAAAATATAAATTAAAATTATTTAAATTTAGACATCTAAAACAAGAAACAAATTATAGAAAATAAGAACAATATAAAAATAATTCACTGAAATTTAGAATAAAATTTGATAAACTATTTTAAATGTAATATAATATATGTTATAGTTCTTATCATGTGAACTATTTCTTTATATGCTAAATTATCCAGAGAATCAGTGACTGGATCCCACATATACATGATCCAAACTAGGAACTTCATCAATCTCACCCCGATAAGAAAATAAGAATTCCTCAAATGCGACTGATTCAATAAGCCATGTAAATATATAAGGTTCACATTGGTAATTTCTTCAAAAAGAAATCATTAACATGAAACTCTATCCTCATGAACATCTTCAATGAACATGATAAAAAAAATCCAACTCATGGAATATTTTTAACTAAAATTTCTTTAAGATTCTTATATTTATATCCTCATAATCTCATACAGTTTATAGAATCAGAAACATTGTTACGACTAGAAAAAATTGATATTTTACAACTAATAACATAACAATTCAAATTTTAATTATCACACTAAAAAATAAATTAAATTGGAATCTCTCAAAATGAACTAAGTTTGTTGATCTCTCAAATCATCTTAGATTTTAGAGGTTTTAGTATCTATGTTTCATTTATCAAAACCTTGATCAGATTTATATACATCGGTGTAACAATATATTCTTAGTTAATTAGGTATATTTGTAACAACATCAAAATTAAAAAATCTATATTTTGTTAAAATGGTTTAGTGTGAGATTTGTATGTTTTAAAATTTATTAAATTGAATTAAAGTCACTAGAATATAGAATAAATCGTTATAATATACAAAAAATAGAACATAAAAATCATCTCATAAGTCAATTCAAATTTAGTAGATTGAATTTAATTTTTTTTCAATAAAAGGACATAAAAATAATAATTTGAATCAATTTATTTATTGGTGGAATCATGGAATCCCAAACATTTTATTTTTTTAATTTAATTTTTTAATTAGAATGTCCCCCGTATTGACTATTTAGGTTTGGTGTTGTGTAGGTATATAGATGAATATGATTAGTTACACCGCTCATCAATATATTGTGTCATTTTAGACTTAGTTATGATCATAAAATTAATGTATGCACCCTCTATTCATCTTAATTGGTCATATTTCCTCTTCATCTAGTGCTATCACATTCTCTTGATGGGTGTGATGGTGAATTTTTTAATTATTCTTCTCATTTTCATTCATCCCTTGAGTTTGTAAGAATTATGTGGTATTAATATCCAATGCTAGAGGTGTCCCTTGATTAGGTTTCCCATGTTAGTCTTGGATTTCCCTACAAGAAATTTTTTTGGTTACTAATTTCTATAGGTTATTGGGTTTCCCACTACCCTCAAAGTAGGAATCGATTATATTAAAATTGTTTTTAGTGATTAATTATATTGGTCTACTATAACTCCACATCAACTTATTAAAACTCCATAAACAAGAATCTCATTAAACCTTACCCATTCATACCATTTCAACAAACATGATGTGTTTTCTATGAAATTTTTTATAGTGTATTCATCATCCCTCGACAAATGGCCTAAAACATTTACCCAAATTCTTCAGTAAATATCTTTGGTATGAAATAATTGTTTTACACTATCTTTTTATGTTTTATTTGAAATAATTTTTTATTTTTCAATTATAAAATTTGAACAAAATTAAAAAAAATACATTATAAATTTTATAACAAATAAAACATAAATAATTTCATATATAATGAATTTATAACTGAAGAATCTAGTTTATAGTATGCTTCTAATTTCAGAGTCATCTAAACAACACATTATTGAAAAAATTAAATTTGTGAGAATTATATATATCATTAAAAATTAAATAACTAATTTGACCAAATATCATTACCCAAGAATATTCCTTAAATCATCTCAAGGGATTATTAATATCCCTATTTTTATTTATTAGAAACATGCTACCAATAAAAATTTAAAAAAATTTACAAATTGAAATTAAATATGAAAAAATATATTTTCATTATCTAAATATATTATTCAGTATTTTCTTCTCACCATAAATTCTGAAAACTCATTTCCCCCTCTATCTAAATAATTATACCACATTTACTGAGAAATCTCCCAAATTATTATATCCATATATTAAGAAATTTAGAGGATTGAATGAAGAAAAATACAAAACCTGTACTTAGATTAATTTAAGGAGATAATTCACTCATAACAACCCTCATAAGTACTATAATGCATTACTTTTCAAGGGATTAGTCAATGTATATGTTACTCATTCATTACCTAAAATATACTCTATGTTTAATTCACCAAATTCATAAATCTATTTTATAAAATAATTTTTTATATGATATGCTTTGATCTCAAATGTCTAACCAGATACTTTTATATGTTTACCAGGAACGTTTTATTATACACATTTAGTTATGGATATTAATCATACACTCCCATATCAAAAATAAGTAATTTTATCCAAAATATTTGAATTTTAAATTTTGATAGTACAATATACTCAGCTTCGGTGTTGTAAAGAGGGACAAAATTTTAATACTTAGAGTCCAAATAAACACATATTTATCCAATAAAAAAACCCTCTAAAAATTAAATTAATATCTATAATGTAAACTCCCAAATATTAGTATATAAAATCCATAAATATGAATATTTATGACAATATCATACCAAAATTAATGATCAAAAGTTCTTTTTCTATAATGTTAGGAGATAAAATGTTTTATATGTAGAACTAAGTTCTTAATAGAAATTTTATAATTTTTATCATCAACATTCCAATATTCATCTTTATTTAGAAAATAATTTCTTTATAATATTTGTTTCTCATTTTTTTTAAAAAATAGTATTATCATTTTATACTATCTCATTGAGTTGGTTATTATTTTTGAATTAACATAATAATTATTATCCAATTTTATCATTATAAAATCATGATATATAAACATGTTTGTATCTTTAAATACCATTCTTTGGGTTCTTATTTAATCCCCTAAATTTCATTCCCCAGTATTCACACATGACCATCATCACTATCAGGATTAATCCCCTTTGGTTATTCAATGTATAACTTCACAAAAAGTTCCCTATAAACAATTGGAGAATTTTCATTGATTTGAAAAATATTTCAATCTTCTTGAGAATAAATTGAAATAAATATTCTTATTATTTAATGTTCTGTAACCAGATAAAAATAATTTTTGAGATACAAACCCAAAATTTGAACCCCAAAATGATTTATTCTATACCACTTCTCCAACATCATTGAGTTTATTTTTGATAACACATTTCATACATATCACATATTTATCCTTATAACATGACACCAACTCCAATGAATTATTTTACTATATTTAATTTAATTCCTCATCAACATAAGAAGTCAAATCCATATATTTTAAATATTCTTCAACACTTTTTTCTTCAACAAGATATACTAGGATTTCATGATTGAAATTCCCTAAATTCTATTAGGTTTCTTCCCAATTGTTATTGTTATAAATAATATTTTAGGCTCTTTGTATTTGATAAAATTAAAAGGCTTAAATACCCTTTTTTTCATGCATTATTCAACACTATATATCACAAAATCATTTTTTTCTTCTTATAAATATTTTCTATTAACTGATATATAACCCAATTGATTTATTTATTATTATTATTATTAATATAATTATTAAAAAATATTTATTTTAAATGAGTGACATGTTCCTACATAATAATAGTACTATAAATTTCTATATCCATCATGAAATTCTTGTTTTTACACAAATAGATTCTTCAATTGGTAGTATAACCATGGAAAATATCTTTATATAAAATATTATAAAATATTGCCAATTCCTTTGATTTTAATGAATAAATGATTTCCAAACTAACTCAATATTTTCATCATTAAAATATTTTTAAAATAAAATTCATATGGTTTATTGAATAAATTTGGTTGAAGTAAGAATTCATTTTCAGTTAAAATGGTTGATTTTTTGTATTTCCTCTAAATAAATTTGGCATTTCATCCTCTAATAACATTTTAATTCCGATGTGAAATGGAATGCGATTTATTTCTACATCACTCCATTTTTTAGTCCTTTATAGATAATTATTCTTACTTATCATTACATTATTCTCAAGATATACACCAAACTCCATTTTTTTATTTGGTTACATTTCCAAATTAAAACTTTCTGATAATAGATCACGTTTTCTTATAAATATATTTCTAGTAGATTTAAAACTTTTATATTGTTTATGATTTAGTAAACTTAAATGAAACATAATTCATATAAGTAAATTATTAAATGGATATTATGAAATACTTATAATTTTTAGTTTCATTGAAAAAAGTAGTGTCTAACACTTCTAAAAATACAATTTAAAGTTGGATTTGAGAAGTTAACACCATCACTAGTCTCTTTTTTCAATATCTTACCTTTTTTGAAAAACTACACAATAATTTGTGATTTCTTGGTTTAAATTTAAAATATTTATCATGGAATAATTAAAAATACTCATTGTTTTATTTTTTCCCATATATATATTTTTTATTTAATAGATTATTATCTATAATCACTCTAATGTTAAATGTATTTTCTCATCACTATTTTGAAAAATATTTCAACTTGTTCACTACCCTATCATACTGTTTTTTCTATTTTTGAGTACTCTAATAACATTTCCATTTTTTAAAAATCAACTCATTTTCATTTTTCCATAACTAAGATATGATTAATAAGTTATGTATCAACAAATAAATGAAGAGAATATCATTTAATGTAACGTTATTATCACTTATTTGATTACTTACTTTATGTTTTAAATTAAATAAGTTGTCATTTATAAAATTTATAACATACCATTTGTACTTCTCAATTTCTTTAAAAATATAATTTCCATTTTTATATGATTAGAAACCACAATCCAATATCCAAGTTCTCAAATACATCACTAAATTTAAATAATTATAAACTAACATTACAAGTTCATTATAACCCTTCTTTATTTTATATTTGGAGTGAACACGTTTATTTATAAACTTCTATAAACTCATGAGACAATCACTGGATACATTCTCTTTTTGTTTACACATTCCTAAATTCTCCTCAAGTGAACCAAATGTTTTTTACTCACATTCACCCCTTTCATGGGTTATTTAGTGGGTTTATTTTTTGAATTTTATATCTACCCCACATCAATTCATTTTTATTTTTTGAGATAAAGAAATATTATATTATAAAATATATTTCTTGTAGTCATACACAACACAAAATCCATATTTAGTTAAAAAATATAAATCTTATCATAGTCAAAAATATGTTGTGGTTAAATTTACTCATTTCCTTTTCATAATTTTTTATCTACATTGATTATTCGGAACTTTCTCATGCATATATTTTCTACTGTCCTAAGTATTTGTACCTGGTATAGAACCTTAAATTTCTTATTCTCTTACACACCAATATTTTTTATGATTTTAATGTAAAATATTAATTTATAAATGTGTGAGAAATATTTTATATGAGAAACCATAAATATCTTACCATTACTTTTCTATTTCCATGAAATTATAAAAATCATAATGTATCCAAATTATTTGTTTGCTGGTTATTATGACACCTATGTATTTTATTAGTCACATTGAAAATTTACAAGAATTATTTATATAATGTTAACAAGATAAATATCATTAAATATTATCACTATATAACTTTTTTTATTCCTCTTGGATAATCTATTAAGTTGATCATATTATTCCGCTTAATAAATTTTCTCCATAAAATTAGGTAAAAAATTAATCATTAAATAATTTAATTTTTTAAATGGTATCTTACCATTGTAATTAACATTTTTTTCAATAATCCTTTTTAGATAAGTAACAGGAAATCATTGTAATTTATTTATTCATATTCAAAATAAAATTAGTTTCTATGAGATATATTTTTATTAATGATCCTAATACATTCTAAAGGCTTCTAAAAAAGTAATTTTCCCCATTCATCATTTCTAATTCAATGTTGGGCCTCTTCTCATCTCATATAAAAAAATTATTGATTTTTATGTCATGAAACCATCAAATTCATTATCCTCCATATCTAAAATTTTTAAATAAAATTTATTGATAAGAATATGTTTCAATTTCTTTAGAATAGTTGAATTGTAAATAGTTATTAAATAGTCTTGTATACAAAAGTCATCCTTATTCATCATAATCATTATCCTACATATCTGTGACTTTTTTAAGATTGTAGGACATTAAATCCCAAGTTAGAGAGTGGTTCATGGGGTCTCCAATCAACACAATTCCTCAAAATAGATAGAAGTGAAAAAATATAAGAAGGATAAAGGCCCTCCCCCTGATAAACAAGGTCCCTCCAAACAGAAAGATGAAAAATGGATTGTCAAGTCACATCTTGTGCCTGAAATTTTATGGGCTGACTTGGTGGAGGATAATGATAAATAAATAGAGGAACAATCCATTATACACAACATTGAAAGTGATATTATTAAAATTATAGAACAAACAGACCTGGATTCCCTAGATAAATTCAATGTAGCGTCTTCACTTGTTTAGGGTGATGACAATAAACCTGAACTCACATCTCATTCTCCAAAGATACAACCTGAATTGTCAAAGGATAAGAGTGTCTTGAACATGAGTTTGATTGGGACTGTTTCTGGGGCTCAATCCTCTCTTTCATCCTCTATCAATGAACAGATAAGAAATTTTGATTCTGTGCAAGGGGATATTCCTTTTGATAATTTTCCACATAATTGGGGGGAAAATCTATTGTGGATAAGCAATCCAAATTCACCCTACAAGACCTAAAAACTTCCCTCTATAAATATGATCCCTCAAATAGTTTTGTTGATGCTATCAACTGCTCCAAAATCCCCCGTATGGGGATTTATCAATCGTGCAATTTTAACTACCTTTCTCCATCCATCTCTTAGACCAAAATCTTACCTAATGAAGGATAAAATTCCATCATATCCCTGGAGGTTTCAGTGTCCCCATTGAAATTGTTACAAATTCAAAAGCTGTGAAATAGTCCAACCGAGACTCAGCTCCTTCCAGCAGCTTTCTACCTCTTATTCCATATATTCAAACTAATGTCAAGGTAGGTGCTTCTGCGAAAAATCCTAAGAATAATTTAAGTAAATAAGAGAAACATTGCACATAAAATAGAGAACTTTCACCTAGAATAACCAAAGGTAAAAAATCTTGAGGTAAAAATAAAGGGGTTCATACCCCAAAAACAAGTCTTAATGCATCTTTTGTTTGGGAATTGTCAGGGTATTGCAAACCCAGACACCCGAAATGTTCTAAAAAGGATCGTTAGCATTAATCATCCTAAAATTCTTGCGATTGTTGAACCTAAAACTAATTTTACTCTAATATTTCTACATATTTTTAATCTTGACTTTTCTTTCTTTAGGGATTGTAACAACTGTAATGTCAATGAAGCTATTTGTATCTTCTTTCATTCTTCCCTACAAAATGTGAAAAAAAAAATTAGTATTACTGATCAAGTTTTGACATGTGAATACTACTTCGATCACACACACATCTTCAACACTCTTGTTTATGCTAAAAACAAATATCAGAATATAAGACCCCTTTGGAATGAACTCTCCCCCCTTAATAGAAAAATTCAGTACCCCTAGATTTTTTTTGGTGACCTTAGTGCTATTCTCGCTCCTATAGGAAAACTCAGTCCTTCACACTCCAATATCTCTTTTAATTTAAAGCCTCCATAAAGTCTAATAACCTTACTAAATTGAATCTCACAGGTTCCAAATTTTCTTGGTATAGACATCATTACAATAGGGTTGTGGCAAGAAAACATGATAGAGTGTTCACTAATGACTCATCCCTCGATAAATGGGATTATATTTCGAGCATTACACTTCCTAAAATTTCTTTGGACCACCATCCTATCCTGGTGAGTTTTTCTCAAAATTTTAAAGATAACTATCTTCCTTTTAGATTTAATATTTCTTATTCCTCAGGCCTTGAGTGTGTTACCTTAATTAATAAAACATAGAACAACAAGTCTATCCCTAATGATTCCTTTTCTTGCACCACTAAATTAAAAAATATCAATCATATCCTCAAAAAGTGGTGTAAATCCAAGTCCAGTCTTATTGATACGGAAATCCATTTCTTAGAAAAAGAGATTACTCAAATTCAAAGCAACAAATCTACCTCAATATTTGAGGATATAACACAAAATGAAATTAACATCTCTTCTAAATTTTTTTCTATGCTCAACATTAAATATAATATCAAAAATAAAATATTTAAATATAAATGGCTAAATGATGGAGATAAAAATACTAAATTTTATAACTTCCTTCAAAGGGTTAGAAAAGCCAGTAAGCCCCTCTCTTGTTTAAGGGATGGTGGTAACCTCATTGATTCAGATGAAGGGATAGCTAATCATGTTGCTTCTAATTTCTGTGACATCTTAAATGGAGATAATATCAACAAATATCTCTTTCCTAATTTCATCCCTAATATGCTAATATTTGAAGATAATCATTTCCTTTATTGTGCCCTCCTAGATAATGAAATCAAGGAAACTGTCTTTGACCTTAACCTTGATAGTGCCCCTGGTACTGATGGTTTTAATAATGGTTTTTTTTCAAAAACATTGGGATGTCATTCCAAATGATGTCTGTATTATGGTTAGAACTTTCTTTGACAAAGTAATTCTTTATCATGGCTTAAACTCTAAATTCCTTACTCTTATTACCAAAGTGGAAAATGATGATTAAATCCATCTCTTCAAACTCATTTCCATTTTAAACTCACTCTTTAAAATTATTACCAAGATCATTGAAAATATAATCTCTTCCTTTAGTAATTGAATTGTATCATGGAAACAATTTGGCTTCATCAAAGGCAGATCTATACAAGACTGTATATGTCTCACCTCTGAATCCACCAATCTTTTAAATAGAAACTCTAGAGGATGGAATGTTTCCATAAAATTATATATCACTAAAGCTTTTGATACTATTGATTGGAGATTTATATTTTAAGTGCTAACTAAATATGGTTTCAATGAAATTTTTATCAATAGAATCAAAACTATTTTCAACTCAGCCCATATCTTGATTCTTATTAATGGCTCTCCTATAAGATAATTTAAATGTTCTAAGGGGGTCAAACAAGGTGATCCTCTCTTTGCCATTTTCTTCTCTATTGTGGAATATTACCTGAGTAGATTACTCACTCAAGCTGTAGATCAAGGCAGGATCAAACCGATTCGTGCCTCTAGAAAGCTAAATGCCCCATACCATCTTCTCTATGATGATGATATCATTTTATTCCTCCAAAGAGACAAAAGAAATATTAATAACCTCAAAATCACCATTTTTCATTATGAGGTAGTGTCGGGTCGACGTGTTAACTGGCACAAATCATTTATCTACTTTGGTAAGATATCCCCCCCAATAGAAAAGGTCATATTATTGATGCTCTTGGGGTAAATTAGGGTTCCCTCCCTTTTACCTATCTTGGTGTCCCCATTTTATAGGTCCAACCCAAATCCATCTATTTCAATCACATTTTTTATCAAATTCATCATCAACTTTCCTCTTGTAAAGGTAAAACCCTTTCAATGGTAGGAAGAGTTTACCTTTTCAAATCCACCATAGTATCCAAACTAGTTTAATACATGATGGTCTATAAATGGTTGTTGGGTCTCTTAAAAACATCTTAATATTGATATAAAGAACATTATTTGGAGTGGAATCACTCTTGAGAGAAAATAGGTAACTATCCCCTGGTCTACCTATTGTAAACCCATAGAGAAAGGATGCATTGGCATAAAAAATCTTAAAACATTCAACGATGATCTCCAATCCAGACTCACGTGGTCTCTTATAAATAAAAACCCTCAATACATGAATTTTCTTAGGGATCAATTCTTTGATAAGATTAAGATAGGTAATATTCATTATATGACTTCTTCTATTTTTCCATCCATCGGAACTGCTTTTTAATCCATCTTGGAAAATTCCAGATGGATTTTCAGTAAGGACTCTACTCTAATTTTTTTGTTTGACAATTGGACTAGATCCCCCCTCATTTATAAGGTGCCTAATGCTTTTACCCTTGTCTCCACTAATATCAAAATTACGGATATGTTTAATTCTCAAAGATTAAATTTTCTGGATAATGATAATGAGATTTTCAAGAATTTATCTTTCACAACTGATGATGATCTTTTGATTTGGGAGCCTGCATAAAATGGGATGCTTGAATCAAAAAACTTTTATAACCACTTATTTTCCAACTCTAACAATAATCTAATCTAGGTTAAAAACTATAGCGAATCATTGTTAAAACCATCTTGTCTTAATCTTATTTGCATAATTGTGCATCAAAAAGTTGCTTTGGATATTTGTTTACAATCTTATGTTATTAATCTTTGTTTTAAATGTAGAATATGCAATCAACATTGTGAGGACATAAATCATCTTTTACTATCTTGTGACACTGCTTCTACTCTTTGGAAATACATTTTTGATCTTTTGGGTGCATATGGAATTAGGATACCTTTAGTTTATCTCATATAAAAAGGATGGTTGATTTCCAAGGGTTCCCAAAAATAAGAAACCTCTTTCTCACAGCTGTTGTGGAGCTCCTTCACATCTTCAAGTATAGTAGAAATGATTTTATCTTTAAAAAAACTCATTCAAATTAAATGCAGGTAAAATGAGGATTCTTATGGCTATTAGAGGGGCTACCTCAATTCAAAAGGACCACTGCGACAACTCCGTTAAGGATTTCGAGATCCTTCGCTACATCCGAGTTCATAGAAACTACCTGAAGCCCAAAAACACTATTGATGTTTTCTAGAAATATCCTCCTACTGAATAGATGAATTTCAATGTGGGTGTAGCTTCAAAGGGAAGCCCAGTAACCTTGGGCTGTGGTGGCATCTTTAGATATCATCTTGATCAGATCCTGAGATGTTTCTATGGAAAGTGTGGTCTCTCTTCTACATTGGAGGCTAAAATGATGGGTATTATTCACACCATTACCTTTGCCAAAAAGTACAACTGGAAAAACATTTGGATTGAGAGAGACTCTACAACTATAGTGTAAGCCATTTGGAATGGTGTTTCTCATCTTTCTTCTACTCTCACCTCCCGATGGATTGATTGTCTTAACTCGCTCAGGAATCTCCGTTTTTTGTCACTCACACCTACTGTGAAGCGAACATAACTGTCGATGGTCTTTCCAACATGGGATTTCCTCATGATATTATTTTTAGGAAGGACCTTCCTTCATATTTTCTTCCATATTATATTATAGAAACCAAAAAAATTCCTACTTTTCGTCTCATGTAGTTTCCCATTGTACTCATTACTTTTTTTTAATAAATTTTAGTGTTCTCATCTTTGACCAGAACACAACCATCCTTAAAAATTAATATCTATGTTCTTCAAATCCATTAATAAATAAGTCAATATTTCACCAAATATCATAACTCCACTAGTTATAATATCAGGTATATCCAATTTCAAATAAATAAAGTATGGAGTAGTATTCTCCTTCTATAAATGAAATCCATTTCCATAGTATATAAGTATTCCCTTGTTGTTAATATAGTTCATTTTCTTAATTAAAATGACTCTAAGGGGACACAAAAAATATAAAATAAACTCAATATCCTTGATATCAAACCTGCACTTTGATACCTATTAAAATATCTTTGAAAATATTTGAAGCATGGAGTGGGGGTGAATTTATTCCTGGAAAAATTTCCCCTGGAATAAAAATTTCCCTCAATTGATGTTTATTTTATAGGATCCACCACATGACCTATAAATTCATGATTAATTATAAAAACTATCATGAAAACCATGTTTTTACATGGTTCACCATCACATTATGAGTGAACTGTCCTTGGTTATTGGTGGATATTATCACACAACTCATGGATTTTTTATTATTATCAAACAATAATTTTTATGGATAAGGGATATCTTTGGACCCTATACAAAATGTATAATGATAAATAGTGCGCCTATATTATGTTATGAAATGATAATTGTAAATATACATGAAGAAAGATAAATAATTAATGTATAAATAAAGAATAATTATATTCTTCCTCCTCCTCCAATCAAAAGTTCCTTAGATCTAACATAGTTGCCTAAAATTTTTATTTATTAAATAACAAGAACATTACATTAAACTAATATCTATGTTTAGTTTTTATGGTCAACTTTCTATTTCTTCTAATTAATATAAAAATATTATTAAGATTATAAAATAGTGAGTTCATTATTTGAAATATATAAATCAATTTAGATAAATTCAAACAAAAATAATTGGATTTTATATTTATTCACCCATTAAAATCACAATAATAATTCTATGAAACTATTCATAGGTAAAAAATATAATAACATGTTTAATGAAAACACTACATGTTCATTGTCTTCCTCTAAATCCATGATTTTAATTATAAAATTTTTATCTTCTCATGTTGTCCAAATATTTTCCTTTCTATACTCTATGATATCATTATGATGTGGTTAATAATAAAATTACATGTTATATAGAACCTTAATTCTCCATTTTTTGTTCCAAACCTTGCTAAATGATAATGAAATTGTTCTAAAACCTGATGTGATTTTGTGAATTATGATGTCTTTTGTGCATCATGTGGGTCTTCTCTAACTCAATCTCAATTTATTCAAACATAATAAATCTATATTCTATATTATATCATACTCTAAAAACATTAAACCAAATAGGATTGCAATTTTGAGACTTATTTAATAGTGTATTATTCCTTATTTAGTTATTTATATAGAAAATTTAGCTAATTTATTTAAGAAGTAACCATGGTGTGTAAAAATTATAATAATATAAATTTTTAAGTTTTCCTTTATTTACATACCATTAAACTAAAATAAAAGTCAAAATAAAATATAATAGAATAGTGATAAAAAATAAATCATTAAAACAAGTTCAAAACTTTTTAAATAAAACTAAAGAAACTAGTACATGTTATGCGCCCAATGTGAGAGTTTTCTAAAAACATACAACACTAGGTAAAGTAATGTATGTGATATAAGAACATCATTGAGATTAAAGAACATAAATACATTTATCATATCTCTTTTTATTCAAATATTTCTTCACTGTTCACATGGTATCTTCATAAAGAAGATATAATGTATGTAATGTAAAAATTAACAAAATTCAATAGTGAGAATTGATGTATAGTGGGAGATTATTTTCCTATTTATCTAATTATATAAATCTTATTGATAAGATTATTTATTTATTTATAATGTGAATTCATTATTAACAATTTTTATTAATTTTCGATTCAGTTTGTGTTATGTTTATGTAGAAATATGATTCGTTGAAAAATATTAATATAATAGAGGGTGAAATATTAATATTTAGGGGAAATAATTTTAGTTTTAGTAGAAGATATGGAATTACATAAATTCATAGGATTTGAATATGAGTAGAAAATATTTATGATATTTGAAAAAAATGAATGATTAAAATACTTAATGGATTTTGATGCTTCATTTTTTATCAAAACTTATCTCTATCAAAAATATAAACCCCATTAAAAAAATTAATAATAGAAAACAGATGACGCTCTTAAAAAAAATTCAATAAGGTATTTCAAATATTAATAAAGATTTTAATACAGGTAAAACATGATTTAAAATGCTAAAAATAGTTTAAATAAACTTAATTATTCATTTATTTCATTAAAGTATTATTGAAAATATATTAGTGTAATTGACAAAAAACTTAAAATGGATCAATCATGTTTTTATAATGGATAAAAAAGAATAAAATAATAACCAAATGTCTTCAATTATATAATTTATTATGATATATAAATATATATAATACAGCAAATATTTTTTCTTGTTAGTTATATTAATGAAAATAGATTAATTCTATGAAGACATCCAAATTTGAAAACTTATGTTATATCAAAAATATAATTATAAAAGAATTTTTATTTTGGGTATTTATGTTATATTTGATATAAAAAATAATTTAAGGTAATTGATGAAAAATTTAAGTTTTAATTATGTTTATAATTATTTTTTATAATATTATAAAAATTATGAAGAAGATAAATTCTATAGTATAATTAAAAAAATAAAAAATGATAATTAGTAAGGTATTAAATTTTTAATGTAAAAAAAAGTGAATCAGATCTGTAAAACATTGTAAAATTCTTAAATACATAAATTTAATTGACCATAATGAAACTATAGAATAACATATTTAGATAAATAAATTAAAATTATAGATAAATTAATACTAAAATAAATTGTTATATATTTTTAGACCACATATGAAAAAAAATTATAAAGAATCTATTAAAGAAGTTATTTTTAAATAGTAAAATAGGAAAAAAAACATTTTGGAGTATTATTATTATATGAAATTATGTAAAATTACATATAAATGGTAGAACAACAAATTTTTAGCGATATAGGTGCTAAATAAATAGGTAAAATCTTTAGATAATATTATATAAGATTGATACTCTAAATATCCAAGAAGATGAGTTTATTATGTGAGATTAATTTTTAACAGAAAAAATTTCAAATAATGTTGATATAATGAAATAAAAGCATCACATTCATAAGATAAAAATTTCTAATTAATAAAAATAAATCTCAAAGTTAGTGATAATATTATTTTTATTCTCTTATTATTATTTCATAAAACAAGTTTGATGTTTATTAGATAGTCATGATGTTTTTTTGAAAATGGTAAATGAAAATACCATATATTATATAATTTACTTAAATAAATTGTTGAATTATAGTTCAATTTTATATTAAGAATCATAATACATTTTTAGTAACACAAATTTGGAAATATCCTTGTAAATCATGTATGTTATTGATATTATTTAATTTTATTTCAACGCTTTAGTTATAAAGGAAAACAAAAGATGATTTATTACATTAATAGAAAATTGTGATTTATTAAAAAATTATAGAAATTGGGTATACTAATTTAATCTCTCATCCAATTGATGAATAATTGATTTCCATGGAAATAATAATTAGCATATAAAATATATATCGATTTTTCAAATTAAATTTTACACCATCACAAATATTCATTCTTGTAAAAATATATTACACTTTTTTCTTACTAATAAAGATAAAAAATTAAAAACAAAATATATTGTAATTAAATATTTAACCATTTAAGGTAACTTTATACATAAGGATTTGAAGCAAATTCTCAAAATAAATTATCTTTAGAAGGATAATATGGGTCATATACAATGATTAAAATAGGTGTAGGAATTAGAAAGTTTTTCTTTAGGAATATCAATTTTTTATGGGAGGAAATGCATGAGGAAATTTAAAATTTTTGTATAAAAAATTCATCACATGAAATTGATAATGTGAGAGAGGATAATATCCATTAGGTAATCAATATTCAGTAAGATACATATACAATCACTATTTGGTAATACCTATCCTCCACCATCATGTTTTGATAGATTTTCTTATAAGATATATATATATATATATATATAAGATTGATATGCGGGTACTGTAATATATAAAACTACAAAAAATGTTTTTAATCACATTTTTCACATTACCCGCATTCAGAAATTCACCTAATTACATTTCCTTCATTTAAAAAGTTGAATGAAAATATTATGATCGAATATTGTTAACATTTTTCAATGCTGCCAATTAGTTGTGTTATCCAAAAAACAAGGATAACTGGTTCCATTTTTAAAAATGTGTACAATTTTTCTCCTGACATTTCTCTATATTTTATAAAATCCTGAGTAATCTAATGGGGTTTTTTTTAGCATGACTATTTACTAACTACAGAAAAGGTAATTATGAGTTCTTTTGAGTTTTCAGATTCATTATAAGTAATAATTCATAATAACTAATAATAATAATAAGTGATTAATTATTTTCACTTATGAAGAATAATTTATAATTATAATATATAATAAAAAATCTAGAAACAAAGAATATGAAGATAATTATATTCACTATTTTGTATCTAGATAATTAATAAGAAGATTCTTTCGAAAATAAATCTATAAAAAATTAATAAGAACATTAAAAAAATTACAATATATAAATAAATATAAAATCTAATAATTAATATATAATTATTTGATTATTAAAAAATTATTTATTTTATAAATCTATAAAAAAATACTTCTTTTCTTAAAATACATATAAAAATGAAAATTTCAAAAAGAAGTTTTTATTATGTGTTATATAAATGAACCTAAAACCATTAATTATAAGATTCTTCCAATAATAATAAATTATTTTATTCCTTGATGATGAAACATTTAACATAAATTTTCAAGGAACATTCTCAAAACAAATGTTCACATAACATTTCATATGTAAATTTATCCTAATGTTTATATACAAATGTTCCCATAAAATTTAATATAATTATTTGAATAACATATACATATATATATATGTATATACATATATATCTATATGTATGTGTTTGTGTAGAAGAAACATATATTTATTTATAATACAAAAAACATTTACATATATTGATTCAAGAAACATTTAATAAAATTCTCATAAATTAATTATATACAAATGTTCATAGAAAATATGAACACATATCAATATATATAATTGGGATATTAATGTTCATAAAACATTTAATTTGAATTCACATAAAAATTAGTAAAGAAAATTTCCATGATAATAGAACATTTATATAGAAATATACAGAGAAAATTTACTGTAATTGCTCATAGAATATTGGATTATATAATTTTAAAAAACATTTTTAGATAAATAGTTATAAAACATTTTTATATAAATTTTTGTATAACATTTAATTTTAATATTCATATAATATCAGTATAAAAATATTCAAAAATTTATTTGATATAAATTTTTATATATCATATGAAAATAAGAAACATAATATATGAAAATATAATATATAAACATGAAAATATAATGAACAAAACATAAAATCATGTGATAAAGAATACACGTCCCAAATCAATAAATAAAATTTTGAACACATGTACAATATAATCTATGAAATATATAATTAAAATATTAATTAAAATTAATTAATAAACTAATCATATGAAATATAAAATAAACTAAAATAAATTATAGAAAAATAAAAAACATAAAATTATTAAAATCATGAAAAAATAAATTATGTTCAACACAGAACATGAATGATTTGTTAAAATATATGTTTTATAGATATAATAATATAAATATATATATATATAAGTGTTCACAAAACATTTAATATAAATATTCATGGAACATTTAATACAAATATTTATGAAATGATTTTAAACAAATGATATGGTTCATATAATATTTAATGAATAATTTCAAAGAAAATTAATAGACATATTTTAATTTACATAGAAAATTTTATTTAAAAAGATCTTTAAATACTATATGAAACTATTCGTAAATCATTCAATACAAATGTTCATAGGAAATTTTCAAAGTGATAAGTATTTTCAGTTCATTATTATCCATTAGTAACAATAGTACAGTCATTTTAACAATAATAAAATAGTTAAACTTTAAAATAATGCTTCTTATATAAGTGATAAAAGTATATTTTAAGAAAAAATCTAATAAATAAAAAATTTAGTATTGTTTTAAAGTTCATATAACATTTAATATAAATTTTCTTAAAACTTTTGTATTAAATTTCATAAAAAATTCAATATAAATGTTCATATAACATTTTTGAATTAATAAGAATTGTGAGTTCATTCAGATCCCTTAGTAAAAATAATATAGCCATGTAAACAATGATAACATAATTAAGTTATTAAGGAAAACTACGTAAATTATTGAATTAAGAAAATTTTAATAAAAAACACTCAAATAAATACATTTATATAAATTCATTAATATCATTATTCTCTTTGATGGAACATATTGAATATCTATTTTAGTATATATAACTTATTATAATAACATAAAATGGTGTTTCTTTTATATATGGGGAGAATTTACCCTAAAATTATTAATGTAATCCATTTAAATAATTGAAAAAATAGTTTTCCAATAAACATAAACTTATGCATGACTTTAGGATATATATATATAATAAAAATTCAAGAAATATATATTCATAAAAATTTATATCTAGTGAAAAAAAATATAACCTATTAATTGAAATTTTAATTCTATAGTCAAAAACTAAATAAAAGAGTAAATGTAATATTTATAAATATTTTTCCATTCACTTTATGGCAATTATAGAAATTATTTATATTATATATTTATATTATATAATATTTTTAATTCAATAATATCCACCCACATACCACTCTATACTCCCTTCTATTACTTTCCCTTCCCACATTATATTTCTATTACTACCAATAGAGTTTTATATGACGCTACACATCCTTTCACCATTCGAAAACTGCACCAACATGCCCTGATTTCTTTATGCATTGTGGATTTTCTTTATTTTCATTCTTATTTTGACCTTTTAAATTTTCCTTTTACCCTCATTGGCTTTGGGCATTGTGTTTTTTGATTTCATCTAACTTGTTCTGTCATTAGACAAAAAAAGTGACACATAATATGTTTTTTGTTTTTTAAACAACAGTAAATAAAATAAAGTAAAAAGAAATAACATAAATTTTAAAATTAATATAATAATTATATTTTATCTTAAATAAAATTTTGAATATATTATTCATAAAAAAAATTCAATATACATTTTACTGCAAAACATTTTGATATAAGATAAAGAATAATACATTTGTCTACCAAGGATCATTTGGGTAATCACACAACACTTTCCAGCATACAACATTTTTCTAGATACTTAATGAAGTATAACTTATAAAAAAATAAAATGTATACCACATAACATAGGTGGAAAAAATACATATTTACATAATATTTGTTATTAAAACATTTGATTGAAACATAACATAGAACTAAAAAACATTGTTATGGATAGAAGACACTGAAACTCTAAAAACTATATTAAAAATTATAGAAAATTTTCTTATGTATAGAATATCTCACCTCAAGATATAAAATCTTAATTCGAGGGGAATAAATTATAATTATAGAAATGTAACATTTAATCATGTTACATAACACTTTTAAAAAAGATTTTATTTTATTTTATGCATGTATTTATATATATATTTATATATTATATTATATAAATATTCACAGAACAATAATTGTCATAGAATATTTATATATAATTTTATAAAAAAATTATTAGCATAGAATATTTATATATTTTTTATGGCATTCATTATGTACTTTACTATAGTCAACGAATTTTTTTTGTCTTTATTTCCACCAAAAAATATTGTGTCATCCAAATATTCTATGTAAAATGTATTTTTTTTTTTGTATATTGGTATTTTCTTAAATTTAATACCATAGTAAAAATGTTTCATGTGTCCCAAAAACATACATTTATTTACAAATCAAAAGGCATTTTTACAAAAAAAACATAGAAAATTTAATATAAATGTTCACATATTATTTATAAAAAAATGTTTTCTAATGAAATTATTTTGTCGCATAATATATATATATATGTATATTAACAAATAAAAATTTTATACATTTATTTTTTTGTGTCTATTAGAAATATATTTATTCAAATAATACCAAACAGTTAATACAAATGTTAACAAAAAATGTTAAAGATACTTTTTTTAATACAAGAAAAACATAACACTTTTAATTATAATAATCAAAACATAGTATCTTTAGTTGATTTGATTTTTATAAAAAAGAACATAACATTTAGAATTAATTCAAAATATAGGCCTAAAAATCTATCGTTTTGTATTACACTACAAAGAACAGATTTTACATATCAAAAATAAAAAAACATAAAAGTAACATTGACCATAGACTATGTAATATATAAAATAATATACAATATACTATCAAAGGGAACATAAATTAACTAAAATTAATAAAATATTATAATGGATGAAAAAATATTATGATAGCATATATAGAAAACAAATAATGTAGAAAATATTGGTAACGACCCACGTCATAACTGGTTGGAAATTATAAATGGATGTTAGATTTTTTTGTTTAGTGATCGGTTTTTATAACTGTGAATCATATTTGGCTTATGAGTGTTTGGAACTCCTTGTTGGTGTTTTTAATGGGTTTTAAGGCATTAGTGGTGTCTCAGATGTTCAGAAGGGCATCATAGTAGTGGCTAGTTGGTCAGGCTACTGAATGTTGCAGCTGCAAGCCATTCATAACATCACGGGTGGTGGTGATTCCATTAAATACATATAAATTGGGTTGGGGAACCGTATATGTTTGTCTATACCATGAATTAGGGATTCATTTTTTGAAGCTTTACCTTCTCTGCGTGAGTAGGGTCCCTTTCATTAAATTCACACTATGAATAAAGGATTCAAAATGTGAACGTATCAAGGATGGGAGGGGGTCCCTATATAGCAGACATCATAGTGTGAAATCTATATTCACATTGTATACCATGTAGGGTAGTCTATTTCTAAATTTTGTGTTTGTAATTTTTTTTTGGTTTTATTCTAAGAATCCCCTTGGGGTTCCCTTATGTTTCTATATCTAATAGAGAGGGAGATCCCACTCTGGCTCTCCTCTACCTCTATCTTTGGTGTGATTCGATATTAGTGATTCATGGTTGTTTAAATAATATGGATTTAGGGTAATATACTCCGCCTATTCCTCTCTGATTTTGGATATTTGGATAGGGTTTTAGAGAAATTATTTCATAAGAGCAATCTAAAATCATCACTCTTGATGGTGATTTCATTTATTAATCATAGAAGCCATCCCAAGAGGCCATATACAATATGTTATTTATCATCTTACATTATTTAAGTCATTCTTTTAAATCATTTATGTTTTACATTGATTTTTGTTTTATTTTTTATTGATTCAGCATTAAAATTTTTGGATATTTTGAGGCATAGGTCTAGGATTATATTAAGATTGAATTAATCCATATTTATCATGTGTCCAGTGTCTTGAAGCCTCCTACTGAGTTAGAAATTTGTAATTTCAATATTGGAAATTGGTTTTAATTTATTAAATAATCTATTTATTGATTTTCATTGGTGATATAGGTCACCATGGGCCTGGAGGAGGTCAGTACGAGTAAGGGACAAATTTATGAATTGTTGATTGATGTAGGGTCTTGACATTATTTGATTCTCGTGGTTATATGGTTATTTTCTATTCAGGTAAATTATTATTATTATTTTCTATATTGTTGAATAAATTTTTTTATATCTATATAAGTATGTGAAGGTATCATGTCAGCCTTGTAGTTAACATGCACCACATAACTTTGAAAATGGTTTGATGGTGGAACCTTGGTCAAATGAGCACTAATTGACCCCCTTATAGATTTTTTTATGTTTAAATTAGTTTTCATAAATTAAAATGGATTTCATATTTAAAATTTATTTTAAAAGGGGTTTTGGATAAATGTGATTTATTATTCTTTAAAAAAGGTTTTAAAAAGGTATTTATAATTGATAAATTGGTTTTTTAAGGAATTTTTAGATGGCATTTTGGCCAAGGGACTAAATTGATAATGATTATATACAGTTACTTTTATAAATTATTTGAAAAATTAATTTGAGTTTTTTTACAATGTAAGGTTTTAAATGATTAATTGATTTGTTTTTGTCTATTTAACCTTATATAGATGATAAACTATATTTTAATAGCTTGGTATCTTATTAATTTTGGTTTCCTAGTGTGTATATTGGTTTATAAGAATGTATGTTGTGTGTGTATCCCTATGAGACATTTAAGTTTTATATAAAAGCAGTGTATTGGTATGAGTGGAAATAATAGATCCCTTATAGGGGTGAGATGAGTATTGGGAAATGTTGGGACATTGGACTAGGTCTTAGAAAACTATTTCTTATGTGATGAGATAGTGAACTATGAGATAGTTTTGTTCCTTTCTTGTTATTTCATGTTTGTACTGATTATGTGTTCTTCTGAAAGATGGTGGATCTTGTGGGGGAGTGGTAATCAAGGACATACCCAACTATGAGTGATATATCCAAGGTGTTAATTCCATGTGTGATATTGATTCCTTGATATGCCTGAAGTCTTAGCCAATAATGATTTTGATGGTGTGGATTGAGACCAGTTTCCATAACAATGATTTAGATGGGATGGCTCGGTGATTACAAGACTGAGATAGTAGATGTTAGTCTTCAAAGAGTGCAATGGGTTCTGGGACCATGAAATGATGTAGGTATTGTAGATAGATTAATATGAGTGATATGGTGTTTCGGTTGTGATGCAATGTAGGATTAAATGATGGGATCACTATGAGTGATATGGGGTAAGTGTTGTGATATTCTTCCATACATAGATGGAATAATTCCCATGAGTGATATGGGATGATTCAAGATTTTTTTGTGGGACATCCTTGGGTGAGAAGGATATTCATGGATTTAATATAGGTCCTATTAAACACCTTCTAGTAATGTTCATATTATAAGGCCCCAGCCTTAAAACTTACTTAATCTTGAGTTATTACAAGATTACACATTGAGGATCTTTTCAGGTTTAGATTTTTAGATAATTAGATCATAAAACCTGCATTACATTCCACATATAAACAAAGTGGTTACATAAAGATAGTATTCTTCATTCCCATAAATGGAAACATATTCAAAAATAAAACATGGATTCTTTCTTGACACATCCTTGACTCTATCATCTTATCATGTACCTTTCCCTTGACCTGTGAAAAACATTTCAAAAACTTGGGATGAGCATAAAAAACTCAGTATGGGTTATAAAAAAACATGGAAAGGAAACATGAGTTCATATATACATAATAATGAAATCATACTTTACCCATAAAACATAGGCACTTTAACATACCGCATAAAATCATGAACAAATCATAGAAATCATAAGACATAAAGGTAACTTGAGGCATTCATAACATTCTTACGTAGGGAGTAACGCTATTGGTTACGTTTGGAATACCTATAACAGTATATTCCCTAAATCTCTTTGGAGAAACCTTAACGTTTCACTCCTTCACGTTACCCAATGCATTGGAGAGCTATATCGGGCTCACTCACCCTTAGTTTATCACGGAACCACCCGTTTTGATAATAATGCCCAAGAACCTCAACATAATCATATCACATAAAACATGCATAAAATAAACATAACATTCCACCCTTTCAATTACAAGATATCAATACAACACATTGATATACAAACATTATGAAAACCATTTTTGATACCAAAATAAAAGAAAAGTAAAACATGGTATTTATTTTTCTTTTAAAAATAAGGTATAGCTTATAGAGGAAGCCGAGACTCAAATAACGGTCACGACGGCGGAGAATTCGTTGTCGCCGCATACGTATGACACAAACATTCCCTTTTTTCGTTTAGTAAACACTTCGTATAAAAAATATTCCTTATGAATAAACATAAAAGTCAAAGGTGTTTATACACTATATAAAAGAAAGTTGTGTATAAAATAAAATATACCTCAATGAAAGGAGATTGAGACGAAGTCCCATACCTCGGGTCCGACTTGACTCGGTCGTTCTTTAATGTCCTGAATAATAAACTTGAGTTAGTTTCTACTTGTTTAAGAACCTTTTTCAAGTTCATTATTCCTTTTATATCACTTATTTCCATGTCATGAACACTATGTAATTATTTAAGTTAATAACGGTCGTTTTAACGATCATTGGTACTTGAGTCAAAAATAAGACCTTTATAATTACAAGTTGTTCATGTATCCATTATATCCAGAATGGTATTAATGATGTAGATATCATATATGTCCAGTATATACATGCATTTATAATATTACATAATCATTTAGATGTAAGAAATTAAATGCACCGTTCATGGAGACGGTAAGCCGTACGTACGCATGAACGCTACTTTCATTTCTATTTCAAATTTTATAGAATGGAACCATAATTATATAAAGGTATATTATAATTCTAGTATAATATCATATATAATATCATAGTTCCATCCTTTATATGTCCCACATATGGTAGTTAACGAATCAACTCACTTTGAGGGGGCGGTAGTCCGCACTTCCTTAAATGAAGATATCGCGTTTACCCATAATGGAAACCATAAAGGTATGCCATAAATGAAAAATACAGAAGCTTAAGGAAATAATAAACATATTATATATCATATATAAAAATAGTGACATCATAATGGCCACCTTTTAAGGTGTTAAATGAGTATTGAACAATCATCGTTTCGGGAGGCAGAATTTCTCCATCCACGGAAACTGAATGTTCTTTAACCATTTGATGTAGTTTTGTAAGAGTGTAGCTCGAATAAATCTTATAACAACATCCTAGTATATTTAAGATACTGGTGTTGTTACAAAAGAAGTAAATAAAAAGAGTTTAGGGGGTTAGAGAAGCAAAATAAAACAAATTAACATGAGAGAATAAATTACCTTTAAAAGTGTAACTCCTTTTGATTTGATCCTAAAGGCTTACTTTGAAAAGATTCTTCCCAAAGGGAATTCTCTAGGATGAGGAGAGGGATGTGGAGAGAGTAAATGGGCAGGGTATGGCCTAGAAAAAGGCTTGAGGAGTGTGTGAAATGAGGTAGAGGTGGGGTCCTTTTATAAGAGGAGAGGAGGGGCACTTTTGGAAATCATGAAACTATTATTTTATTTCCAAAAGTGTTTCGAATTTCTAAGGTCCCACATTGATATATTTCTAAGATAAGATGATAAGGCTTCGAAATATTTCCATCCAATAGTTTTTGGACATGTTTAGGTTTTAGATATTACATTATCTTTCCATTTTATTTAAATCGTTAAATAATGAGGTCATCGATGCATCATCATGATGTCATAAATAATTTAATTTATTTAAAGTCTAAAAATTTTAAAAAAAATACTATGATGTAGGAAATATTTTTAGATTTACAATGAATATTTATAATCAAAAATATGATCTTTATAACCCCATGTAAAAATTGTTTTCGTAAAACATATGATGTTTGTGTCGTTTTTACTTTTACATTAAATTAAAAGTTATTTATGTCATTTCCCAACCAAATTGGATCCATGGGGTCCCCAAGTTGACCCATGGCTTTTCTTGGTCGGTCATGACACATCCAATAAGGTTAGGACATGTGTCTACATCATTTCATATTATTAAAGCATTATTTTTACCTTAAACTACACTAATTACCACTAATCGCGATTAAAAACATAATAAGTTACTATTCACCAAAAAAATTATTTTAATCCCATTGAACCACATTTTACTTCTTAATGACAACCATGTATGTCGGATTTTCGAAATTCAAAACAAAATGATGGCCAAATTTCATTTAAATGGAAAAATCAGTTTTTATAAGTACCACTTAGTGGTTTCACTATTCATCAAAAATTGATGTTTTTCAGAAAATTACCAAAAATTCACCCTAAGATATATTTGATATTCCGAATTCAAAAATGAAGTCTATTTTACAAAATTCAAAACATATAAGTCACATTAATTAATTTAATAATTAATTCCCGTTGTCATGACAAATAGCGTGTTTTTATGAAACAATAAGTATCAAAATATTGATACAAGTTTAAATCCAAATTTCAAAGTGAAATTGATTTCAATGACCACCATTGGATTAAATGGTAAAAATATATTATAATTCCACTTCAAAACCAATTCAAAAGATAATCTAATCATATAAATCAATTAGATTAAAAAGAAGTTTTGATGTAAAATGCAGTATTTTTCACTATTCATTAAAAAATGAACATTGTCAGAAAAATACCAAAAATTCACACAGAGTAAATTTGATGTCCCAATCATAAAGAATATGTTCATTTTGAAAACATACCTTATAAAATTGTCAAAAGATATCTTTAAAAATGGTTTTCCATTAAAAGGCAGTAAAACAATCTTTTAAAAATATTAGTGTATTCCATGCTTAAGATTGGATTTATTTTCATTTTAGGACTCTAAAACACTATCTAATTCATTAATAGACATAGATAAAAATATCTATTATTCATTACTTACTTGGGATGTTACATCCTTCCCCCCTTTATAAAATTGTGTCCCCGCAATTTATTTACTTATCGAATAAATCGGGGTACTTATCCCTCATTGCATTTTCAGATTCCCATGTTGCCTCTTCCATCATGTGGTTTTTCCACAAAACCTTTACCTGGTGAATCACCTTATTTCGTAACACTTGATCCCTGTGGTCAAGAATCTGGACCGGTTGTTCCTCATAAGATAGGTTCTCTTCCAGCTGAACTACCTCTGGACTCAAAACATGAGATGGATCTGGCATGTACTTTCTCAACATCGAAACATGAAAAACATTGTGTACCTGAGATAAACTCGGAGGTAAAGCCACTCGGTAAGCAACTGATCCAACTCTCTCCAGAATTTCATATGGTCCAATGAACCTTGGACTCAGCTTTCCTTTCTTACCAAATCTCATCACACTTTTCCAAGGAGAAACCTTGAGAAAAACATGATCACCTACCTCGAAAGATAGATCCTTCCTCCAGTTATCCGCATAACTCTTCTTCCTTCTCTGAGCTGTTCTCATGTGCTTCTGAATCAGCTGAACTTTTTCTGCCATCTATTCTACCAATTCTGGTCCCATCAACTTCCTTTCACCCACTTCATCCCAGAAAGCTGGAGTTTGACACCGCTTCCCATATAACGCCTCAAATGGTGCCATCTATATACTGGAATGAAAACTGTTATTATATGAAAATTTAACCAAAGAATGATGTTGGTCCCAACTTCCCTGATAATCCATTGAACAAGCTCGTAGCATATCCTCCAAGGTCTAAATTGTTCTTTCTGACTACCCATCTGATTGAGGATGAAAAGCTGTACTAAAATTTAATTCAGTACCCAACGACTTATGAAGGCCTTTCCAAAAGTTAGAAGTGAACCTGGGATCACGATCAGATACAATGGAGAGAGGAACTCCATGTAACCTGACTATCTCTTTAAGATACAAACAGGAAAGTTGATCCAGGTAAAAAGTATCTCGTATAGCAAGGAAATGAGCAGACTTGGTCAAGCGATCAACAATAACCCAGATTGAATTATTACCTCGAGATGTCTTCGGTAATCCCACAACAAAGTCCATGGATATATTCTCCCATTTCCACTCTGGCACTGGTAATGGCTGAAGCATCCCTTTCGGTAACTTCCGCTCTGCTTTAACCTACTGGCAAGTCAAACACTTCACAGTAATATCAGCAATATCTCTTTTCATTCCATCCCACCAGTAATACTCCCGCAGATCTCTATACATCTTAGTACAGCCTGGATGAACTGAAAATGGAGAACTATGAGCTTCACATAACAACTCTCTCTTCAAATGTGAATCACAAGGCACACACAATCTCTTCCCAAATCTCAAAACACAATCATTATCAATGTTGAATTCAGGCAACTTACCTTTCTGAACCAGCTCTACCTTTTTTTGCAACTCACTGTCTTGCTTCTATGCTTGGTTGATTCTATATGATAGAGATGATCTCATAGATACCTGAAACAAAACAGAAGAACATCCTGCACCAACAACTTCTATTCCAAAGTTCATCAAATCCTTAACCAAAGGATCACGTTCCAAACGCAACATTTCTAAAGAAGCATTACTTTTTCGACTCAAAGCATCAGCCACTTTATTTTCTTTTCCCGGATAGTAATGAATTGTACAATCATAATCATTGATTAATTCTATCCATCTTCTTTGTCTCATGTTCAATTCTTTCTGAGTGAATATATACTTTAAACTTTTGTGATCGGTATATATTTCACACTTTACTCCATACAAATGATGCCTCCAAATTTTTAAAGCAAAAACAACAACAGCTAATTCCAAATCATGTGTAGGGTAATTTACCTCATGAGTTTTCAACTGTCTTGAAGCATAAGAAATTACCTGATCATTCTGCATTAGGACGCAACCAAGTCCTTTCAATGAAGCATCACTGTATATAACAAACTCACCATTCCTAGAAGGTAGTGCCAAAACTGGATCATTCACCAATCTTCTTTTCAATTCCTGAAAACAATCATCACATTCTTTTGTCCAGATAAACTTAACACCCTTCCGAGTTAGCTTAGTCATTGGACTAGATAACCGTGAAAAATTTCTAACAAACCTTCAGTAATAGCCTGCCAAACCAAGGAAGCTACGAATCTCGGTTATATTTGTGGGTCTTGGCCATTCTTCCACAACTTTTGTTTTTGCAGGATCAACAGTTATTCCGTCTTTAGAAACAATATGACCAAGGAAAGAAATTTATTGCAACCAAAACTCACACTTGCTGAATTTTCCATACAGTTTCTTTTCTTTTAAGGTTTGCAAGATAACCCTTAAATGTCTTTCATGCTCCTCTTTACTTTTAGAAAACACCAAAATATCATCAATGAAAACCACCACAAACTTATCCAAGAACTCATGGAGAATTCTATTCATTAAGTCCATGAATATAGCAGGTGCATTGGTTAGCCCAAAAGGCATTACTACAAATTCATAATGGCCATATCTTGTACAGAATGTGGTCTTCGGAACATCTGATTCCTTTACCTTTAGCTGATGGTACCCCGATCTCAGGTCAATCTTTGAAAAAAACTGAGCTCTCTGGAGCTGATCAAACAAATCATCGATATGAGGAAAAGGATATTTGTTCTTAACAGTTATGTTATTCAAGGCTCTATAATCAATGCAAAGTCTCATAGAACCATCATTATTTTTAACAAATAAAACAGGAGCACCCCATGGTGATGTGCTAGTTCTAATGAAACCCTTCTCTAATAAATCTTTCAATTGCTCCTTCAACTCTAAAAGTTCAATTTGAGCCATTCGATAAGGGGGTTTTGAAATTGGCTTAGCATCAAGAACTAAGTCAACAGTAAACTCAACTTCCCGATCTGGTATTATTCCAGGAAGCTCATCAGGAAAAACATCAGGATACTCATTTACCACTGGCACATCATTAATCTGAACAGTTCCTTTATTTTCAACAACTTGTGCAAGGTAAAATTCATTTCCACCTTTTACAAGTTTCTCGTCCTCTTGATATGTTATCATAAGTAAGGGTTCATTCTTGTAAACAAACTGAAAGTCTTTCTGAAAAGAAACTTCTTTAGCTCTATAGTCAATCTTAGCATAGTAAATAGAGAGCCAATCCATACCCAGGATAACATCAAACTCTACTAGAGGTAGAACAATAAGGTTTGCAAGTAGGTTATTTCCACAGATAAGGATAGGAAGATTCTTATAAATTCTTTTTTCCTCAACATTTCCCCCAGGTGTTTTTACCAAAAGTTCAGGAGTCAATTCTTGAGATGGTATTCCCATTTTACTAGAAAAGATTTTAGAGATGAAAGAATGTGTAAACCCCGAATCAAACAACACACTGGCAAAATCTGAAAAAACAAACAAAGTACCTGATAAAACTTCATTTGATGGACCGACATCTGCTGAAGTAGTTGCAAAGGATTTCACCACCCCTTTCTGCTTGTATTCTAACTGCTTCCCATCACTCAAGCTCTTTGTCGGACACTCGTTTGCATAGTGAACCATCTCATTGCACTTATAACATTTCACTAACTGTAAATCAAATTTGTTCTTACCTTCACCTTGATCCTTTTTAGTGCAATCACGAGCCTTATGTCCCATCTTACCACATTGGTAGAACTTTCTAGAATTTAGAAGACATTCCCCAGCTTGCCTTTTTCCACACTTATCACAAACTGGAAACTTAGTTTTCTTACCATCAGTCTTTTTTGAAGAATTCTTACCTTTCTCCTGCCACCTCGGTCTCTTCTTCTGCTAGTTGTTATAGAACACTTGATCATCGAAAAACTCCATTTCCACCTTCTCAGCACATCGAACAAGCTTTTCATAACTTTTAAACTCAGGAGAAGCTAATGCCCTTCGATATTTTGTCTTTAATCCTGAGTAAAAATGATTGATTTTACTATCATGGTCTCAGATAAAATTTGAAGCATACCTTCCCAATCGAGTGAACCATTCTTCATAGGCAGCCACTGACTCTTCCTCTTGCCTCAATTCCAAGAATTTCTTTTCCATCCTAAGTCTAACAGCCTTGGGAAAATACTTCTGAAGAAACATACCTTTGAATTCATCCCAGTCAAGAGCATCAATCTCATCGGCGTCCCTGATATTTTTAACCATAGACCACTGATCTGCCTCACCCTCCAAACGGTAAATAGCAAGACTAACCTTTTGATTGTCTGAACACCCCATGACATCAAAAATCTTCTCCAGTTCTTTAATCCACCCTTCAGCTAGCACAGGGTCAGATGACCCTCTGAATGATGGGGGATGTTGCCTCATGAAATGTTCCACCACTGACATGTTCCTCTGCGGTTGGTCTGGCTGATCTCGTGCATGGACACCACCACCATTTATAGCCTGAGTCAACTACGCCATTACTGCAACAAACTGTTCAGTTCCAATTCCAACCATCTCAGGATGCTGATTCGGAAGGTTATTTCCTTTTGTATGCCTTCCTAGCACTGCTTCCCTGTTTCCTCTGTGGAAAACCATTCTGAACAAACATTTCTTAGATGAAGCAACATGGTAATCTTCCAATGCTATAACATTTCAAAAAATATATTTTTCGATAATCATTTAATAGAATTCTAACTCCTAAAGTCATCTAAACCGACCTTTGATACCAACTATAAGGCCCCATCCTTAAAAATTACTTAATCTTGAGTTATTACAAGATTACACATTGAGTATCTTTTCAGGTTTAGAGTTTTAGAGAATTAGATCATAAAACTTGCATTACATTCCACATATAAACAAAGTGGTTACATAAAGATAGTGTTCTTCATTCCCATCAATGGAAACATTTTGAAAAATAAAACATGGATTCTTTATTGACACATCCTTGACTCTATCATCTTATCATGTACCTTTCCCTTGACCTGTGAAAAACATTTCAAAAACTTGGGATGACCATAAAAAACATAGTATGGGTTATAAAAAAACATGGAAAGGAAACATGAGTTCATATATACATAATAATGAAATCATACTTTACCCATAAAACATAGGCACTTTAACATACCTCATAAAATCATGAGAAAATCATATAAATCATAAGACATAATGGTAACTTGAGGCATTCATAACATTCTTACGTATGGAGTAACCCTCTTGGTTACGTTTGGAATACCCATCACAGTATATTCCCTAAATCTCTTCAGAGAAACCTTAACGTTTCACTCCTTCGCGTTACCCAATGTATTGGAGAGCTATATCGGGCTCACTCACCCTTAGTTTATCACAGAACCACCCGTTTTCATAATAATTTCCAAGAACCTCAACATAATCATATCACATAAAACATGTATAAAGGAAACATAACATTCCCACCTTTCAATCACAAGATATCAATACAACACATTGATATACAAACATTATGAAAACCATTTTTGATACCAAAATAAAAGAAAAGTAAAACATGGTATTTATTTTTCTTTTAAAAAGAAGGTATCGCTTATAGAGGAAGCCGAAACTCAAATAACGGTCACGATAGAGGAGAAGTCGTTGTCGCCGCATACATACGACAAAAACATTCCCTTTTGTCCTTTAGTAAACGCTTCATATAAAAAAGATTCCTTTTGAATAAACTTTAGAGACAAAGGGGTTTATACACCGTATAAAAAAAGTTGTGTATAAAATAAAATATGCCTCAATGAAAGGAGATTGAGACGAAGTCCCATACCTCAGGTTCGACTTGACTCGGTCGTTCTTTAATGTCCTCAATAATAAACTTGAGTTAATTTCTACTTGTTTAAGAACCTTTTTCAAGTTCATTATTCCTTTTATATCACTTATTTCAATGTCATGAACACTATGTAATTATTTAAGTTAATAACGGTCGCTTTAACGATCATTAGTACTTGAGTCAAAAATAAGCCCTTTATAATTACAAGTTGTTCATGTATCCATTATATCCAGAATGGTATTCATGATTTAGATATCATATATTTCCAGTATATACATGCATTTATAATATTACATAATCATTTAGACGTAAGAAATGAAATGCACCATTCATGGAGACGGTAAGCCGTACGTACGCATAAATGCTACTTTCATTTCTATTTCGTATTTTATAGAATGTAACCATAATGATATAAAGGTATATTATAATTCCAGTATAATATAATATATAATATCATAGTTTCATCCTTTATACGTCCCACATATGGTAGTTAACGAATCAACTCACTTTGAGGGGGCGGTAGTCCGCACTTCCTTAAATGAAGATATCGCGTTTACCCATAATGGAAACCATAAAGGTATTCCATAAATTAAAAATACATAAGCTTAAGGAAATATTAAACATATTATATATCATATATAAAAATAGTGACATCATAATGTCCACCTTTGAAGGTGTTAAATGAGTATTGAGCAATCATCGTTTCGGGAGGCAGAATTTCGCCATCCACGGAAACTGTATGTTCTTTAACCATTTGATGTAGGTGTGTGAGAGCGTAGCTCGAATAAATCTTATAAAAACATCCTAGTATATTGAAGATACTGTTTTTGTTACAAAATAAGTAAATAAAAAGAGTTTAGGGGGTTGGAGAAGCAAAATAAAACAAATGAACATGAGAGAATGAATTACCTTTAAAAGTGTAACTCCTTTTGATTTGAGCCTAAAGGATTCCTTTGAAAGGATTCTGCCAAAAGGGAATCCTCTAGGATGAGTAGAGGGATGTAGAGAGAGTAAATGTGTAGGGTATGTCCGAACCAAAGGCTTGAGGAGTGTGTGAAATGATGTAGAGGTGGGGGCCTTTTATAAGAGGAGAGGAGGGGCACTTTTTGAAATCATTAAACTATTATTTTATTTTCAAAAGTGTTTCGAATTTATAAGGTCCCACATTGATATATTTCGAATATAAGATGATAAGGAGTCGAAATATTCCCATACAATAGGTTTTGTACATGTGTAGGTTTTAGATATTACATTATCTTTCCATTTTATTTAAATCGTTAAATAATGTGGTAATCGCTGCATCATCATGATGTCATAAATAATTTCATTTATTTAAAGTATAAAAATTATAAAAGAAAAACTATGATGTAGGAAATCGTTTTATCTTTCCAATGACTATTTATAATAAAAAATCTGATCTTTATAACCCCATGTAAAAATTGTTTTCGTAAAACATATGATGTTTGTGTCATTTTTACTTTTACATTAAATTAAAAGTTATTTATGTCATTTCCCAACCAAAGTGGCTCCATGGGGTCCCCAAGTTGACCCATGGATTATCTTGGTCGGCCATGACATATCCAATAAGGTTAGGACATGTTTCTAAGTCATTTCATATTATTAAAGCATTATTTTTTCCTTAAACTACACTAATTACCAATAATCGCGATTAAAAACTTAATAAGTTACTATTCACGAAAAAATTATTTTAATCCCATTGAACCACATTTTACTTCTTAATTACAACCATTTATGTCGGATTTTTGAAATTCAAAAAACAATGATGGCCAAATTTTATTTAAACGGAAAAATCAGTTTTTATAAGTACCACTTAGTGGTTTCACTATTCATCAAAAATTGAAGTTTTTCAGAAAATTACAAAAAATTCACCCTAAGCTATATTTGATATTCAGAATTCAAAAATGAATTATATTTTAAAAAATTCAAAACATATAAGTCACATTAATTAATTTAATAATTAATTCCCGATGTCATGACAAATAGCTTGTTTTTATGAAACAATAAGTATCAAAAGATTGATACCAGTTTAAGTCCAATTTCAAAGTGAAATTGATTCCAATGACCACCATTGGATTAAATGGTAAAAATATATTCTAATTCCACTTCAAAACCAATTCAAAAGATAATATAATCATATAAATAAATTAGATTAAAAAGAAGTTTTGATGTAAAATGCAGTATTTTTCATTATTCATTAAAAAATGAACATTGTCAGAAAAATACCAAAAAATCACACAAAGTAAATTTGATGTCCCAATCATAAAGAATAAGTTTATTTTTACAAAATAGATTATAAAATTGTCAAAATATATCTTTAAAAATGGTTTTCCATTAAAAGGCAGTAAAACAATCTTTTAAAAATATTAGTGTATTCCGTGCTTAAGATTGGATTTATTTTCATTTTAGGCCTCTAAAACACTATCTAATTCATTAATAGACATAGATAAAAATATCTATTATTAATTACTTACTTGGTATGTTACACATATACATTGATGATGATGTACCCTGAGTCCTCATATATGGAGTGGGGACTATGGTATGTGTGAAATTCTTCCTTCTAGGATAATTCAAAATAAGGTAGGGTCATGTATGATGGTGTCATGTTTAGCACATGAAAATAGAATTTTTTTTTTTAATTATATGTGTATTGAATGTTATGTTTTCTAGTGGGTGTGTTTCATAGAATTTACAACACCTTATATGTGTATTTCATAAACATCCAATTATCACAGTTGAACTTAGTATTGTTGTGAGGTTGGGGATTCATAATTGATTATTGGAATAACCCCTACCTCTATACACTATATGAGTGTTGATGTATTTGGATAGACATTAATTTTTTATCTCAATAAATAGGTAATTCTTAGATATTGACATGTGTAACAGGTATAAAAAGTTATGGAGGTAGAGAACTCATTAAGACGATATGTGATTATTACTAGAAAAAGTTTTATTTTTTATTTTTAGTGTCGAGTTGTTTTTTACCTATTTTTTGTACTATTTTATGGTTTCTATATAATATAGAATATTTTTTCTATATTCAATTCTATACTATGGGGGATTATTTTCTCTCGGTTTATTAATATACAGGGTTTTGGTATATTCTTCATATAGATGGGTCATGATAAATTTTATATAGATTCAGGAATGACCCTTGGGCATTATTTTATAGGTAATACTATCCTCATGACTATGTTAAGCATTCTAGAATAGTATATAGCCTTTGGAATATATTTTTTTGCGCCTGAGGTATTGTAATATCACTATATAGGTGTTGTTTGAGTAGCACAATCTAGGGAATTATAATTTAGTTGTGGAAAAAATGATTGATATGAAACAATATAAAATATTTATTCGGGAAAAAACTTTCAATAAAAAGTTCAAGACACAAGAATATTTTTTAGAAAATAGATTCAATAAAAAAATCATATCATCTCAATGGAGCCCTATATGAGTTGGGAACAGTCCTAATTATTAGAGTCCAATAATACACTACCACCACTATACCACAATCAAAACAATCCCTCTATGTAATCAATAACCCAATTATTTATATTGATAACAGGAATGACCTGAAATATAACCCTACCAGATCCTATAGAAAATATTTCTTCATCATGAAAAATATAATGAGAACCATTAAAGTATTTCTAAAAATATGTAATTGGATCCAAATATCTGAGGTAAAAAATATATCCCCATTAATAAATCTACCAAAAATGAAAAACACAAATGATAAAACACTAAAAAATATGAATAAAAATTTTATAAACCCAAATTTTCATTATAGAGAGATCCAAAAAATTATGGTGAGAGAAAAAAAATCTCTTTTGGAATTTTTTTTTTGAATAAAACCACTCATATGTGAGAAAATTTTGGATTATTGAACCACATATCCATATTAAATGAACATTTTAAAAAAAATTCTTAATTTAACTAAGTTTTTTAAAATGATTCAGAATTAGTCACATTTTAGAATTGAAAACTGATTTAGTTGGGATTTTTTATATTAAATATATTTTTCAAAAATGTTATAAAACCCATTTTTTATTTGTAATGTGATATTATAAATTCTACTATGGATGTAATTAATTACTAATTGATGGAGTTTGATTGACTAGGGGGTTTATTATATGTAATTATATATTCATAAATTATTTGTTGACTCCCTACTAATGTGGTGGTGATAGTTAGAAATAAAAACCTATAAATATATATTTTTAGACATTATTTTACATTTTACTTAATATTTTTCCTTTCATATATTTTTTATATGAATTTTAAGAAATAAAATTGATATTTTGATCGAGACACCATCCTATAGAAAATGGTCATTTGGATCCTATATATAATAATTTTTAAGATATTTATAAATCAGAAATGAATTATTTTAGTTCGAAAATTTAATTTTAGTCTACAATGACTGACAAAAAATTTAGAGTAAACTATACCATGGAAATATTCAGTGTTGGTTTCCTGGAATTGGTGGTTAGGGATATTATAAGAATTTGAGGATTGTATCAACTTATTATTTGTGAATGATTTTATATTTTTTGGGATTTTGTTTCTATATTTAAGTGATATTATAAAAATTAATTTTAGGTATCTTCACACCCTTTACATCAAACACTTCATGGAATATCTTTATGGATGTTGGGAATCAATTTTAATTAAACTAAATGCATATATAGATTATTTAAAATGTTTTGAACATGTTAGTAGTATATTTTTAATGAAAAACATAGTGTTTTATATTTCTTTATATTGAAATTTTTTATGAATAATTTTCAAGAAACAAATTTTAATTATAATTACTGTTAGGTGGAATTATTTATTTCTCAAGCACATGATGTTGTTTTTTTTCTAACCTTTATAAATTTTTGTTTTTTATGTTCCTCGAGAAATATCATGTGAAAATAATTTAAGGCTCAACAAGAGTAGTTAGAATAATTATATCATTATTCCAAATAAAATTATAAATTTTTAATTAATTTTTCCCTTATAATACAAGAATAAACATATAATGGATTGTATACCATGTAAATCTATCAGTATAGTCTAAGAAACTAGAATATATATATATATTAACAAAAAATATTTCACATTCATAAATAAAATTAGTAGATTATTTTTTTCAAATTAAAATAATATTTATTATTTTTATATTGTTTATTCAAAGTGGAGCTCAATCATCAAATAGAAAATATAAAGCAAGGTTATTATTTTCTATGATTTATTTATGAGATAATCACAATTTAAAACCATGAAATATTTTTACAGTGTTATAATTTTAAAATATGTTTTTATATAAAATCAATTTAATAAGGATATTAATTTCCTTAATGTGTGAGTTAAACAATTTTAGTGTAGTATGGGTGGATTATTTTCATGTATTAATTAGATTATAAAATTATAATTTAAATATGTTTTTTAGAAAAATTAAAAATTAATATCATGGTTTCTTATTTTTTTGTATTTAATACATTTATTTCAAGGCCTATATTCTTGGTCAGAGTGCTACCATTTGGGTTTGTTTCTACAATTTTATTTTATATTGGGTTTTTTCACAAAAGTGTTGATGGATTCTGAAACAAAATTTTATATTATTTTCTTCAAAAAAAATCCATATCATTTTTCTAAATAACACACATGGAAATAAATATCCATACATAATTTATAAATAATTTATATTAATGTAATTTTATTATGCCATCATTTTAAAAAAATCAATATAGTTGGACATCTAAAAAATGCCCCGTTGGTTTTTTCATTAATAAGATTTCAAATCCGTGTTGGATATTTAAAATAATAAAATTTTTAAACAACCATTAATTTATTTTATTTGAAAACCTAAATTCAATGTTGGTTTACTGTGATATTTAATTTCAGTAATAAATGAAAAATAATGAAGTAAAAATCAACTTCTTTCATGTTTATGTCATCTTTTTTAATTAAAGTCATTACGATAAAATAATTATAAGTCGTTTGTCACAATCGATTTTAAGAAATTTATTTTATACACAACCTATTAAAATAATTCTGATAAATTAATGTTACAAAACATAAAACCTTGCAAAGAAATTTAAAAAATATATATTATTTTGGTAGTTCATTGATGAGTTTGAAGGGTAAGGATGGAAATGGAAAAAATAGGAAGTGTCGATGTACATGTTTTTGAAATAAAATACTTAAAAAGTAAATGGTACTATGTTACCACTTATATCAATAGATACTAGTGAAATTTGAAAAATAATATAATCCTTTGGAACTGGACCCATGGTGAATTTATGTTTTGGTAAACATAAAAAAGGGAGTCCCTTTTATACATTTTGGGAATAATATGGTGGTGTTAGGGATGAAACATAGCACACAAAATCTTGGAAGCTTAAATTGATTATGGGAAAGATAAATCAGGTTTTGTAGGGAGTAATAGACTCGTACCAAAACCCCCGTGTGATTTCACTAATGGTTCAGTGGGCTTATTACTATGCAGCCTTACTGCTAATGCCATCAAAATCCCAGTGGACCACCAATACTAAAATAGGAATCCAATTGGAGTCAAATGAATTTTATTAATACCCACATAAAGTGGGGGGAAATTTTTATTAACCCACATTATGGTTTCTTTTTTATAAATATCTAAAATTTTGGGGTTCAACAATCCCTAATTCTTTTTATACCCCTTTATCCTCTCTTGTTACAGGTGATCTGAGAGAGTTCTGTTGTGCTGAGTTTAGGTAATATTCCCAATTTTCTTCTCCATTGTTCTTCATTTAATTTTTTACTATGATCTATAGTAAATTAGTTAGGTATTTTTAGGGTTATTACACTAATTCATTGTGTAATCATTTCATTACAATGATTATTTTATGTGTATTATATACAGGGGCCTCACGATGGATATTTCTTGTCACATCCCATTATTTAAACTAAGACATCATTCATGGTTAGTTATTTTAATGATTTTGGTTAAATTTGGTGAAATTAATTATTAGTTTATATTTGATAATTGTTAATTATGTGTCAATAAAGATCAGGTGAACAATTGGAGTTGACCAAACCTCATTTCTCATGGTTCTTAAGTTGTATCTTCACTTGGTGAGTTTTCCTAATGTGGTTTTGATTATGGTTATTCATTTTAAATTATTTAATGATAAATTAATTTGTGTATGTGTATGTGGATGAACCCATTTCCTAGTAGTTATGTGTGTTTTGACCACTATTGGTTTTGAATTGGATCTATTTTGGGGTGTGTACTTTACCAACATACAGGTTTGGCATACATGTGACTATAACACGTGGAATTGTATTTATAATGTTTTAAAAAAGTGTGGTAAGTCTATGGGTAGTTCATTTTTTAAGGAAGCATCACTGATGGAAGTGGAAGATGTCTTGGGATCTTGATGATAGGGGAACCACTTTTAACCACATGGGTGATCGATGAGAGAGTGCTTTCGGGGATGATCAAAAAAATGAGGAGAAGTACAACTAGCCCATATGACCTATAACATGAAAGAAAATGAGAAATAAAATGTAAGGGAGATTAAAAAACTCTTTTTTTTTAATACAGGAAACTAAGAAAACATAGTTACAATATAGATTGGGCTTCGACCATATTAATATATATTTTTAATATATAATATATAATAATAATAATAATAAATAAGGTAATGGTCCTATATTTGACCATGAACTACTAAACGATAGTTTTCATCAGTAATATAGGAGTTGGTTGATGTCAATGGTGGTTGGTATGACATTAAATTATTAATTATATAGTGAATTGAGGTAGATATACTTTATTAGTTGAAAATTTTTATTTTTTGGCTTATGTTTCATGAGAATGATATTATAAAATTTCATTATCTCCCATCTTTAGTAAAATGGGATCATGTAAAACAAATTGTCAATAAAGGACTTTATAACTTACTAAAAGGATCATTTGGTGGAACCTTGGTCAAATGAGTGTTAGTGACCAATATTATCGATTTTTGAGTGGTTTGAATTCCTATTTGACTAGATTTTATAAAATAAAAAGGTTTAAATTCTAAAATTCAATTTTAATGGGGGTTTTATTTTGAATTAAAATTTCATGGGATAAATGGGTAACTTAAAATAATAGTTTGAAAATGGTTTATCAAAAAAATTTATTGGTTTCTAAAGAGGATTTCACATGTTCATTCCCAAGGTCTATGAATATTTAAAACTATAATGTGATAACCTTTTAATGATTTATAAAATAATCATTAAACTCATTTTTAAATGTAAGGTAAGGAAATAATTTTTTGTGAATTTTTTTGGTCCAGTTAACCTCATATGGGTGATGAATTATTTTTAAAATAATGTGTTCTTATGTGTACAATTATAAATAATTTTTTTCCTTTCATAGATTCACCTATTACCTGGTGTATCATGATTAGAAATTACCTATATTTGATATCATGCCTTATGTAATGGGTAGTTATACTAGTCGATGAAAATGTTGTGGGTTCCTTATAGTTATATATATAACAACAATATCATTTTTCACATATTATTACATTATTTTAATCCTAATTAACCATCAAATAAAACCAAGGATTGTAAATCCTAGTGTCTTTGGAAGATTAGGTACATAATTAGAAAACATGAAACCAAACTAAAACAAATATTTTATCTAATCTCTATATTGAGCTCCTAACAACCATTGAGCACTTAAATCGATATAGGATAGCCTGGGTAATACATGAATGGAAGGATGAGCTCAGAAGCTCAGTAAGGGAATAAGCCTAGGAATAAAACATACAACATGGGTTAGAAGGCATAACATGGTGTCATAAAAATAATGTAACATGAATAAATGTAAGGAAAAATAACCTGACAATGTATAATTATGGAATCATAGAAATATTTCAACAACATATAACATGACATAAACATGATTCAAGGCTAACTACCAAGAATGTATCACATGGTTAACAAAGTCCCATAAAGGAATAAGAATTCATCCTTGTCCCAAAAAGAAGCCTCATGAAAATAAACATTACCAAATGTATTATAGTTCTATATGGTCACACCCATCATAACATGTTCAGTAATATGTGTTCCACATGAAAATTAAACACAAGGGTTGCCCATGGAAAGAAATGGGTATCATAATCATGTTATAAAGCCTAAGAAATGGGTGTATCATAAATTTTTCCCTAGAAGAATGGATTTAAATCATAAATGTACATAAATAATTTAAAATAGGCATAGATCATGGTAATTGATTTTAGAAATAAGTGAAAACATGTAAATGAGTATTTAAGAAACATTTGAAATAAAACATTTTAGTGCCATTTAAGGAAAATATTAAAGAAAATTTAAATCAGAACATGAAACATTTTTATATAAAACCATAAATGAATCAATATAGGTTTTAATGATAAAATGATTTCTTTTATAAAAATATTTTTTGATTAAAATTTATTATGTTTTTTACTTGAAAATGGGTAAGAAATAGTTAATTTCCCGTCAATTTGACTTTTTTATCAGGAATATTTGAGAAAGGAATCTTCCTAAAACATGTATTTCCATATAAAATAAGGATAAAATGATTTGGATACATGATTTTGGATCATATAAACATAATTTGAAAGAATTATATAAAAAAAATTATAATTATACTTGGTAAATGATATAGAATGTGTAACTCAAAGGAAAAAATGGAGGTACAGAAAGAATCCCTTACCTTATGTCAGAAATAGTTATGTACTTGTACTTAATATCCTGAATAATTAATTTAGATTCATTAATTAATAATTATAGAACATATTATACATGTACGTGATTTATAATAGTTTATTAAGTTCATTTATTTCCTTTTTCATGGGTTATAGTGTTCAATTTCATTGTTCTTTAGTGTTCATTTTCTTGATTTTCATGATCATTTTGCTTGTATATGACTACAGAAGATCATGTAAAATAGGAATAGGTATATAGAATTAAATTTATATTTTATTAATAAAAATTAAAAATTATAAATTTTTGTATTATTTTTTTTATTTTTTTTACGATGAATCATTTGATAAGACGTTGGTGATAATCGTTTTGATTATTTTTGCAGTTTTCCAATCATCATAAACTAGTTTTATTTTATTAATTAATACCATGTATATATAATGGTTCCAAAACATTAAATATGCTATAATAAATATATTATAATATTTTATAACCATAAAGAAGGTTTTATTACCATTTTTTGAAGATAGTAATGGAAATTGAAAAGTCAATGTCCTTGAATGTGATAAATTAACACAATATTTCCAATGTTTTCATTTTTAGAATAAAAGGGGAGGAGAAGAGAAATGATGATGTTTTATTCCACAAATAAAATAAAATTCCATAAAATTATCGATACTAGGGCAATAATGTAACTTATATAGGGGAAGGTGGGGGATAATAATAAAAGAAAATAAATTGAAAATAAATTTAAAGAAAAAGAAAGAGGATTTTACCTCTTGATTTTCACCACTTTGTGAACCCCCTTAGAGAAAATAGATTTTCCTACAGATGAGAAAAATGGCTCCTGAACATGGGATAAGTAATTGGGAATAGTATTGGGACGAAAATGGACAAGTCTCAAAGATTTTAAGGTTTGAGGAAAATATGTGGTGAGGGGTGGTATTTATAGTGGAGGAGTGTAGTGTTTTCTCATTATTTTATTCATCTGTTATTATTTTAGCTCAAGATTATAAATAATATGATAATTTTGAATAAATATATTAAAATAATTTATGGAATTTAGATATTATGGTTCTTAAATCATCCATGACTCAAGGAATAGTGTAGTAAATTTATAATGCATATATATTGTAAGTTACTTTATTTTACTATTCAACAAAAATTCACGTATTTCAGAAAAATCCAAAAAATTAAGCATAACCATTTTTCCACATGTATAGTTCAAAAAAGAACTCCATATTATGAAAATAATTTCTAAATTTTAGACAATTAATTTTTTAATTAAAATCACAATTTACTTGGAAAATAAAGATTTTAACATTATAAATGATTTTATAACACTTTGAAAAATTAAATAAGGCCTCATAAAATTATATTATAAACATAAGACAAGAAAATATTAATTTATGAATACATTTTATGTAAATGAATTTTCTTTTAAATCATTATAATAATTATAAAATTGAAAATAAACATTTTTGTTTTATAAAAAATACCAACAATTAATTAATTATTTCTGAAACAATTATTTACTTATACTATGATATAATTATATAATATATTCATTTATAAGATGGATATATTTTATTTATAATTTCATGAGTGAGGTTACTATTCTATTGGCTGATTTACTATTCATAAGGGTCATATTACTATTCCAAAGATCGAGTTACTTTTCCATTAATATAAGTTACTAAAATTCTAGAAATACCTCTTATTCCATTCAATCTTAATTTATAAAGATTTTATTGTGTTATCTATATGATTTTATGTGATTTATACTTCACATAAAGTTTATAAGAAGGGAATTTCTCTTGATATAATTTTTAGTTGTTACATTCTTCCCCCCTTATGAAATTTTACCCACAAAATTTCATTTTGCATACTATAATGAAAACAAGTTAGGGGAATTATCCTTAATCATCTCTTATGGTTCCCTTTTTTCCTCTATGTATTTATGTTTCTATCATAGTAATTTGATCATATGAGTAGTCTTCTTTCATAGAACTATATCTCTATGGTCTAAGATCTTCACTGGCTGCTCCTCATAATAGAGATCATTTTCCAAATCTAGCACCTTTAAATTTAGTAAAAGTGAGGGATCTAGTATGTACTTACTCAAAAGTGATAGATGGAATAAATCATTTACTTGAGACAAGTTTGGTGGAAGTGCTAGTCGATAGTTTAGATCTCTAACACAATTCAGAATCTCGGAGGGGCCGATGTACCTAGGACTTAGCTTTATTTACTTCCCCAATCTCAAAATCATCTTCTAGGGAGATGTGTAAATGAATAACATGTCTCCAAACTTATACTCAATGTCTCATTTATGATTATTCACATCGATATATTATCTACTTTGGGTTTCTTTGATGTGTTTTGAAATGGTTTTCACCTTTTCCACCATTTCATCAACCATTATAGATCCTAATAGCTTATATTCACTGACATCTTCTAGGATTTTCATTGTTTTAAATATTTTCCCATAAAAGGCTTATTATAGAGCCATTTGTATTCTTATGTAGAAACGATTATTGTAGGAGAACGCAACCAGAGGTAGGTGTTAGTATCATCCTCCCTTGAAGTACATAGAACATGATCTCAACATATCTTCCAATATCTGAATAGTCTGCTCATATTTTTCATCATTTTGAGGATGATAGGATGTACTAAACTTCAATTCAGTGTTTATAGCATGTTAGAGACTTTTATAGAACTTGGAGGTGAATCTCAGATCCTGATCAGATACAATCAATAGTGGTATTTCATGTAGACTTACCACATCATTAATGTATATCTATGTAATTTGACCCTATGATAAGTCTTCTTGAATTCTGATAAAGTGAGTTATGTTTTTAAGATTATAAATAATAATCCATATAAAATTATTTTCTCTAAATGTATTTGGACATCTAGTGAAAAAGTCCATTGTGATGTCTTCCCAAATCCATGTTAGTATAGGTAAGGGTTACATCATCACATTATACTTTTTACTTTTTAACTTAAATTTATAACATACCAAGAACATTGATTTATATTCATCAATCTTCTTCTTTATATTGTCCCCCCAATAGTGCACTTGCGGATCTCGATACATCATTGTACTCACTGGGTGAATAAATAAATTCGAGCTATGTCTGTCATTTAGAATCTCATTCTTTATCTCTGGATAAGATGGTACACGTAGTTGTGTCCCAAATCTTAAGACTCTTCCTCATCTATATTGAACTCATAGGATTTCCCTTTTCCAATATCTTCTACCTTTTTCTACATTTTCTCATAATTTCTTTGAGCATACTTTATTTTCTCCATAAGGGATAGTTGAGGGATCACTTTAGAAATGATTGATGATGTTCTTTTCTTAATTATTCCCATGTCTATCCTTTGAAATATAATAACATTAGATCATTTTCAATTATAAATATTGATAAAGTTTAAAGATACATTCTACTTAGAGCATTTTCTACCTTATTTTGTTTACCAGGATGGTAGTGTATTGAGTTGTCATAATCCATGATGAGTTCTAACCATTTTTACTGGTGTATATTATGCTCCTTTTATGTGAATATATATTTCAGACTCTTTCCATTAGTATATAACTCACACTTCTCCCCATATAGGTAATTCCACCACATCTTTAATGCATATTTTAGAGCTTCCAACTATGGATCATGCATGGGAAAGTATTTCTCATGAATTTTCATCTTCCTTGAGGTGTAGGATATCAATTTATCATTTTTCATTAGAACACAACCTTATCCCTTCTTTGAGGAATCCATGTATACCAAAAATAGTTACCCACTTATTAATAGCTTGATTATTGGCACATTGATTAGACTTTTTTTTAATCTTTGAATAAATATTCACATTCACTAGTCCATAAAAACATCACTACCTTCCTAGTCAACATGGCTATTGGTTTTGACAATCATGATAAGTTCTTCAAAAAACATCGATATTACCCAGATACACCAAGGAAACTGTCGATCTCCATTACAGATTTTGGCATTTTCCACTCCTCAATAACCTTTCTCTTGGAAGGGTTCACAGATATTTTTTTAATAGTGATATCATTCCAAAAAAATGATACTTCCTCCATCCATAACATGCAATTAATATACTTTTAATCCGATTTCAAAGTCTTTATCATAGTATTCAGGTGACCCTCATGTTCTTCCCTGCACATAGAGTATTTCAAAATATTATCAATAAAGACTAACACAAATTTTTCAAGGTAATATCTAAGGAATTTATTTATTACATCCATGAAATTTTATAAATAATTAGTGAGTCTTAAGGGAATAATTATGAATTCATAGTGTCCATAATTCATTTGAAAAGTAATCATGGGAATATCTTCCTTCCTCACCTTTAATTGGTGATAACATGATTGAAGTTAAATATTAGAGAAATACATTTCCACATGTATTTTATTAAACAAGTCATATATACATGACAGGGGATACTTTTTCCCCATCATGATTTTTTTACCTCAAAAAAATGAATAGGTGTATTGATACATCCTTCTTTTTGATGAAGAGGACTAGCATACCCTATAGTGAAGCCCTCGGGTGTATAAAGCCCTTTTTCCAAATTCTTGTGTAGTTGATTCTTCAGTTCATTCAGCTCATTGGTGGATATTCTATGATGTTTCTATGATATAAGAAAATTACTGGAATAAGTTCTATTGAGAACTCAACTTCTTGTTCAAGATTAAGACCAGGTAATTCTTCAAGGAACACATCAGTGTGGTCCCTCACAATGGGCATGTCTTCGAGAATGATTATCTCATTTTTATCAATCATTTTAGCAAGATATTCTTCCCTATAAGGAAATAAAAATCACAATTGAGACAATGATTCTAATTTAGATTCATACTCCTCCTAATAATTGTATAAAATTTAAGGATACCTCAAGATTTGGATGGGGATCTCCATTTATCTGTGTGGTTGATGTTGGATTTATATAAAGGTACCCAATCCTTTCCCAATTTAGCATCTAACTCCACCAAAGGAAGTAATACAAGGTTATAATGGGGGGTCTATCCATAAACATTCACCAGGTAGGATTTATAAACATTGGATACAATGATTTCCCTATTTAATATTATCGCAGATAACTCAACCTCCATATTTTGTTGTGGTTTTTCAATAGTTCAAATAAACTTAAAAGATATCAAAGAATGTATAGAACTAAAATCAAATAGTACATTAACTATTATTGAATTAATAACTAATGTACATGTCACCACATCATTGTTAGGATCTATCTCAATATTAGTGATATCATATTCCCTTCCATATTACGTTGGAGGTTATTGTTGTTTATTTACACAAAAAACCCCTAGCTTGTGGTAATGTCTTACTTAATTACCATGTTACTTAGAGTTTAAACACTAAACTATAGTTTGAGTATCAATATGAACATTACTTTATTATTCCATATATGTTGTAGTATTTATATCACTTCAGTAGTTATTATCCATATTCCCCTTTCTTCCACATTTGATGCACCTCTTTTCTCCCTTTAATAAGATTCTAGGATTCTTCTTCCCACACTTTTAACACATGGAATGTTGGGTCTTCTTTATATCATGTTATTTATCTATTGATCCACCCATACTAAGCACCATTTTCCTATTTTTGTCATTGGGCCTTTGATACCACTGATATTCTTTGATCTCCATTTCAACCTTAAGGTAAGAACAGACAGTCTCCTCATAGCTATCAAAGTATTAAATCAACAACATTTTTTGTAGACTCTACTTTAATCCTATAAATAATTGATACACATTGATTTTGGTGTTCATGAAAAAACCAGAGTCATATCTTTAAATACTTTTGAATTTTTCCTCATACACCCAAATATACTCATCTTCCTTCAACTTCAGCGTAAGGAATTCTCTTTCCATTTTGAGATGAAGGGTTTAGAGAAAATATTTATTAAAAAGTATTTTCATGAATTATAACCAATACATGTAATTAATTTCTTCTTTTTACTTTTTGTTCTTGATAATTTTCTACCACTAATCAGATTCTCCATAAAAACTATAGACCTCTATCACAAAATTTGATTCTTCTTAGTACTGGAGGACAAATAATATCTTCTCAATGGATTTAATCCATTGTTCTACAAAGAGGGGACTAGAAGATCCACTAAACATGGGAGGAATTTTTTGCATGAAGGATTGAACTATAACATTCTCTTTCTTAATATAAAAAGTGTTCTCCACATGATTTGTGTTATTATTCATAACTTTATCCAGTTGAGAAATTACTATCATGAAGTTTTGAGAACCCATTATCATCATATTTGGAATGTCATTAGGGAAATCATAAAATTTCCTATCATATTTATTATTGTCATGGGCTCATCTATTTAAACCCATTTATTATGAAAAATAAATTATAATTAGGGTTCTTGAATACTTATCTAATAATAATAAAAAATAAAACATTGATCATAGAAAAATAAACTCATAAATAAAAATTATATCCTTACTTTTCATTCCCTAAGTTTCAATATAGTTTATCCATCATGATAAGATTACCCTTAGGGTTCTTACTAAAGTGATCAAGTTATAATATGTAAAAATTACTAGACCTTTATTTGATACCAACTATAATGACTGGAGCTTTTTACACCTTTTATTATATGATTTTAAGCATAACTAAACATCAATTTACAATCCAAGGATCATGAAGTCTAGTGTCTTGGTATGATTACGTATATAATTTGAAAACATGAAACCAAAATAAAACAAATATTTTATTTAATATCTATAATAAGATACTAACATCTTTTTATCTCTTACATATTCATAGGATAACCTGGGGAATACATAAACAAAGGTATGAGATAAAAATCCTATCAAGGGAATAAGCATAGGAATGAAACATAGCACATGGGTTTAAAGGCATAACATGATTTCATAAAAGGCATATAACATGAATAAACATAGGTAATAATAACATGGGAACATATAGTCACGGAATCACAGAAATGTGGAAACAAAATATAACATGACATAAACATGGGTCATGCCTAATTACCAAGACTATATCACGTGGTGGAAAAAGTCCCATAATAGAATCAGGTTTAATGCATGTCCTAATAGGAAATATCATGAGACTAAACATTATCCAATGCATTAAATCGCTATCATTTTTTCCCCAATATAACATGTTCATTAACATGTGTTTCAAATGAAAAATAAACATAATGGTTACCCATGGAAAGAAATGGGTATCATAATCATGTCATAAAGCATAATAAATGGGTGTATCATAAAGGTGTCCAAGAAAGAATGTATTTAAATAATAAATGGAAATTACTAATGTATAATAGGCATATATCATGATAATTTATGATAAACTGAATTGAGAACAATTAAAATATTATTTAAGAAACTTTAGAAGTAAATCATTTTAGTGTGTTTTAGGAAACTATTAAGAATAATTTAAATCTTAAAAGGAAGAATATTTTATATAAAATCAGAAATTAATCAATATATTTTATTCATTATAAAATTTTTGATTTTATAAAAATATTGGTGGCTTAAAAAATATTTTGTAGTTCACTTGAAAATGGGTAAGAAATCAAGAAATTCCCTTTTATCGTACTTTCTTATGACGAATATTTGAGAAGGGATCCTTTTTAAAACATGTATTTACACATAAAAGATTGCTTAAATGGTCTATATACATGATTTTGGAACATATAAATAGAATATAGATTAAGTATATATAAAATAAAGAATAAATACATTTGGATAGAGAGAGAGAGGGTAACCTGAAGGAAAAAATGGATGTTCAGAAAGAATCCCTTATGTATGAAATGGTTCTAAACTTATACCTAATATCCTTAATAATAAAATTATATTCATTAATTAGAAATTAAATAAACTATTATACATGGAATTGATTTATTATAGTTTATTACATTCATTTATGTCTTTTTTATGGGTTATAGTGTTAAATTTCATTATTTGGGGGTGTTCGTTTTTTGGATTTTCATGATTGTTTTTGTTGTATAAGAGTATGAAGGTTCATGTAAAATTGGAATAGATATATATAATTGAATTTATATGTTATTAATGAACATCCAAAATTTTAAATGGTTATATAGGTCATTTATTTATTTTGGGTGAGGATGAATCATTAGATAGGATGTTAGAGATAAACTTTTAGATTACTTCGGTGGTTTTTTGATCATCACAATATAGTTTTATTTTATTAATTAATATCATGTATATATAATGGCCTTAGAACATTTGATAGGCTATAATACATATATTTTGTGATTTTTTTTCCATATAATAGTTTTATGACCAGCCTTTTATGCGGTAATGGAAATTGAAAACTCTTTGTCCTTGAATGTGATAAATTAACACATCATGGACGATGTTTTCATTTTTAGAATTAAAGTGGAGGGGAAAGGAAATTATGACAGTTTATTCCATAAATAAAATAAAATCCCATTATATTAAATATAATGGAGTTATCATGTAACTTGGTTAAGGATGTGTGGGTATAGATTAAAAAAATAAATGAATTTGAAAATAAATTATATGAAACAAGAAAGATAATTTTACCTCTTGACTTCTCTTCCATGAGAACCTTCTTAGGAAAAATGGTTTGGTATATTGAAGAGAAAAAAGGGATATTGGACATGAGGTTTGGTATTGGGAAGTGGATTGGGAATAAATTTTAAAAGTCTTAAATCTTCTAAGGTGTGAAAAGAGGAGGTGGTGTGGTGTGGTATTTATAGTACTAGAGAGGGATATTTTCTTATTACATTATTAATTTGTTTATTATTTTGGATCAATACTATTAATAGTTTGTGAATTATTCATAAATATATTAAAATAATTATGGTTTCTTCAATATTATAATGTTTACATCATCCATGACTGAAGTAATATTTTATTAAATTTTTAAACTATATATACTGTAAATTTATGTACTTTACTATTCACCAAAAATTCAAGAATTTCAGAAAAAACCATAAATCTACCCTAACCATTTTTCAACATGTAGATTCAAAAATGAACTTCATTTTATGAAAATAATTATACAAATAGGAAAATTTTAATTTTATAATTAAAATCATCATTTACTTTGAAAATAATGATTTTAAAATTATAACTGATTTTATAACACATTTAAATATTTAGTAAGTTATAATAAAATTATATTATAATATAAGAAAATATTAATTTATGAATAAATATTATAAAAATAAATTTTCTTTTAAATCATTATATTAATTATAAAATTAAAAATAAAACATTTATGTTTTATAAAAAATACCAACACTTAATTAAGAATTTCTAAAAACATTTATTTACTCATAATATGATATAATTATATTATATATTTATTTATAGGCTGGATAAATTTTATTTATACTTTCATCGGTGAGGTTTCTATTCAATTATATAGTTTACTATTCATGAGGTTCATATTATTATTTGAAATGTCAGGTTACTCTTTCATTGGAATAGGATCAAAAACTTCTAGAAATACATTTTATTCCATTCATTCTTTATTTATAAATTTTGTATTTTTTTTATAAGATTTTATGTGATTTATACATCATGAAATTGCTATAATAAGGGAATTTCTATTGATAGAATTTTGGTTTGTTATAATATATATATATGTGTGTGTGTGTGTGTGTGTGTGTGTGTGTGGGACCTTTGATGGTGCCTTTGTTTATAGTAATAGAGTCCATGGATCTTTGTATCCACAACTACCTGGGATTGTGTTAAGGGATCAAAATTTATATTTCATAGGTGACCACACATAGGATGGGATATGGTTATGGGGTTATCCTTGAGATGGTGTCTCACACCTAGTATCACCTATAGCCTTTGGGTGGTGAATGAAATCCTTAATGGGTAGTTAGACCTCTTTTTTTTTAGAAGTTCACTCTTTGTTGAACTTAGTCTTTGAGGTAAGAGATAATCCCAAATTTTTGATAAATTATAGATAAGACCTATGATTTTGGAAGTGAATGATAATAGATTCCATCCATTATGTAATAAAAAAAAGGATTCTAGGTTCCCTCCATTAAAATGTTTTCTTGGATGAGGTTGAGTTCTCTCTTTATAAATGTCAATATTTAGCCTGTGTGAGATTGAGTAACTGGACGTATAACCTGTGAGGAATTCTTACTTACAATATGTACCTATTGATCAGAATATGACACTATTAGAGGTTATGTCAGGGATGGCCGTATAGTTTGAGATAAATCTTGAGGGATTTAAGTTAGTATTCTTTAAAATTTTAACATTCACTATTTTCTATTTTACCCAATTGATATTTATTCCCACTCTAATTTTTCTCTTCCCCAAGGGTTTCTGGACACGGAATGAAGGTATATATGGATCTAGTATAGTTGGTCAAAGTAGTACGAGAGGATTTCCCTCTTTCATTTGAAAGAGTAGACTATATTCTTCTTAGGTTACACTTACAAAAAAATATAGCCATGGAATAATATTATGGGAAATGGAATTGATGTATGAAATGAGGGATCTATGTATTGTTATAGATCTATATAATCATATATTGGGACTCATCCCCTTTGAATAATTTCATTATATGGGATAGAGATAGGGATTCTCTATTCTTTTTCAATAGAATTATTCTACCGAAGGCTAATGGGTCAATACATATTGGGGTATGATATTTGGAATATTTATTTTATGTGGATAGTCCCATTTTTTTATTTTAAATATTTTTTTAATCATGGGATTGTGTTTTATATTATATTTTTGGTATTGGGACCTTTTGACTACCCTTTTTAGTTTTTTAGTCATTAGATAATTGTTATATATAGTTGGACCCACTTTGAACTCTCACTATTCTACTTGTTGATATAGTCATTATTTCCCAAGATATATTAGGTATTTGTCATTAGAGTGTAGTGAAATGATAGATGGGTTATGTGAGTCACTGATTAATGAGACATTCATAATATTTTGATACCTATTAATGATATCATTTTATGATATGAGATTCATTATGAGATATAACTCATTAGTATATAGTGGTATTCAAGTAATCAATTATAGGTAAGTGGGGCCTGTAAATATTTTGGAATTACCATAACAATAATTTAGGTCATCTATATTTTATATTCACAGTGAAATGTTAGTATTTAATTGCATGACCATGTGTGGGTCACTATAACTCAGTGAGTCAAGGCGGAAAATGGAACCCTATTGGGTTTTTGGAGTCACTGCGTACCCATAAAGACAACATGAATTTAAATTTATATGGTAATACCATTATTATTTTATTTTAGGTGTGGGTACTATAATTGATCTAGTTATATAGATTGAGATTATCCATGTATCAAAGGATGATTATTCATCAAGGTTTGACAAGTGTATTAGATCAGTAGAAATTATGTTTTATTTAAATTAATATACTAAATATATATCATCCAAGGGGATAGTTATTTATATATTTGATTCATATTGTGTATTGTGGTTCTGATATTTTTTTATTATATTCTTGTTTCATCATATAGACTATTCATTTTTATTATATAATAGATTTTTGGATTCACTCTTGGTTCCCTGTTTTATGTTAATTGGTTTTGTGTATTTCTATCATGTGGGAGAATCATGCTAATTTTTTGAATGATTTAATCATGAAAATTATATGTATTTTAGGGGATTCTATAACCATAAGATTTTAATCCCTCATAGTGAGTCATTATGTCACAAACCATCCAGGATACCATCATACCCGTCACTCAGACCAGCCAGTGGCATGGCCTAAAGGGCGTTCCTAATTCACATGGGTTGAAAAATACATCCTAGGTATATAAGAACTACCTTGGGAATGATTTATTCCATAATAGTAATGATTGATATTCATATCCAACAAAATTTATATATAAACACAACACATAATTACCACCAACCATCACAACTATAAAAAAAGGCCATATAAAAGTTTCTAGTTAAATTATACATTATAAACCAAACCAAAATGCATAAAATGGGTAGGAGACCAAAAAATGAAACACAATCCTCTATATTCCATGAGAGAAGACATCCACAATGTCACCACCATCAAAACCTATCATACAAGAACAACCTTAACATGAGTACCCACTATCTCTATAGAAATCCTTGCATTTACCTAAGTCAGAAAATAAAAAGACTACATACACTTATGAGTTGTATGTAGGTTATGATATCACTCTCCCAATAAGGTCCCACTAAGTGTTCTATGAATATCCATTATAAGATAAATAAACATTCTAGTTTTTAAAGAAATAAAACATTATATTTTTTGAAACATTCTTTCATTTTGAAAGAAATATTAGAGATATAAGTGTTAATAGAAACAATTAAAAACCTCACATAAGAACCATGAGAAATCCCTAAGTATCTATGATTAGTTGGGGACTAGGATCCCCATGCTCTCAAGGATCGACCATGGATGTGAATTTATGTTCTCTTACTTAATCCAACCAATCCACACCACAATTCAGTTAGTATTCGAATGTAATCTAGCTAGGTGGGGAGGGACATTCCTAGTGTACTTATCATATTATTCCCAAATAGGTTCATATGATTCCCATGTGCCTCACCCCATTTAAAAAACCATGAAAATCCCTTTTCCAACAAACCACACCATCACATTCCTAGAATACAATTTCAATACATTTCTATAGGGTAAAAACCATTTCAAATACTTACACATGCCAACACATTGGTAATATACCATTTTCACAAAAATGCACACACACAAATTATAACACATTTTTACATAAGGGAAATTATGTTTAAATAATCAAAAAGTATAACAACACTTAAACATCTATCATTCTTCTTGAAAATAAATCTAATTAGTTTATAACTACAAGCCAAACAAATAGGAGATCCTATGGAATAAATAAAACATAACCAAAATTAAAAACCAAGAAAAATTGATTAGATTCAACCACATTTATGCTAAAACAACCAAAAGAGAGAAGGAAACCTAAGAAGGATGGGTGAAGATACCAAGAGGATAATAGAAGAGACACATACTTGAATATTGTTAGAGGATCTCAGTTCAAATTACCCAAATATTGAAGGAGAGTGGGAGGTGAAGAATAGATGAGGCACATCTAGGGATAATAGAGTCGAATGGGGGAAAATAGAGGGTGATATGGGTAAACAATTGGGAGGAAAAGGTTATGATTTCACAATAATTTAAACTGGGCAGGCCACACAGTTTGGCTACATTGTCTGCTAGATCTTGTTCCAATAGTATGGGAACCTCATTCCCAAATAGTGGTGGCTTCATCGTTCGGGCCAAATAGTTTCACAAATTGTGCACCTGACCATGTGTTCACTTGGGTTACACTATTTGGGCCACATGGTTTACTAGGGGATAATGCATAGTTTCTACTAACCATGCACATACCATGTGCCACCATATATCCTAAAAAACATACATTTTCAAGTAAAAACACACGAGAAAGCTAAAAATTAAAATAAATTATAAATATAAAAAAATAACTTAAGAGAAAACATAATGGGTGTGAAAATTCTCTCAATATGACACTAAATTACCTTAGAAAGTCAACACATAGTATTACCAAACAATAAGTGACAGTTGTGCTCCTTTACCCAATACTTCATTTCCCACTTCTCATGCCCATAAATCCTATGATTTCACAATACCTAAACTAACTGAATATATTTTCATCAATTCAGTTTCACCTAGGAATCCATAATACAAAATCATTTCATAGCCACCAATAAATTTGGATCCAAATCATGATCTTCCCATCTCAGCACATAAGAAGTGTCTAAGTTCTACTTTTTCAGTTGTGATGTGTCGAAATAATCATGAATAAATTTCAAATAATAAGGAAATTCAAAAAAATATTACACTATACTGATCATCTCATTAATATAAAATGTTCTAAGATAACTTTGTATAATCTTACCCTACTTCCCAAAATGTTGATGGCTCAATTGAGGTTCCACCTTTAGAAACACTCGGTCACCAACTAAGAATTACAAAGAATAGCATCGATTATCATCATAAGACCCAAATCAACTCTAATTTTTCATCAAACATTTCTTGGTAAGCTGAATCTTTTTTATCATCTCATGTATGATTCTTATTACCCCTAATAATGTTTCTCTAACTTCCATCTAGAATATAGAAGACAGAAAAGGTCAAAAATATAGTGCCTCAAAATTATTTATTGTAATCCCGAAATAATAACTATTATTGTTGGAAAATTCCACTAATTCAATACGGTTTTCCCATGAGCCACAATATTCAATCACATAGGCATGAATCATGTCATAGGATTGAGTTTTTCAATTCCATATGGCTATCCATTTTAGGATGGTATTTTATTATAAGTATGACCTATGAAAACATTTCCTTCTAGAGGCATTTCCAGAACGAAGAGGTAATATGGGGTCCCTATCAAAAATAATAGTAGATAAGACATGAAATATCCACATGATCTCATTTAAATACAAAATAACTACATATTGATCTTTAATAGTGCCCTTGATTGGGATTAAATTAGAATACATGGTCAAATGATCAACAACCACCCAAATAATGTTCTTTCCATGGGGTTTATAGACTATCATAATAATAAAAATTAAGTTATACCTCATACCACTCTCAGGTAGGAGTAGGGAGAGGCTGAACCAATTATGAAGAATTCTAGGGGATAATTTTAACCTACTAATATGTATAAAATTTAGAAATATATTCAGCTATATCACTCATTATTACCAACCACACGATTCAGGATTTTAAATTATAAAACATCTTTGTGAAACTATGATAGATCGCCCAATCAGACTAGTGATAGTACTACAACACAACCTTCCTTAGATAAAATGACACAACTGAATAGAATTTAAAGCATATAATATATTTGGAAGAAAATGATCAGTCACTGGGTACATATCCCACATTTATAAATTGGGTTGATTACTATCATAACTCATCTCTAAGATTATATTCTATAACCATATCTATAAGGGAAGGTGTAAACTATATACTATCCAAAAAACATACTACCTCTATTCTATTTATATTATAGGTGAATTTGAGTGAATAGACCTAAAAACACCATACATAATTGGAATCCTTTTAAGCCTAAGTTTGGAACATTCTTCTCATAGAATCATCAACCACATTTCCCTTACCTATGGTGTAGATGATATCCAATTGATACCCATAAAGATACTCAATCTATTATCATTTACTCATGTTTAAATCATTCAATGAGAATATATATCATTGTATTTTATGTTATAATTATACTATATACCTATACCAAAAAATATAATTATGCTAGTATTTAAGGTAATGCATCACAGCTACATGCTCAAGGTCCTGGGTGGTGTAATTCTTCTAATGTGGTCAGAGTTGGTGAGTGGAATACGCTACCAGGTGGTCAGCATACATAAGAACATAGCCCAAACCTATAATTAAAGCATCTAAATAGACCATGTAAACCTATTTATACTTTGATAAAATAAATATAGGGGTGGTCTTTAACTAATGATTAATCTCTTAAAAGGATTCTTAACTGTCAAAAATCAATAAGAACTTCACCCATTTCCAAGTGGGAGTTGTCATTGGTGAATAAAGATGGGATAGATGTCTAATGAACTTGACGCAGTACCCATCAAGGCCAAGTAAACTTCTAATCTCCAATAAATTCCTTAGATACACCCATAAAATCACTTCCTTAGCCTTTTTAGGTCAACTGAAACCCTATGTTCTCATATCACATTCTCTGCAAACTTAACTTCCCAAATTCAGAAAATACACTTTGAAAATATGCTATAAAGACGGTGGCGATGAAACATTCCTAGAACAATACTCAAATTTCAACAATGCTCCTATTCTAATCTAAAATATACCAAAAGGTCATCCAAAAATAGAATGAGGAAGGATTCTGGCTATCTATGGACCACTGGGATTTATAAGATCCATGAAAACCGTAGGATCATTGTTTCCGACGCTTTCGCCGGGGCGCGCGCGCATCCGTCCGTCAGGGGGACGCGCGGCTTTTGTGTGTGTTGCCCCGCATTCCCTCTTTCCAAAGGCGGGCAGCATTCGTTCCTTGTTCAGGTACATCTGCTCCTTGATCGAAACGGGATGATGGGATGTCGGTTCTTCCTTCCGTGGATTCCTCCTCAGAGCTTGTCACCTAGTCCGGGTCTCCCTCATAGATTTAATACATAGTTCGTGAAACTCTTCCCAGTTCCATGTTTCCATGGATGCCGGTTAATTACACTGCTTCTGTCGGGACATTCCAAAGGGTCCAGTCAGGGCAGCAACCTTCGGTCAGGGGAGTAGTCACGTTGAGGCATCAGTAGCGTGTCTGGATGCTGGGGTACCTGGCATGTCTGTCTGTTATCCTTGACCACAGGGCTTCTCGAGGGCGTGGAAGCCCGAGGCATCCCACATCGAGCGCGGGGAATTACATGTCATAGACACGTATCTGAGGTTTTCCTCAGCTTCCCGTGTTCAACACAGGGTATGTTGCAAGATTAACGTCTAGTAGAGACTGTTACACCAAAGGCGTTCCATCCGAGGTTTTCCTCAGGCATCTCATGTTTATCACAAGGTAGGCCGTGAGTTTAACGTATTACGGAGACGGAATGAGGGTGATGAATCGGGGTGTACACAGAGGACAGCGACCCGGAGATATGATGGGGCGTACACATGGAAAGCGGCCCATGCGCCTCTAGGAGCAGCGAGGAGGTGGATGGCATTATTCCACCGGGATTTGGCGGCCCGGGTGGGAATCAGGATGGGTGATGGATGGATGAGTGAAGTGGAGGAGGATGAAATGGGACCATCGTAGGGGCGACAGTGAAGTTGGGCTTGATCCTTGAAGAGGCTTCCTACGTATCCCTGTGGCAGGGAATCAATGTCCGCGTAGTTCGGGATGGTGCCGGTAAACCGACGTGAAGCTGGACCTTGGCCCGATGAATGTCGTCGGCGAACCAACGTGAAGGTGGACCATGGTCCGATGGGCATCGTCAGCGTACCGACGTGAAGGTGGACCTTGGTCCGATGGGAGTTGGGCTTGAACCTCTGGGAGGATTTTTACGTACCATGCCTTGACATGGATCAAAGTCATCATAGTTCAAATGGTTGGGTCGCAATGGCTTACCACTGGACCAGATTGTAGTTTAACGTCATGCTGGACGTAGGTAGAACACGATGTGAATTGGGTGATGGGTGGGGTTGAACCTCGTGGAGGCTTCCTACGTACCATGCCTTGACATGGATCAAAGACCTCGTAGTTCAAAAGGGAATGTAGTTTAACGTCATGCCGGATGAAGATGGGACCCGACGTGAAGAAACGACGGGTGGGTGTGTCGGTGAACCGACGTGAAAGTAGACCTTGGTCCACTATTGGTGGGCTTGAACCTCGTGGAGGCTTCCTACGTACCATGCCTTGACACGGATCAAAGTCCCCGTAGTTCGTTAGGATGGATGGGTCGCAATGGCTTACCAATGGACCGGAGTGCAGTTTAACATCGTGCTGGACGGGGGTGAGACCCGACGTGAAATGAAGGGTAGGCTTGAACCTCGTGAAGGCCTCCTACGTACCATGCCTTGACATGGATCAAAGACCTCGTAGTTCGCTTAGGTTTCGCCGGTGAACCGACGTGAAAGCAGACCTTGGTCCACTGTTGGTGGGCTTGAACCTCGTGGAGGCTTCCTACGTATCATTCCTTGACATGGATCAAAGACCTCGTAGTTCAGATGATACAGTTTAACGTCATGCGGGACGATAGTGAACCCTGACGTGAATAAATGATGGGTGGGCTTGAACCTCATGGAGGCTTCCTACGTACCATGCCTTGAAACGGATCAAATTCCCCGTAGTTCGGATGATACAGTTTAACGTCATGCGGGACGAGGGTGAGACCTGACCTGAAATGACGGGTGGGCTTGAACCTCGTGGAGGCTTCCTACGTACCATTCCATGACATGGATCAAAGTCCCCGTAGTTCGGATGGTTTGGTCAGGGTCGGTGCTCACTCTAAGCCCACGTGAGCCATGCTCAGTGTGAGATACAAGAGGTTGCAAGGAACTGACGATCACATCGCGAAGGGTGCGTCCGTGAGAAGCGAAGAGGGGCTTACGCGTTGGGCGGCCCATGGTGTTGGGACTTACTCCAGGATGGAGGCCCAGAGGGGGGTGCCTCATTCCCTATCACGTCCTCCACCGACCTTGGTAGTGGGGAAGTACCGAGATGCACGGGTGCAATCATCCGTACCAAAGGTTAGGGGCTTACGCTCTGAGGCGACCCTTCCCCTGCGAACATACACCACTCCGACAAGGAGGATCTCATTCCATGTGCGGAAGAGTTCCATTCCCGTGGAGACGAGTGGTGTAAAAAATGTTCGAGTTGGGGGGACCCTTCGTGAGGGAGACGAGGTTGGGTCACAGTTTAACGTCATGTGTTGAGGACGTGGTGCTTGGCAGTTTAACGTCCTGCAGCTCGGACGAGGTGGGTTCACTCCACACCCCTAGGGCTTACATAACTGGTACCCTCTGGTCCTTGGGGAAGGGAAGGTGCCGGTAAGGCCATGGTAAAGGGGGGTAGTGGGGCGAACCATTGAGGGGTCCACGTTAGCGTGGCTATGCGAAGAAGCAATATCCATTAGCGTGCCTATGCGAGGAAGCATTAGGCGAAGCAACGCTATGGGAGGTGTTGTCCATGGGACTTTGAAATCACATCGTGCAAACCTGGAGGGTCGCACGGGAAGAGGAATCGCTAAGCAGAGGAGTGCGCTTTGAGAAGTGGGGTGCCTTGGCCTTAGCATGGGGCATAGGTGGGAGTGGGTGGTGCTTCGCGAAGTGGAACAGTGTTCGCGGAGCACTGTCTCGCGAAGAAGGTGTGGTTCGCGAAGCAGGGTCCTGCCAAGCAATGTGCTTCGCGATGCATAGTTATCCTGCCTTGGCATAGGGATTACTACCATGGGTTGGGTGTTTCGCAAAGCACAAGTGCTCCGCGGCTGCCTGGGTTCCCTTGGGAATCCCCTTCCTCTGCGAACGCCCTTGAGCTTCGCGAAGGGCATCCCTCTCGGAAGAGGGGCTCAAAACGAAACAAATCAGAGTCGTCTCGCGAAGTAGAAATACCTCGCGGAGCTCATGATTCCCGGGGAAAAGCGTGCTTCGCGATTCGGGAGAGGAGAAGCCGAAAGGTCAGATTATCCGTCTTCGGGACTCAGGGGGAGTCGAGTATTTATAGGGAAGGGGCGCCGCGAAGCAGGGCTTGCGCGCCGCCTTCGGGGCTTCGCGGCGGCTCGCGAACGTCAAACGGGTTCGCGGAGGATTACCGCCTCCGGAGCTTCGCGGGGACTCGCGAACGTCAAACGGGTTCGCGGAGGATTACCGCCTCTGGAGCTTCGCGGCGGCTCGCGAACGTCAAACGGGTTCGTGGAGGATTACCGCCTCCGGAGCTTCGCGGGGTCGCCATGGTTGGGGCGCTTCGCGGCGGGGCTTCGCGGCTGTGCTTCGCGGCTGTGCTTCGCGAGGCAGCGCGCCGGCTGTCTTTTTCATTCCTTCCTTTCGGGCCACATTTTTGGAGCCAAAAAATGCCCCCCCTCAGAACTGGAGCCGCGGAGGGAGAAGGGTCGAAGTCTGAGGGACAATCGCCAAAACTGTCGGTGGTTCGCGATGCAACATCGCGAAGGGGGCCCGCGCTGCTCGTCGGGGCCGCGGATCCGGACGTGCCGCGATGCTTCGCGCGGGTGAGGCGCGCCGCGATGCTCCGGGGTCGTCGCCTATAAATAGGGGGTCCGCCCTCTTTTGTCTTTACGTGCCTTCCTTGTCTTTTTGTGCTCTCGATTTCGCGAAGCTCCGCGTACTCCGTGACAGCCCTCCGCGAATCGAGCTTCGCGGCGAACCGCGGGTCTCCGACTCCGCGTCCGCGCCAAGTGAACCTTTGCTTGTCTGCCTTGGCCAGACTTCACGGTTTGAACTTGCGACCGACCTTCGCGATCCGGCTTCGTGATCGAGCTTCACGATCCATCCGGAAGAATCCTTTTCTGAGGGCCAGAGTTAAAATGGCCCATAAAGAAGCTGTCTTGGGGGTCCTCGTAGATGCTGCTCGTCGAGATGAGATGGCCAACCTTCCAGGCTTGGGGGAAATGTTTCGGAGCCACTCGGACCACACTTCCTTGACAGACCTACTGTCGGAAGGTCAGAAGGATTACCCGAAGTGCAAGAAACTGCCGTTGTACGGCTTCGGGCTGAGGGATGACGTCTTCATCCCTGAGGCAAGAAGGGATGAACCAGTTTGCTGGTTCAGGAGCACACCATGCCAGCACCAATGGTTCAGGGCGGCCGATGGTCATGAACACGAGGATTTCACACCCGTCACCGCTGATTGCCTCTACAATCATGTGAACGACATTGACGGGAGGCCACTGCAACCGGAGACGTCCCCTCCTCTCTACCGCACCATGCTGAAGGTGGCTCTGCAGGATCCGAAGAAGGGATGGTCCGATGAGTGGGACCTGTGCCAGGGCAGCAACTTTACCGATGACTGGGCCTGGGCCTACTGGGTAGGCGCCTCATGTGAGGAGTTCGAGGCCGAGCTGAGGATAGTGGGATTGTATGAGGCGGCATGGGACTCCCAGTTCCACATTTACCAACCAAAGAAACTGATGCCGGAACTGTTGAGTAGATGGTCATCCAGAACCAACACTTTTCACCTGCATCACAGGGAGGTGGGAATTAGCCTGTGGGATGTCTACCAGGTTTCTGGGGTCCTGATCTTGGGGGCCATGTATGACGAGTTCCTCCCCGTTGCCAGCGTGTGGGGAGATGCTGAGCAAATGCCACGGCTGGCGTCAGCGCTGATGGCGCTTGTCCCTGGAGAGGACAAGGAAGCAGTGAGGGATGTCCACTTCAGAAGATGGTTCAAACGCTTCCTGAACTTCCCAGAAGATCGGGAGTTCCCTCCAAGGCCTCGAACTTGTCCGAGGGCAGCCCAGCGGGGCAAGGGACACTCGTACTGGCGGGTCTTGGAGGACAGCCAATGGAAGACTTGGGGTTTCAGTGTTAGCACTGAACAACAGCCAATAGTCAGGCTGGCGGCGTTCATCGCGGCTCTCATTTGTTGGTGGATCCTACCGGTGATAGATACAAGCATGGGGGTATGGCCCAACTCGTTCATCATAGCATCGATGTTGGCCATGGGGCAGCGGATCAACCTGGGGATCCCGATGCTCGCCAAACTATACAGAATGCTGCGGCGTATTAGCGAGGGCAAGAAGCCGCCAAGAATATGCGGGCCCTTCCACCTCCTGTATGGGTGGATCGCGGCGCATATCAGGGGGATTTACGAGTATCCAAACCCCATTTCGCCGCCGGGATCAGACTTTCGCCCCTCCATTCTGAACGCAGTTGGGAGCTTCCCATTCAAACTGGTCGTTCTGATGGTGCTGAATAGGGTGTGGAGGGCGGACGAGTTCAACTTTCATCCCTTCCCACTGCCGACGGGGAGGCTTACTGATGATGGATGGGGAACGGAAGAACATCGGGCTTACCTCCTGGCCTTCCGAGATGGAGTTTTGGTGGCTCGGATAGACCGTGATCCAATCTATGAACCGTACACCCCGCATCGTTTTGCGAGGCAGTTCCGGTGCCTCCAGCGGCTGACCCCGCAGGTATACTGGGAGGTGCGTCACGAGGAGCACTCGTGTGTGATGAGGCAGTTGTGGCTCATGTTCACACGTGAGGATGGAAAGATGCAGATCGCATTGCCTCCGTCCACCGCTGCCTTCGTCTTAGTGAAGGAGTACGCCATCAGCTGGGAGGCCGCTTATCCCGGGGAGATGCTGAAGCAGCCAACGATCCGGGTTGGTGACGGTGGGCCTCCTTTATCTCGAGGTCGGGGTCGGAGGGCGGCTAGGGCCGCTCGCGGTAGCGGGGCTGCCATGGTGGCGAGACCCGCACCGGCCGAGGGTATGGCAGCAGCGGCGGATCCGGTGGTTCCGGGAGAGCAGGGTCATCCAGAGGGGCGGCCACCGAGGGGATTCCGTAGGATACCCACTCAGGCTCCAGGGAAGCGGCTGCGTCATATTGACATGGAAGAAGATGCTGTCTTTCCAGAAGCTTGGGACATTTGGGATGTCAACCGGAAATTCCTCATCCCACCTGAGATATGGGCTCACCTGAATCTCCTCGGGATGGAATTGCCGGGCATAGGCCCAGTTCGGGCTGGATTCATGGTGTCTCCGGCGGAGGCGGAGCAATACTTGAACGAGCTGGAAAATTATGTCCACTCCAGCGATGTTCCTCGCCCAATGACGGATCGAGTGAGGGTACTGTTGAATCAGACAGTGCCCCCGCATCTATCGGCTACCGATCTGAGGGAGCGCTTCCCTTTGCCGGAGGAATCAGGGGACTCTTCTCGGGGGGACGAGGCTGGAGGAGGGCGAGGTCGGAGACCGAAGCTCAGAATCCGACGACTTCGCGGAGGCTCTCGAGGTAGCATTCCGAACTTCTCTCCTTACGACCTGTTCTTGAATCCCTATGGACTTCTCACCAATGTTTGAGCCGTGCAGGAGGAACTTGTTCGTAGGCCTCGTTCTCGCTCCTTGATGGGTGATGACGCGGGACCTTCAGAATCCGCGCCTATGGCTGCGTCCAGTTCTGCGTCTGGTGGGGCCAGGGGGTCTGAGGCGGCTCCTCCAGAATCTCCAGACCTTCCAACAGTATATGGGGGGCCTCGTCTCGGGGTCCCGTCAGTACAGGCCCAGGAGCAGCGCTCGGAGGTCGATCTTCGTAAGTCTCCTCCACCAGTCTCCTCGTTGTCACATGTGGGCCATGCCAACTAACGTTTATGTCTCTTTCTGTCATACAGTTCTCCGACTGGCGTGGGCTGCTGCAGCGAGGCTGGTCGGGATGTCTGGCGGCGTCCCTCCCAGGGGCATGCCGGTGATGGTGATGATAGTCCCTTCACCTCCTCAAGCTGCGGCGCACACCATCACTGGCGGGACCACCAGTAGGGCCATACCTGAAGTCATCGAGGTGGACTCTGAGGAAGAGGATCAACCAGTCGGTCCCAGTCCTGTCATGCCTGCGCCGGCGTCAGGTGTCGTACCAGACTCAACACCAGATGCAGATCCCGCTGAGGAATTCCTGTAGGCATATCCTGCGTACGAGCCTGCCGACCGCGCGGATTGGGACGAAACGGCCTCTGATGAGGAAGACAGCAGCATAGTCTGCCGCCGGTCGTGGAAGCTGATCACGCGCTTTATCAGGGACACTCCCCAAGCGCAATGGCTAGCCGAAATGGATAGGCTCCGCTCGCGGTTGCGCGAACTGTGTGCCGGGGGAGTGGATGCCCAACGCCCTCACGCGCTCATCCGAGACCTCATGGCTGAGAAGATCCGGGAGCATGATCGTGGGCTGAGCGTGGGATGGCAGCGGAGGAAGGCGAACAGCATTAGGAAGTTCCAGGAGGCTAAAGGCGAGGTCCAACAGATGCAGATCCGGGCCAACGAGCTTTCATCCACTCTCGATGCGCAGTCTGAGCTGGTCTCACGATTGAAGGCCCAGCTAGCGGAGGCTGAGGAACATATGGGGCAAACCTCTGGAAGGATGGCTGCCGTTCGGGCTGAGGTAGAAAGGGCCAGGGCCAGGGTTGAAGAATTACACCCCGCCGCTGCTGAAGAGGAGCGGGAGTTGAATCAGCGGCAACAGGCTTTGGACGCCGCAAGTCAGCGGGTGGCGGAGCTGCAATGCTCTTTTGACGGAGTCAACCCGTCCATGGGGGAAGTCAACCCTCGAGTATTGTAGCAAACCCGAAAGAAACTTTTATTAACACTTTTGTGCTTCAACTCCTTCTTTCTCCTCTGTTTTGAGTTCCGTAGCACGCACGATTTCCACTGTTGAATTGCCTTGTTACACCCCTACAATGTTTGCGGGACGTTTGACGACAATTCCCTCAAACCAGTCCAGATTCCCGAAAGATGGGGAAGGCTTGATCGGAGGAGGAACTTCCAGGATAGCCGAATTACTGTTTCTCTAACGCGCTCCTATGCATGAACGGGGCAACACCAGGGGCGCTGAAATCGGTTCAAACAGATGAAAATGGGAAGTGTGAATCACGATGCCCAAATTCGGAACACTGTGGGGATGGCGTGACAATAAAGGACAACCGCTAACCGTGGCGGACAAACGGTATCCTTACTGCGTTAGCCTGAAATGGGGACAACAAATGAGCATCGACCACTGACCATATTCGCAACGCGGGATTTTATCAATTTGTTGTCGATCAATCTTTCAGGACGTCGGCCCAGGACAGTTGGTGGACCATAGGTCAGACATCCATACTGTTAGGGGGTCCTTCCAGACATGACCAGTCTTCTGGAACGTTGGCCCAGGACGGTAGGTGAGCCGAGGCGGCATAAGACCAGGTCGTCAGGGGGTTCCTTCAGACATGAAAGAGGACGAGGGTCCGAATAAGGGACACGCAAAGCATGGAACGTGGAGTGGTGGTTTGTTCAAACAGAATCCAACACTTCGGTAGTTGCACCACCGTGGTGGGAGTACGCCAGATGGGTGCATCGGCCTGATCACGGATCATTCTTTCTTCCAGACAGGGCCTCTGGCGAGGGCTGGAAATGGGGAGGAACAAGATTTCGTGATTCCAGGGGCTGAACCCTAGGTGAAATGCCTGGGTGTCTCTACGTATCCCACGTGATGATGGGAATCAAGCCGAACGTAGTTCTGGAAGCGCAGTTTAACGTCATACTGGACAAGGAGCAGCCTGACCGTGTTGGTACACATCCAGCCAAAACTACTAATCCCACGTGAGTCGTGCTCGGTGTGGGAAACAAGCAGTAGTGGTGGGAATTTCCCGACGCAGAGAGGGGCAGGTTGGGGCAAAGGGATGCTCGGTGACTACCGGCCCGATGACACTAACACGATCATTCAGCGCACCTAGATGCGCGAAGAGAAAGAGCCGAGTATGATGGAGTTCCACTTGAACATGAGGGAGTGGAAATGTGTGAATCATGACGCTCGAGATTCGGATCACGATGATGGCGGCATGGCGATAGAGGATTACTGCTGACCATGTTCGCAACACAGCATCCTATCGCGTTAGCCTAGAATGGGGATAGACAAATGAGGGTCAACCGTTGACCATGTTTGAAACACGGGACCATGTCACAAATGTTGTCAGATATCCGTAGGGACGTTGGCCCGAAACGATTGAAGGGCCCTTAGGTCCAGCATTCATGGAGAGCCCTTAAGCTTAGTATCCACGTCGTCCGAGGGTCCTTTTGGATGTGGAAGAGGATGAGGATCCAAATAGCGAGCTTACGAAGCTTGGTCATGAGGTGAGGGGAATGTCCCTGTGAAAATCCCATGCTTCGGGCTTTTTGTCAAAACACATCTGAATACGTCAATGAAACGTATTAGAGAGGGGGAGCAGATTCCTTTCCCTTGGGGAGATCTTAGTTTAGGGTCATAGAATTCGGACCATGGATTGGAAAAAGGGATCAGGGGATGCATGACATCAAAACCTGACGTGAATGAGGACGTAGTCCTGCTTACTATGCGTTCTCCGAGGAAATGCTCGAGTCGAGGGACCGAACACAAGGGTTAGGTTGGGCCCGCAGGGAAGTACTCGGGCGCTCCTACATATCTCATAAGGATGAGAATCAATCCATATGTAGTTCTGGAAGGTGGCAAGGTAAAGTACCAGTGCCAGGGGAGAAGGGAAGTGTGGGCATAGCCCTTGCACTAATAGAAGCGGAATTTGATGTATCTTGTTTGTTCTTTAAGGTGAATGGTTTTTTTTTTGTGAAGCGACCGGCCTAGAACAGTAGGTCGTGATGTCGCCACACGAATCAAGCCGTGATGGGCGTTGACAAATGGCATGGCAGATGACCAATACCCAATGTGGTGTCCTCTACTGCGAGGTCACCACAATGCGGTGCCGTTTTTCGTCGTGCGGCCAGGACGATAATGTCACATTTTAGGGTCGTATGATAGGACCAAGCATGCATTTTATCGTCATGCAGCGCAGACGTAGCAGAGACGATGCTAGGCGGGAAATGTGCGCAGTGTTATAAAACACAATTGAGAGAGACCTGATCCCACATCAAATTGTACGCCATCCAGAGAGGGGAACCTTAGGCCGAGGGGCCTACACGGAGGTGAAGCAGGGAGAGAGACTGGCTTCATGAATGGGTTGTACCTGGAGACAGGGCGTCTGGGCGGTCCTACGTGTCCCATGAGGATGGGAATCAAGTTGAACGTAGTCCCGAATGGATCTTAGTTTATGGTCTTAGAGCTCGGACCGTGGGAGCCCCAAAGGGAGCCAGATTGCAGCTTTGTCCACCTAGCATGCAAAGGTGCACTGAGGGATAGTGCCAAAAGTGTCGAGATTCCACCTGGACATGATGGGGTGGAAAATGACGTGAATCACGCAACCAACATTCAAGGACTGAAGGGGCTAGCGTGACGACAGGGGATTACTGCTGACCATGTTCGCAACACAGCATCCTGTCGCGTTAGCCTGAAATGAGGACTAACAAAACGAGCATCGACCGCTGACCATATTCGCAACGCGGGATTTTATCGATTTGTTGTCCGAAACCCTGGAGGGCGTTGGCCCGTATCAGTAGGAGAGCCCTTGGGCGTTGTATCCAGGCCGTTCTTGGGGGTCCCTCCGGGTGTGAAAGATGATGGAAGTCCGAATGCAGGGGAACACGAAGCTTGACAAGTGGAAGGAACTTGATCAAGTTGAATCTGACACTCTTGGTCCTAGACTAGAGTGCTCTTAATACATGGGTGAACCACTGCAAGGAGCCAAGGGACTCAACCTTGAGGGTGATCGAGAGATGCCAGATTCCCAGGGGAAGGGGGCATGGTGCCCAAAACCTTGTATCATACCTACACACCCCCCCCCCCCCCCGCTGGAGAGGGATGGACCAAGTGGCCTAGGTGACCGGGAAATCATGAGATCTCCCAGAGGTGGGGCTGGACCCGAATCTTAAACATCCCGGTGGTCCTACGTATCCCATTAAGATGGGAATCAAGCCACACATAGTTCTGGAGGGTTCCTTTTAATGTCATGCAGGACAGGGAATAGGAGGACTGAACCTCAGAATGGGGCGTGCGTGGTTCAGCTATTGCAAACCCGACGTGAATGAGGACGTAGTCCTACACTGTGCCACACAGCCCTGTGATCAGGGTCCTGAAGGCAGGATTAGAGAGGTAAATTTGCTGAACTCAAGCTGGGTCCGAAGACAAGGAGTCTTGAACGTAGTTCTAGATGAGTGTCTTATTTTATGGTCTTAGAGCTCGGACCAGGGGTGGTGACACCTCCCGAGTAAGCACAGATGTCAACCCAATCCCTAAGCCCACGTGAGATAAACTCGGTGTGGGAAACAAGGGGGGGTATCCTCATTTCAATACTTTGGGCGCCCATCAAAGGGGAGTCAGCAGAGAGTTTCGAAGGACACCTTTGATGTAGCTTGTTCCTCGAACGCGCAGACGTGCACGGGGGAAAAGTACCAAGAGTCCCGAGACTCTACTTGGACATGATGAAGTGATGAAGGGTGTGAATTGTGTACCCGGCATTTGGGCTTAATGGGTTGGCATGACGACAGAGTAAAACTGTTATCCATGACAGAAACACAGCGTCTGTATCGCGTTAGCCTGAGGTGGGAACAACAAACGAGCATCGACCGCTGACCATATTCGCAACGCGGGATTTTATCGATTTGTTGTCCGAAACCCTCAGGGGGGTTGGCCCGTATCGGTAGGTGAGCCTTTGGGCATTGTATCCAGGCCGTTCTTGGGGTCCCTCCGGGTGTGAAAGATGATGAAAGCCCTGATGCTGGGATACACAAAGCCTGGAAAGCGGGTGCGGACGTGTCCGAGTAAAGCTTGGCATTCCAGGTAATAAACCAGAGTACTCTTAAGCACATTGGTGAACCGCCGAAGAAAAAGGATCGACGAAACAGATCAGTAGGGGGGGAGCATGGCGTAGTCATTACGAAATCGTCGTGAATGAGGACATGATCCCACGCCACACCACATGGTCCCCTCATGGAGGAATGATAGGCCAAGGGGCCAAGATGGGATGGGGATTCCCGAGAGATGGGGCTGGACCCGAATCCTAGACGTTCAGGTGATCCTACGTATCCCATTAGGATGGGAATCAAGCCACACGTAGTTCTTGAAATGCAGTTTAACGTCATACTGGACGAGGAGGGGAGTAATATACCCCTAAACAAGGGAGGTGTATGGCATGGTAAAGAAGTCGTCGTGAACGAGGACGTAGTCCTACGTCACACCATACGATCCTATAAGATAGGTCCCGGGCCGCGGCCCAGAAAGGCCAAGGGGCCTGGGGCTGAGCCTCGGTCCGGAAGGCCTGACTAGTTTGCAGTTTAACGTCTTGTAGTGAGGACGGGGGTCGGGGACCCGAGGAGGCCAAGGGGCCTGAGGCTGGGCCTCGTAAAGGGAGTTGCACGGCACGGTACATGATCCCGACGTGAATGAGGACGTAGTCCCACACCACACCATACACTCTGGGTAAGAAGGGACCTAAGATGTGACCTGGAAAGGCCAAGGGGCCTAAGTTCAAGCATCAGTCAGGAAGTCCTGACTGGTTTGTAGTTTAACGTCTTACATGAGGATGGGGGGTCGGGGACCCGAGGAGGCCAAAGGGCCTGAGGCTGGGCCTCGTAAGGGGAGTCGTACGGCATGGTACATGATCCCGACGTGAATGAGGACGTAGTCCTACATCACACCGTACACTCCAGGTGAGGAATCCTGGGCCGTGGCCCGGAGAAAAGGGGAAGTTATCAGTCAGAAAGGCCTGACTGTTTTGTAGTTTAACGTCTTACATGAGGACGGGGGGCCAGGGGCCCAAGGAGGACAAAGGGCCTGAGGCTGGGCCTCGTAAGGGGAGTCGTACGGCATGGTACATGATCCTGACGTGAATGAGGACGCAGTCCTACATCACACCGTACACCCTTATGAGGAATCCTGGGCCATGGCCCGGATCGCCAGCACCACCTGGGGGAAGTTTGTCACCTTGGGATGAGGCAGAGGGGATCACTGTCCTTGATGCCTGGGGCATCTCGGGGTGGACCCGAAGATCCAGGACATTGTTGACCATGTTCGAAACACAGCGTTCCTATGGTGACCCGCATGGGGGAAACAAATGAGCGTCGACCGCTGACCAAATTCGCAACGCGGGACTTGTGTCGACTTGTTGCTTAAGAAAACCCTCGGGGGCATTGGCCCGTATCGGTAGGAGAGCCCTTGGGCATTGTATCCAGGCCATTATCGGGGGTCCCTCCGGGTGTGAAAAGGTGACAGAATCACAGTCAAGGAGTGGGTGAAGCTCAGTTGTGTTCATCCACGAAAGGGGCAAACACCTCCAGGGGGAATGTGCAGCCGGGTCGAGGCTTGCTCGACGTGGGTCGGGGCAAAAGTGTGCACCCTGCCATGTCTTGACCCGAGGGGAAGATTTTGGCTTTTGGGCTGGGCCAACGGATGAAATGTCCGGGCATTCCTACGTATCTCATAAGGACGAGAATCAAGCCATACGTAGTTCTTGAAGGCCATGCAGTTTAGCGTCATGCGGTGAGGACGTGGGAGGGTAGAAGAACGGGAGTGGGCGCATGGTGCGACCTTTACAATCTTTGCACGAGTGGGGTTGCATGAGCGGGGACAAGAAAGCCTACTCCCTGCTACACAAAGATCCTCCAAGGAGACTATCCCCAGGGGGAATAGCGGAAGAGAAAAGCTTGGGGCTGGGCTCAAGACGAGGCGTCCGAGCGTTCCTACGTATCCCATGAAGATGGGAATCAAGCCATACATAGTTCTTGACATGCAGTTTAACGTCATGCGGGACGAGGGGCATCTCATTCGGGGATGTGTACAGTATGGTACATGATCCCAACGTGAGGACGTAGTCCTACACCATACCGTACAGTCCCGTAAGAGGGTAAATCGGAGAGAAACGAGGGGGCCTGGGGCCAGACCGCGGTGGAGACGGGGCCAGGGGCCCAAAGAGGCCGAGGGGCCTGAGGCTGAGCCTCGGTTAGGAAGACCTGACTGGCTTGCAGTTTAACGTCTTGCAGTGAGGACGGAGATGCAGTTTAAGGTCATGCGGGACCAAGTCGCAGTTTAGGGTCGTGCAGGACCCTCTCGCAGTTTAGGGTCATGCAGGACCAATTTTTTGCCCTAGGCAAAGTATCTCTTGAGGAATTTGGCATTGGTGGGAGGGGTTATACGCTCTCCATCTGTGGTCACCAAGGAGTATGCTCCATTGGGGTAAACCTTATGGATGATATAAGGCCCTTACCATTTGGGTTCTAACTTGGGCAGTTTCCTACCGGAATCATTGGCGCTCGCAGGGCCAGTACCAGGTCACCCTGTAGAAAAGAGCGGAGATGAACCTTCTTGTCAAAAGCTCTCGCTATCTTGTCCTGATGCCTTTCCAGATTGTGCAGGGCACGAAGCCGGTTCTCGTCCAGTGCCTCTAATTCAGCTAGACGGATCTCAGCTACCTCATCTGATGTCTGGTGATCATAAACCGCAGTGCGTAGCGACGGCAGCTGGATCTCAATGGGTAGGACGGCCTCAGCTCCATACACCAGGGAATATGGGGTCACCTGGGTAGAGTTGCGAGTCGTCGTCCGGTAATCCCAGAGGGCGTTGGGGAGATTGTCAGGCCAACTTTTCTTGTTCTGACCAACCATCTTCTGCAGAATGTTAGAGAGGGTCTTGTTGAACGCCTCGATCTGTCCATTCGCCTGCGCGTGGTAGCGGGAGGTATGGTTCGACCGGATGTCGTACTTAGCGTACAATTTTTTCAATTCAGCTGCTCGGAAGTTGGTGCCGTTGTCAGTGAGGACGGCGTGAGGGACTCCAAACCGGTGGATAATGTTGGAGCTCACAAAGTCAACGATGGAACGGGCCTTGACCTCTTTGAGCGGAACTGCTTCTACCCACTTGGAGAAGAAATCTGTAGCGGTCAGGATGAACCTACACTGGCGGGCTGTTGTTGGTGGATACGGCCCCACTACATCAAGTCCCCATACCGCGAATGGCCAAGAGTACTTGGTGGGGTGGAGGGGTTCTGGCGGCCGATGCAAGAAGTTGGCGTGTACTTGGAACGCGTGGCATCTCTTGGCGTATCCAATACAATCGTGGATCCTGGAGGGCCAGAAGTATCCTATCCTCCGGATTTGCTGGGACAGCTTCGGCCCAGCTTGATGGGCGCCACAAGAACCGGCGTGAACCTCTTGCATAACTTGAGGTATCTCCACTCCCTGGATGAAACGGAGGAGGACACCATCGAAGCTCCGCTTATAGAGGATCTGCTCAAGACTGGGGCCGCTCTGGAGGGTGAATTGAAGTGCGCGGCGTCGGATTCGCTCGTGTTCGGCCCTCCGGGAGCTGACCATTTTGGAGGTACTCGACAAAAGGTGCTCTCCAGTCGAGGGTGGTTTCAACCACTGCGTCTGACGAACCCGGGACTCCTGATATGGAGGGTCCGGCAGTGAGATGACTTAACTGCAGGCCATCACGGTCTTCTTGGGTGACGGGAGCAATGACTCTCCGGTGGGCCACGTGTATGACCAAATCATCTGGCTCGGGTTCTGCGAGCGACGCGGCTAAGCCAGCCAGGGCGTCCGCTTGTCCGTTCTGTGATCTTGGGACATGGGTAACCTCTGGACGAGAAGAGAACTGGGCCATTATGAGGAGGGTGTACTCCAACAATGGTGCAAGCTCTGGCTTCCTGACGACGTAGTCGCCATTAACCTGTCTGATTACCAGCACGGAATCTCCCTTCACATGCAGATGGGGAACATGGATCTCAAGGGCCAACTCGAGGCCGGTGATGAGAGCCTGGTACTCTGCCTCGTTGTTTGTACAACCTTCTGACAGCAGGAACGAGTACGGTAGGACGTCTTGCGTCGGGGTAATGAAAACAATTCCCATACCCACTCTGTTGAGCTTAGGGTCGTTGAGCCTTCTACCGGTGGGACTCCGGGAGGCGCCGTCGAAATGCATTTGCCAACACGGGACAGCATGATCGACTGAGAGGATCATCTCGTCGGGGAAATCCAGGTCCAGGGATTGATCCACGGAGGTTGGATGGGCAGCTAAAAAGTCTGACAATGCCTGTCCCTTAACGGCCTTCTGAGGCACGAACCTGATATCAAATTGCTGGAGAATCACCGCCCACCGTGCTAGTCGTCCAGTCAGCATGGGGCGGTTCAGGATGTACTTCAGCGGATCTACCCGAGAGATCAATTGTACCTCGTGGTGTTGCAGGTAGTGCCGCAACTTCTGCACAGCGAAGACGAGCGCAAGGCAGCTCTTTTCGATAGGGGAGTATCTGACCTCCGCATCGAGAAGCATGCGGCTGAGATAGTAGAGACTGTTCTCAGTGCCCTCGTTATTCTTCTGGGCGAGCAGCGCACCGAGGGATCTCTCCAGGGCGGTCACGTAAAGGACCAGCGGCTTTCTAGAGACGGGTGGCATCAAGACCGGAGGTTGGAGCAGATACTGCTTGATTTCCTCGAAGGCGGCCCGACACTCCTCATCCCATTCGTAGGCAGCGTCTTTCTTCATGAGCCGGGAAAAGGGCTTACACTTGCCAGCCAAATTCGCAATGAATCGGCGTATATAGGGTAAGTGGCCTTGCAGGCCTCGAAGCTCCCGAATGTTGCTCGGGGGAGGCATTTGGTTGATGGCCTTGATCTTCTCCGGGTCGATCTCGATACCTCGGTATCTGACAACGAAGCCCAGAAACTTCCCGGAGGTAACTCCGAAGGCACACTTCAGCGGGTTCATCTTCAGGTGACGGGAACGGAGGAAACCGAACACTTTCTCAAGGTCTTTGAGATGGTCCTAGCACTGGTGTGATTTGACTACAAGGTCATCCACGTAGCATTCCACCAATGTCCCGAGGATCGGTTTGAATATGCGATGCATGGACCTCTGATAAGTGGCACCTGCATTTTTCAAACCGAATGGCATTACCCGGTAGCAAAAGGTACCCTGGGGAGCCCTGAAGGCAGTGGACTCCTCGTCTTCAGGGGCCATCCGGATCTGGTTATACCCGGAATACCCATCCATGAAAGAGAGGGCTTGGAACCCGGCCGTGGCGTCAATCAACAGCTCCGTCACTGGGAGTGGGGAGTCATCCTTTGGGCAGTGGCGATTGAGATCGCGGAAGTCGATGCAGACTCTGATCTGCCCATTCTTCTTCCTAACCGGCACAATGTTGGCGAGCCATTTGGGGTACTGGACCTCCTTAATGAAGTTGGCTTTGATAAGCTTGTCAACTTCGGCCTCAACCATAGCACCATGAGAAGGGTGCATTTTCCTAGGAGGCTGCTTGAACCCACGGTGTTTTGCCGGGAGACCCAGACGGTGGACAGCCACTTGGGGATCCAGCCCTGGCATCTCATTGTAACTCCAGGCAAACACATCGCGGTGCTGTTTGAGGAATTCTACATACTGCCGCCGCTCCTCGAGGGACATGGCCGCACTGATCAATGTGGGTCTTGGATCTGCCTCGCTACCGAGGTTCACCTGTACCAGTTCATCAACTGTGGTAGAGACGCCTTCTTCAAAGGCTGGGGGAGCATCCTCCAAGTCTTCCTCCCCAGTCGTGGGGGGACTTCCCGCAACGGAAGATACTTCTGGGCTCTCAAAACCCGAGGGGCAGCTGGTGCCGACTTGGGCAGGAGCGGTCATCACATCAGGAGACTCACTTGTCGTTGAGACCATAGCAATGAATGCATTTGATCTGATCCCATCTGGCCTTCGGCCTAAGGGGCCACGCTTGATGATATCAAAGAAGTGGTGACGCGTCGGCCTGAGTCGGTTAATTCCATTCCGATGGAATAGACACGTATGGCGCACCGCCGTTGTCATCATCTTGACGTCCCGGTACCGTACAGGGGTAGGAGGTTCCAGGATCACCTGAGCCTAGTTGATGTAGGAGTACTAGGTGATTTTCCGCCGTCGCTTGGACACGGGAACATGCCTTCCTTGCGTACCCAAAACAACGAAACATTGCCCCATGTCGGGGGTCGTGGCCTCCAACCGGTGGATCGGAAGGATGTAGGTGTCGTCCATGCTTGCCCAGGGATCACTTGTGATCGGGGCGGGCTCATCCTCGCTTACCAGTATTTGCTTGTCCTTACTTTTGTAATAACCCGCATCCAGATAGCGGGCCTCACAAGAAGCAAAAGGGGACGTGTCTCCTTGGAGCACGCCTACTCGACCGTTAAGCGAGTACTTGAGGCACTGGTGATACGACGAGGGGACCGCTGCATGCAGATGGAGCCATGGCCTACCCATCAATGCGTTGTAGGCGGTGTCCTGAGAAACAACCATGAACTCGGTGCTGGCAATTAAGCCACCGAACTGAGTCTTCAGGCAGATCTTGTCGACCGGGGTTTGCTCTGTTCTGTCGTACCCCTGGATCCTGAGGTCAGAGGGAGTCAAATCTCCTTCGGACAGACCCAGCTTTCGCAGCGTCCAGGTCGGAATTTAGTTGATTCCAGAACCCGTGTCAACGAGGCATCGGCGGACTTCCAAACCATTGAAGTGGCCAGTGATATACAGTGGGCGAATGTGCCCCCGTATGGGAGGGTCTTCATCTTCACCCGAGAACGAGATATCCTCCTGAAATTCAGCGTCTTCAATTGTCTCAGTATGGAAGGCTTCCGCAGCTGCTACTTCCGTCTCGAACTAGAGGGGGCTCCTTAGGGCCTCGGCAAGTGCCTCGCGCATTTCCGATGACAGGCGTAGGGCCTCAAGGATGGAAAGCCTCGCCGGAATGCCGGCCAGGTGCTTTAGGACATCATACTTTCGTGCCAAACGCGAACCTCTGCTTACAGGAGGTCGTTCGGCATTTGGATGCACAGCGGGTACGGCTGGCTGAACCGGCGAGTAACTAGTACTGGGTACATCTTGCTGCCTACCAGTAGAAGCGTAAAGAGTAGTCGTCGGGCTAGGATCGGACAGCAGAGGCTGGCCTGTCGCCGGGCAAGACTGGCTGTGATACGAACGAGGCGGCTCTCCCTGATCCAGCAACACGAACGGCGGTGGAGGTGGAGCCGAGGGTGCTGGATGGGTCTGCGTGTGCTGAGATCTGTGCTGAGCCTGCTGCCTGGTCTCGGTAGCGTGCACGGCTTGGCCACAAGTGCCTGCTAGCGTGCCTCGATGACTGTCGCGATTGCGATTCCGCTAACGTTGACGTCGGCTGGGAACGTTGGGGAGGTCTGCCTGGGGTTCCCCCTCGTCGGGGGTCATATAGGGCTTTACCAGCTCCACGGTGTTAACCGAAGCGTACCCTTGACTGTCAATCGAAGAGTCATCCACCGCTGGGCGGATTCTGGGAGGAATTCCCATTTCGGGAGGCATAAAGTCGCCAAGAGTGCGGTATGACGACGGCACTGGCGGTGCACGTTTCTTCTTCTTGCGTCGCCGCTGCTTGCCCTTTTGGGCAGAGGTCGACTGTGAAGATGATGCTGAGGCACCGGCTACTTCTTCTGAAGGTTCCGACTGCTTCAGGTGTGCCCGGATGATACCCTGGGCACGGACGACGGTTTTTCGATCCATCCAGTTGGCGTATTTCTGGGACCCGCGTCTAGGGACCTGCTGCCACTCGCCTTCGCTGTCGCTGCCGATTTCTGATCCCGCAAAGACGCCTGCCACTTGCGCTAGCGCTGGGCCCAACTTGACTATGTTGTTGTTGACCTGGTCCTGAAGCCAGTCTTTAAACACATAGCATCGCTTGAGGGTGTGCCCCAGGATTCGATGATAAGGGCAGTAGTTGGGGTGATCGGTGAGATGCGCCTCTGTCAGCCTCCTGCACTCAGGCAGACGCACAATCTCTTGCTCTAGAGCACTTCAGAAGTAGCCAGGGACCTGATTTTCGTTGAACGAATAGGTATGGTACTTTCTTTCCGGGTAAGGAGCCCTGGGGGCCTGGTCCTGTCGAGGGACCGGAGGGGCCTGCCGAGGAGGCGGCGCCTGGTTGTCTCGCCTAGGTGGCGGTGGCGCATTACGCGGGGGAACCTGTCGGTTCTGAGGTGGTCGCTGCTGGGCAGGAGACTGTGCTTGAGGTGGAGGACCTCTGCGGGGTTGCGGGGGTGGTGCCACCGGTAGCAATTCCAGCTGCCTCGGGGCTTCTATTTGAGCCACCGCGGCGGGTTCAGCCCTGGCGGCCCTCCTGGCTGGGATCATAGGGGGCAGCAAACGTGTCTGACTAGCCTGTTGCAGGGCCTCCTCGAGGCGCTGGGCCTTATCCGAGAAATATCTGAACCCTCCAGGGTAGTTCTGGGTAATCAAGGAGGGTACCAGCTCTGTCTTGACGTTCCCCACACACATCGTCAGTAATTGCTCCTGAGTCAGTGGAATATCGAGGGAATACGTAAGTCCTTTCCATCAGGCGATGAAGTCCGCAACCCGCTCATCAGGCCTCTGTTTGCACTTGAAGAGGTCCGCAATGCTGGTCTTTCGCGTGGTGGAGCTGAACTGGTATAAGAACTGCCGGCGAAGATCCTCCCAACCGGTCACTGATCCGATAGGGAGCTGGTTGTACCAGACGAATGTCGGACCTTCCAATGTCTGTTCAAAACACCGGAGCTTAGCGGCTTCTTGCTAATCCGGGGTCCCCAGCATGGGGCCACACCTGGAAGAGAAATGAGCCAAGTGCTGGGGTGGGTCCCATGTCCCGTTAAAAGGCGAGAAAGTGGGGTTCCCAAAACCCGGAGGCGCGGGCATATCATCCACCCACGCGGGATAAGGTTTTCCATCCGGTGGGACCGAAACCTGCCGTGTTTCCAACGCCTCGAGGCGGGCTGTGAGTGCCGCAATAAGGTCCTCCGGGTGGGGGTCCCTATCTTGACGGGGATTCCTAACCACAAGCGCATTGCCAGGTTCTTCAACACGGTAGACGGCTTCGGCCGCTCGCGGGTCAACTGGCTGGACGACCTGCTGGGCGACTGGGGGAACCTGGGTTGGATTATTCAGATTGCCCCGTCGCTCAGGGGGGTTTGGCGAGACGTATCGCGCCCTCTTGCCGTATGTTCCAGCTTCTGCCCTGTCCGCAGTAGTAGCATGATCAGGGTTTCCCGGATGCATCTCACCGGGGGGAAATTGTTCCTGCCCCTGCTGCCCCGGCCTGCGATTACCATAGTCGGGTCGCCGCTCTGCGGCGCGCTCAGCCAATAGTTCGTCAACCAGCCTCTTCTGCTCAGCAAGCTGCTGGCGTAACGCGGCCTTCTCAGGATCCTCGTCCGTTTTCCGCACAGAGGCGGACGGGTCAGAGTGCTTGACGGTTCCGACGTGCTCTTTACCTTTGCCAGTGTTTCGACCGAGTACCAGCGACTCTGTGGGTACGGGGAGGCCTAGCAGGTTCCTCTACTGACGGGTGACTCTCCCTGATGGGTCGAGTAGTGGCGGTGCACCCTCTGGGGGGAATTCTCCATCAAGGAGTTCCAGTTCGTCTTCCCTGTCCACAATGTCGGCCATGTGGACCGCGATTCCTCTCGAGGGCATGTCCTCGATGTCGCATAGCGAATCGGGTTGTCGTCGAATAGGATCGAACAGAAGAGCAGCATAGTGTCCCCAGCCACGGACTTGCACATGGGGGGTGGCTTCCCTGACTATCTTGTGGAGTGCCTTGAAACTCTGAACGCATTTTCGTTGGAGGGTACTCTGGTGAACGGGCGACTCGGGGTGCTGGGCCACAAGGAGCGCCGCTGCATCAATCAGGCGGCACTGTTTGCCAATCTCCTCGAAGTGCTCTCGACTCCTGGGGTATACTACCCGTTCACAGCGGAGGCGGAAGTGCGTCGCCCACAGGGTTCGACAAAATCATCCCACTTCTTCAGGGGTAAGCGACTCGAGTACGCGGAAATTCAGCGCCGCCATGGGCCAGAACTTCTCTGGGAAGTAGTCCACTGCAAGAATACTCCAGAAGCTCCTGGGTTCGTCCTCGGGGTTCGGCCCTACATTACCCCACTCATCAACCGGGGGCGGCTGAGGGACCGGTAGCGGTACCGAGGCGGACCTCTGGGATAGCAAACTCGGCGGTGGAGAATACGGTGAGCGAGCAGACTGGCCACCGAATTCTGGGCCTTCCTCCGAAGAGCGAGGTGACCTGACCACAATGTCACGATAGGACGGGCTAACAGCCACTGCTTCGGGTACGGGAATCACCGTTACCGGTGTCCAGTCATGTCGTGGTTCTACCGCCGTTGACCCCCAAAACAGCTCCTCGTGATCCCGAGTAGAGGTAGAGGGCGCTTCGGGTGACGGTGGCGGTGACTGCGCGGTCGAAACCTGTGGAGTTCTCAGAATCTCTTCCTCCTGGATATACCTGCCGAGAGAGACGGGAATCCGGTGGACCTCAAATTCTGGGAGAACGAGGCTGACGTGTCTGGTTCCTGCCCCAGTCCTTGATACGGAGGAGCTGGGAGAAGGTTCCATCGCTGAATCGCATTCCGCCTCCGAATCAGAGAAGCGGTAAGGTTTGATCTCCACCTGGGCCTTCCCAGGATTCTTCTAGTGGCGGTGACGACCCGCTCTTCTGCCCCGGGGCGGCTCTTCAAGATAGGGTTGACCCCTATCAGGCAGCCTCGGGGCGGCACTGGCGCCGTGGCGGAGAGGGCCCCCACTCGAGACAGCCGGGGTGCGGGGGGCACCAGGGTAAATGTCGAAGGGTACATTGGGAGGACCTCCATGAACAGTACCCATGTGGGCGGGGCCTCTGTTGGAACTGGCAGGAGCATGGGGAAGGCCTCCATGGTCGATGCGAGTGGAGCGAGGCTGACCTTCACTCCTTGAGTTGCTGGGGCGAGGAGGAACTTCGCTAGTCGCGGAGAGGACGTGGGGAGGGCCCCCACGTTGGAGAAGGACCGGATGGAGGGTTCCTTCAGAAGGATGGACCCCATACCTCGTACAGCGGGCGCGGGAAATGTTTCTGCGCTGAGCATCACTGCTGCGGGGCAGGTCTTCCTGCAGGATGGGGGTAGCACGAGGCATGCCTCCATGGCGAACCTCGGAGCGGGGAAGGCCCACACTCTGTGGAGTAGTGGTACGGGGAGGACCTCTGTACGGGGTGGCATCACCGCGGGTTAGCTCACGGCGATCACTACTTGGGCCTGCAACCCGGAGAGTCAACCCAGCCTGCCCATGGGGCGGTTGGGGTCTCAATCTTGGTTGGGCGAAGGGGTGCCCCTGCCCAATGTACGCGGGGGCCTCATGATGCACGTCGGCGGTGGCTCGGGCCACTGTAGCTGTCGACGTGGACGTGCCTAGGCGAGCGTCCTCAGCCCGGGCCCGACGCTGACGTCGGGTCAGGCGGGCCGGTGCAGGCGGTGCAGGGACGTAGTCCGCCTGCTCTTCCTGCGGGGCCGGACGGCGGCGCTGATGCAGCCGAACGGGAGCTCTCGCCTGGGGGCCCCGGGTCGGGGCCCTGAGCGGACTGAGCCGGATAGCGCCTGCCTCTTCAGCGTAAGGCGAAGAGTCGTCAAGGCGTTCCGGAGATAGGCTCCCGAAACGGTTGAACGTCTGGGTGGGGAGTAGGGGCTCCCTGCGCGGCCGGTTAGGGAGGCGTTGATGGCGGGGCCTGGAGGCCTCCAGGTCCAAGCGGGCCATATCCCTGGTCGGGATGACCCCTTCCTCCTCGTACCTGCGCACGAGGCTGTTGATCACCCTTCGTTGGATGACCTCTGATGGGGAAAGGGGACGTGGACGTCCCGTATTCCGTGATGTGGCAGCCGTCGTGGCGGTGGTGGCGCCATGTGGAGTGGCCATCATGGTGTTGCCCCTGCCCCTGTGCGGGCGAGGAGCGGATGGTGACCGCATCTCTGAAATAGCAACCTGGTTCCTGGAAAACGAAGGGATCAACTCATCAGTGCTGAGAGGAAAAGGATTGACAGCCAGTGCCCCAGCGTTCTTCCATCCTCCATGTCTGTGAGAAGGATCCACGCCAACACGCTGTAGAGCGGAGTGCCCCACGTTCTACTACCCCGACTGCCGGTGAGTTTCACGACAGGCCCGCTATTTGCTTGGCGGGACCAGGCAACGGATATCTGGATCCGGTGACACGTCAATCTACTGGTGTCTCGAATGCTACTAATCTCCATGCTGAGGAGAAGAATTTCACGTCGGGTTCACCATTTCTGTTTCCGACGCTTTCGTCGGGGCGCGCGCGCATCCGTCCGTCAGGGGGACGCGCGGCTTTTGTGTGTGTTGCCCCGCATTCCCGCTTTCCAAAGGCGGGCGGCATTCGTTCCTTTTTCAGGTATGTCTGCTCCTTGATCGAAACGGGATGATGGGATGTCGGTTCTTCCTTCCGTGGATTCCTCCTCAGAACTTGTCACCTAGTCCGGGTCTCCCTCATAGATTTAATACATAGTTCGTGAAACTCTTCCCAGTGCCATGTTTCCATGGATGCCGGTTAATTACACTGCTTCTGTCGGGACATTCCAAAGGGTCCAGTCAGGGCAGCAACCTTCGGTCAGGGGAGTAGTCACGTTGAGGCATCAGTAGCGTGTCTGGATGCTGGGGTACCTGGCATGTCTGTCTGTTATCCTTGACAACAAGGCTTCTCGAGGGCGTGGAAGCCTGAGGCATCCCACATCGAGCGCGGGGAATTACATGTCATAGACACGTATCTGAGGTTTTCCTCAGCTTCTCGTGTTCAACACAGGGTATGTTGCAAGATTAACGTCTAGCAGAGACGGTTACACCAAAGGCGTTCCATCCGAGGTTTTCCTCAGGCATCTCATGTTTATCAAAAGGTAGGCCGTGAGTTTAACGTCTTACGGAGACGGAATGAGGGTGATGAATCGGGGTGTACACAGAGGACAGCGACCCGGAGATATGATGGGGCTTACACATGGAAAGCAGCCCATGCGCCGCTAGGAGCAGCGAGGAGGTGGATGGCATGATTCCACCGGGATGTGGCGGCCCGGGTGGGAATCAGGATGGGTGATGGATGGATGAGTGAAGTAGAGGAGGATGAAATGGGACCATCGCAGGGGCGACGGTGAAGTTGGGCTTGAGCCTTGAAGAGGCTTCCTACGTATCCCCGTGGCAGGGAATCAAAGTCCGCGTAGTTCGGGATGGGGCCGGTAAACCGACGTGAAGCTAGACCTTGGCCCGATGAATGTCATCGGCGAACCAACGTGAAGGTGGACCTTGGTCCGATGGGCATCGTCAGCGTACCGACGTGAAGGTGGACCTTGGTCCGATGGGAGTTGGGCTTGAACCTCTGGGAGGATTCCTACGTACCATGCCTTGACATGGATCAAAGTCCTCGTAGTTCAAATGGTTGGGTCGCAATGGCTTACCACTGGACCAGATTGTAGTTTAACGTCATGCTGGACGTAGGTAGAACACGACGTGAATTGGGTGATGGGTGGGCTTGAACCTCGTGGAGGCTTCCTATGTACCATGCCTTGACATGGATCAAAAACCTCGTAGTTCAAAAGGGAATGTAGTTTAACGTCATGCCGGACGAAGATGGGACCCGACGTGAAGAAACGACGGGTGGGTGTGTCTGTGAACCGACGTGAAAGTAGACCTTGGTCCACTATTGGTGGGCTTGAACCTCGTGGAGGCTTCCTACGTACCATGCCTTGACACGGATCAAAGTCCCCGTAGTTCGTTAGGATGGATGGGTCGCAATGGCTTACCACTGGACCAGAGTGCAGTTTAACATCGTGCTGGACGGGGGTGAGACCCGACGTGAAATGACGGGTAGGCTTGAACCTCGTGGAGGCTTCCTACGTACCATTCCTTGACATGGATCAAAGACCTCGTAGTTCGCTTAGGTTTCGCCGGTGAACCGACGTGAAAGCAGACCTTGGTCCACTGTTGGTGGGCTTGAACCTCGTGGAGGCTTCCTACGTACCATGCCTTGACATGGATCAAAGACCTCGTAGTTCAGATGATACAGTTTAACGTCATGCGGGACGATAGTGAACCCTGACGTGAATAAACGACGGGTGGGCTTGAACCTCATGGAGGCTTCCTACGTACCATGCCTTGACACGGATCAAAGTCCCCGTAGTTCTGGATGATACAGTTTAACGTCATGCGGGACGAGGGTGAGACCTGACGTGAAATGACGGGTGGGATTGAACCTCATGGAGGCTTCCTACGTACCATGCCTTGACATGGATCAAAGTCCCCGTAGTTCGGATGGGTTGGTCAGGGTCGGTGCTCACTCTAAGCCCACGTGAGTCATGCTCGGTGTGAGAAACAAGAGGTTGCAAGGACCTGACGATCACGTCGTGAAGGGTGCGTCCGTGAGAAGCGAAGAGGGGCTTACGCGTTGGGCGGCCCATGGTGTTGGGACTTACTCCAGGATGGAGGCCCAGAGGGGGGTGCCTCGTTCCCTATCACGTCCTCCACCGACCTTGGTAGTGGGGAAGTACCGAGATGCACGGGTGCAATCATCAGTACCAAAGGTTAGGGGCTTACGCTCTGAGGCGACCCTTCCCCTGCGAACATACACCACTCCGACAAGGAGGATCTCATTCCATGTGCGGAAGAGTTCCATTCCCGTGGAGATGAGTGGTGTAAAAAATGTTCGAGTTGGGGGGAACCTTCGTGAGGGAGACGAGGTTGGGTCACAGTTTAACGTCATGTGTTGAGGACGTGGTGCTTGGCAGTTTAACGTCCTGCAGCTCGGACGAGGTGGGTTCACTCCACACCCCTAGGGCTTACATAACCGGTACCCTCTGGTCCTTGGGGAAGGGAAGGTGCCGGTAAGGCCATGGTAAAGGGGGGTAGTGGGGCGAACCATTGAGGGGTCCACGTTAGCGTGGCTATGCGAAGAAGCAATAGCAATTAGCGTGCCTGTGCGAGGAAGCATTAGGCGAAGCAACGCTATGGGAGGTGTTGTCCATGGGACTTTGAAATCACATCGTGAAAACCTGGAGGGTTGCACGGGAAGAGGAATCGCTAAGCAGAGGAGTGCGCTTTGCGAAGTGGGGTGCCTTGGCCTTAGCATGGGGCATAGGTGGGAGTGGGTGGTGCTTCGCGAAGTGGAACAGTGTTCATGGAGCACTGTCTCGCGAAGAAGGTGTGGTTCGCGAAGCAGGGTCCTGCCAAGCAATGTGCTTCGCGATGCATAGTTATCATGCCTTGGCATAGGGATTACTAGCATGGGTTGGTTGTTTCGCGAAGCACAAGTGCTCCGCGGCTGCCCGGGTTCCCTTGGGAATCCCCTTCCTTTGCGAACGCCCTTGAGCTTCGCGAAGGGCATCCCTCTCGGAAGAGGGGCTCAAAACGAAACAAATCAGAGTCCTCTCGCGAAATAGAAATACCTCGTGGAGCTCATGATTCCCGGGGAAAAGCGTGCTTCGCGATTTGGAAGAGGAGAAGCCGAAAGGTCGGATTGTCCGTTTTCGGGACTCAGGGGGAGTCGAGTATTTATAGGGAAGGGGCGCCGCGAAGCAGGGCTCGCGCGCCGCCTTCGGGGCTTCGCGGCGGCTCGCGAACGTCAAACAGGTTCGCGGAGGATTACCGCCTCCGGAGCTTCGCGGGGACTCGCGAACGTCAAACGGGTTCGCGGAGGATTACAGCCTCCGGAGCGTCGCGGTGGCTCGCGAACGTCAAACGGGTTCGCGGAGGATTACCGCCTCCGGAGCTTCGCGTGGTCGCCATGGTTGGGGCGCTTTGCAGCGGGGCTTCGCGGCTGTGCTTCGCGAGGCAGCGCGCCGGCTGTCTTTTTCGTTCCTTCCTTTCGGGCCACATTTTTGGCGCCAACAATCATTTTTCAATCCAAAAGGAGTAACCAAATAATTGAAATGGTCATACCTACATCGGAAATAGGTCTTAGAAATAGAAATTTCTCTTACATTGACTAATTAGAAACCTAAATGGAGGCTGATATTTGAGAACCACTTTACTCATTTGAGTTGATGAAACATATCATCGATGTGGGGAATAGGTTAGTTATTTTTATGGTGAACCAATTCCACTTCTGATAGTCAATAATAAATTCAGAGGGATCCATCCACATTCTTAGAAAAATTTACTGGCATAGCCCGTAGAGTGATACTCAGGCATATAAACCATTTGGATCCAAAATAACCCAGAAATATCATTTTCTCCCTCAACTCGATGGGGTCCAAATGATATGAGGGAATAGATATTGATTGTGTCCCCAACATCAAATTGATGGTGAACTCCACATTTCATTCTACAAGTAACCTTATAAATCCTTTAAGGATACCTCAAGGAACTCATCCACCGTGGAAGGTGTACCAATATCCAATACCTTCACATCATTCTCTAGAATGAGGTAAAAACCTAGACAAGCAATCAAACCTAGTTCCAGAATTAGAGGTCCAATTTTTCATGAATACATATCTTATTCTCCCTGAAAGACTCAAGTGATCCAATAAGGGGAAATAAAATTCACTCGCTAAATATAGCAGTTGATGTGGGATTGAAATATGTCATCTAATCCATTCTGAGGATTATTTTAAAGAGGTCCATCTCTAATATAAGGAAATATTATTTCATCTCAACCACTAACAATAAAAAAACATAAGATAGAGATTGAAAACCACGCTATTTTCTCCTACATAGAGTTTATCCAACTTTGTGGAATATGAAATATTATTATTTTTTAATTTCAATAGATCCATAAGTAAATAGGAAGCTAATTAAATATAGTTTCATATATTAAAAAAAGAAATTTCCATGGATGAAGCAATCATAAAAGTACCTCAAACTATCATAGGGCCTACATCATATTACATTGATGCCTAATCCATAACATGATGGTGATTCATCATTGTTTGTTTATGTGGTAAACTTATGATATATATCTCTACATTAAGATAACTCTACCCAAAGTAAGATCTTACATTTCCACCACATCCACCAAAATGAGACCCCATGGCTCTGAAGGCATTAGACTGAGTTATTATTCCCAAAAAATCTATAGTACACGCACCACCTTGAGAAGGTGGGACTCTTATAGAAAAATTTCATATGGATCATGCTTCTACAAAGGTGGAATGCCCTGGGTGGAACAAATAATGTATAACACATGTGCCTAAAATTCCCACATTGATGGAACATGATAGTTCCACCACCTGTAGATGATGATAGAGGAGGTCAAGGTGGATATATAGAGCTACTACCACCCTTATAACCATGATACTCACACTTCTTATTCTTTTTAGATGAGAAAACCCCACTCTAGATTGGAATTGGAAGCATACTAGAAAATCCTTTCATTTCATCCTAGTGAATATCATCCATCAAATATCATTAAACAATAATATTGGTCTTCACCTTAAATAAGAAGACCTGATATCGAATGTTTGTCCACTATCCCATTTCAAGACATTGGTATTTAAAAATTTCATTGGAAAATACCTCAAAATAAAATAATATTAACTCTAAAAATGGTTGGAATACTTCAACACTGAGCACTCTCCCTGAATAAATTCTAGGCACTCCTAGTTATTTGTGAGGGATAGTGTATCGGTGTAGTACTATTCGATGAAGATAGCCTTGAAGTCCTAATATCTATTCTTCTCATTCCACCTTACCTAAACATCTAACTATACCCCTATTTATGATTGGGGTATTCAAACATAAACACTACACACATTACCTTGATGGATTTATGAGTTCCAAAAAAAACATAAATATCCAATTAATCTTTACTATGTGGTCTTCCACTACCTGGGGATCTATGATTCCTTATAAGAAAGAAGGATTATGATAAAGAAACTCCTTATCCCATCCCCATTCCAGACCTGATTCAAATTATTTATCCTGAGAAATACCAAATCCTACTCACATAACCATGGATCAAACAACTTGAATCACTGCATAAACAAATCTCGGATCAAAAAGTGATGAATAACTCTCTTTGGTCGCCTCTCATGGATATACAAGAGGTCTATAGGGAGGCATGACAATACAAAAATCAAGAAAAAAATAAGGAAGGAACCATCAATACATCAATATATTTTAGAATCAAATAAATGTGATAAAAAGATCACATGAACCATAATAAAACCAGAAAAATACATAAAAAATAAACACACCCCACTATAACTTGGAAACCATATCAAGTCTACAGCCAAGGAATTACACCTCATGGAGGGGTCAAACCAAATTCCCAAATATCGTGGAAACCCAAATCCTATCATGATGTGTGTTAGCTAGACACCCCACTTGTAACATGAAACTTAATCCCTGATAGTCTTAGCTCTTATCTATCCAGACTATCCTAAAAAAATACCCAAAGAAAGGGAAAACCCTTTGTTGATACAACTTTATCACAAACCAATCTTGACTTCCATCCAAACTGGCACCTGACATGGCATGTGGCATAGCCTAAAGGGTGTTGCTGATCCCCAGAGGCTGGAAACTAATGTCTGAGAATCAAATAATTCCATTTGAAATTATTTATCACATAATATTAATGATTAATATTAATATCCAATAACATTTTATGACAAAAACATTGTATAATAACTATAAACCATCACAAATACAAAAAAAGCTATAAATAATTTTCAACTTAAAGATTACATTTATAAACAAAACCAAAATAACCAAAATAGAGTGGGGACATTAAAAGAAACATAGGACACCATATGGAATAAGGGATTAAACCCACCATGTCTCCATCATCAAAACCATCAATAATAGAATTCTACTAATATGATTACTTGTCACTTCCTACGTGGAAATCCTTACCTTTATCTAGGTCACACTATATAAGGTCTATATACACCCCTGGTTTATATGTAGGGTGTGATCTTACTCACCTAGTAGGATCCCTCTAAGTGTTCCATGCATATCCATTATAAGAAAACTAAACATGCTACTTTTTAAAGAAGTAAAATAGTTTGATTTTGATGTCCTACTCTCCATCTCAAGACACCAATACAAATAATAGTTTAGTTAGTGTTAGAACGTAATCTTTCTAGGTAGGGTGGGATATGAATTCTATATTTTTCCTAGTCCTCCCACTTAGGTACCTAATATTCCCATGGGATTCACCTCATTTATTAAATCATGAAAATTACCATTTCTACAAACCAATCCATCAGATTCCAAGAATACCATTTCAAACCATTTACATTGGGGATAAATCCTTTCAAATCTATACACACACCAACACCCTATAAAATAGTAACTTATAAATAGAAAAAAAAAATTGAACATATTTATAAGCATGGGAAATCATGGTTAAATTTTAAAATAGTTAAATAAATGGGAACCAAATACCTTTCTTCATGAAACCACCGCCAATCAGTTGAAAACCAAAATCCAAAGCAAGAGGATATCCTATGGTAAAAATAATAAACAGACAACATCAAAACCCAAGAAAAAAAATTAGATCCAACCCACTCTGGGTCATGAAAATCATTGTATTGAACGAAACCCAAAAAATAAGGGAGAATAGACCAAGAGGATATGAGAGAAGACACTTACTTTAAGATCCTTGTAGGATCCAAGCTCAGATCACCAAATGATTGAAGCCAATAGGTAGGAGTAGAAGAGTGGAGGTGGACCTTTGTATTAGAGGAAAAAATAGAGGAAAATAGGGAGTTAGATGTGTTAAAATATTGGAGAGAAAAACTATATTTTTAAAATATATTAAAAATGGGAAGGTTGTATGGTTTGGCCACATGGTCTACCAGACCATGTTCCAATTGTGTGGGTGTCTCTATCTCAATAGGTGGAGACTGCATGCTCTGGTCCACCTACTTTCTCTAATGGAGTTTGTAACCATGTGAACACTCTAGTGATAATTTCTAAGCCATACTATTTTTTAAGGTCTAGTGCATAGTTCTTACTAACCGTGTTCCAACCGTACACCACCATATTTCTCTTCAAAACTTCCATTTTAAAGGAAAAACACCCAAAAAACCTATAAAATAAAGGCTTAAAAATGAAAACTACTTACGAATAACACCATGGGTATTAAAAATTATCATTGGAAATACAAGGAGGTGTTTATAAGGTTTATTAATGGTTTGGATCATTCATTATTTGGTAATAACATGTAGTAATGTTAAAATGTTTTATCTGAGCCTATTGTTAAATGAAATAGTTTCTATTATAGGTGTAGATGGGATTTCAGGACATGAGAGGTATATTTTTGAGAATTCCATGCCAATATGTCCATGGATAAAAGCCAATATTCCTTATATGTCCGGTGATGGGAATCTAAACACTAAGTATGAATGGGGTTATGGTTTGAGAATAAAATTATATGAAGGATGAGACTCAAATATTTTATAGATCTTAGTTGACAGTAGGTTTTTTAACTTATCTAGTGTTATGATAGTTAAATTCTTATGACATAGTACATAAGCCTATCGGTGGAATTGTTTTATGAACTGTATCAATGATATTTATAACTAATATATAATAAATAACAATTATAGTTTTTAGGGTTTTATAATTATTTCATTGATTATACCTATGATTGGTCATCATTAATAAGAAAATATCTTTTTGGGATTTTGTTCTGAAAAAAAAATTACAAGGTATATGTAAACCTATTTAATAGGTTTATTTCATTAGGAACATATCATAGAGATAGTGGTTTTAAAATAAAATAAATATTTTTAGAGGAAAATAATTTTTTATCAATATTTTGTGTAACTATAAAGTGTCCATAAAAAATATTATGGTGTGGTTTTTAGAAAATAGACGATATTACTAGTGATTTCATAATTATCTCAATTTTTGACAATTTGGAGAAATTGTTTTTTGAAATTAAATATTTATATAGGGTTTGGAAAGAAAAATAATTTTATTTGAAAATATGAAGGGGGTTTGAGAGAAACATGTGTGAGTTTCAGTGTGTAAAGGTGATTTGATTTTTTAAAATGATAAGAAAAGGTGCATAAACATGTTTTATTTTTTTAGTGGTTTCACTTAAAATTAATAAGGTTCTTATAATTTCATTTTTTCTTATGTATGTTATGATTTTTTTGATAGAACCATATATTTTTAGTTCATCCAACTGGTTTTAGAGTAGTGTGAGAAAACATTTTTGATAATTGAGGTAATCATTGATTGGATAACTTATTATGTATTTTGGGGAGGATAATTCTATGGCTAGGAATACCGTTAGGAATATTATATTTTAATAGTATGTACTTATTTTGGGGAGTTTAATAAGACCTTGGATTAATTATATGTCAATACTTATAATGGTGTATGTGAAATAAGTTCTTGAGTGATCGATATTATACTAGAAGGGAATTGATGGTAATTGAAGAAAATAATAACTTTATTTGTTTTATGGTGATTAAGAGGGAATTAATTTATATTTTAGTAGTTTTATATCATAATTTTTAATGTATAGTGTTATTTGTGTGGGGAGATTCACAAAAAAATTCATGGAGTGTTTCAAGATAGAACATAGTGCAAGAGTGGTGATTTGATGTTCAAAATGGGCTGGGATTTTTAGACGGTATATATGTTAATATTTTAGTGGAAAAATGAACAAGTATATAGTATATTTTCTAATAACCCTTGTCTTTGGGAATCAAAAAAATTATTAAAATTTATTATCTAGTGGAATTATCCGTACAGATAATTTATAATTTTGGAAATGGATCATAAGGGATTCCCTTTTTCCTTTTTATAGTAAAAATAGTTTTGTTGGGAATGGAACTGATCATAAAAAATCCCAATGGTATATTTTTAATTCAAATGGGGAAAAATTATTTTGGTGATAAGTAGGAGAATCCAATTGTAACCTTCATTTAAATACTCTAGATTTTTTATAGGATTTTTTGGGGGACAATCCCATTGCTAGAGCCACTAGAAGCCCAACAGCATGCCACTGAAACCCTATTAAAATAATAGATTATTAGTAATATTTCATTAAGAGTCTGGTATATTTTACCAATATCCACTTAATTTTTGAGATATTTTTATATTCTCAGGTGATTTTATAATAAACACGTTTGGGTTTTATCCTTTCAATCATCAAAAATAGAGCAGGTTTATCCCTCCTTTCATCTCATTTCTCTGACTTAGTGCTCCAATGGTTCGAGTGATTTGAGAGTTTTTAGTTGCACTAATTTGAGGTAATATTTTCCTATTATCCACAATTATTATTCTTTTTATTTTTTTATGATATGTAATATAAAAGGCAATTACTTCAATATGGAATTAATTGGATCAAGTGGGATCATGTTTTTATGATATTTCTTCCACGTGTTGCGTATAAAGGAGGATTGGGAAGGACGATTTATTACCATTATCATTTTTTCAATTAAGGTATAATGCTTGGTGTGGTGTTTTAGTTATTTTAGTTAAATTTATGAAAAACATGGATTGGTAATTTTCCCTTTTTTATACTAGGATCTTGGGGATGTTTTGAGGGGGACACACCTCAATGCTCATGTTTTCAGCATAGTATCACTACTCAGGATTGTTTTCCAAATTCAAGATCATTATGTGTCTTCATTTTAAATAATTTTTTTATTAATTATTTTTTATATATTTATGAGTTAAGTGATCATTAAAGTCAGAAGTTTTTTGTACAACATTTTATTATTAACTGAAATACAAATTTAGTTTTTTGAACTTTATTCATTTAGAATTCTTATTATTTGGATTTTATTATAAATTCCCCATATTTTTTGCATGAAAATCATTTTTATAATTCTCAATCTTAAATTAACATATCTTATATGTAATATCGAGATAAAATTATTAATATTTTTATTTTATTAATTTAAAATATTACAAAAAATAAATAAATAGTAATACATTTTAATAATTCTTTATGAAACATGATTATTGAAATTGAAAAAGGAATAAAACCAAAACTAATTAAAAAGAAATGAATTCTTGAAGTATTCTTCCTTGTTGTATCCCATTAAGATCATATCATTGTGTACAACTATAGAAAAATGAAAACATTATAAAGATGTAGGAATATTGATAAAGGAATAAGATTAATGATTTGTAGATAAGTATATAAGGCTATATATAGGAATAGAATATGGTAATATGACTGTTATATAGTTATTTAATATATATGGCCTTTATGTATATATGTTCATTGGGTATATATATCCATTGGGCATATTTATTCATTGGGTATATCAATAACCATTTATTATAAGTGATTAATGGGATATTATTTTTATAATGTTTTTTTAAAGAGTAGTGTATACACAATAAAATAAATCATTGAATGTTACTACTATAATATATTCATTAATATGGTGAGAACAAATAGAATTAATAATGTTGTGAATTTTTTGAATAAAGGCTTAATCATGACATCACGTGATGTAAGTTCCAATATAAGGCTCATTTTTTCTAATCTTTAGAATGATTTATAATCACTTGGGTTTTCCCTTGACTAATACCTTATTGAACTTCAATAAGTATAGCTTGATTAAAGTTTGTTATGGAAGATATTCAAGATCATGTATATCACTACAAGATCTATGATAACTAAATTACCACTTATGAATACCGACATTGATTATCTTACCCTTTTATATTATATGAACATCTAGGGGTTATGTAAATCAAATATAACTTATTATTAATATGTATTTATTAATTTTATAGATGATATCTTTAAAAAATATTTTATGATTTGTATTTTTATGTATAATTTTATATAGTATGTATTTTTATTAAATATATCACATAATAATAAATATTTTAATGATATATATTTTTTCTATAGGAAAATAAAGTAACATTCATGTAATGATTAATAATTGATAATTAATAATAATAAAATCATTAATTGTTTTGAAAGATATTTTTTATAAAATATTAATTTTTATTAATTTTTATTTGTAATATACTTTTTATCACATTCAAAAATTAAATGTAATAAAATTTATTTCATATTTGGAATCAATATTTCAAAATTATATAAGACAGTAAATTTAGTTTTCCTAAATAAATTCCATTGTTAAATTTAACATATGATAATAAAAAGTAAAATGATTTAAATTGCTAAAATATTAATTCATTTGATAAAAATATATCTAAACCTTTTGAATAATATTTGTGAATGAGGTAATTCATATAATATCCTCACAATTGTTTCTATTTTAAGTCACTTTCATTGAAAATTTACTTTTCTTACAAATTAAGGAATGCGTATTTTCAAGAATTCCACTAAAATTCATATATAAATGGGACCCTTCACCATATATTGTAAAAAGACACCCAAGGATTGGTTTGTTCGACTTAATTTTACCATATTCCCTGCCTAATAAACATCTATCATAACTGGAGGTCTCTAGATATAATAAGGATTCCCATGTTTTTGGTTTCAAATATTGTATTTAAAGGAATACGTCATACATCAATAAATCTAGAGTGTGTTTGAGCAAGTAGGAATAAAAGGTATGGGATTTTATAACTCAATGTCCTTTTATTAAGATATAATATTTTTTATTTATCTTTATTATTCTTTTTTATATGTATTTTAACCCATTTATTGTCTCGTATTATATTTCCTATTTATTTCTAAATAATTTCTATTTTATTTTAATAATATCTTTTTTGTTTTATTCATATCTCATTAATGATTACATTTTATGGAAAATATTTCCCATCTCTATTTTTGGTATTTTCTTACATGCCCATATTATTTCTTATCATATATCTTATTTTTTATTTTTTAAATTAATATATGCATTTTCATCTCTAACTTCCATATTTAATTTAAATTCTATTTCAAAAAAAATATTATACCTCTCTCAAGGGTGAGGGTTACATTATTTCATTAAAAAAATTAAAAAGTATTTATTTTTGCTTTCAGAACATTTTCAATATTTCTCTCCATGTTTCTCCTTCTTTAGATTTATTTCTTTTCAAACTTCCATTATTGGGATGTTTTACTGTTAAAATGATTATTTGAATTATTTATATTACCCTTTTAAAATTAATATCAAAGTTGTTTATATTTCATTATGACTACATTACCAAAATATTAGGACCACTATTTTCATTATTTATCTTCTATTTTTCTCTATCACTATTTGATCTTTCATATATTACTATTATTATATATTATCTTTATACATAATTGTCTTTGTTCTCTTATAATATTTTTATCATGGGAGATTTACTTTTTGTATCATCTAAAAAAATTCTTTTAATTTATTAGCTGACACCTAATAAAAATGTTATGTAACTATTTTTTTCTATGGTCTTATCATACTATAATTTTAGTGGATATTTTATTTATTTCATTATTCATGTATATTTATGGTTATGTAATTATATTAAAATTTAGAGTGGAATTATATATCCTTAAAATTAATTGGGTAAAGTTTATATCTCAGGTGATGAGATGTATGAAACATGAGAGGTTATCATAGTCCTATATGTTATGCATGGACATGATGTTCTTAGCTTTTTCCAGGATTTTATAATTTTCCTCATAGATATTCATGAAATAGGTTATGATTTTATACACTTATTCATGTCATACATTCCAATTATATGTCATTGTGGTTTATTATCATTGATTTTAAATTCTTATTCCATGGTATATACTAAACTTTTATTATTATACTATTTATAGTTATGTGTTTCTATGAAATTATTAATTATTATCATATCATGCATCATGATCACTTATAGTAATTTCATGACTTTATTCCTTTATTCATGTTATTTATCATCGGTCCATGTTTTAATCGTGTTTAAGAACTAATGATAAATTAGTTATGACTTGATATTACTTTACCCCTTACTGGATTGTTATCTCACCTTTTCCAATATATATATATATATATATATATATATATTCACAATCATTTACATTATAATAATGTGTTGAATAATAAATAAATATATGAAAAAGGATAAGAAGAAATATACGACGTAATATAAATTATAATGGATGTGTAGCTAATATCCAAGGATAATTAGATTTTTGTTTATAATAGTATGTTTTAATTATTAATTGTACTTTTTAATTATGTAAACTTATGTAATATATATATATATATATATATATGTTATATTTGGGTCACCTAAGTTGGTATCAATGTGGGGTTTAGTTATTTTTGGTAGATTATGTTAAGTATAATAATAAATAAACCTAAGTTCAACATAAAATGCAATAGGTTGAAACAAAGGTGTCATGGGTTAAGATAATATATGATATATTTTCATATTCACATGATTATTTACTCTAATAATATTTGATATTATTTTTTATTACTCATCAATACCATTTTTGTTTTAGTAAATGCCTAAAACCTGGAGGAATAAATTGAACAGCAAATGTGATGGAAAATATGTTTATTGTCATAATAAAAAACCAAATTTGAAGGGTTATAGTGTTGAAAACATTATGACTATGATTACCCAAACATTTTATGTTATGAGTAATATATTGATGACTTTTGGGCTCCCAAATACTCTAAAGAAGAAGAAACACTATATATAGTTCTTCCTTTGAGAGTGACCATTATCCTTTTCTAGATCTCTGTGTCCACTAATTACTGAGAAATAGATTTATATAATAGAAAATATAATATCTATTCTTTAATTTTGGGATTATAATTTTTTTTGTTTATCATTTGGAGGTTATAAAAGTCTAATGGTGGAATTTAATCGAGAATGAATTGAAAATATAATGAAATTGAATGCATAGAATTGGGGAAGTTTAAGAAAATGTTTTTCAATAAATATTTTCCCTAAATGTTTCACATAAAAATATATTCAAAACTCAGTGAGCACAAACTAATGAAGGATAAATATATCATATCTATAAATATAACTTCACAATACCTTTAAGTTACACTTTCAGATTTATCATTGACCCTAAAATAAAATTGAATGATTATTTAGTATCTTTTAAAAAAGGTGTGAAAATAATCTGTCGTATACTTTGTTAGCTATGAAGAAATTTTATGATGTTCTATTATATTGGAAATTATAAATGGTGACCCTCATAATACTCAATGATTTAGAGATAAGAAAAATATAATAGTGTTTTATGGAATATCTAATGATAAAGCACTTAGATAAAAGAATATTCAAATTTCTACAAGCATAAAATGTGGGTTGAAACACTTGGGAAATTGACTCAAACTATTGGGAAGATTTTATAATTTAAAAAAAAATTCAAGAACATTATTATTGATAATATATGAATTGGTCAGTTAACACATTGTAGATATGGTGTATGGTGTGTTTTGGTGCACGATAGCTAAGATCTGGTGCGACGCGGCAGGATTAGCTACGTGGTGGCGGGATATGCTATGGTTCGGAGGATCTTGTGTTGAGTTCACGGTGGTGGTTTTCAGTGACTCCAAAGAGAATAGGCTGGTGGGATCGGTGGCCTTGATGGAATTTAGTGTAGAGGAGGTGGCATTCTGGGAAGGGCGCGATGGCGTTGCATGGGTTGTGGTGGGTGGTAGTTGTGTTGGTTTAGGTTGTGGTAGGTCACAGGGGAAGCCTTCATGGGATGCGGCACCATGGAGGTTTTCAATCATAGGGATGGTTGACGATGGCTTCAGCTGGTTGGCGGCCTATTCGGGACACGGGATGTGGTGGGCCCGATTTGGTTGCAGTCTGTTGTGGGGCGGTTTTTGATTGACGGTTATGCAACGTTTCACTACTGAATTAGGGTTTTCTTCCATTTTTTATTGAGCTTTTGTTAATAGTTTTTTAATGGGATTTATCTCACTGGGATCTCAGGTAATGAATTCTCTTAATGGTTTTATACCATTGGGCCTTCGGTCTATTGCTTTCTAAGGCCTTTGTGCCTTGGATGTTCAGTTTCTGATGGGTTCCCTCTTTTCCTTTAAAAGTAGTCTTTGTGTGTTTATTTATTAATAAATGGGCTTTCCCAACAACATTTCTAGTAAATTACATTGTTCTTAGTAATTATGAAACTTAATACACTAAAACAATGGTTAATAATGAAATTCGACATTATCAACCTTTAAAACCAAGGGAAAAACAATGATCTTCTATAGTTACTACCACATAAGTGGATAATCAAAACAAATTGTTGATATTTACAATTATTGTCCACTAAATAACAATGAATATCTTATTTTATTCTAATTTCATACATTCATTCACATATTTTACATTTTTAAGGGTTATTGCTCCACCAAATTAAATATTTTTAATTGAATTATCTATGAAAAACACCTAATGGTGTGATGATAACATCTCAAATATATATTTAATCTATTATTGTTTTTTTATAATATACTTTTTTAAAATATTATTATTCCTTCTTTGGTAGAATTATATGTGCTTTAATTCACAGATTGACACTCTATATAGATATCATATCAATTTTCATTATAGAGAAATTTTATGTCATATCCCAAATCATCCAATGATATTATATCAATGAAATTGGGATTATAAATTCCATATATAAATTAATTCATCAATATGGGTCCTAATACATAATAATTAGTGATATTTGGTTAAAATGGTTGGTTATAATCTCGAAATTGAAATTATTCTAATTTTGAAAAAAAAAATACATAGATGTATTTCCTAAAGAGCTTCATATTCTCACCTGTAATCCTAAAGTTAATTTTTAAATTAAATTCATGCATGATGGTATGACGATGTCAAAGTGTCTATATTGAATGACCCTTATTAAATTATAGAAATTAAATAATAATTTATAAGACAAATTTGAAAACAGTTTTAAATACCCAAGTGCTTCTCCATGGGGTGTTCCATTTATCTTTTTTAAGAAAAAGGATAGGTAAATATGTTTTTAAATTGATAATTTTTAAACTAACATGGTCGTGATCAAGATGAAATATTATCTACTATATATTGGTTTGTTTATTTATCAACTTCTTAGGGATCAATACTTTTTAGGTGTGGAACATTGAACTGAATATCATAATATAATAGTGAAAAAGTGGATACACTTAAGACAACATTTTGTGAAATATATAGACAATATAAATTCATAGTGATTCCTTTCATAGTTGAAACTTTCATAGTTATATTTATAAATATTATGAATTAATTATTTACCAGATACCTACATAAATTTTTTTCTTACATTAATGATGATATTTTAATATATTCTAAGAGTAAATAACAACATAAAAATAATTTATATATTATATTTAAGACATTAATTGAATAAAAATTATATGATAATTCAATAATTAATTGTTTTCTATAAAATCTACAGTTATTGGTAAATATAATCATAATAGATGGTATATATACGGATCTGTGAAAGAAAAAAGGTGATTGAAGAAGGACCTATAAAAAAATATTAGAGATCTATAATTTTCTTAAATTTGATATATAATATAAAAGTATTGTATTAAATTTCTCATAATTATCAAATTAACTAACCATGTTAACATGGAAGGTATTGAAGTTTCTTTTTAAAAACAATTTTCAATAATACTTCAAGTAACTTTATCAGAGGTTGGTCACTACACCTATATTAACACTAAAATTTATTAGACATAGTTTTATGATATAAAATAATAATATTAAAAAGGTAATGTGTTTCATTATCATAAAAAATGATAAGGTGATAGCTTATGCCTCATGTCAGTTAAAGTTACAAAATAAAAATTACTCATTAAAGAATTTTGAGTTATTAGTGTTCATTTTAAAATTATAAATTTGATGAATTAACTACGTAGATAAGAGTCTAATATATTTACCACTTATAAGAGATTAAAATATTTACTCACATATAAAAAGTTGAACATTTAAAAAATTATGTGGTTAGAGATGATCAAGGGTTCTGATTTCTCAATACATTAACGTCTTGGGAAGGAAAGAAAATTGGTAAATGTAATTGGGTAGAAGTATTGTGCAACTTTATCCTTGATAAAGAGTAAAATAGACCAAATTTTAATGTATTACAAAGTATATATATTGAAACCATAAGGGAAGGGGGGAAATAAAACTGTGTCCAAATAATTTCACTAACATCCATTTATATAAAATTCAATGTATTATAAAATGATTACATAGAGCTACAGAAAGAAGAGGGAAATATTCTATAGTTCATACTTTAAAGGTATGTGGTTATAAGGTTTGGAACATGAATATATGTCTTATCTATGTCAAAAATGAAGAATAACATTTTAGATGACTCCCATAACATGTCATTATCTATTTACTCATTTTTTAAAATAATTTATAGATATCTCAAATAGAATTTATAATGGGACAACATAAACAAGGAAGTTTATGAGTAGACATCCTCTTGTTTGGTATGCTAATGCGTTATGGTAAAATTTCAAAAAAATTATGGGATATTGAAACTATTACCTATACTCATATTGAAATGAGATAAAATCACCATTTACATTTTCATGGGTCTTTCCAATACATCTGAAGGAAATAATTCAATTTTGTTTTTGGTTAATTGGCTTACAAATTTGACACACCTCATTTCATTTGATGGGGTTTCTCATTCAATTATTATTAAAATATGTATAAAAAGTATGTGGTTAGGGTTGATATAGTACCATATTCAATTGTATATGATCATGATCTAAGGATTACATCAAATTTCTAGAGAAGAATTCAAGAATAATTGGAGATTGAAATAAACATAATTACTATTTATCATCTGCAAAATAATGATCAATATAAAAATACATTTTATACTTTAGAATATATGTTGATATATTCCAAAATTTAATTCAAAGGATGTTGGGAAAAATAGAGTATATTTTTCAAGTTCTAGTATAATAAAATTTTCCACTTAAACATTTAAATGAAACTATATGGGGTTTATGTGGGAACACATAAAAAACAATAATTTTCTATGATGAATTTACAGATAAATAGATATTAGGAATAATAATTTCTAAATAAATAATAAAGAAGATTAAAATCAATAAATGATATTTTAAATATGAACAAGTTGATAATACATATATGCTGATAAGGATTATCAAGATCTAGAGTTTATTATTAGAGAAAAAAAATTCTTTAGAATATCACCATGGAAGAGGGTAATGAAAATTTGAGAATAAGGGAAATTTCATCAGTAAGTGTATTATACCATTAAAAAATTTTGATCATTTGGGGATTATATCATCTCCACTAGTCCTTCTACTTAATATCTCATAAAATAATTATGTGATCCATTTGTCAAATTTGAGAAAGTACAACCAAATCAATTAGATGCACCAAACTTATAGATTGTATATTAAGAACATGAACTATCTTGTTAGAAATAAAAAAAAAGTAGAGATCTTAGATTGTATAGATAAATTTATAAAAAAATTACTAATAATATTTTAAAATTTATCTGAAAAATACCATGTTTGATGAAGTGATATGGGAACATGAATAAGAAATCAGATAAAAGTTCCACATCTATTCTCTTCTGAGTAATGAAATTTTGAGGGTGAAATTTTTTTGGGGTGGGGAGGGGAATGTTACACCTTATATTATTAGTTTGATATTTCCTTTAATAACTCACATAATCTAAATAAAATTTATTACATCTAATGTTAAGCTAAAGTGGTTAATTTATTTATTTCTCTAAGTTACGATATTTAATTAATAAAATAAATAGAAATACATCACATGAAATATATATGAAATATAATAATGAAATATTAAAGAGGTATAAAACCACAAGTAAATAAAAATATGACAATATTTCATCCTTATAGCCTCCCAAAATGATTATATTGTATAGTATAACTCTAGAAAGAGTGAAAACCCTTAAAATAGAAAATATTTTGATAAATTATTTGGATGAAAGATTTATAAAAAAATATGTAAGGGTATACATTAGAATGGAAAAGGGTAATATTAATATTGGTCATGTATGGAATTTGAAAATATATAGTTGTTGGGTATATATATATTTTAGTTATATAGATAATCATTTTTAAAATTGTTTAATTCAACAAATTAGTTTCTTATAAGGGTAATAGAAAATGTATTGGTTAATTAATTTAATAAATTATTATATATGAATTTTATAATATATAAAATAGAGTGAGTATAAAAATAAGTAATCTCATTGTGAAATTTATATATAAAGGGAGAAGCTATTGATACTAGTATTAACCTTCCATATGAGTCACAGTTTTCTGGGCTTAGTAACATGGTAGAATTTTTAAGGTTTTCCCTTGAATAACATAATATATACATAAAAAATTATATCTTGATATAAATAATATATGAGAGAAGTTAAAGGACATGGAAAACACTATGAGATCTATTCTATCAAAATCATCACCTATAACTACCATTATTTATTATCTCATCTTACAGTTTTTGGTGGAATATCTTGAGGTGTTTCTTAAGTATATGTTAATATATAATCAATATTTTATTTCTAACATGATAAAAACTATTTTCAAAAAAAATATTTTATTATGATTATTATTTTATGTTATTTTATACATTGCATATTTTTGTTAAATTTATTGTATTTAAATATTTACTATGTTAAAATTATTATTCATATAAAAAATATATGAATTAACATTTATATAATGATTATTAATATGTAAGACATAAAAATAAAATTATTTAATGTTTAAAAATATATTTCGCTAAAAAAATATTGTACGTAATGTGTTTTTATTAAGTAGTAAATCATTATTCCATATAAAAATTATACATAATAACAATGGAATTAATATTTTGAACAAGAAAATTTAAATTAGGTAGGTAGGTCAATTTAATTTTTTGAAATAAAAAATTAAAGGTACAACATGAGTTATGATAGTAAAAATTAAATGGAGGTAACTGGTTAAAACATAGAGTAAAGTGATAATATATTTTTAAAGCTTATCACTAAAAATTTTTGATAATGGATTGAATGACTTATACTCATCGATGGTAAACTTTTTAGCTAATTTCCATGAAATGTTTCATTCCTTACACATTATGTAATGAGTGTTTTCAATAATGGAACTTTAAATAATCTATAAAATGGTTCTTCTTCCCATCATTTTAAGAAACACCAAAAGGTTCAGTTCTCAAGTGTTAATCTACCCAAATTCCCAACATAAAAAGATTAAATAATTTTTAGGGGTCTTTTTCCAAAAGAACGAGCCCAAAATATTTGGTTTCAATGGTGGTATTTAAGGGATTATTCCACTCTTCAATTAATTTATGGTGTATTTGGGAAAATTGGAATATACGGTAAGGGGTTTCTTAACTCAATATCCTTACATTGAGTTATAGTATTTATTTTAAAAAATTGTGTTTCTATATTGGGTATATTCTGTCCCTTTGATTATCATATATTGTATTTTCTCTTGTTTTCTATGGAATTTACATTTCATATTACTAAACTTTTTTGTTTTTGAGTCTTACATTATAAAATATAATGTTTTACAAAGAAAATTTACACTCTTTGTTCTTGATATTTCTCTTATATATATATATATATATATATTATTTTACATATTTTGAATTCTAAATTTTTATTATCTTATAAACCTTTTATATTTCATTTTCTTCTTATTTAATAGACAATTTTAACCCCTCACGTTTATTTGGGATACTTGAAATAGTTAAAGATAATTAAAATATTTATTTTAACTTTAATACAATTTTATATCATTATCCCCTTATTCCATCAAATCTAGATTTGTTTCTTCCCAGACTACCATTATTTGGATTTTTTTATTAAAATAAAAATTTAAAATTATTTTTATTAATTTTTAAAAAGGATTCTAAAAATGTATTATATCTTTGTTTTCATGACTATACATTCAAAAAAATTGAAAACTATTTTTATGATTTCTTTAAATTTTTATCTTTCACTAGAAGATCCATAAAATACAAATATTATCTTTTTTATTCCTTATGTATCACCCAATATATTATCTTATGGTATTTTTGTTTTTGTTGATTGAATTTTATTATCATCCAATATAAATTTTGATTATTTATTATGTGGTACAACATGAAAATGTTATGTAAACCATTTTAATTACATTGGGTAATAATTCTATGTGTTTTAAAAGATGTATAATTTATTTCATATGTAACACATTTGTATGGTAATATCATTATGTGATGGGTAAACCTTGATTTATATATCTCTCTATTGCATTGGGTAAATTATATATCACATGAGATGACATATATGGGACATGCGAGGTTTTAATAGTCCATTATGTTATACATGAACAACATTCAAAGAAAATTTCTCTCTATGTTCTGATGGTCAGGATAGAGATACATATTATATGCCATGATTTTATATAATTATGGATAGCCACACTCTTATTTTATTTCACTATGGTTAATGATTATTGATTTCACATTTTTATGCTAGGAAATATATTATGTTTTCAAGATCATTCTTTTATTATTATATATTTCTCTTCCATGATTTGGAATTATGTTATCTTTTATTATGAATACTTCCTATAATTACATGATCTTATCAATTTATTATTTTTATTTATCTCAAATTCATGTTTCTATAATGTTTATTATCTAGTGAAGAATCTTATATGACTTGGTATTATTTACCCATTATTGTGTTGTTATCTCACCCTCTCCTACGTTTATATTTTTTAAAGGATTTCATATGGGTGAATGAGAATAATATATATAATGTATGATAAATTTTTTAGAATAAATTTACATTGTATATGGACATAAGAATAATGTGTAGCTAATATTAAAATATACAGATACTATAGTTTATTAGAGTGTGATTTAATTGTCAATTGGAATGTTTAATCATGTAAAATGATGTATAATATAAGTTTTTATATTAGGACATATCACTTATAGAACTTAATATTTATTATTTTTTACTCATGTGTTATTAATTTTATTATGATAGAGATTATATGGCATCACATGACATCCCTCACTGAATGGGATGGGCTTGTGTTATCATAACAATATTCAAAGGAACGTATAGAGTGCTAAATGGTTCATTTGGTGGAGCATGTGTCAAATTCAGGCAGTTGGAAAATATTATAAATTATTTTCTTTCATGAGTTGTTATGTAACTTTTTTTATGAATAAAATAGCTTAAAATTTATAATGAAATTTAAAAATTTTCTGGATTTTGAAATATATTTTTAATGTGTAAAATGGTTGACATAAAGTAATGATTTTCTTAGGTCTGCTAGGTTAAATACCATGATAGGGGGTTGAATCAGTGTGTAAAAGATTAAATATCCTTCCCCTTCATATATAGTTTCATCATTAAAAAACAAACTTCTCTATTTCACCAATAGAAATTTATTAAAAAATGAAATCATTCATAGGACACAAATATTTCACTTGGTTCACCATCACTAGGCTACGTCTAAAGAGCATACACCAAAGATCTACCAATGTACTAAATCCACTAAAGCTCACTCCCAGTTTCCAGGTTTGGGATAGATCACTTATATTCCCAGACTCACTTAACTTACAAGATTTAGAGTCTTCTAACATCATTCCCAATAGTCGCCCACTATGTATCTTTCTCTGTCTCACTGTCAGTGGAAAGGATAACCCACTTCCTCTCCCTTTTCTCACTACTCTTGGAAAATATCCACTTATAATTCATTGAATTGTAGGTCCCTTCATTTTTATGAAAGTATGCATCCTAAATTATAGTTAGATGCTCTATTTAATTCCATTATCCATATATAAATGAATTCCACTTTGTCGTGTAATATTAGGTTAAAGGAAATCTCTTTCATGAATTGTTTTAAATATTTTGAAAGATTCCTTGAGTCCTCCATGAACCACCTGGCTTCCTCCACACACCACCAAAATTCCCCACATACTGAATAGAAGGTATGCTATATGGATTTCCACTTAGACATATAGACTCTACATCCATGAAATGACCTCCTGTGTAGATCACTCCTCATATGATTTTGTGTACCACCTTTGCTTTATGGATTGTCCCCACTTCCGTGAACTGTCTCTCGCTCATGGACTACCTCTGCTTCTACGGACCAACTCTTCTCTACATACTGGGTGATCATTCTTCACATACCATGTATTCATGCTCCGCATACCACATTCTTTTCTGGCTATGGTTTATCATAAAAACCTTTGGCAGAATTTCTTCGGTGTGAACCACTTCACCCTTTGCAGAATTCTCCATCGTGAACCGCTTTCAAATGTCACTGAATTCCCGATGAAAAGATGTTTTCTTATGATAATATCTCACCTTAATGATTGGATTAAGATCTTATTATATTGGAAATTATATCCACAAAATCCACTAATCTGATATTTACCAAATCACCATCACATTTTAATAAATGATTACCTTCAAAATTACTCAAATCATATCCTTGTTTCCACAAATTACAATCCATCCCACATACTGCAAGCCTTATGCGTACCACATGTCTTCGCATTGAACTGCTTTTGTGAACTCTTTGCCTTTTACAAACCCTTATTTGTACCTCCTTTGTAATCTGTGAACTGGACTTCATGGTATGTGGTTAGTTCTGGATACATGTTCTGTTATTCATCTCCTTTGCTATGTGGTTCTCTTCCTTTGCCAATTTTGCATCTCATTCACTCTGATGCACCACCTTGAACACCTACTTCTGCAAACACCAACCATGCTCAATCGTTATCATCTTGATTGACAACCGACACAAACACACCCAAAACATACCAAGAGTATACCTTGAGGAATTTTTCACAACAACCTCCTCCTTTAGGTTTGTTGACAACACTTTCTTAAGTAGATATCTCATTAAATCTTTTTCCAACTTTTTCCAACATTCACTTCTTGTGATTAACATAGTGATCAAGGATTTACTCAACACATACTCTAAGCCCATAAGATTCATGCTCGTCGTAAGAATCAAGAGTATAATGTTTAGTTCATCAATGAATAACTTCATTCCACCCCCAAACTCTGTTATTCAGCTTTATTCACGAACCTCAACTATCGTGATATGTATCCATTGATTTATCAAATCTAACATCGTCAGATTTAATACTCCCCCTACATCACTGCTCCTCCAAACAGCTTCAGCTTAGCTCAACTTCAACTCCTCCTATCTCACTACTCCACCTATCAGTTTCTCTCCATGTATTAACTAATATGTTTTCTCTCTTTTAATATCTACAATTTCTACCCCATTGTTAACGAAACCAAAGGTCGTAAATTTTATGTCTACATTTGGGAAAAGAACACATATTACCACAGTAGGGAAAACACACCATACCTTGAGGAGAGGGGAGGGGACCACATCTATAGTTTTTCAAGGGAGGAGAGTTGATTAAACTCCCAGATCTAGTCAATGCCTTTAATATTCTTCTTTGGGTAAGGCCTTTTCCAAAATATCTATAACTTTTTGTTCTGTTGGAATGTACTCCAACTTCACAAGACCTTTCTTAACCTTCTCCTTGATAAAATGATATTTTATTTCAATGTGATTTATCCTTAAGTGATGGAATGAATTTTTTATAACATTTATATCACTTGAATTATCACTAGGGATTCTGATCAGAGACCTTATTCCAACTCTTATATCATCAAGTTGTCACTTCATCCACAATAGTTTTGTAAATGCTTGAGTTTCTGCAATATAATAATCTTATTTGGTTCTCAATAAAATGGAATATTTTTTCTTTCTTATCCAAGAACTAAAAAAACCACTAAGATAGAAATAACCTCCTAACATTGATTTCTTATCATCTTCTAATCTCGTCTAATATGCATATTTATATCCCAATAACTCTTATTGAGATTTTTCATTGTACAGTAAACTGAAATCCACTGTTTTCTTGATATAATGAAGTATTATTTTCACTACAATCATGTGGATTTAGTTGGCATTACTTTGATACCGTGTTGCAGGACATGTGGAAAAACAATATCAGGTATCGTTTCTTTCATGTACAGTAGACAACCAATTATTTTTCTATATTTTGTAATATTAACTGCATTTCCTTCATCATTCCTTGATAGTCTCGTCTAGGTATCCACCAGATTCATCATCTCCTTGTAATTATCCCTTAAAAATATTCTCAAAACCTCTTTGAAATATTTACTTTAAGAAATTATTATTCAATTATTTTCTTATGTTACCTTTAAACCAAGTAAAAATATCAGTTCACCAATCATTGGCATTTCAAACTCACTTTTCTTGAATTTAGAAAACTGTCTGCACTGCAATTCATTTGATCCTCCAAAGATTATTCCATCGACATATACCCCACCATCAGCATTTTATTACTTTCATGGTTGAAATATATATTGTAATCAACTCCACCACATGAAAAAAAAATCTTTTTCAAAAACTGATCATGCCTTGAATACCATGCTCTTGGTCCTTACTTAAAACATTATAAAGCCTTCTTTAGTAAAAAAAACTTTGTACAAATCTTAATGAATGATAAAACCATTTTAATGAATAATTAAAAATTCTTATTCAAGAACACCAATTTGAAATGCTGACTTTACATCCATCTGGAACCCTTTGAGCTTTCTTTTCACTATTATGGCCAAGATTAGTCGGATTGTATCCGGCCTCGAAATAGGGGAAAATGTTTCATCAACATCGATGCCCTCTATCTGGGAGTACGCTTTTTACACTAGTCATGATTTATTTTCAATCACAACACCATCTTCATTAATATTTTAGTTAAAGAACCATTTTTTTCTGATGAAATTCTTACCTGATGGCCTCAAAACAATCTCCCATGTTTGATTGTTCTCAATTTGGTCAATCTCTTCATTCATAGATTGAACCCAATTCTTAACATCATGTGCCTCACTAAAACATTCAGGCTCTACCTATGATAAGTATGATTATTTCTGTAGATTCTTCATCCTCCTTGTCCGCACTAGAATTGTATGATAAAAAATAATGTTAGGTCTATCAATTTCAACTCTTCTTGTTGGTCATTGTGTAGACACTACTTTGTTCTCTTCATTTTCAACATCTGATTCTTCTTTTGAATGGACTTCTATAATTGAATCATCCCATGATTTGGTTATCTCTTCATCACTATACTCCTAAGACTAATCGTGTATTTTTTTAATAATATGCTCATTCTCTATTATTTTTACATCATGACTATAAAAAATATATCTTAGACACATATTGAATCATTTATAGTATTTTCTTTTCTTTGAGTAACCAAGAAATAACCCTTCATCTCCACATGATTCAAAACTTTTGTACTTATTCTTATTTAGAATGAAACACATTATTATGAAAAATCAAAAGCACTTAAATAATGAATTATTTCCATACAATAGCTAATATGGAGTATTCTCTTCTTTTGGGCACAATAAGACTCTATTTTATGTATAGACTGCTGTCATCACTGCTTATTTCCAAAAATATATTTGTAAGTTCTTTTCAATGATCAATTTTATGGACATATTGAGGAAAATCCAATTTATTCTCTCAACTACTCCATTTTACTATAGATTTCTCACCACTGAAACTTTATGCCTTATCCCATTATTATCAAGATAATCCTCTACTTGGAAATTCATGAGGTATGTGCCATTATATGTTCAGATCTTTCGTATTGTTTGACCTAGTATCTTCTCAACTTCCATTCGATATGTTTTTTTGCAACTTAATACCTCAGATTTGTGTGTGATTATTTAAACCCATGAAATTATTCAATAATATTCAATGAAGATAACATAATATCTCCTCCCATCAAGAGATTTGGGTGATATTGGTCCACACACATCAATATGAACAAACTCAAGTAATCTTGATGACCTTTTCTCTTTTTCCTAATAAGTCTTTTGAATAATATTCTTTTGTTGGTAGGTATCACATGTATGTGTACGATCACATGATAATATAGGGATATATCGAGCAGCATCATATTTCACCAAATATTTCAAGGAAGTTTGGCTAACATGGACCTGATGATTATGTCATAACTTATTTTCTTCTTCTTTGGACAGAAAGCTTGTATCTTATTCCCCACTCACAAGGTATATATTCCCTTTTGTATGATTTACCTATAACATAATAGAACCATCTTTTTCCTTGATGACACATAATTTCATGGAAAATCTTATGGCATGTCTAGAGTCAAACAATTAACTTACACATATCAAGTTGTGACTAAGACCTTCAACAACCAAGACTTCTACACATATCATGTCTTTTCCTTCAAAATTTTCTTTCCCAGAGCCTATAGTTTTCAACCCTTATTCATTTCCAAACATTATGATACCTTATTTACAATACCTTATTCCCATCGAGAGATCCTTGTTTCCTATCATATGGGATGTGTATCCACTATCAATGATCTATATTCCAGTGTGATCTGATGCCTTCAATACAATTTCTACAACCAATTATTGCTCAGTTATTTTATTGTTTATACATGTTTTTGACTTCATAACTAGTTTCGATTGATGCTCTTGAAATTCCTTAGACTATGATGGACTAGCTTTGTCCTGTAGAGCTTCAAATCGATTTTTCATTTTCATCTCATTTGATGATACATTTTTTTGCTGCTTATATCCAACCTTATCCTGCTTCAGTATATTTTTCTGTATTGTAGATGAGAAATATCATTCCATGTCTCTGAATCCTCTAAACCTGAAACAGTGACCATCAAATTATGACCTAGATTATTTATCTCTATATGATTTCCTCTAATGGTCATGTTCACTTTGATACCTATTTTCTATGGAACAAACATTTTTTGAGTGTCCCATATTTCCGCAATAATAACATATTATGTGGGGTACATTTCTATGTAGAAATAATGCACCACTAGTTGTCCCTTGGGTTATATAAATCTTATAATTCTGCTTCACACCCAAATCAATATTTACTCTCAGATTGGGTGCTTGAGGTCTGGCATCAACTGTTACTGCTTTCAATTTTTGTTCAAGCCCCATACCAGCCTTATCATTTAGATATGACAATTGATTTTTTTTTTGGACAAAGATGCTCCACATTTATCTTTTTTGGTGCCTGTGTTATCTGTTTTCTTCATGTTGTCCTGTGATTCAATATTTTTTCTTGATATTTAACACTTCGTTACAAACCAACAACTTCCAATTCAAGTTATTTTATATGTTTGATTTGATCTATTAAAGTTTTATTAAAACTATCAATATCTCTCATATTCTATTAAATTTTGAGTATATACTCAACCACCTTTTCTAAGATTTATGGCATTGAATACTTCATTTTTTTTAATTTTTTCATTCATCTTATAATTCTCTTCTTACTACTGTTACTAATATAGTTTGTTATCACGAACAACTTTGTTAGCTTTTTTTTTGTCTCTCAAAACATATATTTCTTCAATATCAGCTTCTAATTCATCATGAAGATCAATTTTTCCTTCAATTTATTCTTATTCATTATCGCTTTCTTTTATTTTTATGGAATTTTTGACAACAAACACCAAAGAATCTACTTTATAATTTCTGCAGTCCTCTAACTCTTCTGTCTCAGATTTTTCGGAACGTTTATCTTCTTTTGAAAGAAGATTATTTTTTTCAATAACTTTCTCTTAGAAATTATCCTATCTTTATCATTAGATGAATAATTATTTTGGGGAATTTCATTTTTTTCTTCATCGTCATATTAAAAATTATTAGGAAAATTTATTATAAAATGTCCAATATTTTCACATCGAAAGCATGAAAGTTTAAGTTTACCTTTGAACATTCCTCTTCCTCTTTACATATTTCAAGGAGAAATGACATGACATCATCCAAACTATCTTCCTCCTCACTATCTTCAACAGAGATATTCTTCATGTACTTGAATTAAACTTCTTTAAACTTACCCTTTCCTACTGTATCATTGTCATAATTTCTCATTTCATATGCTACAATTTTATTATGCATGTCATACAGTTTCAACACTTTTAGATCTTTATCTCCCTATTATGAATCTTTCAAATTGAATCGAGGTGGTAGTTTTCTCAATATATGCTTCAAAATATTTATATCTTCAATGAATTCTTAAATACCCCGTATGTATTCCACAAAAACATTTACCCTATTGAAGAATGCATCAGTAGACTCATTGGGGTTCGTTATGACATCCTCATACTTGTTCCATAGTTCTACAGATTTTCTTCTCTCACTTTTGATTCTCACTCATAAATATTCAAAAACATTTACCACATAGCATGTGATGTTTTACATGACATAACCTTCGTATAAATTTCATTTTATAGGGTCCCCCCAAATGTAATGATCCCTTTATCATCATCATCCAATTCCCTTATTTTAGCTTCTGATAAAGCAACACTATTGATATCGGTTGATATTCCAGGCATAGCTGCAGTGAAGAAATCCATTCCTAAAGATCAAAATTAGTAATGGATCTGATTCTCCCACAGTTGGAAATTTTTTCCATCGAATATCAGAATCCATTTGTGATTGACCACCTCCATTTCTTCTAATAAGAGTGAACCACTAACTTTAAACATTTCCCTCTGATACTAATTGTTAGGCCCACTAGATCAAATATCCTAAGAGGGGTGAATCTGGGTATGATAGAATAAAAATCCTTCGTCTTGGGATCATGATTCATTGTTAAGAAAATCACAATTCTCTCTTTCTCCCATTACAATATATGAACATAAATGAAATCATGCACAAGACACAACAATTTTACTTCGTTCGCCCTCACTAGTCTACATCCAAAGAGAATACACTGGTGATCTTATGATTTACCAAATGAACTAAATCTCACATCCAATTACATGGTTTGGGCTAGATCACTTTTATGCCAAGTCTCACTACTTTTATAAGATTTAGGTTCTTCTCCCTACATTCGGAAAAGTCGCTCCCAATGTAACTTTATCTAGATCATTGTCGGTGGAAAGTATCATCGTCTTCCTCTTCCTTTTCAAACCACTCTTGGAAGGGATACACTCACAGTTTATGGACTTTTAGGTCCCTTCATTTTCATGAAAATACGCATCCTCGGTTATAGGTAGATCTTCTATTGAAGTCTATTTTTCTCCTGTAGATAAATTCCACTTTTTCATGTACTATTAGTTTAGTGGTAATTTCTTCCACGAACCGACCTCCTTTGCAGATTACTTCACCTCTACTTTTGTTTTCCACATTTGCTTCGCAAACTATCCATGCTTTCCTGAATTTTCTCTCATATGCGGACTACCTATACTTTTTGTAGACCAAATATTCTCTGCATACCAGGTGTTCCTTCTCCATGTACAATATCATCTTCCTTAGTGTACCACATTCTTTGCAGGCTAATGTTTCCCACATAAACCTTCAGGGGAATAGCTTCCACATGAACCACTTCACCCTTTGAGAAATTCTCCCTAATTATCGTATTTCAAACATCAAATAATTCCCAAATAAAAGAGGTTTTCTTATAAAAATATCTCACCTTAATAGTGGGATTAGAACTTCTTATATAGTTAAATAGATCTAAAAACTCTGCTGATCTAAGATTTACCAAATCATCAATGTGGTACCGTCTCCACCACATACAAATTCACCTACGAACCTTTCTTCCCTACGCGGTCCGCATACCGTCGTTCTTCCTTCACGGTGGCCGAAATCACTATCATGTTTTCACCAATGATTCCCTTTGTGGTTACTCAAATCACCACCTTGATTCTATGAAAGATAATCCATCCCACATAACACAAACCCTCCACATACCACATACCTTCACCAAGAACTTCCTATGCGAACTCTTGGCCTTCAGCAAACCCTTATGTGTACCTCCTTTGCAATCTGCGAAATGGACTTCATGGTCCGCGTATCATTCTAGCCACATGGATCTTTGTTTATGTACCATGCTACATGGTTCCCTTCCTTTTCCTATTTCGCATCTCGTTTACTCCTATATAAAAATCCTTCTTTTTCCAAAAATAAACTCTTGATTTTATTACCCAAAAATTTGGAAAACACTGTGAAATTGCACCACATTAAATAGTTTCTTCTAATAAACACCAACCATGCTCGTTCTTGGTCATCTAGCTTTGTAAAGAACACAAACACACCCAAAACATACCAATAGGACACCTTGAGGGAGTTTTCCCAATAGACTTTGAAATGGAACATCAAACAAATTAATGGTTTTAGGAAGTAGATTCATCTATTTTTTGGCTGAGGACAACGATTGTGTAAATTCAGAATTTGATTCCTTTAAATTATTTATAAAATAGTTATTTTACTTATCTTTTATAGTAAAGTAAATATAGTTTTATTTGATAATGTTTTTTGTCTGGTTTACTTTTTGTGGTTGATGCCTCTTTTCAAATCCCATGTTCTTTTATATACATTCATGAAAAATTATTTCCTTACATGGATAATTTTATAAACTAATACTTCAAGATTAGTTCTGGATTATACATGTACATTGTAACAATTTAATCGGTAGTAAGTCTAGGTTGGGAAATTCTATAGGGTTTTTTTAATTATATGTATATGAGAACATAGAAACTACCCATAGAAATAGTGTTAGTGTCTATGAATTTTCAAATCCCATACTACGTTATGATATGTTGAGGGATCCCAGGGAGAAATCATTGGATATTATACATGAGTTATTATAATGGTTTTTTAAAATACTTGGGTTGGTGTGAGACCCAAGTATTTAATCAAGTGATGAGTTTTATTTTTCACCAATTACCTTTAGGTAGTAACTACCATACTCAATATGTGGTTAGATTTCATATATCCAAGTATGAGGCTTTCAAAATTGACCTCTATCATTTAGGTTGAGATTTTCATATAGTTTTGATAAATCTTGGGAAAGTTCTAGAATTTTAGAATATAAAGATATTGGGTTCCCTTATTTCTATTTTAATTAAATAGGAGAGTCGGTTTCCTATTCGGTAATGTGTCTAGTGAGGAAAATGAGTTCCCTCTTTAGAATTATTAGATTTTATACATTATGAGATAAATTGACTGATCATAGAACATTTGAAGAATTGATTATTTTTTTACGATCCTGTTGATTTGTATTTGAAAACATGGGAAGTGATGTTTTGATGACCTCGTGGCTAAATTTATATTTTGGGGATAACGATTTACTTTTACTTGTGATGTCAGTATGTTCTGTTTTTTCCTTGTTAAGATTAATACACATGATAGTTTTTCTTTTCCTTGTGGGTGTCTTAACAAGGTATAATGATAGGAAAGGCTCTAGAAAATGTGGTGGAGCATCTTGGTAAGAGTTTCCAGTTGTATGTTATACAGTTGACTAACTTCCTCTAAGGTTCCACATATGATAATATCATGACCATGGAATAAAATTTTTTATAATGTCATTGATGTATGATATAAAGGAATAGTGTTTAGTCCTCATTATGTATTATCCTTACCCTATGATGGATTGAGATATATTTGACACAACCAAATGTGCACTATTGGTATTTTGGTTGATAGTACAAGTGTGGACTGGTGAGATGATATGTGAAAGGAAGTGAGTGATGGAACTATTTTTACTTGTAGTGGGGCCCTATTTTTTAGTTTAACTATTTCATTTACCATGGGATTATGATTCAATAGATATTTGATGATTTAGACCTCTTTGAACTCCTTTTTTTGTTTTTATTATCATTTGATATCTAGTAATTAACATGAATTTTTCAAGTTTTTCATTTTTATATTTAGTTAAATTTGGATTATTTAAAATTAAAACTTTAGTAATATTTAAGAAAATATATATTTTGATTTTTTTATATGAAATTAATTTTTATCCTTCATAATAGGAAATTAATTTATTTGAGTTACTCTCATGTGCATGAATTAATAGAGTATCTATATAAATAAATCACTGGAAAAAAATTGTTGAGTAAATGTTGAATAGATTTTAATATATTATTAAAGAAGGAAACATGTAGGATATGAGTGAAACTTTTAAGAAATATTGACAAAAATAGAAGTAGAACACTATCTGCGTCAAAATATGTTAAGGCGGACCTGGAAGTTCATTTTTTCCACACTTCCACAAGAGAGAGCAAATATGCCAATTTTTCATTCGTTGAGGCTTAAAAAGGTGTTGTTATGCTAACACCACCAATTTCAGAAACTAATAATATAATATAATACAAAACTGCCTTGTATTCCCTCCTAATGGTGATATAATTTTTGGATATTATGTGTGTTTACTTAACAGGATGGTGACAATTTATAAAGCATTCTAATAATATTGGGAAGTGATATTGAGTGTGTGTGGATTTATATAAGTAAAAACATTATAGGTTCATTAAAATATATTTGCATTTATCCTCAAGGAAGATAAATGCAAAAAAACATTATCTCTATTGTTTTCTCATACAATTAAAATATAAGAACATATTTAGTATTTTGGTACGCTATTTTTGAAGGTGTTGAACGCTTATATTCCAATTACAAAAACACCAATATGAATTTATTTCACCATGACCCAACATAGTATAATAAGTGAATGTTTTATGAAATAATAACATAAATAGATATAAAGTATTAATTATTGAGAAACAATAACATAGATAACAAAGTGCATTTCATTTCATCTTAGTTTCATTCCTAATGAGAAACCATTTTATTTTGTATATATCAATAATATAGACAAACTTTTCTATCAAAAACAAGTAACCAAAAAATTATCTAACTTTTTTTATATTAATAGGAAATCAATCAACTTTTTTCCAATGAATTATTTAACATATTAAGAGCATTCCATATTACCCTTAATGAATAACAAAAATGGAATGAATGAATTCCATTCCCAATAAACCACTGATGAAATATGTGGACACATAGAATATTTGTAATGAGGGGAATAATTTGGTATAAATTTTCTAAGCAAACATGTAAATATGATAATGTATGTTATGAATGGAAAAAAACTAAAAGGATGCAGAATATTGGGACATAATCAATTCCAATGGAGCAAGTAGTCAAAAGATGATGAGGTAAGGGGAGGTGAAAGGTATAGAATTACATGTGTAATGATTTCATCCTAAAATACCTACATATATTAATATCACAACTAAAGAGATTCAAGAGGAATTATTAATGAAGTATGCATGTATATATAAGTAGATAAACAATTATAAAATTTTGGTAGAAAGGAGATAACTGAACCCTAGGGACTAGGAATCTTGAGCATCACCATAGGGAATCTTCTTTACTCATGGATTTAGATTGATATTCGTATTACCAGCATGAGTATCTAGATAATAAATGGATATTATGTGATTTTGAGATTAGGAATGGTATAATTACTTGAATAAATTAAATACTAACTATTTTTTATATTTTTTCTTTTTTTTCTTTTTTTATCACCAACTATATGAAAATTGAGGATTCATAAATAGAGTTTAAATCCAACCCACTAGAGAGAAGAAATTAATATCATAAAGTATGATAGTAACCAAAGAAACTATGGTAGAGATAGAGTATACACTGAGAAAATTGAACTCCCATATTGATTCTTATATAAGAAATCTCTTGGGGATTTGCATATGTACTAAGGTCCTGAAGAATTTTATATAATGAACTTAATGGATTTGGTTATCATGATAGTATAAATTAGATTTTTTTAAATAAAAATGGTATATATCAACAAAATTGAATCAAACCCTTCATTATGTTTCCATTAATTTCTTAAAACTATTCTTGTTATCGGTGTTCATGTATATATATATATATATATATTGTTGTGATTTCTTGATATTTTAGATTGAATATCAATATAATATAAACCGTATACATAACATCATAATTATTTTGAATGAAATTAGTATAATTTAATTGAACTTTTTTATGATTTTAGTTTTTCTCTATAGAGATTCCTAGAATATATTGAGCTAATGTGATGTAGTAATCTTTTGAACATGTAATGATTCCATTTTATTTACACACAATAAAATATATTAAGAATGTTTGGAGCCAATATCGAGGATAATTTTTTCTATTTCAAGAAATTTTGTTTTCTATTTTACATAAAAAGTAAAATCTAAATTCACAATATTCATTATACATTCATATACATATTAACAATTTATTAAAGTATATTTGTTAATATATATTAATTTAAAATATAGGCATGTGTACAATGGGAGATCCTCAAATGGTGTCCTAATTTTATCTATACTAGAGATAGAGTGTCTCCTTTATCAAATTCTAGAAACAATAGAGGACATTCAAGGATAAAATCCTATAATAATTATATTGGTGATGGGAGCTTAACAATATTAAGATTAATTAGTTTTAAATGATAGCATGTCACCAAGATGGAGAGACTTAAAGTACCATGAGTATATGATAATCCCCCATGTATTAGACTCACAAAAAATAAAAAGAAATATGAGATAAATCAACCTCACAAACATGACCTGACCCACCAGAACCCCACCTAAGCTAGTGGTACGCCACGTGTACCACCCCAGACCTAGCTAAAAAATCAAGGGGATAGAGACTATCATAAAAAAGTTATAAACATAAATTTTTAGTCATATACAATATCAACCTAAACTTTTTATGAATCTATAACATAATATATATATATATATATATAACAACCAACAATGAAATTGAAATAAGTACCTAAAAAATATAAAAAATACATGAATAGTAAAACCATTATCTAGTACAACACCACATATAAAAATCTCAAGTGAAGAACAATAAAAGGTAAAAGAGACCAATAATGATAGAAAGATTAAATGTTAAAACGCCACCCCACCATAAAAAATCTTATAAAGAGGTTGTAAATTGTTACTTTCATCATCATGAACCACTAAGAACCCATAAGAATCAACCCTAAACAAAATACACTAAATTCATGCTCAAAACTTATATCTATGAAATTTTTTTATTTCTATAATCCTGACATGAATGGTCATGAATCCCATGCATGGGTGAGTATGAACATACTCAGTATAATTCCATTAAAACACAAAGGAAATACAAAACAAAAATTCATCTCAAACTCTATAATTGATAGCAAATAGAAAGATTGTAACAATCCAAATATTCTCTACAAATAACGGTCTTTAGGTATATGTAAGTCTCAATAATATCAGTTTAAATTTATAATATATTATATCTCATAAGAAACCATGGATTATAAAAACAAATAAAAACCTAAAAATATTTATTTCAATGACCTAAATATATATCACTTCTAGAAGAAAGCCATTAATTTCTAAAATGTTAAAGACTCGAAAAATCTAACCATCCAACACCAAATATATTTTATCAAAACTTTTAAGAAATATATTAGGTACCCACACCTTTAAATATAATAGATGTAATTTAATGGAGTATTAATCCCTACTTTCCATAATAAACAAACCAAAAAAAGTCCCACATCACCTCAAAAAATATATAGTGAGGGCTTTGGTCCTATTAAAGTATTTGTATTGGTAGAGGTATTATTAAAACCTAATAGGGTAATATCACCTTTTTGAGAAGTGAATATTAAATGAGGGAGTAACTAACTATGATGGATATCCCATGCCTTATCATTGTGGGAATTCTTGACTCTAGATTCATATAGGGGCGCATCCCTTTCATGGCCACAGTATTACAAAACCCACACCCAAATTGTGAGGATCTGCATCTTGATTTTTTGGGGGAGTTCCAAAATCTTAATAAGTTTTTGGGGGACCAGTTCCTTATTATCTTAATGTATCCATGGTATTTAATAACTTTGGTAAGTATGAAGGGGACCCATGCTATGTTATTAGTATTCCTGAAGTAGAGTTTTGAACCCATGTATACTCTGATAATCACATACAAACACATTCATTGGACATGTTGGGCTTAAGAGGACAAACCTACCTGAAATATAATGTTAACATCATTAGGATGTAAAAATTATTACACCATCACATTTTATACATAAAAATTTTTACTATAATCTATCTCATTTTATGAAGTTGATAAATTGTCTATAAGGTGTTGAAAATAAAAATAGACACAAGGTACATGACATGAAGTTGGATGTATATGGTTTATAGGCCTCTAGTGGTAGTTGATCATGTATTACCAAAAATCTTAAATTTTATAGTATACACACATGGTGTGTGTTATAAAGATACTTGGAGGTTGTGACACATGATATACTTGACTTGTACTTCCAACAACACTAGTCTTGTGAAGATCGACCAACACAGCATGTTCAAGGTCAGTACATTGCGTGTAGGGTCTACAACTTAGTCGAGTGTGTACTAATTACTATTTATTCATGTGATCTACTATTTTATGATATATTCATAATCTTACATGGAATATATGGAATGCTTTTAGTTGGGGTGTACTCTTGTACACCTAGAGTAACCTAACATAAAAATACATGGAATTTGGAATAAAAATACACACCATATGATATTTAAATCAGACAAGAAACCCTAACCACCTATAAAATTTTATGAATGACATGGGTTTCCCAAATCACATGATATAGGATCAATAAATCAAGATCCAGAAACCCTATCTACCAAAAATCCATTTTGTTTACATTATTTTTTCCCAAGACATTCCTGAAGAATCATGACCAAGCTCGACCACTATCGGCACCCTCAGTATCCATTTTCATCCTATATCAAAGCTTAATTGAAATTTTGTTAATATAAAAATGGTTGAAATTTTACTTTCACACCACTTTATTAACAAACCTCACTACATTATCACCCTCCACACTACACAGTGGCCTCGGGTAGGTTTTCATCTTATGTGACTTTCGCACCTCTTAGGGATCCTGTAATAAACCACATGATTTTATCAACCAATATTAATGATAGTTGATGGGTTCTAATCAAAGTAAGAGATATATAAAATAAATCTATAGGGATAATAAAATTTTTAGTGTTTGATGTCTATTGTAGAACGTGAATTCCAGATTGAAAAAATAATAATTGGAAAGGGATTATTTTTATGGGATTGATGTTTCTATACTATAATAATAATATTCACTTTGAATTAATTTTTCGATAAATAAAATGTTGACAAAAAATTATAAATTGATATTTTTCTTGAAACGTTTTTTGAGAAATTTTTTAAATAAAAGTCAATAATTTTTAAAACAAGAGTTTTCAATTTGATATATTTTTAATGGATCAATAATTAAATAAAAACCGTAACTTTTTAGAGGGTTTCTGAAGTTTTTATATTCATTTTATATGAGTTATTGGTTCGTAGACATTGGATCATGAACCCATATCTATTTTCTCGATCCTTTGTTGCTTCCTTGAAGATCAATACCTTCTCTACCAAAACACTCAAAATCATTAGGGTTTCACCACCATTGTTTGTGGATGACCAAAAAAATTATTAAAATATTCAATTTCATTCCACAATTATGTTACATATATTTTAATTGAAGACCCAAAACCACTATGTCTATGGATTGAAGCCTGAACACAAATTTTATACCTCTACTTTGTAAAATAACCCATTAAAAATATTTCCTTAATGTAAAAATTTTCATCTATGACTCTTTATAGGAGATATCATACCTCAAGTATAAATATTAAATATTAAATATTCCTTTAATTCAACCAAATCGGATACCCAAAAGAAGTTATCTCAAGGGTAAACACTACAACCCATGAAAAATAGAATTATCAAAAACAATTATGAGATAATTTACTAATGTGATATTATTTTTTTACCCCTTTTTAGGGACCTGGGACTCCATAACTATAAGATGGGTTATGTACCACTATTGTCGAACCCTATTCACTAAATTCACTCCCCATATAATTTTTTATTCATGAAAGGAAGAGTTAAATGGTTATTGAAAACATCTCATGTGAAGGAAGATTTACCCTTGGATGTGTTTCTTCTAACTCTGAGGGTCTATGTTTTATATGTGCTCTTTATTATAGCACGTGGGTAAGTAAAACCTCTTTCACCACACCCATCAAGACTTTTCTCCCTAGTATTCCATAACAAAAAAAAATTCATATTTTCTCAAGATCATTTTAAAGCAATACCATAGATAAAGAATTAAGTCTCATTACATGAATCTTACTATGGTTAAAAACCAAATCTATTTTAATTTCCTAAAGGAAGACTAAATATAAGGTACAAGGTAAAACTATGATCCATTTATATCCACATGGAAGAAATTAGATATCAAGAAAAATCTCATGTTACAGAACTATGCTCCCAAAATATATAGGGAAATCTAAATAATGGTCACATTGAAGTAATTTATATCTATTAATTAATATATTGGGTAAAATAATAAAGTTTCTATACCAACTCTTGAATGTCTATAGGATATAATTCTATATAATGTTTCATTCAACTTTATATCATCTCTTGATAAAAATACACACATAATAGTAACCCCAGCACAACCCACAAATATATCTCATATCCTATAGCATCATCCTCTATCCAATACCAGTGAAATATACAAATCTGCATCTTCAACTCTAGAAAAGATCCTATACACCAATGAAAGAAAACCATGGTTCAGTTTCTGTATCCCTCTTATGAAATATATATACATTCTTGACCAAAAACAACATCATACTCCTCCAACTACCCATTAATAAACCATTTATCATTATTGACCCATTCTGCCACAATCTAAAGCAGACATGTTTTATAATATTAAAGACCATACTCTATTTTAGAAAACCCAATAAAATTTGAGCAACCAAATCCAAAAAACATCGATGAAAAATCTTCCAAATCATAGCTAGTGGTTTTATATAATGGTATTAACTACAATCTATGCCATACATGCCCCATTTAGGTACATTATCTACTTGGAAAATTATCACTCAAAATATCCATTATGATATTCAATATAAAAATCATGGAAAAACTACTATATACCTCAGAGAGAGGATGAGGTTTTGTTTCCTTTAGGAAAATAATTTATATCCATAAAATGAGAATATTTAGTCATCCGATACCTTCCAATCAAAATTACTAAAATAAACATCTCACACACAACAAAATACCATGAGGCAACCACCATTGATCAAAGATAAGAAACAACTATCTCTCTCTCCCATTAAGAACCAACCACTTTGAGGATATATGTTAATAAAACTCCCCTATCAACTAAATATAGTATTAACCATTAGGGTGTCAGAAACCATGCCATCGTAGAGAGACTTTATAATATACACTATTATAAACATGAACTTTATAGAGGCAAACTGCTACTCAATCGGTTATGATAACATACCATGGACAAAAGAATCCATAAAACCTAGAATATATAATGATAGTCATTCACATAACATTTAATACAAGGTAAATTCAAGGATGATACATTGTTTCTCAATATACTCATCTTCATCCTAGAGGATATGAGGTTTAATTCCTCCTAACCACAATGTACTAGTTGAAGAAAAAGATTTGGTATATACATTCCATAAATAAAAAATGTTCATCTCACTCTAATATGTATTTAAGAACATAAAATCTTCATAGAAATAAATAAACACTAATTATGGAATTCAATGTGATATATATATAATGGAATCCCATTGATTAAAAAACATAGCTCACCCTTTGGAATGAATTTGTGCATTCCTTCACAATCACTTGATACGAATCATAAATTTCACCCATGGAATATAAATATATGCTTAACATCTATTGTATATTTTTATATAGATTCTTAAAATCTTAGTAATGGGTAACTAATCCATATGAAGGATAATAATGCTAATTTTCATCTCCTCCATGAAGAAATCCCATGAAAGACTTTATCTTCATTCAAGGATAAACTCACTTCACAATAAGGTGTGAGTTAAATTTCATCTCATTTACTAAAAATATTCTATCTGATTAAGTTCTAACTAGGGGGCCCCTATAAATTTAAACTATTGAAAAAACAATATATGAGGGTTTTAATAGCTCACATCGATGTTAATTAGTATGAGGGTCTATGAGGAGGAGACAAAAATTATATCTTGAACCGTATCAGGTGTCACATGATCATATATTTTTGTTGTGTGCATCCATAAATAACTCTCGCTACCTTTATCCTATGCCTAGGAAGATTAATTTGAAGTTGGTAGTGGTGAAATTGGATTAAATAACTATCCATCTCTAGTTTCTTTCACATTACTCGATCCTCAATCAGAAGTTCCTCCCAATATTCTAGTGTTCCCACAATAGGTGGGTTGCAAATTTTAACATTATCATTAATGTGAAGGTATATTCATTTCACTACACTGGATCTCCCTATGAAAAACACTATCCTTTTCCTAAAAATAAGAGTGTATTATAATGCTCTTTCAAAGACTCTAGGTAGGTGGGAATGTATCATGGAATGATCTTAGCTAGAATTATCTCTTCATATATCCAATCATGCTATCAAGATTGAATAAATCCATTGAAAACTATTTCTAATGAGTAATCGAAGATGTTTGTGAGCCTCAACCCATTCACAAACACACTCATACCACCCTATATAGGTACCATTGTATCCTAACGTCTCACCATAATAAATATATCTTGATAAATAATTATTCTCAAAAAATCAAACTCTAAAAACTATAGAGAAATATTATCTTCAGTTTGAGTAAAACATCATCCAAAAAAATTATACTAAACCATATAAGGTACCTAATGTAATAATTTACATTTATTTAGTGGTTGTTTAAAAGAAAATGGAAAATGTAAGTCCCTGAGTCCATCCAATCCATTGTCTAATGATTATTAGGGTCTCCTAGGAACCTAGAAGTACTCCACTACATAAAATCATGAAATGTATTATGCCTATGATATTATCATCAAGATCAATAAGAACTATCATCCACACTAGAATAAGGCTTGCACTAAGAAAAATGGGCAGATAATTGACCCTCTTCCCATGGGGAAAGGATATTCCTCAATCATATCTATAAATAAAATGCCTCAATGCACGGCTAAGTAGTACTAAGAATATCAAGCACTGAGAATATCTCATCATGACAATGCCTCTAAATATGAACTACCAATATAAGGGTAACGTCCATTATTTGATAGGATGAACTAATTATTATTAGATCGACTCGAGGTGATGTGACAGATAAAGTACATGGAAGGTCACAAAAACCCACTAAAGGATTATTGTACCATCTTGAATATACCCCATAACCAGTTTCATAGAGTTCCAATTTTGTTAGTATTATTATATTTCTCATGAATGGATATATCTTCCTCTACATCAAAATTGGATAACTTGTTCCAATAACCAAATTCAAAACTCCAATAAACCATTTCTCGAGGTTCCCAAAATTTTTATCACTTGACTATTAACTATAAACCTCATCCCTATGAAGTTACACTCTATAATACCACTCTAATATAGCTCGTCCCACCGATAACCCACTCGAGATGGCAATAAGTCATGTGTGACACCCCAAGCCCTCCACTTTTAGGCCAGGGGATGGAAACTAGAACTAAGAAGGCATAAACATACATGGTAATAATCATACTATATCAATCTATAATATACAGAAAACTATAATACACTATATATGTCCATCAAAAACTAATGAGATATAAATAAATAGATAAATAATAATAATAAATACAAGAATATGATAAAAACTATTCAATACAATACCACATAGTCAAGTCCTGAATAAAGATTAACACATTAAAAAAGTCATCAATAATGAAGGGCATGTCAAATAGTGAAAAACCTTCTCATTGTATGAACTATATTGAATGGATGAAAAATATAAAACATCACCACAGTGAAACAGTATGTACCACAACGTATCATCCCAAAAAATGTTTCACCAGACCCACATCCACCAAGTCAATATTTAAAATGGGTGCTATTTTCATGGAAAAAATAATTATTGTTCAAGGGTTAGTAAAAACATGCTTAGAAGAATATCAAAACAATCATAAAGGAATGATGAAAAAAAAATTCATCACAAACTCTAAAAAAATAAAGGAACTATAAATAAGTTATTAATTAAGAGTTTCTTTATAAATAAAGGACTCAGGCACATAGAGAAGTCTCAGTGATCTCAACTTAACACCATGATAGATAATTTCTAAAAATAAATTAAGGATGATATAAAAAAAAGAAAATCCCATACATTCAGATCTTGATATCCCAAATGTATGACAAATCTAGAAGGTAACCAATAATAAATTAATAATCCTAATACTCAAAACATATGACCAGCATAAACATATTATTATTTGTCATAAAACTATAAAATTTTTTAATTGAACTAATCCTCTTTAAAGAATAAAAGTTTCCTAAGTTAGTTTCAAGTAATACCTTCCATAATAACCAATCCAAGTAAAAATAATAATACCTCACCAAACATGTAGTTTGGAACCCATGACTCACTAATGTACATGTTTCATTCAAGTATTTACCAAAACATGATAGAGGACATGAACCTCATTGGGAACTTCACAACAAATGAGTGGGTACCTAACACTTGTATAGGAATCAATCCAAATCAATGGGGGATTAATGGAATAAAAATCAATATATGTAACATGAGACTTATCCTGAGAAAAGGACTACCAACCTAGGGGAACCCACACCCTAAGTATGTGGGGGAGTTCCAAACTCCTATAAATTGTTTATAGGACCCATTCCCTATCATCAAAACATCAACAAAATAGTTTTAATATATGTTAAGTATATTAGAGACATATTCCCTATCACCGTAGTTCCTTTATGTGTGTTTGAATCTCATGTGTTCTCTTATAATCACGCCCAAACCTATTCCTTATCCCTACTAAGATAAAGTGGAAAAACCTTCCCAAAATATGAACTTAATAATTAGAGTTCTAAATGATAAAACCATCATGTTCTATGTAGTAAAATTCTTAGGGTGGGCTATCCTACTTCCAAAAAATAACACATGGTCCAAAAGGTGTGAAAACTAGAAAAAGATACATAGTATATGGAATATACTATGATATAAATGACATGTTTCCCTAAATAGTATACCAATCCTAAGAATTAATTATCCTTCCCATTGAAGTTCTACTAACATAAAATGATTTATAAGGGTACATATAAAGTGGTTCCCATGGGGTAGTCAGAATATACACCAGCAACTTGATATGAATGAAAGTAAGGCTACACGATATTTCTAAAGGATATAAATGGAATTTAGGGAATGTGAGTCACAACTATTTTTGTGATATAAATAGATTTATCCTTGTGTTATACTACAAATTTTGTATTCCTCAGCTCACACGACATATGTGGAAAGGGGTTTATTTGAGTGTGTACTCTTGTACACCTAGAGTGGTGTAATATAAACCTATAAGTTATGATGATCAAAGGTATAGAACACATTTTATTTATCATAAATATGAAATATTATCCATCATTGGAACATAATGCATGGTGTGTGTTTCAAAGATAACTAGTCAAATAATCATTAAATCATGATCTAGAAATCCTAGGAACTCAAAAGTAGCATCACCACTACTATTTAAACCCAAAATCACACTTGAAAAAGTTTAGAGGAGATACAACTTTTTCCGTCACTGACAAAGTCACTTTTCATCTCTAAAAAATCCTATCCAACAATCTCTTGAACAAGAAACTCTCAAAATCTCCTTTATGTGTTGCTTTATTAGTAAACACTACTTTCCCATTATCCTTCATACCATGCAGCCATGTCAGTTCACATTATAACTAAATATTTTTTGGTACAACAAAAGTGGTGGGATAGTTCCAAAGTTTTATATATCATCAATTTCAACTAATAATATCTAAAAAACATGATAAACGCAACCCCATAATCTCCTAAGGATAATCTTTTACATTGAATTTATAATTAATCTAAAATAATAATTACCTCAAAATTAATAATTATTCTTGATCAATTCACATGCCCTCTTGTTTTCTCACCTTTAAATTGGATAATCCAAATGAGATTTATTATAGTTGTATTTACATGTGATCCATCAATCTCCAAATAATTCACTTTTTATTCTATTTTCAAGCATGGAGGAACCTTATTCTTTATGTAGTTCATTTTTTATCACAATAAAAAGATTATATTGTTCTCTATTATTCATGGGAGGGAGGGGGAGGATATTCTCTCTAAGGCTTTAGAGAATTTATTGAGGGGTATTGTTATGCACAAAGACTCTTTCTATAAAATTATATATGTTTGAATATATACTTAGGTTTAATAGTTGATGATTGTGCTTTGTCCCATTATCAAATATTCTTTTTGAGTTATTGCACATTACTGATAATAATACTAAAAATAATAAAATTATTACATTGAAATGAATTAATTTACATATCATTTGTTAATAAAATAAATCAATATTTATTTAAATGATACTATATAAAATATATCATGTTTTTCAAGCCTTAACTCATCTCATTAGTTTTCCTTGGATGGTTTGATAAAACCATTAGTATAGGTCCCATATACAAATATTTTTAGTTTATTGTTCATAAATGATATTTATAGGTGGTACATTCCAATGGTTTTAACAAACTATTGGAATAGCCTAACCCATACCAATGGTTGGGGTCATGACTAAACCAAACCCCGAGACCCTTTTCCTTACATTAAATCACTCTCTTGTGGATAGATTCTCCTTTTTCATAGTTATCTTTAGTTCCCCCGTTGATTATAGTTGGAATCATAATGTTTCCGTGATTTTTAAGTGGAATCATCAAGGTATGTTTGTTCTATTACCCTTTCCTCTAATTTTATCCTCTTATTTATATATTTTAATTCCCTATATATCAAATGACCTAACCCAATGATATAAATTACATTTTTTTAAAGATATATCCTATTGAAATTTTATTTTGTGCTTTTTATGAGTTTCTTGGATGTTTGGAATAAGATCTCCAATCTATGCTAATTTATTTTAATCTTTTATTTAATTATTTCAAGGTTCTATAAATATTTAAACACACCAAGGTCCCTCTCACTTGATTTTTCATTCTCATTCAAACTCATACTTGGTTGTATTTTCTCTATTGGATCAAGAAAAATCACAAATAGATACAAGAACTTATATCTTAATTAATAATCTCTTGATCCTGTAAAGGTAATATTATTTTTAGAATAACTTCATACATTGTATTATGTATATTTAAATTAGTTGGTGAAATATAATGTAATATAGATTCATATAATTTGAGACCAAATCATAAGCTACTCCTTGATTAAATTGTTGAAGATCTTAATCTCTATATTAAATTGTGATTAACTTGAACAATATGGGGAATGGAAAATCTTTAGGAGTCGATCCTATATTTTATAATTTGATGGATTTCATGACAATTTAAAAAATATTTTTTTGTGATAGATTTGGGTTATCAATCATATGGGAAGTAAATGTGACAATGACTTTTCAAGTATCATTTTCATTTTAAGATGAATTTATTTAAAACAATTTTTCAATCAAACATGGATTGGGTTATTTTTATATTCCACTATATTTTTGGTGTAAAAGATTCCAAAAATAATAACTTATAAGATATTTCTTTTATATCTAATAAATAATTTCATTTATATGAAAATTATAATAATTAAAAAAACCAAGAATATAATTTTTATGTTATTATGATTTATTTTATTAATTTTTTGATTAAGCTTAAAATTGAATCAAATAAAATTTTAATTAATATTTTATTTTTGATATATTTATTTTCAGTATAATTGTCATTGTTTTACTATCTATATGGGATTTAAAGGCATTTTCAGAAAATAAATGATTTTTTACATTAAAATATGTGGTTGAAACCACATTATTTGAAGATTTGTGTAAAAAGTGATATTATATGATATTAAATTCTCATTATTAGATAATAAATGTGTGTTTTTTCTTTGTGAATTAGAGTTTTTTTGTGTGGTATTATGTATATTTATTACTCATTTATATAATTAATTTCAATATTATTCTTTTATACATATATTATTAAGTTATATGGTGGGATAATATTGTGAAATTGGGGATGTAGGTGGTAAATATCAAGTTTGAATTATTTCTAAAGGGAATTTTTCATTCTCAAAATGTAGTTTTCCTGATAATGTATCTTTTTATATAATGATGTATTCATTTATGGTAAAAAAATTACACATATAAATTGATATTGATTGAAAATGGATTTCATTTAAATATCATTTTAATGATTTTCAAAGTGATTAAAATTAATTGAACATATCTCATTTCCTTTTATAAATTTTTTATTTGGTAATGAAATTTTGTTTTTAAAATAAAACATGGTTGGATTATTTTTGTATTAGAAATAAATTTATTTTATAATTTTTATTTGATATTATACATTGAGATTTAATAATTCGTGATTTATATTGGAATTATTTAATGATTATGATCATTACTGATGTTACAATTGGTTTTATTACTATGTTTTTTAATAAATTGGGTTTTTTATTATGATATTTTTCACTATATGATATTATTTATGAGGTTGATATGTGTTTTAATGTTAAATATTTTATAAATTATTAGTAAGTTATCTTGATTATCAAATAATTGGATACATCCTAAATATGTTAGGTTATGTATTGAATGAATTCATATTAATCCCTCTAAGTTTTTTTAAATTAATCCTCCAAACTGGTTATAAGTTCCCTTGAAATCTAGAATTTGTATCTAGTTGGAATCTATTTCAGCCCTCAATGATGTGTCAATATATTCCCTATAAACTTAAAAATATGATTCAATGAATGTATCATTCAAAAAGGTATAAATTTGAGAACTTTTATTTTTTTTAACACTTTTTTAACCAAATATTCAAACCCAAAATTAACAACATGTACCAACTCGAAATAGACCAGTTTACCTAACACAAATGAACAAATAACAAAATGAACTAACCCTAAATAATATAAATTACCTAACAAAAAACTAAACCATATGAACTAAACCATAAATTTTTTTATTCATCACTCTCTTGGTTATTTTAATGGTTACAAACGCCTCTTATTATTCTCACCATTTAATTTAACATTATTTTAGTTATTATTTTTTATATCAACTAAGGAATATGAATGGTCAAATGATGGATTCAAAATGTGTTTCAAGGGCCACTTTGAAGGACCTTACTAGGATAAGCCACCATATATCCAGATCTGACCACAAGCAATCTGGTGAGTCCTAGAGGCCCACCAGTGAACTTTTTTCAAGAAATCCAAACATACTATTTTTCATGTCCTTTCCTGCTCGCTTCACCTCCTAGTGGATGGTCGGTTGTTAAGTCACTCAAATGGGTTTTTTGGCCAAATTCCTTTTTTTCTTAACCAAAAATGAACCTATTGATGTAAATAAATTACCAAATTACAAAATTATTAAATGGAAAAATAATCTATTTAAAAATCATCCAAATGACCAAATGAAAAATTCTTAAATAATAAAATAACCCAATCCAAACTGAATTGGACCTAATTGAACATACAAAAATTGAACCACATAATTACCATGATAATAATTCTAATTAGTATGAATTTATGATGTTATAACATCAGTGAAAAAATTGTAATTAAATGTATTTTTATTTTCTAATGTAAAAAATCAATAATATTGAAAAATAAGAATGAATAGAATTCCTAAAAACTATCACAACATGAGAGAGATGGGAATTCCTCCTATGATTCCCCATGTGAGTATACTATTTCTAATATATATATATATATATATAAATTACAAAACATATAACTTCCCATCATTAAATTTTTTAAATTTTTTTAGGTTTGAGTAACATAAAGGCAATTGTTCTCCAATGTTGTCCAAATTACTTATTAGATGATGAATGGTACTAGAGCTAATCACATCACTTTTTTGACCTGATCACAACTAGACCCACAATATATTACCATGGCTTAGTATCATAATGTTAATCTAGATGAATTATGGATATCTGGACTACACATACCATCACTACCATTTTTATCAAATATTTATCTTTATCTATCATTTCTATATCAGATGATGAATCTCACTATCCTTCTCTATTATCATTTTCCATAGACTTTTATGATGTCATCTCAATTCCCAACTTCTCCATTATCTCAAATATTTTATGCATGTACTACTTCAACTTCTTCTCCAACACAATTAGATCATCTTGATAATACATTAGACTCCCTAAAACTAAACAGCTTATCGATCCTCCATAGAATATAGATCCATCAGAGCCTACGGATCAGCCTAGCTTAATGAATATATATACAACCCTAGTAAATTTTAAAATCAAAATTTATTTCCACTAAAATATTGATTAATTTAACATTTTTTTATTTTTTATAATTGGATATAGGACTATTAGGTTGTGTGGGAGGACTCACACGTGTGATGTGTTGAACTGCCAGAAATGGGTGATGGTTGAGTATAATAAACACAATCAAATGATTGGTAAAATTTTTGTTGAATTAAAAGTTTTATAGTGAGGTTTTCCAAATACTATGAAATCATTCCTATAAAACTAGTTTCTTAGAGAAACATTGAAAATAAAATAAAGGATATTGTATAGTCTCAAATACGGAAAAAAAAATTATTAGACTAAAATTTATATTATTACTGTAATTATATAAATTAATATTTTTGTAAAACCTTTTATATAACTTTAATTATAGTTAAGAAATGATTGATACATGATTAATGCAGTTAGGTTAGCTATGGATATCATATAATAATGATCTATATAGTGGTTTAAGAGATAGAGTTGTCTTAGATTTAGAGGGTATACCATCCCTCGATGAGTGTCCAGTAACACAATACCAGGAAACAATTTATCAGTGGATGACTGATGATATTAAGGTATTATTAAAATTTAATGTTTTATTATTGAAAATGATTGTGATTTTTACTAATACTTTATTATTATTTCATTTTTTTAGGATTTTTCATATAAAAATAAAAAAAAAGGATGTTATAAAGTATATCTATATTTTAAATAAAACTAATACTTCAAAGCATGGGATCTAATAGATATTTTCCATGTACATCTAAGTTTATTTTGGAACTAACAAAAATAAAACAAACCAAATAAAACCTTCCAAACCTGACATGACTCAACATGAACAAAAAAAGTGACGTAATTTGAATTAATTTAAATATTAAAAAACCAAACAAAACAAGTATAAAATGGTTTTATGAAGGAAGATAAAATTCAACTCACATATATTTTTAACATTAATACCAGGTTACTGAATTTAGGTGATCTCCATAACTTTAATAATTATTATTATAATATATAAAAAATATTTATTATATATTTTAAATTCTATTGAATTTAATGAGATTTATTATACACTTTATATTTCAATCTCTAAGCCACTTTCTCAGTGGTATTAAGAGAAATTTTCTAAATCCAAAGATTAGAATCTAGTAATATTTCAGGGAATCCATAGAGAAAAAAGTAGATTTTTCAATGAAAATAACCTTCCTATAAATTCTAGTGTAAAATAATCTCTTTGTCTCAATATTGTATCAATTATGATACATACATATGTCATATTCAATATAAATGATCTATCTTTATTTTAATATCTGAGATGAACTTGTTGATGAACTACTATGACCATGGATTTAATCATACAACTCCATTTCAAAAAAACATAAAAAGATATCTTATTCCATTAAAATAGAGGGGACAAATACTTTATTGAATGATTAAATTTGTGTCAAATAAATTGTAACATATACCATGTATGTTACCTCACTATAAGAATATGTTTTCAAGGTTTTAATCCATATATTAAAGTATTTGATTAATGATATAAATTAGTAATTATACCAAGTATAAGGACCAGCACACACATATGTAGATAGAACTATTTAATGAAGCATAAACATGTGTAATTGTTGTTAGTAGTTATGTCATCAAAAATTACTCATCTTGGATATTACTATGTGAGAAACTAATGAGACAAAGTCTCTTTTTATTATGATCCACTATCACTTAAAAGGAAAATATCATCTACATCCCATAATAGATATGTAATTTAGGATATATGATATATATTTTTGAATATTTTTAGAGTATTTCTAGGCTGTAATTATAGTATAGAACTATTATAAATTTTTAATTTAACTAATAATCTAAGGATAGTATAACATTAATGTTTTATAGAATAATAATCATCATGTAATAAGATGTTTATTAACATTATGGTAATCAGAAGTACAAATTTTTTTTGTTCTAGGGAACCAAATCTAACAAACCCTCACTTAAACTTGAGCCGAATGCTAAAAACATAGATTAAACTATCTCCCACATCATAAACATGAGTTTATTGAGGTATATCTTTAGTTTATTATCTTACCATGTTCTTCTTTGGATATTCTTCTTACTATAAGTTTACTCTTTTGATAAAATACATCAAAAATATATATCAATAAGTATTTACCTTTTCCCCTTTATTATAGAATTGAAATCATGGATAATACAATATTCATATGTTTATCAATATGTATATATTGTGATACTACTTTACTATCTTTGTACAACTCTAAAATATGGAACGAACCATTGTTTAAATAGCATCCTTAGTTTCATTAGAAACAAAAATTTACACAGTCTATGTGAATATGGATACTATAAGATTTAAAAATATTCTATTTTTTATTTAATTATCACTAAAATGATATATAAGATCAAATTCACCTATATTAAAAAATCTTATCCATTTAATAAACAAAATTCCCACTTCTCCAAGTTCCAAGAACACATCCTTTACACTTTCTTAATTATTATTGAATAGTTATGAAAATTACCCTATATAGAAACCCCAGTTCTATTTGATATTTTCCCATTATTATTTATACACAAGAAATATCAAACCTCAATATATATCATGGAATATGTGATAAATTTACAGAATTTAAAATATATATAATTTAATTCTAGGTAATGTATTTATATTCTTTAACACAAAAGCATATAGAGGTTTTATGCCATATGAAAAAGAAAACAAACTCACTCTATAATTTTTCTATCTTTTAATTTTAAAAAAAATATTTTTAATATAACTAGCTCTAAGAAACCCTATAGATCTATCATATAAGAACTTCTTCCATAGAAGATTGAATACTAATTTATGTCATTCCTAGAGAAAAATATTTTTTTATTCTTGAAAATATATAAGTCATAATAACTATTTTTCTAAATTTTATCAACATATTTAACATGGAAAATCTATAGTGCTTCTAATTACATCTTATTGACGAATAGCTTACATTACTTCATAACCAAACTAAACTCACTTATGGATTTATTAAAATGAATGTCATTTGTTCAAGATTTTTAATAAAGTGCCTTTGGATGTGAGAAGTAAACATTGTATTTTATCAATTAGAGAGATTATATTTATGTTATAAAATTCCATTAAACATGTAATGGTTCCAGTTGAATATTTTGTTAAAGTAAAGTGTAAAATATTCCCATGAAATTTGGTTAATAAAGTTGGAAGATTAGGATCCCATGTGTGAAACCTATTGTATTAGTCGATTAGTGACATGGTCTTCATAAGAAAAAAATTTATTTTAAGGTGGAATCCACTATCTACAATAATTACAACAAGTGGAGAAGTTGGAATAATATGTGAAATATGTTGGCTAGTGAAACTGGAAAAAATGGTATTATTATTATTTATTGGATTAAATCCAGTTCGATGCGTTTGAGAAATATAAATGTAGTATCATATCCAAAATTTTAGTTCATAAAATTTTGAATGTTAAATTTAGTGTGAAAATACCATGGATAGAGCTTTTAGAAGTATGGAGATGGTCTGACATCATTTGAAATGGTAGGGACATGATTTGAGAAATACTAGAATATATAAAACTTGAATATTTGAAAAAATATAGTTTTATATTATAATTGTTTCTATATTAATTAATCACTATTAAGTATTGTAAAAAGATGATACCATGCTCTACATATGCATAAAACTACTCTTCCAAAGAATCATCTAGATACAAATGAAAGGATCCTTATATGTATAAGGATAATCACTCTATGTAAACATTATTCCTTGAGCTATGTAAAAATCATCAAAAAATACATAACTATCGATATTTCTCTATGTAAACATTATTCATGTATGTGTAAGGATGATTTTTGTCAGCAAAAACATCAATAAAAAGTAAAATTTTAGATTTATATAAATTGTAATATGGGGTTTATAGATTTATTAATATGAATAGGAAATTTATTTTTTATAAATGTAAATTTATTCAAACATTTTCTAAATGTCACAAAATAAATGGGTTTCTGATTTAATCATTAAATAAGAACTGATCTTTAATCTATAGAGAAGAATATCGATGAAATAGAAGAATTTTATAGAAACATTAAAGGATGAAATTTGAGTTTCTAGAATTAACAATTATAATATAAATTACATTTGAATATTCAATAGATGTATGATCAAGATAAAAAAATCGTGGTGATAATTTTAACCATGATCCAAGATTGAGATAATTTTTGAATGAGAATAAGAGGGAGACAGTCATTGGTTTATTTTAGCTAAAATTTAAAATGAGAATATTTTAAATTCAATAATCTCACTAAACTAAAAAATAAAATAATAATATGGTAGGTGATGAGATTCATGTGATTAAATCTCATAATGTGAGTTGTAATTCAAAAAATGAGAATATTATAAGGTGGATCAGATATAAAATTAGGGGTATATATATTAAATCTAAATTTTTGTTGGTATAATGATTAATATCTCATATTACAACTGAAAATAGGAAATATAAATTTGATATTGTATATTATTGACACCATTGGAAGATGGAATTGTTTTTAGTTACTCAATGTGACCAAAATTCTGTAAACTCTAAAAGAATTAAATGATGATATCTACACCACCAGCTAATTTTCTATTTTATAAATCCATGCAATTTTATTAAAAGTGGAGATTTTTTTGATGTATTCAAGAATTTGTAGGAACCTTGCCCTATTAAATATGAATAAAATGAAATATTCCCATGAATTTAAAAAATTAGAAGAAAATAAATCAAAGGTGTTTCATGTATTTTCTGGGAGAAACCCATGTACTGTATTCAAAATAAAATATATGAAGATTAGGTTTTGAGTTATGTAAGATTATTTAATTAACAGGAATATGTTTATATTTTTTGAGAATTTGAGAAGACCCCCAGTAAGAAAACTTTTACCCGCCTATATAGTGCATCAAGAAGAGGAAAAAACAATGTATGTTCTCTATTAAAACATGTTTAACTGAGTTGATAGAGTGAGAAGAACCTATCATGATGATGAATCTATGTAGTTGATCGAAAATAGAAATAGTCTTAATAAAAAAGAATGAGGTTAAGTTATTACATGTTATAATAAGGAATAATGTTAAGTGTGCCATGACCTGGCCCAGGTCAGGGCTCAAGACACAACTACACCAAGCATACCTCCATAGTCCAGGGGTGGCGATAAGCATTGAAGTAATAACTACAGTCAGGGAGGAATTTTCCTAAGTACCTTTTCAAATACACATATCCATCTTGATGCATAAGTGTTGAGGGAAAGAGTAAAAGATGCATCACAGCTATATATCAAACTAAGCAAGCATGAATTTCTAGACAGTATAAAATCATGGTAGTGTAAACTGTAAAGTAAAGGGGAAAAATACAGGTACAACTATTACTATGTCCCAAACTAAAAAAAATAGGAAAAGTAAACTACTTGAGAGAGCCCCACTCCTAAATCCAAAGCTATGACCTCCGTACGTAGTCCAAGAACCCAAGATTCCTAAGATCCGCAATAGTCACGGTCAATATATCCTTCGTTTGTATAAGACATGACATGTGCAGGAAAATCCAATGTAGGTGTAAGTATATAAAAACATAGTAGGACTCCCCCAAAGCAAAAGGGAGTAGTAACAGATACAATAGGAACATAGATACAATAGATGAAATATACAGTCAATGAGAATAGATCAACACAAAATCTAGTGGGAGTAAATTCATCCAAACACAAAGGGATAAACATGGTGAGTATATGAACTACTCTTTGAGTTTTCACCACCTATAGTAGGATATTAGACTCATCTAACCAAGAGAATATAAACATAGAATGTACATGGCATACCCCATGTGTCCTCACCTCTCCTAGAAGGAAGGTTACCAAACACAAGGTGTTGATATAGGGGAAGAATTAATATATATTCTTAGTCAAAGGAAACCCAAATGAAAGAGTAAGGGGGATTCTATATCCCAACTCATCCCAAGAATAATCGAATAAAATAGTTCCAAAAGTCTATCAGATATTCCCAATATCTCACGCATGTTACCGGCAGTAATTTTACCTGTCAAGCCGCACCTCATCAATGTTTGGCACAGTTTAGGGCACCAAAAACTCAAATTACAGGACTCATACCCTAGTGTTTTAGGATGGGTTTACTCTAAAGCATTCGTAGAGGACTCATGCCCATGCCAATGGGGGTATACTATAGTGTCACTAGGACATGAACTTTATCTGATAGGGTGTTCCACTAGGTAAGTAGAGGACCCATACCCATGATGATGGGGGTTCAACTCAAAAGGTTATGGACCCATTCCCAAATACAATAAGGGTTACACTCTAGTCATAGTGGACCGTCACCCAATCTGGTAGGGGGTTTCCACTTAGGAAGTAATAGTAGAGGACACACACACATACTGATGGGTGTTTAACTATAGTGGTTGAGGACCCACACACTGACGTGATAAGGTTTACACTCTGATCATTGAGGAACCACGCCCTATCGGATAGGGGTTTCTACTTAGAAGAAGCATCATGTGACCTTGGCTAATCACTATCATTGTCAGGCATCGCCTCAGTAAAATTTTGTCCAGAAACACTACACATAATATCACCAAATCCAAAACCAAGGGCATAATTTCATTCTTCATATAAACAATTCATGATAGGTTACTCATGGGACAAAATATGAGTTCAAATGAAGAAGATATGGAGCCTTAAATTTTCCTCAAATGAGGTCAAGGGGTACACAGCGTGTGAGGGGACCCACATGGAATGTGGTCCCTCTCCACCGTTTGGTCGTGTTCCTAGCCAGCACATGGCTCCATCTTATGTAGTAGTACATGTCATGTAGGTAGACTATATGGTTTTTCAAGAATAATCATGACTGAGGCAGTGTCCCACTAGCTATGTTTGTATATCATACCTCATGTTTATGTACTATATACATGATATGTTTCCTCACATGGGGTACATCACATGTCACCTAGTCCTGTTTGTGTACTCTCACATGGGATCCAATCCATGTGATTCATCACATGGGTTTCCCAACTGGGGAAGGGGTACACAGAGTGTAGGATGGCTACACACTATTTCTATAGTGACTCGGGTTTTTCCCTATCAGACTTTGGAATATTCCTATGAATAATTCTAGAGCTAGGTGTGAAGACGTCGTTTGATTCTAACGCCTGGTGTACCTAAAATAAATTTTATAAAAATATTAATAATTTTTATACTATTCAGAATGTGGGAACGAGTTATCTCTCAAATAGTAGGTTGGATCATAAATCTAAGGGCACTATTGCATCTAGATCATGTCATTTACCCTTTCTAGGGTTTAAGTTTTGTGGGTGTGGGTCAACTGTGGAAAAAGTTACTGAGGTAATTTCCCTAAATAAAAAAATTTATTTATTTGTGGATGTCAGATCAAATAAATTCTGATCGGAGTCTTGGATCAAAATTTGGAGCCCTTTATTCAGTTCATAACGTAGCGTTTACCCTTCTGGTGACCTAATCCTTTTCATGCCGGGAGTTTGGGTTTGGGGTGTTAAATGGTTGTTAAATTAATATATTAATTATTTAAAACCTAAAATTATTCCTTCCCCTCCCCCACCCCTTCAACACTTGCAGGAGGGAAACCTACTCCTCCTCTTCCTCCTCCATTGATGATCCAATCTAGGAGGTACTGTCAGGGTCCAATGTTTATGTAAGGTGATCTCAGATCGAGAAGAAACAGCTTCGAACTGCAGATATGATCCCAAAGTGTCGGCATTTTACCTTTGAGGTAGGCGGTTTGATATTTGATCCCATATTACCCGGTCTATGACTCTTTTTTCTTTTTTTTTCCTCAAGTCTCTGTAGATCTAATACCGAGGGTCTCAAAACAGGTTTTAGATCTATTTTTTGAGCACTAGGGTGCTTCTGGTGGTCATCGGAAGCTCTAAAAGCATTTTCTAATGAGACAGGTAGCTTCGGAGGTGGTCTGGTAGGTGGCACAGTGGTTTCCAACAAGGAAAGTTGCTCTGGCGACTGTCTGTCTGGGGGTGCGGTCGTCCGGTCCGGTCAGGCGGTGACAGTGGTTTCTAGCGAGCCAGCGGTGGTTCGGCCAGAATTTTCCAGGGGTTCTTTAAACCCATGTAACTCGCAAACTAAAATTCCAATTTTTTATCCATTTGATATGACGTTATCCTTTCATTGAGATAGACCCATTGATAATGTTTTGGTAATTTTTATATGTTGGTCTCATGACCCAAGGCCACAAAACAATGAAATAATAATAATATTTTATTATTATTCAACTTCAACCCGCCATAACTTCTGCACGGAGCGTCCAATTGATGCGTTATCAGTGGAATTATGACCATAATGGTAAATTGTATGTTTTAGGATAGATTTAAGGTCTTGGTAATGAGATTAGGGTGAATGCCCCATGAGGCCCAGTTTGGGCATTTATGGAGAAACATGACTTATTTGGGTGTCTATTTTGGATGAACGAGTATTCAATCTCACGCATTTTTTTAAGGGACCGCAATGGTGTGATCCTATTGATGAGTTTTAGAATTTATTTGTGGGCCCCATAGGGTGCCTTGATCATTTTATGAGTTTTTTCTTGGATGCATGTTTAGGTAAAATAAAAAGCCTATCTTGCATGTTTTTTCACGTAGAACGCGATGGTGGCCTCGGTTTGGGCCTAGGATGTGTGCAGTGTGGAGATATTTCATGTTTCTTGGGTTAGAAATGTTTTGACTAGCATCGGTTGAGTGAAATACCTTGGTTCATTCCTATGAGGGTTCGTGTGGCATTACATCCTCAATATAGGTTTGTTATCCCCTCAATGGGTTGAGTTCGGATAGAGTTGGGGAATTCCTCTGTTGATAATGGGTAGTATCCTTTAGCTTTTCTTCTCTAGATTGGGTTCCCAGTATTGTCATGGCCAGCACTACACGGGTGATAACCCCCTATATAGCAGGACAACCCTATTGGGTTCCCTTTCGACGAAGTCACAGGAGGACTCGGTGCAGGCGGATCATAGTGATCTTTACTGACTTGGGTTTTTACTGGAGCTAGGGTGTGGATCTTACCAGTAGTATTTTGTCATTGATCCCCTTATTCTGAGCAAGTTGGATGCTTTTTAAGTTTTATTTTGGTGGTCCTGGTATTTTAGCTTTTTTATTATTGTTGTACTCTCATTTTAGGATAGATGTATGCATGCATTTTTTCAGTTTTTAAATATCTATGCATTGTGGCATGGAAGTGTATGTGGGTGTGTGTGTATAGGTACCAAAGGCTAAGGCCTCCCATGTGTGTGATAGCATACTCAGTACTAATCACCAACCCTCTTCCTATTAGAGGTAGGCTTGGGGAGTCGCAGTTCGATCCCCGTTGGGTCAGGTCATGATTCTTTCATCCTTAAATTTTTGAAAACCCTAGCCTCCACCATTTAGGGGGCTATACGTCATGTTATTATCCCACTACATGGCGTATAGTCAGTTTTTTTCAGAATTCCAGATCTGAACATTGTGAATTGAATCTCACCATATTGTTGTAGATCTCACCTCAAATTCATCAAGGATGGGATTATTTGGTTGTGAATCATTCTTTTAGACCATCGTTCATTTGAAATCCTCTTCGATTTGAGTTTCTGTGAAGCCATATGTTGTCGTATGTCTTGAAGCCTTCCATCATCAATTAATCAAAAACCATAATACAAAATATTATTCTTTCCTCGCAAAAACTCTAGAAATGTGCACGTTTCATCAACACACTCCTCTTTTTCTAAACCACTATGAATCTGGGGGTCTAGTTGGGCTTGGTACCACCCAGTAATTTTTGAACCATAACCTCAGGGTCCAATCGGTGATGAAAAAAAAAGAAACAATGGATAAAAAGAACAAGAACAAAGGTTTAAAAAAATTATCCAAGTATTATTATCCAACGATCAGTAATGGGCAACCAGAGTCAGAAAAGAATTGATATATTCAAATTAACTAGTACCTAGGCAGATGCAAATTCTGAAATTTGGTAAGGATCGATAGAAGGGGTTGATTCTCTCAAAATATTTAATCAAAATTGTTTGAAAACATTAATTTATGAGTCCTAATTATATTATGTTTCATTCTTTTATGAATAACACACCCACCAATTATTGGGAGAAGTTATTCCATTCATTATCTTCTAATATACTTTGATCCTGTGTTTTTTCATCATCAGGTGTGATCTTCCAATGGAGGAGTAAGGACAGAATCATTGGTGATTCCACTATGAAGATAAAACTAGAAATTTCTCTATAAGATTAAATTTATATAATTTCCATCTAGGTCAAAAAAATGAATGAATTAGTTAATTCACTGAATTTACCGTCAATGAGCGAGGATTCTGAATTCCCCCTACCAACTCATTATATGTCCTGCCTAGGGTAAACACTATGCAACTAACCCAACTGTGGCCTCAGATTTCTAATTTGAGCTACTATTTAACAGTTATCACATTTTCTTTAAGAATATGTGTTCTTAATATAAATATATTTAATATTTTATGATATTAATTCTAAAAGCATCGGGCCTCATAATCACACATATTATTAGCACCTAACTCTGGAAATATATGTATAATTATTTCAAAGTCATACAATGAAAAAATATGGTCACTACATCATTTCCTCCTTCAATTTTTTCATACCTAAAAAGAAAAACTAAGTGATGAATTTTGGATACTAAGCCCGCACTTTGTTCTCCCACTCCCAAGAACTCTCTTGTGTGTTTCCATGCTACCACAGTATCTGATCCAAGGGGATGGTCCATCTAAAAAAGGGAATCTCCTATCAATCATTGATCACCACTGGGTGCTCTGAAAAGGTGGATCCATCCTTTATTACCAGCTCACCCTAGATGATGATGTGCATGGTTCCATGAATGTATCTCCTCATCTACAATACATGGAAGATGTTGTGCACCCACTCTAGTTTTTGTGGTAGGTTGAGCCAGTAAGAAAACTATCCAACCTTCTACATAATATCGAATGGACCAATGAACCTTAGGGATATCCTACCTCCCAGGCCAAAAATCCACAATCCTTATATTGGGGAGAATCTTATAAAAACATGTTCTCCCTTATTTAACTCCAAGGGACTACAATGGTTATATAGATAAGATTTTTTTCTTCTTTGGTTTGTCACCATCTACCCACAGATGACCTGGACTTTCTTAGTTATCACCTACACCATCTATAAGACCATAAGATATGTCTCGCTGATCTCTATCAAGAACAATGGTGACATTCATGGTATCTTGTATAGGGCCTCAAAAGGTTTCATATCGATGGTAGATTGTTAGATGTTGTTTTAGAAAAACATTACCAATGGAAGGTGATCCTCACAGCTTCAGAAAAAGTACAACATGAAAGCCCTCAACATATCCTCCAACACTTGGATAGTGTGCTTGGTCTACCCATAGGTCTAGGAGTGAAAGGATGTACTCATCCTAATTTGGATCTCAAAATACTCATATAGGCCTCTCCACAATCATGACATCACTCGTGCATCATGATTAGAGACAATCACGAGGGAACCCCCTAAAGGTGAATGATATCCTGTATATAAAACTTCCACAAACTCTGCACTAAACGCTACTCATTAATATTAAGGAAGTGTGTGAACTTCATGAGTCCGTCAATTATCCCCCATATGGAATCTTATCCCATCAATGTGTATGGATTCCCTCTGACAAATTCCATGGATATGTCATCCCACTTCCACTCTGGGATCTCAAGGGGATCCAAAAAACTTTCCAGAGCTCAGTGCCCAGCCTTTACCTATTGATAATTGAGGAACCAAATATGAACTCATCTATGATTTTTTTCATTTCTACCACCAAAACTATCACTTAAGGTCTCTATACATATTCCCCACATGAGGATGTATAGTTAGGGGAGATGGTTGGAAGTCCTACATCACCTCCTCCCATAATGTGATTAGAACCACTTTCCACCCCAAGAATATGATGACATTATTCCCTCCTTTAGAATATCCAACTGGTGAGATTCCCATGGATATCTAATCATGTTACACCTCACAGTATATATATCACATTGGAGACTCACTCACATGCTCAAGAATCGAATGTGTAAACACCATCAGCTATAAAAAATTCATACCCTCCTCCTCCACCAGGTTTATATATAGAGAAGCTAACTTATCTGAAGCTTCCCACACTAAGAGATTATGAAACATTATATTAAGGGAATCTGATACAATATTTCCCTTCACTGGTGTATAGAATATCTTGAAGTTATAGTCCTATAGGAACTCCAACCAATGCCACTACCTCAAGTTCAATATTCTCTATGTAAAGATGTATCTGATACTCAGATGGTATGGGTAAAATAAAAATCTCTCTCCTAGAAAGTAGTTTCTTCATATCATTAGGGGAAATAACATTGTGGATGGATATAGGTCATGAGTCACATAGTTATTCTCATGGTGTATCAACTGCCTTCACCCATATGTGATAATTTCCTACTCTTTCATCAACACAAAACCAAGCTCAGCTCCTGATGCATTGTAACACACTATGATTGTCATGCCTTAATTTAGTAGTCTCAACACTGGAGAACTCTTCATCCTTAGCCTCAACTACTCAAAAAACTATTATAACAACTCAAATCAGGTAAACGGCTTCTATTTCCACATTAGGGTAGTCAACGGGGATGAAATTCTAGAGAATTATACCACAAACTTCCTATATTACCCCACCAGGATAAGAAATATTTATACCTCAGACACATTCTAGGGTGGCTACTAAGAAATAACTTCATCTATCTTTTCTAGGTACATTGATAAATCATGTTTATAAATGACATTACTTGTAAAGTGAACCTTATGAATCCAGAATATGAACTTTTAGATATTTCTTTAAATGTGGTGCTCTCAAAGAAAATATAGAACCATCCTCAATTCCTCAAAATGTCCATCCTCTAATACAGATCAGATGAGTATGTTTTTTATAAAAATAACAACAAACTGGTTCAAGTATGGTTGGAAGACCTGGTTCATCAAGTTCATAAACATGGAAGGGGAATTCGTCAAACCAAATTGTATCACTAAGAACTCATAATGTCCATAGAAACATCACAAATCCAACTTTGGAATACCAACATTGTTAACCATCAATGGGTGGTAGTTGGATCTGGGATCAATCTATGAGAACCATATCACACCTTTCAACTGCTCAAAGAAGTTGTCAATACTCAAAAAGGGGTAATTTTTCTTTATCTTGGCCTGGTTTAGATAATGATAATCTATGAAAATTCATAATCTCCCATCTTCCATTTTCTGGAACAAGATTGGTTCCACCCAGGGGGACACACTGGTCCAGAAGAAACATTTTTCTCGAAGGTCCTCCAATAGAAAATGTAGTTCCCAGAGCATAGTATGGGCTATATGATATGTATTAAAAGATATCGGGGCAGTTCCAGGATGCAAGTCAATAAAAACGTCATCTCCCACCTTGGAGGTAGTCCTGGAACATCCTAGGAGAATACATCCATGTAATCCTCCACAACTAAAGGAACCCAGATTCTTTAAGATCCTAATCTACAAAGGGATATACTATATAACTGATGAGTGATAGGTTGTAGCCTCATACTCTAAAAACACACATTCTCTCCCATTAAATCTCTCTCTCTAGTAAAGGATAATCTCATCTCATCAGTGCATAGGCATATGAATTGTCTGTGGTGACATTCAATCTCGGCTCGGACCATGGATAGTCAATCCATACCCAAGATGAAATCATAAGGTTCCATCATGATTAACCAAAATCTCATGTGGACCCCTCTCCCCCAATTAATATCTTTCCCAATAGATAGATGAAAGATAGAGGAGAATTCATCCCTATATGAACCTCAATACAAAGATTTTGGGCTAACACCTCAACGAGGAGCTCTAGCTCTCACCCTAGGAGTATAAAAATAAAATTAATAACTAGAAAATATTTCTAGTAATACTAAATAAAGAGTATAAAACACACATATCATACCACTTATTATCTTGTGTGCAGCGGGATCATAGACATCCAAGGCATGCATCTGTCTATGGATGAGGTCGTGAACTCCTTAGGACTAACATGGGATGCCCAATGGTGGTGGTGGTGGAAGGATCTCATAGCATCGTACACCATACATAGATCCTCCTAATACTCTTCCATCTTTTCCTCCCTAGAGACCACCCTACCCTTTCCTAAGAGATCCCTAATCATGGAACTACCTTTCCTGGGGCTGTCCATTATCTATATTCTTATGTTGATCTACATGTCTAGTTGGGAAGTATTGCACCACTTGACCTCTCCCATCACATGTAAAGACTTACCCCTATAGGATATGTCCTTGTCTTATGTGATTCCTCTAACCATGTTATTGAATCTAATCATTGGGAGGTCTCCTGTGCTGATATGTCGATGACTAGAGTCTGCTAGCTGCTATAGATGAGTCAAGTCTATGATACCCACTGCTAGATCTAGTTGTTGGGAATCCCTTGGAAAGAAATATATCTCTCACTAGTTCTCTCTTCAGCACCCCATCATAGGTGGAGATCCACAAGGGTACCACACTATCATGGTTCTCTCTATGGATTCCCAGCTCAAACATCTATGCTCTGAAGTAGTTACCTCAGATCATGTAAAGAGATTACCTCATAAAGTCTGTGAACCTTGATACATAATCATCCACTATCATCCATCCCTATTGTAGCTCCAGAATCTCATGGATCTATTGTAAGAGAAAACAGGAGGGGCAGTACTCCTCACAGATTAACTGCTAGAAATCAGGCCATAATAGGTTCGAGTAATCATTCATATACATAACAAGGTTCCACTAATGCACAACTGCTCTATGGAAAAGGCTAGTTGCCGGTGCAACCACATGATATATGAGTGTCCATATGATCTTGAAGGCACATACCATCGAATCTATCCAATCCTCTACTACCTAAGGATATGGCACGCTAGGAAACCTCAATGGCCTCTGACACTAGAACTCATGGAGCGTGATAAACAAGCATGTTTCCTCAACTTTCTGTACTAAAATGACTTATTTTTCTATAGGTGAAGGTGCTACAACATGACCACATAAAGGAAGGTGGTTGAATGATGGACCCTGGGATAAGGCCTCACCCCTCATTGGGTCATCCTCACGAACTAGATCTGGTATCCTCGATGGTTGATGTCATTGAGGAATCCAAACATTTTATCAAGATGTACCATGGTAAGATCAGTATATATATATATATAAGAAAAAATAATGGGGAGTTGACTCAAAAAGGAAATTCAATGAATCAATCCTATAGGATGCATGTACCATTAATCCCTACAACAAATGTCGTAGTAAACCAAGTCAACAAGAAGGTAATCAATGTCTTAGTGAATGGATATGTTGGTCGTCGCACCATCACTAGATTACCTAGCCTGATTACATAGTAGAGACACTTTGACAATGTTACCATAAGCCGAGCCAAATCCTATTAAGGGGGATAGTCTGAACAAAGTCCCAAGGAATAAACTTGCTCAGATTCCAATTTATCACGACCCAACCCAAGTCGGTGCTCAATACATAACTACCCCTTGCTCATCTCCATAGGCCAATTGGTGGCAACAAATGCCAAAGGGGTAACTAACCTCATGGATTCCTTTCCCAATCTACATTTACACACGCACATATACATATCAATGCATAAGTGGATATTAAAATATTAAAAGATTCATCACTACTATTAATTAAATAAAGCATGCATGAACCTCTAGATAGTACAAAAGTATGGTAGTGTAAACCGAAAAGTAAAAGGTAACAGTATAGGTCCAACCATAAATATGTCTCAAACTAACCGAACAGAAAAATTAAACTACTGAGAGAACCCCACTCTTGAATCCAAACCTATGACCATCATACATGGTCCAAGAACCCAATATCCCAAATATCCTCTATAGTTAGGGTCAACCAATCCATCGTCTGTATAAGACATGACACATGCATGAAAATCCCATGCAAGGGTGAGTATATAAATACATAATAGGATGCCCCAAAATTTGAAGGGGAGTAGTAAGAGATACAATAGGAGTAGAAAGAAAGTGGATGAAATATATTATCAAAGAGAACAGCTCAACCAAAAACAGAGTGAAAGTAATCTCATCAAGATACAGGAGGCTAAACACAGTGTGTGAATGAACTACTCATAGAGTTTTTTCTACCTATAGTAGGAGAGTAGATACATCCAACCATGGTAATATAGTCACAGAAATCATGTGGCATACCCCATGCATCTTTGGCTCCCCTGAAATTAGAGTAAACAAATCCAAGGAGTGGATAAAAAGGAAAATATATATATATTTACTTGGACAAAAGAATCCAAAATGTGAGAGTTTGGGGATCTCTATCTCACAGCTCTGCCTAAGAAAAAAAGTTTCCAAAAGTTACAAAAGTCCATCAACAATTCCCAACAACTCACGCACCTACCCAGAAGTAGTTGTGAAAGTCATCCTATGCCTCATCACTGTGTCACATAGTAAAGGGGGCCACAAACTCTATGTATATGACTCAGACCCTTCTATTTCAGGGGGATCCACTCTGATGTATTTTTAGATGACATGTGCCACTGAAGATAGGGGTTTCCACTCTGGTGTCATGAGGACCCACACCCTATCAGATAGGGGTTTCCACTTAGTATGTAGAGGACTCGTTACCATGTTAATGGGGTTTCTACTCTAAAGGTTTAAGACTCACGCCATAGAATGATAGGGGGTTCCACTCTATTCATCATGGACACATACACTATCTAATAGGGGGTCCCAAATGGAAAGTAGTTGTAGAGGACATGCGCCCACGATAATGGGGGTTCCACTCTATTGGATGAGGAACAACAGCCTGATGTGATAGAGGGGTTCCACTCTGATCAGTGAGGACCTACACCCCATCCAATAGGGGTTTCCACTCAAAAGAATCCAATGTTATCTTTCCTTAAAATTTCCATCATCAAGCGTCGAATTAGTAAGTGTTGTTCTTGGAAAACATCACATCATATCTCCAAATCCGCAACTAAGGGAACCATTGTATTATATGTGGAAAACTAACAAAGATAGGTTTCTTGTGCTCCAAAATCATAGTCCAACGAAGAAGATATAGAACCTTAAATTTTTCTCAAAATAGATCAAGGGGTACACTATGAGTGAGGGGACCCATATGTCATATGGTCTTGATCTGCCACCTAGCCGTATCCTTGGTCAGCACATGTCTCAATCCCATGTAGTAGTGCACGCTGTGTAAAGGGAATTCATAGCATGTCGAGACTAATCAGGACCGGGGCCATGTATCGATGGCCATTTCCATGTACCATACTCCATGTTCATGCACTCTGTACAAACCATGTTTCCTCACACAGGGTGTCGCCCATGTGACTTGGCTATGTCTGTGTACTTGGGTACATGGACATCTACTTAGTCATGTAATCTCACATGGGATCCCTCCAATGGGATTCATCACATGGTTTGTCCAACCATGGAAGGGTTTCATGACATGTTATATAGCTACACTTTGTGTAACCTTTAACTTTTTTGAAACCAAAACTGCTTATGATGAGGTGTATACACACTATGTGTTCATCACACTAAATGATGTATAGTTGGTTTTTCACCAGAATTCAGGATCTGAAATTTTCACCTTGAATCTAGATATGCCTCCATAGACCTATCCTCTAATCTATTGGGGATGATTGGATATGGTCGTGAATCACGCTTTTTTTCCACTGCTCACCAGAAATTGGTTTCGGATTGAGTTTGTGAAAACACATATGTTGTCGTACATCCCAAAGCCTTCCACCATAGATTAATAAATAACTGATCACCCAAAAGATCATCTTCACCTTGTAAAAAATCCAAATATTTTCTTGATTCTTCTATCTACCCTCTTTCATGAAACTTCTACGAATTTGAGGGTTCAATCAGGCTCAATACCACCCTAAAAATGTCGAACCGGGACCCCGATTTCCAACCTATGATGAACATGAGAAAACAAGAGATAAAAATAATAAGAATAGTGATTTAAATAATTTTGGGAAAGAATTATTGTAAAATGATCAATAATATGCAACATGAGTTAGAAATTAGTTGAGATAATCAAATTAATTGGAACACGGGTGCATGCAAAGGATTAAATTTGGCATAGATAAATATAAAGAGTTGATCCACTAAAAAAACTTAATCAAAATGGTGTGAAAACACCAATTAAAGAGTCATAACTCAATTAATGACCATTATTTGATGAAGAACACATCTTTCAATGATTGATAGAAGCCATTATGTTCACTACTTTTGGATATTCTATAATATGGAGTTTTTTCATCATCTGACATAATCAACCAATGGAGGAGGAATGATAGTGTCATTGGAAATTATAGGATTATGAGGCTCACCCATGAAATTTAACCATGATAGTACATTTATATAATTTATATCTAGGTCAAAAATGAATATATTAATTAATTTAATAATTAATTAACTCACTGAGCATACCTTCAATGAGTGAGGAGCCTAAACGCCCCACACCAACTCGTTTTAGGATTGTGTAAACACTATATTCCAGACTCAACTGTGGATGTATATTTCTAATATGATCCACCATTTAATATTTCTCCCATTTTCTTTAAGAATGTGTGTTTTCAAAATATAAAATATATTTAATATTTTTATAAAATTAATTCAAGGAGCATCGGGCCTCAGAATCGTACTCCACATTTTCTCTTAACTCTGAAAATATATATATAAATTTTTTAATGTCTTACAAATAAAAAATTGGGTCTATAAGGAGTGAACCAAGTATTTGTTTCACTAAAAAAGTTTTCTAGGTTTTCAACAAAGATAATAAAAATAGCTAAGTGATATGAATTGTTCTGGTTTCATAATTATGACAAATAAGAAAATAAAGTAGAGTGACCAAAGGTTATGTGTGGTGAATCCTATAGAAAATATATAGTTAGTACCATTCCTTTAAGTATTGAGTAGAGATATTCTGCGAATAGTTTCTGAATAATATCTTGAATCATTTTACAAAGTACCAAAGACCGATTTTCACATATATATTTTTGAATATCTGAAAGAATTATAATAATTTGAAGTGAGGGAAAAGATATATTATTTTGAAATAGCGACATCTTATGCCTTTGTGTTGACCTTCTTCAAGAGTAAAGATTTTCTAAATGAACTAGTGATATTATAGAATAAATTTGTTATGGGATGTAGTACTAGGATTATATGTTTCCATTGTTAACCTACCAATGTGATATAGAAAAGAATTGTTTCATGATAATCATTTTCCATGAATTACAATTAATAAATAGATTGTAGTGGATGATTTTTGTATCAATACGAGTTCATTATGATAAGGATTAGGTTTCCCTCATCAGTTTAAAAAATTTTAAAAGTATCACATGATCATTTATTTTCTACATTCTCCCTTGCATGTGATCATTTCTTATTGGGTAGAAGGTAAATTGATCCACTTATGTCCAAACCAACCAGAAATGTTTAGAATATTGATGGAGAGGAAAGAACCTAAAGAAGGAATAAATTGGTTTTTTAGGTAAAAATTGGTCAAAAATGATCCCCCCCTGGTGGGTCTACATGATCCTATTAAGAAAATAAATTATTATTATAGTCTAGTTTCCAACTAATTGGATCTATAGTTCTATAGAAATTGAAATCAGAGAAAAAATTCTATCTATTATTGGATATAAATATTTTCCCACAATGATTTTATAATACTTTATGAAGTATAGATTTGAAATTGATGATCCTTAGATAGAGGAAGTTGTTTCCATCCCTATTGAGACCAATCTTGAACTTTCATTAAATACATTAAAAAACAAGAAGAAAAAATATGAAAATAATATTTGGAAGAATTCGATAGAGATAAAATAAGCATCACTAAATGAGGTTGTTCTATGTGGTAAATGTTTTGATAAATCTATTAAAGCTTATTCCATAAGTGAATCAATTCACTATAGTTATGATGAAGATGATTTTGATAGGTCATAGAGTGAATTTTATTTTTAAATTAAATATTATTTAAATAAGTCCCCTCTTTAATTAATTATATATATATATATATTATAATATTAAAAAAATAATTGATGAAAATATATATCTTGAAGAAGATGATTATTTTATGTATAATACACTGGGAAATAAAGTGTGATGTTTCAACCCTTTTATGAAGCTTGTGAATATCAATGAATAAACACCCACACTTAACAATGAAAGAGTTTCATTATTTATTGAAGAATTTAAAAGAGTTCATTTTAAATATGAGGTATTTTTAGAATGTTTTTAAAGATTTGATCCCTGCTTTTGAGTAATTTAGAAAGGAATATATAAATGTAAAATATGATTATTTGTATGTAAAGTAAATGAAAAAAAGGAGATATATTATTCATTATAATATAAAAAATTAGATTCATGAGGATAAGTTGAAAAATATAAATAAATATTATGACGAAAGGGTAAATTATCTTGAATATAAGAGATATATTATCAATAAGAAATGTCTAGATATGGATGGTAAGATAACAAATTTTAAAAATTCTTCATGAAGAATCTATATAATTTGTTGGATGAAGACTTTCTACCACAATATTTTTGATAATCTTATCACCTATAACAATATTCAAAATACAAAAAAAAACAAAGGATATGAATCATCTCTTAATAATCACTCAAAGAATGGGATGCTTCTTCTTCTCTCCTAGTTCTAAAGGTAGTAAATAATTCCACCTATATTCCCACTATCCTTCATGTTGACCAATGGATTCGATGGTTTCCTCACAATACAGGGTTCAAGATTAATATGAATGGGTCATGTAGATTTCATATCATGATGGGATGTGGTCTAATTCATGAAAGAAAAGGGTTAGTGGTCACCTCCTTCATGGATTACTTCAGGTATGGTGACTCCTTGCAGGTTGAAGTGCATGTGGTGGTTGATGGTTTAGATTAAGGCATCATAAACATTTTTAGGATTGTAGTTTGGAGAAACATTAGATAGTGATTTACACCTCCTTGTGAGGGATCAACCCCATCCCCTGGTCAGTCACTTATCATATCCATAAATCCAAGATTCTTCATTGTGGATAGCTGAATATCACTCACACCTGGTGAGGGAATAAATCAGCTGATTATCGTGCTTCCAAAGCTACTGTGTATAACTTTTTCCCCTTCCTCTGTAACTTGGGGCCCTTCTCTCAAGAGGGGATTATTTTTTTTCAAAGATTCTATCAAGTTTCATTTCTATAAGCCCCCTTAGCTTTCATATCCTTTTATTCCCTAGTTTAGGACCAGTCTCTCTTTTTAATAAATAAAAAATGATGATGATGATCAACTAAATATACTTATTTATAGTTGAGAACTAAAAAAATAATGGAAAAAAAGAATATTGAGACATCTAAAAATAATTAAAGGGTATATGTAATCATGTCCAAGAAACTTTTACCACCAAACGGAGCCCCAATGTATAACATTACAACCCAAATATAGAAATCATGTAAATTTGGAAATATTACATTCACAATAAAAAAGAACAAGATTAATAGGGATATTTTGGTGTTTTTGAAAGTTTGGGAATAGTTATATAGATTGATAACTCAATTTATTAGCCTATTTAAATCATATAATTCCATAAGTAAATGTAGTATATATAAAACAATGTGGAAAATTATAAAATAAAAAAATCATATAAAAAGAACAATCTGCCTTTGAGAAACAAAATTAATATTTTTTACAACCTCTATGAATTTTATAAGATATATAGCTATGTTGAATTTTTATATGTTCAAATCCAATATAATTCTTATATTTTTTATTGTATAAGTATACAACAACAATTAAAGAAACAAAGAAACATATGTATGTCTACCTTGGTAAAGAACCAGAAGAAATCAGTGAAGAAATCACACCTAAGAAGTTAATGAAGAAACCTGGTCATGATTTCAAACCATTATTAATGAAATTATCATACTATAGTAATAAAGTCTATATAATGGGTCATTTAATTATGTCTATGAAACTCAAGAATAAATTATGAAATAAAATATAGTTAATTCTAGAAAGATATAGACGAATTGGAAAGGTTATTGACACTCTAAATGAAGAGGTTAAGAGGTTTCCCAAAATGGGTGAATCTAAGGTTGATAACGAGGCATTTGGAAGTATTTAAAAGAAAATACGCATCGTTTTCAAATTCACTAATATTTTTTCTAAATAAATGTGTGGAAATAGAGAGAACTATTGACTTCAAGTACTAATAAAGATATTAAAAATTATTTTTCTCAAAAAAAGAATATTGATCATGTAAAGAATGAGTGATTCACAATATTTCATGCATAGTATGAAAATGAAGAAATTTGTAGCAATATGAAATGAATCAAATTTAACTAGATACTAATGTTGAGAAACCTATTCTATCTTGGAATAAAATTGAAATAAAAAAGAATTCTATACTACCAAAATAATTTAATATCTGGAAATCCAAATATAGAGAAAGAATGTAGAGTTAAAGACATTCTAGACCTTCAAAAAAGGACATTATAACTTAATAAATATTTCCCATCCATGTTGATCAAATTGAATAAAAAATAAAAGTCAACCTTCTTCCTAAATAGTGTTGTACATGCGTTATTAAAGAGGGAATTAAAAGTGAAATTTTAAGAATAGAGAAATTGTGAGAGTTTTAATATCTAGACTCTTGGAGAGATAATTCAACATAGATATCCCAATTTGAATTTAACTCTCAATTGGTACCACACATATCAAACGATAAAATATATAATTTAAAATCATCTATAAATAAAAATATTTAAAATAATCCCCCGAGGTGGTTGTTAGAATTTCTATATGCCAAAATTTAATCTAATTACATGAATCTAGAATTTCTAATAGATTTGATGAAATTGAAGAGATATGAATGATTTTAATTCTTTTTTCATTATTTAAACTCCAATACATTATGTTTCTAAATGGGCTTATTATCTAACAAAATGGTACAGCACAACCTTACACTTGAACATTTTTATGAGTGTGTTCATGTGAGTGTGGGTTTATAAAAAAACATCAAAATATATTTCAAAATCCAATTGAGAAAGAATTTTTAAAGTGGATTAACAGTTATATTTTTAAATATACATGTTTTTTTCAAAATATCCATCCTTTTTTTATACATAAATATATCCAAAGCAGACATAGACTTTTTTGTGGATGGAACTTTGCTAAGAATAATGTGGTATCACCCATCTCTGATAAATTAATGGAGAACATGGAAAGAGAAATGTGAATGGATAGAAGATGTGTTTATATAATAAATGATGGTAATACATTCCATAAAATTTTAATAAATGGGAGAATATTTTTTCCTCTATTTCATTTATTTATATTAAAGGGGTGAAGATACACATTGACTCTATATGAAAAATTTTAAATTTCCAACAAATCAAAAAGGGGAGATTGAAGTTACCTTGGATGTTGGAAGATAAATTTATGTCTGTTTGAAATTAGTGGTAGTCTACGTATATTATAGTCCTTCATTTAACATACAAAGGTATAAGTGTATTATGTTGGAAAAGGAATGTGAAGAGACAACCCATGTAATCTGGTTAAATAAGTTTCAAGAGTTGGTTGCCATGTGTGACAAAAATTAAATGAGTCGATTAAAAAGTTGGTTATTATTAAAAACTAGTACCATTCAGTTTGAATTCACTATCTAGAATGGTGAGAAAATTTTGATAATTCTAAATATTTTTTGGAAGATATTTTATACACAATCTCCATATAAAATATTTTATTACTATTATTTGTTAGTCATGTTTATTTTTTTAGAGAGATATAAAATACGTTTTATGGAACATAATTGGATTTAATAGAGTATTTTTCACCAAATTTATTTATAAAATACATTTGATGAAATTTTGAGGAGTTTTGGGATGTTCTAAAGTCATTTGAAATGGTTGGGACATGATTTGAAAAATTTTGTAATCTATAAGTCTTGCAATTTTGAAAAGGTCTAGATATATATAAGCATCATATATGTCCAATATAAGAATCATCCAATGATGAATAAGGATACAACTAAAATATTTAAGAATAATATATATGTGTTTATGAATGAATCCATGTTTAAATAAGGATGAAACCTCTGTATAAATATTAATCCCTCTGTCATCATCCAAACTCCTCTGGCCATGAAATTGATCATCTAACCCCATTGATATCCTAAAACACCTTCATTTCCTAACATGTAAACCATATTATATTACCCATTAATATCACTTATTAAAAAAATTATTTCCCCACAGGAAAACACATGTTCTTTTTGTGTACCTTTTCTTCACACAGACACACCTTAAGAAACTTCCTAAGAGGTTTCCCATCCCAACAATACTCCAGGACAAGCCCCATATAACTACAAAGTTCTAATATTTAAGGCTCCCTAAAATAATGATGAAACATTTTCACATGGATAGTAATATTTATCCTTTTTATTCTAGCTTTTCTAGAGGTGTTATAATCCCCCCACCCAATTAAAGAACAACCCCCTCATTGTGGACCCCACGTCTCAAACCTAGGCAATGCCTCTACACTTACAGATGGGTATTATCTATGATACTATTTTTCATGACATGAAATCCTCAATCCATAAACCTTATCATATGAACCCATGGGTATCCTATAATACCTTGGTTTCCTTCAAAGCACAAAACAGGATATTACCCACCAAGTTTATTTATTATACTAATGATTATCCCCATAAGACAACACATGTAATTTATTATGAATTTTCCTCACTCACACACAACTTTAGAAATATAAATTAATTTAACTCATCCTAACACTACTATAGTACAATTTTCACTTAACTATGGATTTATATTCAAATAATATCTTGAGAAGAAAGGTGTTCCTTACTGACAAGGGTAATAACATTTAGCATTTTTAGTATCACTTTTCCAGGGGTGTTACACTTTGAGCTGCATTATAATCATAAAATCCTTTATAAACATTCAAATTTATCTATGAAAATCTGACTCAAGTATATATAATGATTATTTACATATTTTTAACCATAAATACTTCATGATTTTTTTATATAGAAATATAGAGTTTCCAGATTTAAGAATCTAAAGATGAAATTAAATTTTTATGGCCCCATAATTTTTCTAAAGTATTATAATCATCATAAACATCAAAATGGGATTGTGATTCATCCCTTAAATTATAATAATTGTTCATTAATCGATTTATAAAAATATTAATTCAAGAAAATAATTTAAGATATCACTGAAATTATAAAAATTGAGTTCCCAAAATTTAAAATTTTTATAAAAATGGTATTTGAAGATTCTAGAGTTGTGAAATAATGATTAAAAACTATTGAAGCTAATTTTTTCCATGATCCAATCTTGAGATGTATTTTGATAGAGAATAATAGGGATAAGATAATTGATCTATGTTATATATAATTTCAAACACTAATTTTTTAAATTCAATAGATTGGACAAATTCAACAAGAAATTTTAAGATGCTCGGTGCTAAAAATCCGATGATTAAATATCACAAAGTGAATTTTAATTCAAGAAAAATTAGAAGATTGGAAGGTGTAGTTAGATGAAAGTTAGTGTATGTAGATTAAATATAAATCTATATAGATTATTTAGAAATATCTCATGATATAGATGAAAAGAGGAAAGCCAGAATTATTAATGTATGTTATTAACACCCTTGGAAGAAGGATTTATTTTTTATCTTCATGACTGATCCATGAGTTGTGAACTCTAAAATAAATAGAAGAAAAATAAATGAGGATATCCACACAACCTGGTACATTTTAATTTTATATATCCCTATAAGAATATTAAATGTGGATATTTTATTGAAGAATTTATAGAAGGATAAGGAACTATAGCCTATTAAATATGAAGGGGATAACATATTTGGATGAATTCAAAATATGATATGAAAATAAAAAAAAGTACTTATGGTATTTTACTATAGTTTCCCATTTTTTTGTATTGAAAATAAAATATATGTAAATTATTGGTTTCTTCTTGAAATCTAATTTAATTAACATATACATATTTATATTTATGGTAATTTTTGAATACACTATAAAAAATGTTTATCCACCTATATAATTCATTGATAAATGAGATAAAGAGAGAGAAGGTGTGATATATGCTAAAATGGGGATAACTAAGTTGGCTGATTGAAAATAATCTCTCTTGAAGAATAATTTAAGTAGTATATATAAACTAAAAACTCTCTCTCGGAAGAACAACTAGGTGAATCCATTTCTTGATGTGGAGTGGAAGAAGATAAATTGGACTAAGTTGGTGATATATTGAGAGAGTATTATGGGTTTAAAACAAAGAGAAGAAGAGTCTTTGAGTGAGTTGACTTATTCTACTAGGAAGATTTAATTGAGTGAGAAAATAAAGACTAAGAAAGTAAAACAAATAGTAATTCCTATATAAAATCGATAGGTATTTTAGTTTCTTGAAGTAATGATTTGATAGCTTCTATAAATATATTCTAAATAAGTTATAGAATCATTGAAAAAGAACCAGATAATTTCTTGTATTCATTATTTAATATATATTTATAACAATAATTTGAATAATATAAGGTGAGTAAGTATGTCTATTATTTATATGTAGTGATATTTTGTGCATTAGTGATGTCCTATGTTAAGCAGAAGGATTTTGTAGAAGAGCTATTGAGATGCTAGTACAATGATGTTGTGTGATACTTTACTGGTTTTCATGGGTAATATTTTGAAACATCATATGTAATACAGAAAAAAAAATTCAGGATAATAAATATCCTCTCATTTAAATTTATAAAAATATATAGAGGAGAATATTTATCAAAACTATAATTCAACATAGTAATGAGTAGGTTTCCCACATCAAGGATAAACATTGTAAAAATAATGTCTATAAATTTATTATTTTTATTAATCATTGTATATGGTTGTGGTTTATTAGTTAAATTATAAAAAGATACATTTGTGTCCAAACCCACCAAAAAGGTTCCAAATACTAAAGGGTTTGAAATAACATAAAAATGAATAAATTATTTTTTTTCATAAAAATTGGTAACAACATATTCACCACCTCACCCATTGAGTGTGCATTAATTATCTTACTAGTACTATCTGTTTATTAAATACATAAATGGATTTATATAAATCTAATACCTCATCATAATTATTCATTTCCAAAAACACTTATGGATGATTTATATAAACATTATTCAAATATTTTCCATTTTGGAAGATGGTCTTGACACCTATTTTCTAAAATACATGGTCATAGATTATTTTTGAGAGAAGTTTAATTCGAAATGTATTTTTGAATGATTAATGGTAGATAAAAATATTATATTATCCTTATATATCATTTTATACCTCAATTAACCCATTATTCATTATAGCATCCAACTTTACCATCCATACCTAGTTTCTTCTTGAATACCCACACATGGATTTACATAATCTAGAGAAATCACCAAATATTCAAAATTATTTTGGTAAATAGAATCTATTTTTAAATTCTTATAAACATTATAATTTTTGAATATTTTTATTCAATACTTCCTTAAATAATTCATTATTATTATAGTATAATATATCATCTAACATGGTGACTATAAATTAACCTGTAGATTTATCATACTATCTTGAAAGAGTAGTTCTTCTCAATTGTATAAATATTTTCGATCAATTTACTAACACACATTAATATCAAGGGTTTTTATATACTATATATATTTTATGATATTAAACTATGACATAGATCGTGTTTTTTAATGTAATTTTGTTAGCTTTAATAAACGGTTCTAATTAAAAAAAATGAAGTTGTGACATAATAGTTTCCTTTCAAATTATAACTTATATGACATCCATTTATCAATATAATTGGTATATGGTAATGTTTTAACAAATCAATTTATGAAAAATATATTTAAATGATTTATGGATGATATTCATTAATTATAAGACTCGTCATAAATTCTTCATTTAGTACCATCACAACTATGATGTGTATAAGGTGATTTTATTTTAAGAAATTCATCACTCTAAATTTATATGATCAATGAATTCCTGGTTAAGATATTCTACAACTATGTCATTTAGAATATCTTATATCTTTAAACAATTATATTCATCACTTCCACTTTATATTATTTAAAACTGTTAATAGAATCTAATATAGTATATGAATTTACTTCTCGATTTTGTTTATAATAGCTCACATGTATCTCATTGAACTAATTCTAGAATATTTAAGGATTCAAAAACTTTAACCAATAATGGTTTATTTATAAAAAAATGAAATAATTTTGTATATAAAAATACTTAATTCTTTTAAATCTATAGAGAATAATCACCCTTCTATGTATATCCATGACAATCATGTTTAATTTTAGATGATGGAGAATTATTTTTCCAAAAAAAAAGGTATTATTATAATCTTATAATTTTATATTCATCTTTAAATAATGATATTAGAAATATGTGATTCAAGTTTTATCAAATTATTAATTAAGTATGAAATAAAAACATTTATTTCAAACATGAAACAATGTCTCATTATTTTTAAAACTGGAGATTGAGATAAATGTTTTAGTGACACATATTAAAAAATAATAGTATAATGAGAATAAATCCACTTAAAAATGAGAATTTGTGATCTTATTTTAGCTTAATTATGAATCACCCTCTTTCAACTACTTATAATTTTCACCATAATTATTTTAATCTTTTTGAACTTCCTTCATTCTTGTATTTGGATAAAAATGTGTGAATTTCATATTTAATTTAATATCCATGTAGTAAAATAGTAATATTACATGCAATGATGAAAATAAGTTAAGTATATGATTCTTATTATTTCTTATTTTATTCATTATAGTCCCTCTTCTAGTGACCTCTTGACACATATGAAGTAGATAGCCAAATGTTAATTTCATTTGAATCATTAACCACTTGCATGGATATTTCTAAAGTTATTTTTTCAAGAATTGTCACAGTTTTTATATGGTGATTATTTTCTTTTTATTCAAAAAATTAAATCAGATTATAGTATTCTATCTTATTTATTGATTAGATCATAATAAATTGATTTTATTAGTCTCACTCTATTTTTTTCAAATCCTAAATCCATCATATTTGGATTTTGGATAACCTATAACTTGTAAATTATAATGTTAAGTATCTATATTTCCCTTCAAATAACCCAAACTATGCCCATAAAAATTACACAAAAGTATTTAGGTAGACTTTTCTAACCATATATGTTAACTCAATTTTCCTTAATCTATGGAGTGGAATCCCTAATATGAAAATCCTATACTCATATTTCCTCAATTCTTACCTCTAAATTATGTTATATAAACAATGACTCTTATCATTATTACTAATTTAGTTAATTCATCCCATTAACATTTTTAAGACTCATAGATAATTAAAAACAATCATCGACTATGGGTTGACCAAAACTTTTAATATGGTTGCATCTTAAATTTGAAGATGGGATACATTATCTGGATTAATATTTTTTTGAGTTATTTTTTTTAATATATGCATAAATATTCTATAATTATCCAAATAAACTAGTCATCATATAAATAAATAAATAAATAAAAATTAACTAGAAACTAGAAAAAATGTTATATGACCATGAAAATTTATTTACTAGTTGGTTTATCAAGTTTATATAAACCAATATCAACCAAAATAGTAATATATCATTGAGCACATACTCACCTTGTGATGTAGAATTTCTCCATTCTCTAATGTATCTCCTACATAGGTTTTACCTTAGCATGTATCTTGAACCATCTCCTCTTGATGTGAGCTACATCCATTATAAATGTTTACTCACTCATATGTTAGGGACATGAGGTGTTTAGGGTTAAATAAAATATACATTGTATATGTAGTTAACAACATAATAAAGGAGTGATGAATGATTCATATATCATTATATTTAATTTCAAAATAGATTTATCAAATAGAAACTCATTAAATAATTTACTACAAAAAAAATATCCAACAAATTCACAAATTATTAAAGGTTATTATCAATCTAAACATGAAAAAACTAAGCATTTGAACTACATTAAATTAATTTAAATCATTTTAAATAAGATAAATTTATGATAATTAATTTATTAATCTACTAATTAATCAATTAAATCTTTATCTTAATATTTTATCCAATAATCCTTCAAAAACTACAACATTCCCATGTTGTTTTATTTTTAATAAATTAAATACATAATAATAATAACATAAAATAATTAATTTCATGATGTGTATTGAAGTGTGAATATAGTGGGTTCTATTCTCTACAATACTGAATTTATTAATGGAATATAATATATACCTGACATGTACTCATAAGGTGATATGATGTTTACCTTTATCTGTCATATTATATACATTTCTAAAATTTAATACTTACATGACATGTTCTTTCACTTGAAAAAACATGTTAATTAATCTCTATACAATCCTTTTTATGTACTTTTTACTTACACGATATGTATTCCCATGTGAAACATCATGATATCCATGATGTTTTGTTCCATGGATCAAGTCACACAGTCCGAACAGTGCATATAACCAGATAACATGCCATAAATATATGGTTCATGCACTACTGGAGATTCTTGTTAAGTATTTAATGTACATGGAGATCATTACTTGTCATTTTGTTTCAAGATTAGGTGAATAATAATTAAAAACTATTTTTATCTACATGACATTCTGAAAATTGATCATCATCTACCCAATGTGGAATGAAGCTAGTCACATAATGTATACAACCTATTTTAGAATGTGTAATTTATGTATCACATAAATTATATTATTGATGACCCACATTAAACGCTTATCTCTATGAGTACCTTGTGTGAGTTTTCACATGTTATATATCATGTACAACATTTTACACATCGTATAATTGATCATATAATGATTCACTGTTTTATTTCACCCTTATACCAAGGTATTAAACTGGTTTGAATTGAAAATTACATGTATAATAACAAATTTCACTCTATGTTTGATTCAATTATTTTGTGCTTAAAACATTTAAAAAACTAAATGTTACTTGTTTTGATAATTATATTGTAGGTGGAGGTGATTTGGAGGGCCCATGATGAAGTGGGAAAAATGGGCCAAAATTGCATGGGTCTATGAAGACCTGTCCACTATTGTGCCTGTTTATAAACTTCTGTGCATCCAAATGGGATCCAATTTTGTGTAATGGTCCAAATTTTAATGGGATATAACTCTTATGAAGTAACCCAAGACCAATTATGCCATCAAGGGGCTCAACCGACCTGATCTGTCAAGAACACCAAATTTGTGCGAAGTCAAAAGTAGCATTCGGTAATCTATCCATATCTCCAGATCCACTTGTCCAATTAATTCCAAACTTTTGATGGATATATTCAGTAAGTGGGGCTACAACTTTTCATTTTTTTTTAAAAGATATATTCGATTGTCTATTGGCCAAAACGTGTGGTACAATTGTCTTGAAGAAATCTATGTGCCTTATACCACCTTTCAATTTTACTATAAAATGGAACATTGGGCTCCCCATTTGGGAGTTAAAACCAGAGGAAAGGTGATGAAATTTTGGAGTCCCAAATGAGTCCTCCCACAAATATTTCAAGATATAGAGGCTATGGAAAGTTCTACCTCAATATCTTTCTCTTCCTCCTCTCTCATGGGTTTCTAAACCCCTTGTGATCACCTGGGGAGGAACATGATGTAATCCCGAGCTTCATGTTTGTATTATTTTGAATGATCTTTTCATTTCTAGGTTGTATTTTGTTTTTCCTCATCCCCTATTTTAATTTAATTGAGGTATATACTAGTATGTTATTCTCAATCTCAAATGATCATGTTTGGTCGTACCCTTTCATGTGATGTTTCACACACCGTTCATCCCTTTTTCATCCCTCATTAAATTGTGGTGTTTGTGTGGTTCATATTGGTCAATTGAACTCACATAAGAAGTATAAAAAACATGTTAATTTATGTCATGGTATCACAAATAAATAACATAAAAACCTTGATATCATATCCAGTTCATCGTGTGTTGCCTTAGTGAGTTTCGATTATGAATACGAACACAAATCACCCAATCATCGGTGGTGTCTGGCGAATCATTGTGTGTTTTAGACTGAACTCTATGAGGTATCCTAGTATAAATTCAGTAAAATTCTGGTTATATAAGTTACAGACTAGGGATTAAAAGATCATAACCCTATATCATGAAGCGATGAATGATGAACATCATGAGAGTACCCCGGGTTGATCACGCTTAATTAATTCTATTAATTTCTACTTTGTTTTATCATGTTCATTTTCTATTTTCATATTTAATCATAAAACCACAAAGTTTTTAAAAAACCTCATTCCCCTTATACTTTCATAATCAAATCACACTTTTTAAATTAATTATCTAAGGCTCCTTTGAGAAAAGACCTAGGGTTCCTGCTATACAGTAGAAATTCTAATCAACATTAAACAACTAATTTGACGTGCTCGACAATGCGATCAATAATAAACTTACTTCCACCCACACAACATGCCTAAAGTATCAAAATGTATCCTTCATGGGTTATAACATGTTTAAATGTTTTTACAACTAGACACATGTTGTTTAATTCACATCTAGCTATTTCACTCAGCTATCAGTCAATATGAAACATATAAGGATGTTGTGAAGTTGACCATATGACATGAACTGATTTATGACATGTAAAAATCAGGTTGGATTGCAACACATACAAGCCAGTTACATGTATTATAATCTTTTTCAAACCACGTTCCACATTGGTAATCAATATACAGCATGCAATGACGCTGCATACCGATCTACATGATTTGTTTCGAATTACATGAATCTCACTTTGGGTGATTGGCCATGGGTGCATGATGTGTAATTTACCATTAAATATCGATATCTATTTTAGGTAGCTAATAATATTAAAACCTCCTAATGATATTTCCAATAAATCTTAATGTGTTCTTAACCTGATCATAGACACAAAAACTTGATGAACATGTTGTCTTGATTATTATTTTAAGAAACAAAATATCAAAATTAAAAACATGAAAACAAATGAAAAATTAAATAAAACAAATAATAAATAATTATAAATTTTAATATGGAATATTTTATTCCATTTAAAGGTTCCAGGGCATAAAAATGCCATTTTCCAATTCCCAAATTTGATATATCATTAGTTTTAATTATTAATATCCAAATAAATTAGTGAAATAATCCCAATAATATCATATATAGGGTCTTTCAAATTTAATTTATAAATAATTTAAAACAATAATTATGATAGCTCAAGATTTTAAACAAAAATATTACATCTATTTAGATTAATATTAAATACATAACAATACAATACATTCCATAACTATAATGGTTTAGAGTCTTTGGTGACTATATATAAAATATTCTTATTTTATGATTGATCTTCAACATCCCCCAGAAATATCATCCACAACTATAATTTTAGGTTACATCCACCATTTAACATTGTGGTAATATATTAAGAAACCATGGCTATAGGTAATATCCAAGGTTTGGTAGGTCATGGCTCTAATTGGCATGGAAATAAGTCCACAACTATAGCCATGGTTGGAAACTGTGTATATAGATCCATCCACATCGAATTATAGCCACGGTTGAAAACTATGGCTACAAACCTATAGCCACAGTTTAAAATAGTGGTATTAGGTCTTAGCCATGGTTTGAAATAGTTGAAGTAGGTCTTATCCACAGTTTAAAACTACGGCTATATCCTACGAAAATTATAAAGAAATATTTATTCGAAAATCCTAATATAAGGTAAATACTAAAAATACCCCAAACCTCTACTATACGACCCAAGATTCTAATACAATGTTGATACTAAAAAATTATATTGTTGAATGATTATGTATTATCAATAAAAGATTAAAAATGGAGAAAAAACAATAGTTTGGAGTAGACCCAACACCCAAACCATAGCACCGAGACACCACCAAGGCCACCCCAAAAAACTAGAAGCCTTACACCTGAGTAGCCTTCACACAAAGGTCATGAAAGCAGTATTCCTCCTGGAAACATTACAGCACTGCACCAGAAGCTCGAATAGCATACAGTGAAACCCCCCGAATTAGAAAAACATCAACTACCCCATCGAATGCACCAACACCAAGAATCCACACAATCCAAACAATCTGTACAACCAATGAAATATATTTTCCTAACATTAACACCACCCCATTAGAACTTCACTGCTAAATCCATCACCTAGGAAACCCAACCACCATCCTATTACACCAATATCTAAAGCACATCCCATCCAACTGCACTAAAAACAGTATAACCAAGTAAAGTAATTAGCCTACATAGCCCCCGTCATGGAAAATAGGCCTCCAAATAGAACAAGAAATAAACACCTTGGTCAAATCGAGCCTATAGCCCAACCCCTACAAATAGAACCCAAGTAGAAAACATCCCAGGAACAAGGACACAACGTTACTTAAACCAAGAAGACAAAAAATAGGCAACCCACCTGCAAGCAACCGGCCCTGCACAAGGACCCCCAGTAAAAGACACCAAACAAAATTAGTAGCTCAAAAAAACCTCAAAAACTATAAAATAATAGTAGAAGAACCAAAAAAATCTCATCACCAAAACATCCAGAACACCACAACCAACTAACCAAGAAGAAACCCAAACTAGCAGACTGACAAAAGAAAATATCCCTGAAGGTTACCTCTTTGAACCAAAATATGTTTAAAAATTATTATTAGGAAAAGGTTTACTAGGGGAAATCCTAGATCAAATTATCAGTTAAATAGAAACTCCTGACATGTAACTAACACTTAATATGAAGACAATAAATTAGAAATGGAAGATTAATGAGAGAAACTTCCAAGTCAAAGTTGGATAAACACATCACATGAAACTGAACTGAAAGATAAAGTACCACATAATATAGTTTGTATTCTCCATGATAGTAGTTACTATATCCCCATATACATATTTTAGATCCTTCATACCCTTGGCCCCATATAATCTAGCATGTTTCATCACCAACTCGGTGTAATTCACTTAATAAAATAAAAAGTAGACCTATGATTTTATTCTATATAAATCATCATTCAACAAAAATAATTTACATTTTACAAAATTATAAGATAATCATATGTAATACATGGTAATAATATTACGGTTTCTAAAATTTAAAAAAAATCATTAATACAAATAGAACATAGGTTATAAAACATCATTCTTTTTTAGATACATTAGATATAGGTGAAACCACTTCTATGTTATGTGGGATGTTCATTTTATTGGTCTTCTAATACCTATCCAAAAACTACTCTAGCTATTTAATGAGCGTTAATTAGGGTTTATTAATAAAATTATAGGTAATAGACTATGTATACTATGTTTCATAAACAATACATACTCAGTACAACTTCTCATAAATATAAACTCCAAACATGTAACTATATGTAACATCCTAGGTAAATAAAGAGTAAGACATTTTTATATTTATTAAGATTTATGAATTAAATATTAATTTTACTTTGAAGGGGATTATATTTTCAAAGGCGTACCTGATACACAACAATGGGTTTCTTTTAAATCTTACGTTGCACACAATATAAAGTTATACTGAAAATAATAATATAATATTATTATTTTAAATGGTAGTTAGCACGTAGTCGTTGTATTGACGGAAAGGAAGAGAACTAACTAAAATATGATTATACAAGTTTTTTAAATATATTTACATTTATCCAATAAAGTTTTTAGGCTTAAAATAAGAAAGGATTCGATTTTCATCACAAATAGTCTAGTATTATTTAAAAGGTTGATTTACCACCTTCTGATAGAGATCCATTTTTAAATATAGTTTTTTTCACTTTTATTTGTTCTATTTGAAAAAATTAAATTCTTATTTATAATTTAGACATCAAAAATTTACTTTGGATAAAAGTTTAGTATTTTTCTGAAAAAGTTCATTTTTAATGAGTAGTGAAAAATGCTTAATTCTAATTCAAAACTTCCTTTTAATATAATTAATTTATAAGGTTGGATTATTATTTAATTTGTTTTTTATGTTTAATTATATTATATTTTTACCATTTAATCAAATTTTGGTCATTGGAAATAATTTCACTTTGAAATTGCACAAAAACAAGTGTCAATCTTTTGGTAGTTATTATTTCTTAAAAACACGCTTTTTGATTTGAAAACGGGAATTAATTATAAATTAATTAATGAAACTTCTATGTTTTTAATTTGGTAAAATAGACATAATTTTTGAATTCATAATATCAAATATATAATAGGATGAATTTTTGTAATTTTTCTGAAAACCTTCAATTTTTGATGAATAGTGAAAAATTCAACTTAGTAGTTAAAAACAGACTTTTTCATTTAAATTAAATTTTACCGCTTCTGTGAATTGAATTTAAAAAATTATATATACATTTTTTTCATCATTAAGTAAAATTTGGTTCAATGAGATAAAAATAATTTTTGTTTAATAGTAACATTTGACTTTTGTTTACCACGGTTAAAGGTAAATAGGGTAATTCAAGGTAAACAAAATATATTATAATAACATAAAATTACCTTAAAACTTGTACTAACCTTATTTGATGAGTCATGGACGAAAAATAAAATCCTTGTGTAGAACGTTTGGCCTTTGGAAGCCACTTGGGTAAGATAATTACAATAATAACTTTTTATTATTAATAAAAATAAAAATATCATAAACATGTATTATTTTGATAAAGAAATTTTAATGTGGGATAATATAATTGATATATTTAACAATAAATAGTCATTATAAATATAAAAATATTTCCTACATCATGGTATTTTATTTATAATATTTATCCATCATATAAATAAATTTATTTACGACACAATGGTGATGTAATGATTACCTCATTAATGAATATTTTAACTAAATGAGATTATAAATGTTAAAATAAATTTATTTTGAATCTATTTATCCCATCCACAAATTTTAAAGATGATTATGTCTTGATATATTTTAATTAATGAAGTTTTTCTAAATAATAAAGTTGATTTCTATTTTTAAAAAGTCATAATATGAATAGTATAAAAATTGTCATTTGGTGTTTTTCAATCAATAAATATTTTATTAAATGATAAAATAGTCCTAAAAATCTAATATTTTTCCAAATGACATATATGATGCTTAAAATTTCATTAATGATCCATTTTGTGTCTCTTTTCCTTTTATATTAAATAAAGTAACCATATAGTATGAATATATAAGAGGACATGGTAAGAGTAAAATTAGTTAACTAAGGGTTAAAGCTAAATCATAAGGTTAAATTTGAAACCAAAACGTGTATAAAACATATTTTTTTAGATTATTTCTAATAATAGTCATATTATATTTTAATTTAATAAGTTTGGGACCTTTTGAAACCGAAATTTAGTTTATAATAAAATAATATTTTCAAACCTTCCTAAAGAGCCCCTCCTCTCCATTATAAAAAAGACATAACTTCTAACCCATTATTCACACCTATAAAGCCCTGTGGATCATCCAAACTATACCAAATTAATCTCCCTATATCCCTATATTTCTCATAGATACCTTCACTTGGGAAAAAGGCACTTCAAGAAATCCTTTTTGGTTCAAACCAAAGGGAGTTACCCGATTTTATAGTAACGTCTTCCCTAAAGTTCTCTTCTTTTATTTTACTTCTCTGACCCCCTAAACTCTTTTTATTATATTATTTTATAAAAACACCAGTATCCTAAATAAACAGGGTTGTTTTATGAAAATTATTTGAGTTACACTTACACACACCTTCATCTAATGGATAGGAACATATTTTTTTGTGGACGGCGAGGTACTGCCTCACGAAACGATGATTGTTCAATCTTCTCCAACCACCTCTTATGGAGGCCATTAAGATGGAACTATATATATATGTGATATATGTTATATCTAAAATCATTTTGTGCTTATTTATTTTTCATTTATATCATACCTTTATGGTTTCCACAATGGGTAAATGTGATAATTTCATTTGGGGAAGTGCGGACTACCGCCCCCTCAAAGTGATATGACTCATCCATGCCATAGGTGGAACTTATAAAGGATAAAATTAATGAAATTATATATGATATTGTACTGGAATTATAATATACCTATGTATCATTAATTTTTCATTCCATTAAAATATGAAATAGAAATTAAAGTAGAGTTCATGTGTACGTACGGCTAACTGTCTCCATAAATGGTGCATTTCATTTCTTACTTCCAAATGTTATGTAATAATATAAATAAATATATATACTGGATATATATGATATATATGATATATAGATCATTAATATCATTCTGTAGATATTGTAATTTTTACCACACGGACAACTTGTAATTATAAGAAGCTCATTTTTGACTCAAGTACCAAATATCGACAAAACGACCATTTATAACTTAAATGATTATATTATGTTTATAAAATGGTAATAAGTGATATAAATGGAATATAAAAACTGAAAACTGTTCTTGATAAAGTATAAATTAACTTTCGTTTATTATTCAAGATATTAAAGAATGAACGGGTCAAGTTGGACAAGAGATAAGGGACTTCGTCTCAATCTCCTTTCACTGAGGACTATTTTTGATTTATACACAACTACCTTTTATTTGGTGTATAAAACCTGTTGAATTTTAATTTCATTCTAAGGGAATCTTTTTATATGAATATTTTTAACTAAATAACCAAAAGGAATGTTTCTTTTTAACGTAAGTGGTGATAACGACCTTTTCCTCCACCGCGATTATTATTTGATCGTTGGCTTCATTAACAAGCCATAGTTTTTTTAAAGGAAAATAAATATCATATACCCTTTTTTATGTATTTTGGAATTGAAAATGGTTTTGAGAAAACATTTATTATTTCATTATCTTTAAATGATATATTGTTAATGAAATGTGGAAATTTTATCTTTCCTTTATGCTTGTTTTATGTGTTATGAAAATGTTATGGTTCTTGGGAATGGTTTAGGTATACGGGTGGTTTTGTAATAAACCCAGGGAGGGTGATCCTAAGATAGTTCTCCAATGCATTGGGTAATGTGATGGAGGAAAACATGAATATTTCTCCTAAGAGATTTAGGTATTATACTATGATGGGTATTCAAATTTTACCTCCCTACGTAGGTGTGAAAGCTACAATGTATGTCTGTTATGGATGCCACAAGTTACCATTAATATTTATGTTTTCTCTATGTTATTCATAAATATTATGATTTCATGAGGTATGTTAAAAAGATTTTGTTTTGATAGAAAAATGTTTTCATTATTTATTTTATAACCCTTACTGAGCTTTTTTGGCTCATCTCAAGTTTTGAAATGTTTTTATAGGATTTAAAGATGAATGGGGTCAAGTATGGGATCAAGGAAAATTTATTATGTATAAAACATTGAACTAGACATGACACTTTTTTAAGAGTTTTTATTTTATGAAAAAAATTTAAATTGAGTATAAGTTTCTACTTTGTAATTTTTGAGATGTATTGTAATACTTATGGCCCAATTCTCTATAAATCCAAACCTGAAAATATCCTCAATGTGAATTATACACTTAATTCACTATTATGTAATGTTTAAGGTCGGTGACTTGTAGTTGGTATCAGAGGTTAGTTTAGACAACTTTAGGGATTAGGATTTTTTGTTAGACACATGGTTATTCTCTATGTATACTCTTTAAGTTAAATCCTTATTTTTGTAACTTTTTCTGATCAAGGAATTTTTGTTACAAATGGAAGGAGGAGGATCTCAAACGATGTTCCTATCTCTTCCTGATGACTTTTTTTCAATAATTATTACAAAGTAATGTCAAGATGATTCTGAAACATTTTCTACTCACTTGCAAATAATTTTTTGAGATATCAAACACCTCCACTATACCTCGATATCATCTTGGATCATCGATTGTATTTAATCAAATACTATTTTCACAATATTTTCATATTTTCAAGTAAGGTAAATATTACCATCGAATTTTCAAATATTTTACCCTATCACAATATTTTTAAGCATATTATGATTTTGAAAAAGGTGTTGAATAAGGATAACCTTGAGAAACTTATTTATATTTTCTTTTAAAATATAGTCTCTCAGCACATACTTATGGTATTTTAAAAGGACCATTGATTGAAAGTTTCAACACAAACTCAATTTTAATGTTTTATAAAAATCATCTTTTATCAGATCTTTTAAAATTATATTTCATACATTATTATTTTCAAAAACTATTTTTATGCGAACACCTCTATCTCCCAAGTTGTACAAGGTGTATTTGGAGGAAGGAAGCAAATGATTTTGAAATATTTCTAAATCATTGTTGAAATTCATGGACTATCTATCTACGTGAACAATATGTTGATGAAACCAGGTGGACACCATGATCAATGTACGACTTTATTTCTTTGTGAAGAGTGTTATTTTATAGATGTAAGAATAATTTCAATATATATAGGACTTCATGAATTAAGATATTGGGGTCATTATGAGTTGGGATGAAATTGAGAGGTATAAGACATTCATTGAGGTTAAATGATGTTACGGTTATTTGGGAAGAGTTTACCTCATTTTTTGGGAATGATATAAAATTATATAGTTTTTGAAAAAGGACAACACGCAGACAATGTGACAATCCATCACGTCGGAAAAAGCTGCGGGAATCGAACCCACAACCAATGTGCGATTGAGATTTATCGCCTACCACTGGACTACGTGAAGTCCCTAGTTAGTATGACTTATTATTTTTAGTTAAATTATTTTAGTGATCAATAATAAATTGATTTGGGATCTTATGTTTTATCAAATAGATATCCTTAGTATAGGAAAATGATTTGGTGATTAAGTGGTAAATGTTATTTTGGAAGACGTTCTCTCTTTTGGGAAAATTATATGCTTAAGGGAAATAGAATAGTATGGGATATCATTTGTGGATTAATGGTTTAAATTTTATTTTGGAAAAATCTATGTTTTTATTGTGGACATACGGTGATTTGGGTTATTTCTGAAAATTATTAACCTATCATAGAGAATATGTTATTATGTTAATTACACTTCACTATGAGACATTAAGAGTAGTCAATGTTTTTGGAGATAAATATTAATATTTACTGTGGAAGACAATGTGATTAAATCCTTCTGAGTTTTGGGTATCAATCTTAGTTTGGATTATTTTGAATAATGTTAATGAAAATTATGAATAAAATTGTATTTCTTGAACTTTGGGTACTTTTTGTTTAATTTTAGAGATTAAGATAGTATTTCTTTTTATAAAGGATTATCCTTTGGGGGGATTATATAATCTTATACTAACCATTTTGGTTTTGGTTAATGTCTAAAGACAAGGGAAATATATTGTTCTTCTTATGTGGATTATGTGATTCTCTAGAAGATTTATTTTAGCACTTCATGTGTGACCATTTCATCATATATACTCATAATTTGGAGAAAGGATGAGTTTTTTATAGAAACTTATTAAAGGATGAAACTCTAATTGAAGGTAAGTATATTTCCTTATATTTGTATTCTATGTAGTAAATGAATTACTCAAAATTATGAAAAGGAACTTAATTTAAAAAAAATCAGTTTATGTTTCCTACTTGGTAATCAAAGACCGTTTAACACATCACAAGTTTGTGATTTTATAGTGGTTAACTTTCTCGTAATCATGTTTTCTATCACTCGCCATCAGAACTTGATGGTTTCTTTTCTCTTCCATATCCATGTTTTCCTAAATGGAATCCTATTATGGGTTATCTTGAGTGACCTTTGTACTTCTATTTCTTTCTTTTAAAGTGATAGTTTTATTGACTCTTTTTCCAATGTGGGACTTTCAATGAAGTTTTCAAGCCTTGTTCTAAAATTGTGAGGACGCAATTTCCAAAAGGGGGGAGGATATAACATCCCAGGTAAATAAAAAGTAATACATTTTCAAATTTATTAATATTTGTGAATTAAATATTAATTTTACTTTAAAGGTGATTCTATGTTCAATGGAATACCTGATATGCAACAATGGGTTTCTTTTAAATTTTTCATTGCACACAATGTTGAGTTATACTGAAAAATAATAATATAATTTTATAATTTTAAATGGTAGTTAACACTTAGTCATTGTAGTGGAGGGAATGAATATAAAAAACTAAAATATTATTATACATGTTTATTAATTGTATTTACATTTATCCAATAAATTTTAGGGACTTAAAATAAGAAAGAATTTGATTTTAAGCACAAATAGTCTAGTATTCATTAGAAGGTCAATTTACCGCCTTTTAATGGTGAACCCTTTAAAAATATAGTTTTTGTCAATTTTATATGTTCTATTTGAAAAAATAAAATTCTTAGAATCATGACATCAAAAATTACTTTTGGTAAAATTTTGGTATTTTTCTGATAAAGTTGATTTTTAATGAATAGTGAAAATACTGTATTTTAATTCAAAACTGCATTTTAATCTAATTTATTTTATATTATATTTTCATTGGTTTTAATGTTTAATTGGATTATATTTTTACCATTTAATCCAATTTTTGTCATTGGAAGTAATTTTACCTTGAAATTGGACATAAAAAAGTGACATGCTTTTGATAGTTATTATTTCCTAAAAACACGCTTTTGTTTTGACAATGGGAATTAATTAAAAATTAATTAATTAAACTTCTATGTTTTGAATTTGGTAAAATAGACATAATTTTTTAATTTTTAATATCAAATATAGCTTAGGTTGAATTTTTGATATTTTTCTGAAAACCTTCAATTTTTGATGAATAGTGAAAAATATTACTTAGTAGTTAAAAATTGCCTTTTCATTTAAATGAAATTTCACCACTTATGTGAATTAAATTTAAAAAATACAACATACATGGTTCTCATAATTAAGTAAAATTTGGTTCAATGGGATGAAAATAATTTTTTTGAATAGTAACTTTTGACTATTATTTATCGTGGTTAAATATAAATAGGGTAATTCATGGTAAAAATAATATTAAAATAATATAAAATTACCTTAACACTTGTCATAAACTTATTATATGAGTCATGGCCGACCAATAAAAACCTTGGGTATAACTTTTGGCCTTTTGAAGCCACTTGGATAAGATAATTACATTAATAACTTTTTATTTAAAGTAAAAATAAAAATATCGTAAACATGTATTGTTTTATTAAAAAAAATTAATTTGGGGTTATATAATTGATATATTTGACTATAAATAGTCATTATAAAGATATAAAATTTCCTAAATCATTGTATTTTATTTATAAATTTTTGGCATCAGATAAATAAATTTATTTATGACACAGTGGTGATGTAATGATTACCTCATTAATGAATGTTTTAAATAAATAAGATTATAAATGTAAAAATAAATTTATTTTGAAACTATTTTTTCCATAAACTAATTTTATAGATGAGTATGACTTGATATATTTGAATTAATGATGTTTTTTTGAAATAATAAATTTGGTTTGGATTTTTTAACAAGTCATGATATGAATAGTATTAAAATCGACATAAAAGAGTTTTTAAATCAATCAATATTTTATTAAATGATAATATAGTCCTAAAAATCTATGATTCTTACAAATTACATATATTATGTAAAAAAATTAATTAATGATCTATTTTTTTTCTCTTGTAATTTTATTGTAAATAAATTAACAATATAGTATGAATATATAAGAGGACATGGTAAGAGTAAAATTAGTTAACTAAGGGTTAAAGCTAAATGATAAGGTAAAATTTGAAACCTAAACTTGTCTAAAACATATTGGTTGAGATGTTGTAGAATAATAATCATTTTATATTTGAATTTAATAATTTTGGGACCTTTGGAAACTGAAATTTAGTTTATAAAAAAATAATTTTTTCAAACTTTACAAAAGAGACACTCCTCCGCCTTATAAAAAACCATCACCTCTAACCCCTTATTCACACCTCTAAAGCTCCTTATATCTTACAAAATATGCATAATTAAGATCCATACATCCCTCTATTACTCCTAGAATCCCTCCCCTAGGCATAAGGCAGTTTAATAAATCCTTTTGGTTCAAACCAAAGGGAGTTACCCGATTTTAAGGTAATGTCTTCCCTAAAGTTCTCTTATATTATTTTACTTCTACAACCCCCTAAAATCGTTTTATTCATTTATTTTATAACAAAAAAAGTATCCTAAATATTCTAGGTTGTTTTTACAAGAATTATTTGAGCTACACTTTCACACATCTCTATCTAATGGATACAAACATATTGTTTCTGTGGACGGTGAACTACTGCCTCATTAAATGATGATTGTTCAATCTTCTCCTACCACCTCTTATGGTGGACATTAAGATGAAACTGTATTTATATGTGATATATATTATAATTATATTTTTTATATTCATATGTATTTTTCATTTATAGAATTCATTTATGGTTTCCATAATGGGTAAATGCGATAATTGCTTTTGAGGAAGTGCGGACTACCACCCCCTCGAAGTTATATGAATCGTTCATGCCATATGTAGAACTAATAAAGGATGAAATTAATGAAATAGTATATTATATTATAATGAAATTATAATATACCTATTTATCATTATTTTTTCATTCCATTAAAATAATAAATAGAAATAAAAGTAGAGTTCATGTGTACATACGGTTTACCGTCTCCATGAACATTGCATTTCATTTCTTACCTCCAAATGTTATGTACTACTATAAATACATATATATATTAGATATATATGATATATATTATATATAAATCATTAATATCATTCTGGAGATAATGGAAATTTGAACACATGAACAAATTGTAATTATAAGAAGTTCATTTTTGACTCAAGTACCAAATATCGACAAAATGACCATTATTAACTTAAATGATTGTATATTGTTTATAACGTGGTATTAAGTGATATAAAAGTTATAATAATCCTAAAAAAGGTTCTTAAGAATTTATAAATTAACTTTTGTTTATTATTCATGAGATTATAGAATGAACGGATCAAGTCAGATATGAGGTAAGGGACTTTGTCTCTATCTCCTTTCATTGAAGCATATTTGGATTTATACACAACTTTATTTTATATATTGTATAAACCCCTATGAATTTTCATTTCATTCAAAGTAAATATTTTTATATGAATCATTTTAACTAAACAAAAAAAGGAATGTTTTTTTAACGTAAGTGGTGACAACGCCCTTTTCCGCCGCCGCGGTTATTATTTGATTTGGATTCCTTTACAAGACTTAGTGTTTTTTTAAAGAAAAATAAATATCATATACCCTTTTATGTTTTTTTCTATTGAAAATGGTTTTGAGAAAACATTGGTCGTTTCAATATCTTTATATTTTATATTGTGATTGAAATGTGGAAATTTTGTCTTTCCTTTATGCTTGTTTTATGTGTTATAAAAATGTTATAGTTCTTCGGCATGCTTTACGTATACAGGTGGTTCCGTAATAAACCTAGGGTGGGTGATTCTGAGACATATCTCCAATGAATTGGGAAATGTGATGGAGGAAAATGTGAATGTTTCTCCTAAAATATTTAGGTTATATACTGGGATGGGTATTCCAAATGTAACTCTATATATAGCTATGAAATATACAACATAAGTATGTAATAGATGCCGCAAGTTACCATTAAGATTTATTTTTTCTATGTGTTATTCATAAATATTATGATTTCATGAGTTATGCAAAAAAATATTATGTTTTTGTAGACTAATGTTTTCGTTCTTTATTTTATAACCTTTAGTGTGGTTTTTATGATCATCCCATGTTTTGAAATGTTTTTCACATGACTTAAAGATGAATAGGGAAAAGGATGGGATCGAGGAAAATCCATGCTATCTAAAATAAGGAACTAGACAAGACTATTTTTTAAGAGTTTTTATTTTATGAAAATGATTGAAACTGAGTAGAAGTGTCTACTTTGTAATTTTTGGGATGTAATGTAATAGTTATGGCCTAATTGTCTAAAACTCTAAACCTAAAAATTTCATAATTGTGAATTATTAACTTAATTTAAGATTATGTAATGTTTAAGGTAGGGGCCTTATACTAACACTATAGATGTAGATAATAAATTTGAAAAGGAAGATGAATGAGAGAAACTTCCAACTCAATGCAGGCCAAACACATCACACAAAACTGAACTAAATGAAAAATTTCCATAGACCATTGTTGGTAAGCTCCATAATACCACTGACTATATCCCTGTAGGTATATTTTTTAGCCTTAATAGCCTTTTCCATGTATACTCTATCCTTTTAAATCACCAACTCGGGTTATAAACTTATTAAATTAAAATGTAGACATACTATTTTATTCCATATAATTTTTCATACAGTAAAAATAACTTACATTTTAAACAATTATAACATAAGCATATATAATACATGTACATATAATTATGGTTTCTAAAATGGTAAACAAGAATTAATACAAACATAACACAGTTTATAAAACATCATTTTTTTTATACATTAGAGAAAGGTGAAACCATTTCTATGTTATGTGGGATTAGAATTTTCTTCGTTTTCTAACACCAATACAAAAAAAGTATTTAACTATTGCATGGATGGTAGCTAGAGTGTATTAATAAAATTATAGGTAATAGACCATGTATAGTATTTTCCATATATAATACTTACCTAGTATAACTTCTATTAAATAGAAACTCCTGACATGTAACTAACACTACAGATAAAGATAATAAATTAGAAAAGGAAGATGAATGAGAGAAACATCCAACTCAACGCTGACCAAACACATCACATAAAAATGGACTGAAATAAAAATTTCCACAAACCTTAGTTGGTAAGATCTAGGATAGTTGTAACTATATCCCCACCAATATATTTTAGAGCCTTTACAGCCTTGTCCCTTTAGACTGCATCATGTTTCATCACCAACTCGGTGTCCTTAGTTGGTAAGCTTTATGATCAATATTTCATTAACAAAATTTTAAATGAATAAAAACATTAGAAATGTAGTAATGATATTTGAAAAAGTAAATAGATAATATATTATGAAATTAAAAAATAATAAATAAATTGTTATACTAGTCTTAATAATGGAAGTTAACATCGGATGTAGCTATTTTTGATTCAAGAAAAACTCATCGTACATGACCAAAAAGGATTTGGTATTATGTTTAATGAAATAAAGAAAATTAAAGTGGTGGATATTGATTTATATTTAAAGGAATACAAATGAAAATGATTACTGATTAACAGTTTTCAATTCCTTCTAAAATAACGGGTTAATGACCAAAAAGGATTTGGTATTGTGTTTATGGTATGGGGTTTATAAAAGGAAATGATTCAATTCTATTTGTAGCTCTTATTGTGGTATAAATAATTCTAAAATATGAACCTCTAAACTCATAGGAATACACCATAGAATAAATATTGATGATACACCCCCCCCCCTGACACCATGCACACCCCCTACCCCTACCCCCTGTACACCCCATGCCCCTTGCACACCCATTGCACCCCCTTCACCCCATGTCCCATACACACTCCATGCACACCCCTCACACCCCCATGCACCCTTACACCTTCTCATTGCACCCCCTTTTACCCCTCTACACCTTCCCCAACCCACTTTACCCCCTTTCACCCCCCCCCCCACACCCCATACACCCTCCCCTACCCCTTACAGCCCCCTGCACCCTCCCCTTTCCCCCTGCACACCCCTTTCATTCCCCTTATACCCCCATTCACACCTGCACACCCCTTGGACCCCCTTACACACCCACCCCCACACATGTATTTTGTGCCCAAAAAAATAAAGGAAAACACTAATAACATTTATAAGATAAATAACTAAACACTAACTAGCAACTACAACCATCCAAAAGCATCAAAATTAATAGTGAATTTCACTAATTTATGGTCAATGCTAAAAAATACGAATATTGAAATTATATTAACAAAAAACACCCACAAATTTCATTTAAGTATGAAATAAACACAACTATGATTATGAATTAATCTATCCCTAGCAGTAACTCTCGAAGAACTTGTTTAGGTATGTGTTTCAAGGGGTGAAAACACATAGTTTCCCCACTTTACATAGTTTTTCATTTGATTTTGATGTAAATGTTTATTTCAATCCCCACAACACAAAACCAAACATGCTTTAAGAACACTAAAATTTAATGCTAATAATTAATCACTACCAAAACTATTATTTGAAAAATTTAAGAACATCAAATATTCATTCATTTTAATTTTTTATTTACACCTAGTACTAAGACAGCATGGAAAATATATTTTTTTATAATAAAAAATGAACCCAATAACAATAACACTTACTACTATGAACATGCCCATATAAAAACCTTTCCCCCAAAAAAACATCAAAGGACTTGACTGGATTCTCATGCTTCATCTAACCCCATATTTCCATGATGTACGAACTCTTGGGAACGAAAAAATAAGAACATTTTCCATGACTCCTGAGAACAATCCAACAAATTGAATAGTACACAACTAAAATCCTCTACCTCCGAGGAATATCTTTCCTTGGGAATTGAGGTGCATTATCATTTTTTCATTCAACTTTTTTACAGAAGGTTACTGAGAATAGAACAACATGACTCAAATAATGTATATACTCAAATTATATAACACTAATTGAAATTATATAATGAATAGAAAACAGTATGAAATGCAATTTATTACATTGAGTTGGGGTTCTGGGTCAATGAATTGACGTTCCGGTTCTCTTCCATCCATTGTAATGGGTTAACCTATAGAATAAATTAACAATATGGAAAAATAAGGGGGAAAACTAATAGTATAAAGGGAAAATAATCTTCAAAAAATATAAATTTGGACTATGTATTTTCAGAGGTGTGCCATAGGAGGTAGGGGGCCACCTCAGAGCAGCGTCAATGAGGAGGTACGATGGTGTCGTCAGAGGATGATACACTTAAATATAATAATAATAATAATTAAATACTACAGAAACAAACTTACATTATAATACAATAATTCAATATATATAGAAAAAGACAAAACTTCATAATACAATTCAATATTACAATAATAAAATTTAACTACATAATCAAACTCCACATAGTAACATCCAAAAAAATTTACATCAATAGTGAGTCTCAATATAATTATCATCAGAACCATGATAACCCTCATCCATGCCACCTACAGAAACACCATCAGTACCTCTCACTCCACCAACATCATCAACAGAATCTATATTAGTACCAGCACTAGCACCAGCACCAATTCTGTCTCCATCTCCAATAGAGGAATAAACATAAGAAAAATTCATCGACATCAAACAGACATCAACTACTGCTGCTGCTTCTGGTGGATGTTTAGAAGAAAGTGCATACATAACTTTCATCATATTTTGAGTTATCAGCTATTCTAATTTTTGAGATACTTGTTTGATTATGGAATTAATTTGTTCCACTATGACCAAATCATAATTTGTACTCGGAAAAAACCTTTTCAGAATACCAGTATCGATATGGTATAATCTTCTTCCCATGCCAACAACACACTCTTCACAGATGTTCATATCATAATACTTGATGTAGATGATTGTTCGCACCCAAATTGTTTGGTTTATTTTCGTCAAATGTATCCAAATCAATTTTTTTATTGATATATAACATAAATTAAAATTATAAAATAATATAATAATTAAAATCAGTCAAAATAAAATAAATTGAAATATACTTACAATAGTCTTCTAAGTGTTGGTATTTTCTGCAGTATCATCTCACTTTTTTTCTTCTTGTATAGAATAAAGGAGAGTAAGGAACGTGACCCTGGATACTCATTTCTTTTTTCTGGAAAAAAAATAAAGCAACAATGTAAGTCAAAAAAATTAAACTAAACCAAGATAAATATTTTAAATGTTAAATAACATGTGATTTCTCATTATTTGGGAGTGAAGTGTGTCCAAGAGCATGATCATATTTTATTGCACTCTTATTTATTTATTTCTTCCTAATTTATCCTATAAACAAATAATAATGTAATTCCAATAACATAAATAAAAAAATAATTAATACTTTGAAAATATTTTTCAAATAAATAAATGAATATATATATAAATTTAACAAATACCTTAAACCCTAGACTCTTTCAATAGATGGTAATATCTTTTTATTATGATATTTGGAAAACATGAATCACTGATATTTCTACATGCCTTGTACCAACTCTCCTTTTCCAACCAACATACAAGTAATACATATACACCTGCCACATATCACCTAATTTCATTAACCTTGTAGCCTTTGCATTTTGTCTATCAGGAAAATTATATCAGAGCTGCAATGGAAAAAATGTTTGTTAATAAAATATTAAAAATTAATATATATATATATATATATATAAGGTGATTAACATTACTTACCCAAATATCTTCCTCGGAATTATTCTTTATTTTTTTGACAACTTCCCTCAAAATTATATGTTGAACCATAATGATATTATTGTGTTTATAAAGTGTTCCCATAAATATTTTACATTCCTTACCATTTTTTCACTAATAGAAATTTCCTTGTTGTATTGAACCATTATCTCTGTGTGTCAATTCTAGACCTCTCGTATTTTATTTCGGCCTCATCGTCTGGTATAGACTGGATCAAATCATGTAAAAAATGAAGGAAAATAATATATATAAATTTAACATTAATCACTAATAGTAATGTTTAAACACATACTAGTAGATGGGGGGTCTACTAACCCTTGAAGTATTGCATTTAGGGGAAGGGGGAGCCTCTACGGTAGGTGGGACTTCTATAGTATGAGTACTCTATATAGTAAATGATGATAAGTGTGCTAATTGAGGGAGAAACCTAATGGATAACTATGTACAGATGAGGTTGTATATGGATATGGATAATAATATAGTGGAAGGATATATGGGGGCACAGTTACCTATATAGTAGATGGTGGTAAAGAAAAATAAAGAGGGATGGGAGTCTGAGAACTATCATTGGATGTGGTTTTGGTCAGAAATGGAGATGGAAAAGGTGGCTAGGGAAAATATAGAGATGTCATAATGGGAGGATGACCTTCTGGGGACTCAAATGGCATAGTAGTAGGCTGAATTGTAGAATCGGTCATAGTACTACCCCTCGCCATACTATAATCCTCAGTGGAATAATACAATCATCTCCATAATGATGTATCCTAAAATAACATAGATGATAAAATAAAATGAATGATGATAAGATAAATATAAAGACAATAATATTCAAACATAAATTGTACTTATAGTGGGGCCCATATGAGACATACATGTTTCATTTATATGTATTATTATAATTCTTATGGTATCATCATAATCAGATATTTTGACCTATAAATTTAAAATAATATTCTCAAATAAATATAAAAAATTAAAATGTTAAATAATATAATTGCATCATAAAATAATGAGATACATTTTCATGCAAGATATTTATATTGAGAAAATATAAATACTTTCCAATGTTCAAGAATTATAAGATATATTCTTAAAAATAAATTTCTCATGCTATTAATAGTTTTATATTCAATAATGGTATAAACTATACTTTTTAATTTGATATCATGTTTGAAAGTTTAAGAAAACATACAATATTACAGTAATATTTGGTAAATATTTTCAAATGTGTCAACGCTATGTGTGCTCTGTGAAAATATATGGTTCATAATATGCTATAACAATTGAATCATTTTTGTTATGAAATACAATATTCAAATAAATGTTGTCAGGTTATTCCAAAACATCATTTTCAACCATGTATTAATCAAAATTATGTCTAGGAATGGCATCAAAAATAACCTCAAATTGTTGTTTTAATAAGCTAGTTACATAAATAACCGGTCTATATTACGATGAAATAATATAAGACATTTCAGTATGAAGTTAGTGGTTCATATAAATCACTCTAAATCCACAATTATCAAAATTCTTTCATTTTCATGTCATTGAATCAAACCAATTTCATTTCATCATTGCGACATGAACATGTGCATAGTATTCTAATAAAATGATTCCTTCAACAACACTGTAATATGATATATTTTATGATCAAGGTTTGTGGTCTGGTGCACTCATATAATAATATATTTCTTCACTTATCATGACACCAACATATTGTTTTTCCATTTTTTCACATTTATTTACAATTAATTTAAATCCATTGACACCCACTACCTTAAAATCACATACCACATCGTTTGGGTCAAAGGATAACACTCTTATTTCATCTGATACTTCATTCATTAGTATATTTAAAACCTAAAAGATACAAATATCAAATACTAAAAAGAGACATGTTATTATGTTATGAGTATAAAAAATATAAATCTATTACCTTAGACTTTAACCAAGAAGAAAATTATTTGTTCAGCAATATTTTTTCCCTCTTAAAAAATAGAGAACGATATCTCTTTTCTATAATTTATAAATGTACTCTATAGATATGAATTCTTTAAAATGTCATAAGATATGAAGGAATCGCACGATGAAAAAAATCATATTTATTAGTTTACTTACTTGATATAATAATTAATCACAATACAGTTGAATAATACTATATGATGAGCCATTTCCCAAACTTCCCTACTAAAAGTAAATAATGAGTAAGATCCAGATATCCCCCCAGTTTGGAGAAGTGAAAGAAATATAGGCTCAATGGGATGATATTACTTATTTTTAGTTCTCATTAGTTTATTAGACCTTTTAGTGATGTTATCCAAGTATGAAGAATAGAAATCCATGCATTATTGTGCTAAATAGCCTTTCACAAAAGAGCCTTCATGATGATATTTATTTCTCACATAATATTTCAATGTAAACATCATTATTTTTTTAGGATATATCAACCGAATCAAAATAGGACAACCAAAAAGAAATTAAGGGTAAATATTCACAGTCACATGTAACATACATGTGAAAAATGATGGTTGGAAAATTGTCTCCATGTCTCAAAGAATAATCGGTGCACCTCTCTTCAATTTATGAACAAAACTTATGCTCAGTCTTCTGGCAAAAATGTCTGGATAAAATTGAAATAACATAATCACAAAAACTCTAACATTATGTGAAATTAAATGTTGAATAGAAATAGGAATCAACTCATGTAAAAAGACATGTTAATCATGGGTTTTAAGAGATTTTAGTTTCACATCTTGTGTATTCACCCATTTCAAAATATTACATTAATAACCAACTAGAACCTTCAAACTTTACAAGACTTGAAGAAATTATTTCTTCTTTTCATTTTTCCCCAAATAATAAGAAAAAGGTACATTCCACTTATTTTTACCAATTAACTCAGGATGAAGACTTTCTCTTATACCCCAGTCCATGAAATCTAGACTTGACCATAAATCATCTTTTGTTTTCCCTTTGATGTTTAAAATAGTAGCATGTAACATCTCATAAATTTTTTTCTCAATATGCATTACGTACAAACAATGAAGCAATAACTTTTATATCCAATACATCAACTCAAATAATATTCCTTTATTTCTCTAATTTATATTGGAATTCTAATTAATATGATTTCGATTTCAGGTATTTGATTTATTTTTTCAAAGAACATAACTCAAATCATCAAGTTCTTTAAAAATATCATTCAATGACATTCATTGTGGTGTCTCATATATCTCGAAGGCATTATCGAACTATCTATTATTTTTACTATATGGATGATCCATCAGTATAAATCATCGATTTCCTATGATGCTGAAATTTCATCAAAAATTTAAACTTTCGGAATGTGTATTTTTCATACAAATAGGTCAGGATAATTTCCCTTTAGTAATCCAATCAGACATCATTCCATAAGTAGGGAAATCATTTATCATTAATAATAAAATTGTTTGAAACCTAATCTACTCCTTGAATGCATCATACTATTGTGAACCAAAATCCAAAGCTCTTTTACCTCATCTATTAATAGATGCAAGTATATATCAATATCATCTCTAGGATCACTGGTTCTAGATATCAATATAATCAATACAGTGACCATATTATTCATACAAATCCATGAAGGAGAGTTATAAATGTGAATGAAAACAATCCATGTACTATATGAAGTATGCAATTGGAAAAATGGGTTGAAACCATCAAAGGATAATCTCAATCTATCATTTTTTGGGTCAGCTACAAAATCAGGATGTTACCTATTAAATTTATTCTAATCCAACCCATCTGTAGGATGAACTATTTAACCATTATCCTTATTTCATTACTCTTTATTTCATCTCATATTTCTTTCCATTTGTTCTGACATAAAAAGTTTTTGAATCCTGTGAATTAAATGGAAGTGTCACATTACTTTCTACGGTATACAGGACTGAGTTCTATCATTATTAGTCTTCTACCTTGATATTCCACACTATTTTTATTGACTCAAATCTACATTTTCCTTCCATAAAGAAAAAATATATTTGGGGAAAGATTTAATCTTAATAGATGAAAATCAAAATTTTCCATCCAACTTTGATGCCATTAGATATTTTTATAGAATACATGCATCATCAAGAAGTAAATCCTATATATATATAAGTAGATTGACAATTGTAGTATTACTAAATCCATAAATTGTTTCCCCATTATATAATCTCATTAAAAACAAAACATTTATCATTTTTTTCACATACCTAATATATTGGGGTTTTCGCATCTTCCATTATCTTGCTAACACACTCAACGTCAGCAGTCTGATTAATAGAAAAATACTATCTACTGATATTCATTTCCTATTTCACTAGTATACATGAGGAGTTTGCTTTATAAAAAAAATGAAACCGATTATAAATCATATTTTTCATATCAATCCTTTCCGCTGAATCAATGTCGTTCTCCACATGAGATTTTTCTCCATTGTGACACCACACATGATAATTTGTTTTCAATCCATGTTTAGTGATATGGTAACTCATTTCCTCACTAGTAAACCATGGTCTTCTAGTATAATCAAAATATGGGAATCAAATCAATCCTCCATCTAAAACATTAGTGAACGAAAAGTCCAAAAAATATTGTAACTCCTTCTGAAACTCATCAGTTATCCGATCAATGTTGTACATCCAGAATCTACCCATTCTGTGGAATATAAACATGCATTAAATGAATAATATAGAAAATATATTAGCATGATATGTATTGTTTTTAAATATAATAATAAATCATCAATAAAATTTTCATAAAAATCATAACAAATATCTTAAAATTGTGGTTTAGGGAATTGATAAATGTTTTAAATTATAAAAAATCATGAATCATCTAACATAAGTTCAAGTAATGAGGATTTATTATAGTAAAAAGAGTTTATACGAAATCTAAGAGATAATAATAATTAATTCTCAAAATTGTTTGGATGGATTCACAATGAGTTGTGATACATTGTATTAATTCTAAAAAGATTTATTCAAATTCTGAGAATTTTTTAAAATATAAACCATATCATATACCAAAGTGTGTTGAAGGAATCCATTCCATTATTTATTTTTAATCATGTAGTATAACACTGCATCATGGTGAAAATTGGAATGATATTGGATACCACTTGATCAATTTTTCTTATCTAATTATCTTGTGTTCATCAATTTTCATCATATAAAATTGTAATGTATTAAATAAAATCAAAATATAAAAGATTTTTCGATTTTTTTTAATCAATAAAGTGTGATCCAATGTGTTTGGATATTATGTAAAATTCTAAGCATTATGAATTCTAACTAGCACATTAATTTTATGTATGTGTTATATATAAAGGGGTATACTATTTTTCTTTATATATTTTCACAATAGGTTTTGGATGACTTCAATCATTTTTATTATTTTATAATGGTTGCATTGAATATTTTTTATAATAGTTGAAAGATAGATTTAATGGAATAGATTAAGAAGATAGGATTATCTTTTTCATGAAATTAGTGGATTTTAAAAAAAATCAAGTGATAATTAAATTTGTTATTATTAAATATATAGAATTTGGGAAGTTATAAAATAAAAGTAAAATATTAAATATTAAATATAATTGGTTAAAAAATGTATAAGGAAGATGAAATAGAGAATCTAGAGTCCCAAAAGTTAGTGAGTATAAGTATGGTTATTTTAATATTTCATATATTATGGCTATAGAATTAAAAGATACTCTGAAGGACATCATTCATAGAAGATTAACAGTTAAGTATAAAGGATGAAAAATCGGATCTCAGAGAGAGGAGGTTGTAAAATAATAATATTTTCTTAAAATGAATGTCTGAACTCTATATTTCAATGTTTGAAATCTAATATAAGTCTATAGATGTTTCTGAAGTTATAAGGGGATATATGAATTTTGAAATTCAACGTACCTATAAGAGTAACAATTATATATGTGTGAGAGTCTTCCATATTTGACAACAAAAAATTGGATACATCTCAAAAATAAAATGCTAATTTTTTTATGTGTATAATTTTAATCATAATCAGTTCATGATAGACACTAATATAGGGAATTATTCTATAATATAAAATTTTGGGAGGAATTTCTTGTATTCATAAAGTTCAACATGACCAAAATGTAAGGGTAATTCGAATTAATCTATTTGAAATAAAAAAAGGCATGTAATCCTAAAGATAATCAATATAGTTGATATGAATAATTATACAAACTAAGGAGGGGGGAATGATACTAGAAAGGGAACATAAATGTTAGTGGAAAAATTTCATAAGATCCACTATCATAATGTCATTTATAATGGAAAAGGGAGATTCCTTAAGGGTTATTATACAAATTTCATAAGGGAGAGTACGAAATTAAATAAGGTTTATTCCATTTTCATCTAGACATTATAAGAGTCATCAATTCCAATCCTAAAATTCATTCCCTATTCTATTTATAGTGATGTATTAGTTTAATGGAAAAGTTCAATACAATTTTCTTGATATCTAACCAATTTTTGATCAATTATAATATTCTCAAGGAAATTTCATGTTGAAATTAGAGGGGGAATAATCTCTGATTATTATGGTTCCTTAAAGGAATGATTTTTTATGGATTGGTTCTTGGTAAATTTTTATCTATGTGTTTCCATGCATAGAAATATTATTAATCAATATATATGATTATTATTTTGGTCCAAATTGATTTAAGAAGCATAAAATTTTTATTGAGTAATTAAACCATAATATTCATAGGAAATCACATGTAAGATAACCCTTGAATTATGGACAGTTGTCGATAAATAATATAGTGATGAATTATGGGATTAATATAATAAATTTTGTAGAAGAATAAAATGGAGAAAATCTTAATTCCATTTATGATGAAAATATTATTCACATTATCAAGTGAACAATCATTGAATATTCAAAATTTGTAATTCATGGTGTTGATTCCACAGAATTTCCATATTCAAAAATATAAAACATTCATGGGTAATTATTATGTTAATAAATATGAATAACATGGAATGAAAAAAAAAATTGGTAGGTGTGTGATGCTATAAGATATTTAATAAATATTTTCAAGTCACATGAGAAAAATATGGAACTAACACATGTGTTACCTTAATGAATTAGTGGTTCAAAGAATATAAATAGTAATTTGGAACAATATTATATATTTGGTTTCTGAGAAGGAGGAGTTGGATGATATCAAATATCTATATTCATTTGAGAATATGTTGAAGAATCTACTACTTTGGATATATCTACTTCCACTAGAGAATAAGGAATAATATTTTCGATTTAGTTTCATGATAAAAATTGAAATAAGATAATTCCATTGAGGAATTATCTTCATACCATGGAATAGTATTAATTTGGATGAATAATACATGAGAATAATTTCATTAAAAAGAGATAAACCGATTAATTTTGAATATTCGGTGTGTTTCAAACATGAAAATCAATAGAGAATATAACTATATTTAAAGATTCACATCAATTATACTTACTATATTTATCATGGATAAAATCATGTAGATATAAAATTTTGAAGATCTTATATTATGTAGTTGGAAAAGAAGAATAAGGGGAAGTGTTACTTATGCAACGAATGTCCATTTCTGAAATATTTTAATGGAATGCATCCTTGACATCAACAAACCATGACTAAACATGTATGTTATAAACTAGTGAAATATTAGATTTTGGAACAATAACATATTGTCAATGTGTGATCCAAAGATGTATCCCATTATGTTGAACTATATAAAATCATCTTTTCAAGTCCATGTCTTTTTTTGGGATTACCTTCATAAAAAGATTGACAAACATAGTTTCTAGTAACACGAGATCAAGATGATAATGGAAAACGAAAATGGAAAAGAATTAGTTTATATTGGGAAAAAACTAATTCACCATGAATTGTAGTTTTTTTTGGGTTGTAATAAGTTATATATGAGCTAGAAGGATCTGACAAGATCTTAAAATTCTAAATTTATTTTTTATTTGTTCTTCACCTTGTTTTAGTGATAAATACACTTATTTTAAATGATACTAACTCCTATATATGGAAATAATTTTTTTTTGATTTTTATAGTATTGTGCTGTAGAGATCATGGTGTATTCCATACATGATACAAACATAAAACATCATAATGAATCAGACAAGACATTGATAGGAAAAAATATTAAAAAATGTATCTCTAATGAGGTTTCTATAAGAAAAATTCATTTTGAAAATCCTTTTCACATATATATGTAATTGGAGAAGATATATGGAAAATATTTTAGGAAAAGTATGTTGTTATTTCTACCTAAATAAAAGGATAAATGAATGCTAATGTTTATAAACCACTAATTAAATCCGGTTATTTATGTCTTATGGTAAAAGAAAAAAAATATAAATAAGATCATGAATGTAGGGAAGATGTACGTTAAAAATAATATTCAGTTTTACACTCAGTGATTGATGGAAGAGTATATTATAATAATGAAATGACAACTACAACCTGTTTACAATATAGAGGATGTTAATATAGTAAACATCACAAGATCCAATCATGGAATGATAATGTGGGTCCACTATAGATAATTCATCAGGTGAACTATATATTCATAAAATATCTATCTGTGGAGAATAAAATATCAAAGAGAGTAGAGGATATATTAAATGATGAAAAATATATGGGTGAAAATATAAAATACTAAATTGATCTTCATGAAGAAAATAAAAAATATATATAGGTAAATATGTGTTATTAAAAAATAGTTTTTTAGAGAGAATGGTTTATCAAATTAAGGAACTAATGCGATTTTAGTAAAATATTTCTATTAATTTTTTTTTCAACACAATTCCAGAATGGTCAATCTAAGGGAGACAGTTTACTAGATGTAGAAAACTTGAATAGGGATTGAAAAATGATTGATAAAATGGGTAAGTAAATATTTTTATGTACGTAGTATGAAAAAATATAGGGAGTATACAATCACATAGAAAGTATGTTTTGGTTTGATCAAAATGAAATTTCACATAAAGAGGTATACTCATAAATACAATTAGGTCATGAATCAAATGAGTACCATAAATGGAGGTTTTGAAGTAGAAATGAAAATGTACTACATGGTAAGGAAACAATTGAAGAGTTATATAAATCATCAATCATGATGCAAGTTTTTGTAAACTTATTATGGTATCATATTCACAATGGAGGACTGTGATTGTGAAGGAATCACAAGAAGGAAGGGATCATTTATTGATTTGAGGTAGATATCAAAAATTGTCTGTATATTATAATATTTTTTGAATATGATTATGTGAAATTTTGAAAAGTGTTCTCATGATTAGAAATATTTGTGGAGAAAATTTCCTATAAATACCCCACTAATATACTCATTAATATTAACCAATGACGCATTAATTAAAATAACAAGATTAGTTATAAAAGTGGATATTTTAAGAATTTTATATAAGAAGGTGAAATATGTGTGGTAAGGTGCACTGTGTGAAGAAATGATCAGTTTATGATATCAGTTGCAGTTTGCAAAGGTCTGTTTTCCAAAAGTAATATATCAAATAGTTCTTGGGGTATTTTTTGGGATGCCTATTCAGGAAAGGGATGCTTTTAAAGGTATTAAAAAAATTAACCACCATGTATTTTTATGTAGTATTTAAATAAATATAATACCAAGTGAAATTATGATAATGATGTACAAAATCAAGTAAACATTCAATTTCCAGCTATTATTTTCAAAAAACAATAACATTTCAGTTAAAACCCTAAAAACCTTCAACGGGTAAGGAGGTGTGACTGGCCAAGGAGGAGGATGATACCTAGGAGGTGGGGTGGTCGCATCGAAGGTGTGTCAGAGGAGAAGGATGGGTGGCTATCTTGGATCTGTTTCAGTAGCGTGCCCACATTGGGTGGAAGTGTCAGGGGAGGATGGTTACGAAGAGGAGACCTCGTGAGAGTAATGGCTACTTGTATCATAGGCATGTTGGAGGAGGTGGTGGGGAGGTTTCCATGAAATAGTATTGGTCTGAAGGTGGGGCGACACCATTGATTAGAAGTGTCGGGGAGGAGGGTCATGGAGAGAGAGTTTGTGAGGGTTGTGAGTAGGGTCATGGAGAGGGAGCTATGTCAGGGGAGGAAGAGGATCCTAATGTCTTATCAAACAAAAAAATATATTTCCACTATTTACATTAAATCATAGCTATAAATCATGATATAGACAAAATTTTAATTGAATTGTGGCTATAAATCAGGATATATCCATGGAGCTATAAAAAATTGATATAGGTTTGTAGCAGTAAATCAATTTTCTATAGAGATCCCTTATAGTAAAATTCATAGGCATACCTTAAAAATAGTTTTCTTCATAACCTAGGGAATTAAAACAAAATAAAAGTGTGATATTAGATTCTTAGTAAGGGTAAACATGAGAGATATCAATTGATGATCATATAAAACAATAAGATAATCATATGGGGATGATATTAGTACCATAACTTAAAATTTTATACCCAATCTGATGAAGATCATAATAATGATTTATGGAATAAAATATTATCATTTCAAAAGACATGAACCATATGAATGATAATTCATCATAACTAAATCATGAACTATATATTCATGTCATAAATGTATGTGTCATCATCATAAGTATACAACCCATTTCATATGTCATGGTTAATTACAAAACCCATTGTATTAGGCATCAACATATGTTTATCATAGTAGATCAATCACATCAACTTTTTTCCCATCACAGATCAATCACATTGACTTTTTTCCCATAACAGATCAAGTTCATAGACCTGCTTCCCATAACTATTTCATGAGATATAATAATTTACCCAATTAATTGTAGGTAGATATAAGTCCCAAAAATCATATAATAAAAATAATGCCATTTTTACCACATAATCATAAAAAATTCATCATATCAGAACTTGATAAATTAAATGTGTTTCATAAACATTTCATCATAGCAGAACCCATAGAAAAAGGTTTCATAAAAAAAATTCATCATAATCATAATACATCCAAAGAATGAATAAGTATGGTATACTTGGATAAAAAACCTATTAAATCATAATTATAATCACATGATATTTTCATTGATGAATAGAGATACTATTAAAATATCATTAAACCCTTCTTGAAAAAATACACTTCAAAATAAAAAAATAACTTTTCAAAATCTAAAAACTACACACAAAAAAAATTGATTTTCTGTGAATATAACCTTGTAAAATTTTAAAGGAAGATTTTATTCATTCATGAATATATTTTTATGGAAATTACATTCATTCCATATAAGTTAAAGAACTATCCTATCACATTTTTTGTAAAAATTTAAAAATTACCTTATTTAGAAAATGTTAAGAATATTCCTTGTAAAATATTTTGTAAAATATACACCAAGGGTAAAAAATGACTTTAAAATATTAGGATAATCTTTAAATCATTCTTTAAAACATTTATAGAAAATATGGGTTTGAAAAAAAATTAGACCAAGGAGATAATTAAAGTCAATTTTTCTTAAAACACTCTTTTGATCTCTTAAATAATTAAAGTGCGGAAAATAAAGGGAAAAATATAGTCTCAGGAAATAACCCGAGGACAAAAAAATTAAAAGGATTTATCATATTAGGATCATATTAATTCCTCAATTTAAATTCAAGTATAAACTATCCCAATTAAAATATAATTTAAACACAAATTCCTTACCTCAAGTCTACCTTGTTCGAAAGCATTCAAACATCCAATTCTTGAAAATAACTCATTTAGATATCCTAATAAAGACCCTAGAGTTATTATTTTGAGAATACCATCACCTCAAAAAAATTATGTAAATGTAAAAGAGAATATGTTTGAGGATGGTTGAACTAGAAGGCTCAAGGTGATGCTAAGAAGAGAAAGAAGAAGTACCCTATTATAAGAGGGGAGAGGGCACTCTGGGAATTTATAAAAATATTAAAATATAATTAAATTAATATCAAGAAAGATGGTTCAAAAAAATTTATAAATGGAAAATGGATGATATATTCAACCAAAAATAATTTTCATTTTCCTATTTTAATATTTTTAATATTTTTATCTAATTTAATATAATATTATTCTCAAAAAATATCATTATTGTTAATTTAGAAATTATTCAGATAATTTAACTTAAAATGAATAAATAAAAAGTTTTACTAATATTATAGTCTTATAAGAAAACACTAATATTTTATATTCACCTATAAAATTTTTGTCACACAATAACTCTCTTTAATTATATTTCTTTTAATATTTTTAAAATAATTTATTTTAATTTTTTAATATTTTAATAAATGTTGCATCAATGTTTCATAAGAAATTAGGGTCATTATATAATTAATATTAATTAAAATTAAACTTTTATAATTAAAATAATTTTATTAAACACAAAATTTACACTTATATTCATTCATAACTTAATTATTTCCCAATGTGGACACACAATAGATATTAAAAACAATGGCAGTGACATTTTGTAACACACTTCGATTTAAATAATATATAATTTACTTTCATATAAAATTTTCCATTAAACTAATAGAATTAGAACCTAATATAATAAGTGTTTAATTAACTTCATCCAATAATAATTAGGATGAAAAAATAGAAATATCAATTATTTTTATTCTAGATTAACCAGTTTTACCCTTTATTAAGGTGATAAATTTTACCATGGTTATTATTCGTATTCACCAAAAATAAAAGGGGACTATTTACCAAATATAAAAGTTCTAATTATAAATATTTAATTATTTTCATGTAATTAAATACCTATAAATAGAATAAAATAGTTTTAAATTATTTGAGAAAAAAGAAATAAATTTTTATTTTTTTAGGAAACAAATACATTATTAAGCATAAAACATGATTTATTATTATTATATGCATAGAAAAAAAATTAATTCTTTAAAAGGTTTATAAAATAAATAATATTATCCTGTCATTAAATTTATTCACCAATAGGGATTAATTTAATTTATTGATACATTGTGCGCATACAAACAATTTTTCAGTAAAAACATAACTATAATTTTCAAATATTTTTTGTTTTTAATTGTTATCATTTGATAAAATATATATAAATTTTATAAATTTATAGACGATATATTTTTCATAGTTTAAATATTAATATTTTTTTGTCTTCTAATCCAATGGCTAGGTGGCAATATTTTAATGATGTTGTGAAGTTCATCTAAACTCATTTTTACATGCAACACAAGCTATCGAAGAAATCAAATTATTTAAAGAGAAATATTTCACAAAAATCATAGGGTGTTACATTATTATAACAAAGAAATGAATTTCAGCCTCAAAATCCCTCATCCTTCAAAAGTAGATGTGTATACTTCTACCTCATTACATCCTCAAGTTCCCATGTAGCTTTCTCAAATTGGTGGTATTTTCATAAAACATTGACCAATTGAGTGGTCTTGTTTCAAATCACTTTCTCTCTATAATCCAAAATCTATACCGTATGTTATTTATAATAAAAATCTTATTTTATTAGTATGAACTCTAAGTTTAGTACATGTTAAAGATCATTTATGTATTTGATCAAGATAAATACATAAAAAGCATCCTTAAAATTAGATACATTCTATGTAAGTGACAATTGATAAGTTATCATGCTGATGCGATCACGAATTCCAAAAGGAAATATATAAATAGGGATTAGATTTCTATTCATCTATAATCTCATATAATTTTCCACGGTAAAATTCATAGAAAACCTTCTCACCAACTTCAAACTCCATATCTCACTGATTATTGTCATCATTAATCTATTTTCAACCCTAGCTACTCTTATGTGTTTCTGAATAGATATGAAATTCTATATCATTTCCTCATATGGATAAGGTTCTAATATATTTATTTTTCCAAATTCATTCTAGCATTTTGGAGTTCTACATTTCTACCATATAGGGATTCATAAATAATAATCTGAATTCTTGAGGGAAATTTATTATTATATGAAAATCCCACCAAAGGAAGGTGTTCATCCCGACCACCTTTGGAATCCATGGATTAAGATACCAACATTTCTTCTTGAGTTTGAATTCTCCTCTTAGAGTGACCATATTTTTTAGTATTATGAGAAGTAATGGAACTTAACGTTATATCCAAATCCTACTGAAGACTTATTTAAAACATCATGGTAAACCATGGATCCTGATCAAATACAATTTATAGAGGTAAATAATGCAATATTAACACTTTCATAATGTATAATAGAGTAATTTTATCAAGAGATAAATCACCTCTAGTGGAAATGAATTGTGCTAACTTCATATGGTGATCAACTATAACCCATATAGAATTATGCCCTATAGATTTTTTGGGGAGTTCTAAAATAAAGTCCATGGTAGTGTTTTCTCATATTAATTCTAGTATGGGAAATGGTTATAACATCCCATTACAATTATGTCTCTCATCCTTAACTTACTCACATACCAAGAATCGAGAAACATACTCTATTGTATCTCATTTCATTCTATTTATCCATAAATACTCTTTCGGGTCTCTACACAAATTTATGCTTCCAAGATGTATAGAGAATGATAAATTATTAGCCTCATACAATATATCCTTAAAATATATTATGATGGGACACAAATATGGTTCCTTAACCCTATAGTTCCCTCACAACCAAGGTTGAAATTGCGAACTTTTCTCACCTTCTTTTATAGCTCCACATATTCATTTTTCACCTAATTAATCCTCGCATGGATAGATAGTTGAAATTTCATTTGAAAACAATAATATTTCTCCAATACCTTCAATATTTCCATATCCATGCTGGGTAAACCTATAAATATTGGATCTTTTGTGATCCTCATCATAGATAGTCTTGTATGGTTTTTTCAACTCAAATCATATGCCACCTTTTTTCATTCCTTAGGGTGGTAATGTAGTGAGCGGTCAGAATATTTAATCAGTACTAACCATCTTTTTTAGAGTATATTCAACTCTTTTTTTTGTGAAAATATACTTTAAACTTTTTTTATCAACAAATATGTCACACCTTTCTCTATAGAGATAATGTGACCACATATTTAATTAAAAAATAACATCATTAAACTCTAAATCGTGAGTTGGGTAATTTAAATCAAGAACCATCTATTTTTCTTGAGGTATAAACTATAACCATATAATTTTTAATGAGGGATAATCTCATTCCCTTTATTCATGCATCACAATAGATTAAAACCCCTTCCCCACTACAGGGTAATGTAAGCAAAGGTGCACTGACTATCCTTCTCTTCAGTTCCTTAAAACAATCCTCACATTCATCAGCCCAAAGGTACTTGGATCTCCTCTAAGTTAACATGGTGAGTGTATTCAATAGCTTGTAAAATTTATCTATATAGTAGTGATAATATCAAAAAAACTATGTATTTTAGTTACCATGTTTGTTCTATCCTATTTCCCATTAAATTTTATCTTTCAAGGGTTTATTGATATACACTCACTTGAGATAATATGACCCAATATTGAAAATTTCTAAATCCGAAATTCACACTTGGTTAATTTTTTATAATGCTTCTCTTTACTTAGGTTCTTCATCACAATCCTTAAGTAATCTTCATGCTATTTATTTCTCTATAAATATATAATAATACCATCTATAAAGACTACCACAAATTGATCAAAGTAATATCAAAATTACCTATTAATTAAATCTATAAATATTGTTGGGTAATTATTAAGACCAAAATGAATCACTATAAATTCATAGTTTCCATACCTTTTATGGAATTTCGTGTTGGGTATATCCTCACACTTGACCCTCAATTAATGATATATAGAATAAAATGAAATATGGGTAAATTAGTGAGATCCTCATAGTTGATCAAATAATTCCTCAATATAGGGTAGAGGATTCTTTTTCATTATAGTGATCTTGTTAAGATCTCAATAATCAATGTAGTGTCGCATTGATTCATTTTTCTTCTTAAAATTCAAAATAGTTTCACCCCAAGGTGACACACGTGGATGGATTAATCCCTTTTAGATATTCTCTAAGAGTTTCTTCTTCAAATCTTGAAACTAAATTGGGAACACTCAATAAAGATTGTTTGAAATAGGAATAACACCATTTATGAATTCTATTGAAAACTCAAATTCATGATCTGGTGGAAGAAAACTCAATTCATTTAGAAATACATCAAAAAACTCATGTAAAATAGATTTATACTTAATGTAGTGTTTCTCCCCAACCAACTAATATATATAACGTTTATTTATATGAATTAAGACCCAAAATATGGAATTAATTTCCATTGGAAGTTCATATTCATCTTCGTATTGATAAATGATCATTGGTTCATTCATAATATGAATTGTTACTTTCCTTCTTTGAAATTTATATGGGCTCCATGTAGAGAAAGACAATACATACCAAGAGTCACATAAATTTCAACTAAAGGGAAAATCAAAATATATTTAGAAATAAATTCCCACTAATATCAATCAGAGAGGAACTACAGACATGAGATGCGACCACTGTGACATTTGCAGTTTTCACAGCTAACTCAAAATCTAATCATGGAGGTGATTTGGTGATACCCTTATCAAATTCATTAGTAATAAAAGAATGGGTGGATCTATAATCAAATAAGACATTATCTATTCTATAGTGGTTGATAAGTTTACCTTTCACCACATCATTCTTGTAACTCACTTTGATAGTCATGATCACATGAGATTTCCCTTTTTTATTTAACTTAAGATGTTGTTGGATTTGATCTTGAAAAATCTTAGTATTCATGCACTAGTTGAAATACTGACCATATTTCTCATATTTAAATCACTGGATCAAGGTGTAGTATTAGTTTTTGTCTTATTTTCTACCATTGTATTAAATGGAATATTCATTTCCTTTTTACATTCACGGGCTTTATGACCCACCATTACATATTTAAAGCATACCCCAATTCCATTCAAACAATTACCTTGATGTTTCTTCCCACATTTATGGCACATATATGGCTATAATTTCTTTCAATCATGTGATTTATTCAAGTTTTCATGAGACTCAATCTTTCTATTATTATCAAAACCATGGGAATACTGGTAATCTCCAATTTCCATTTCAACATTGATTTTATATCAAATGTTTTCTTTCTAGATATTAAAGTATCTTATAGATAATTTATTTTGGATAAATGATTTTGAAACCACTAACAAATTTTTCAAATATTACATTAAGGGATGATAAGTAAATGAGAGGAAAACCTTAAAATCCATGTAAAATTTTCCTTATAAGTACCAATGGATTAATCGTCCTTTTTCTTCCACTTAATAAATCTCGTCTCCTCCATTTTTTATCAGCATATTCCATGGGTTTAATTTCTTCCACTTTCCTTGTATTCTTGATAAGATTCCACTTTTATTATGCTTCACCTTATGGATGATAAAAAATTAGTACAACTTTTTTGTGTCTCAATCATTAAATAATAGAAAATATTTTTTCAATGGTATAGATCTACCACTCAGACACTAGTTGGTCATAAGATCCACTAAAATAAGGTGGTTGTTTCCTCGTTGAAGATTCAATAGTTTATTGTTACCTCATTTGGATATTTGTAAACTTGTATTGATTCATAGTTTGAGAAAGTTGTGTGAGAATAATAGCCAGATTCTACATTCTTTCTCCCATATCATTTGGTTACTTGGGTGGGAAATCACTAAATTTTCCTTCATGTTCAGTATTAGTATGATTATTTAAAGTTACATCCATTTACTAAAACAAAAAATAACATTTTGAGATAAAAATATTAATATTTTAAACCCACATAATTCTAAAAAATCATTTATATAATTTCTAAATCATGAAACCTTCTTTTATGACACCTTGGGCTTAACCTAATTCATTCAATATCTTTACCAAAACTTTAGGATTTTATCATATACATAAACCAATCTCTCAAGTTTTGATAAACTTTTTCTAACCCTAATCTTCAAATATTCCCAAACCCTTTCTTTGATACCAACTATAACATCATGGTATCATCATACATAAATATTAAATCAATTTATATGAATATTTAGTAGATAACAGTATGATCCATTCCATAACCATAAAGGTTTAGAGTCTTTAATGTCTAGATATATAATCTTATTATTTTATGAAAGATGTTCAACATCTCCCATAATGATCTTCCATTATTGTATTATTCATAGTAAAACCCTACTAAAAACATTCTTCATAACCTATGGAAATGAAACAAAAGAAATGGGTGACCTCTAATTCTCAGTAAGGGAAAAAATGGGAGATAACAATTGATTGTCATATTAAAGCATAAGTTAAGAATGATGGAATGATATCATGAACAGAACTTAAAAAGTTTATAATGAATATGAAAATGATCATAAACATGGGTTATGACCCAAAAGAATTAGCTTTTTCAAAATTCATGAATCATAAGAATGATTACTTATCATAACTCAATCATGAACCATAAGTTAATGTCATAAATGTGTATAGAATCATCATAAGTATATAAACTGTTTAATATATAAAGGTCAATTACCAAGACCATCATATATAGGATCAATACATTTTTCCCAAAGTTTATCAAGAACATCAACTTATTCCCCATAATAGATCATGCACTTGGAGTTGTTTCCCATAACACATCAAGCATATCGACTTGTTTCCCATAACTATATCTTTAGATATAATACTTTAACCATTGAATTGGATGGAGATATATGTAACACCTATAAAATAATGAAAATCATATATATGTGTTCCAAATAATCATAAAACATTCATTATATCAAAACCCATGAAAAGAAATTGGTTTTATAAGCATTTCATCATAGCATAACCCATGGAAATAGGTTTTATAAACATTCATCTTTGTAATCATAATCTATCCAGATAAAGAATAAAGATGTTTTCCCTAACTCAGAACACCATTAGAGAATAATTATAATCAAGTGGTATTTTCATTGATGAATAGATATACCATTAAAAGATCACTAAAACCTTCTTGAGAAAAATACCCTTTCAAATTTAAAAATCAATTTCTAAAATCTAATAATTTTGTATGTAATAAAGAAACAATTTTCTTCAAAAATTGAGTTATAAAATTGTAAAGTAATATTAAAATCATTTAGGTTTCATAATTATGGAAAATTACATTAATTACATATAATTTTAAAAATAATATTTTCACATTTTTTATAAAAATTCAAAAAATATGTTGTTCAGAAAACGACAATAAGATTCCTTGTAAAACATTAAGTAAAAAATAAATCAAGTGTAAAAAATATATTCATAAATAATAAGATAATATTTAAATCATTCTTAAAAAAATATAAAATATAGATATGGAATAAAAAGTATTTTAGACTGACGATATAATTAAAGTTGATATTCCCTAAAAACACTATTTTGATCTCATAAATCACTAAAGTGTGGAAAACAAAAGGAAAACATATAATATCAAGAAATAATCAAAGGATTAAAAAATTAAATGGATTCATTATATAATTATCATATTATTTACTCAATGTAAATTAAATTATAATAAATCTTTATTTAAATTGCATTGAAACATAAATCCCCTACATCGAGTTCATCTTACTTTGAGATCACCCTAACCTACTCTTCCTAGAAAGAACTCCTTTAGATATACTATTAAGGACACTAGAGTTGGTATTTTGAGAATACCCTCACCTATATAATTTGTATAGGTAATTATAGAATATAATTTTTTAGATGATGATCAAACTATAAGGCTCAATGTGATGTGAATAAGAGAAAGTAGAAGTACCGTTTTATAAGAGAGGGGAGGGGTACTCTTGGAATTTCTTAAACGATTAAAATATAATTACGTCAATATTAATTAAAATGGTTCCAAAAAACTTATAAATGGATGAGGTATGACATTTTAGGCCATATATACTCCCTTTTAATTTCTTTAATATTTTTATGATTTTTATGTGATATTATAAAATATTATTCTCATAAAATATCATTATTTTCAATATAGACACTATTCACATAATTTTAATTAAAATACATAAATAAAAAGTTTTAATTAAATTATAATCTTATAAAACAACACTAATATGTTATATTCACCTATAAAATTATCGTCACACATTAAATCAATAAAATTATATTTCTTTTAATATTTTTAAAATCAATTATTATATTTTTTTTATTAATTGTAGAAATACTACATCGGTATTTCATAAGAAATTAGGATCATTATATAATTACTAAAAATTAAAAATATATTTCTATCTTTAAAAAAATTATTAATATCAAAATATATTCTTATATTCATTCATAAGTTAATATTTTCTCTATGTGTACACATAAGATATAATAAAAAAGAATGACATTTTCAAACTTTATTTGATTAAATTAGTATATAATTTATTTTCATAGACATTTGTCTATTAAACTAATAAAATTGGAACCTAAGGTGATATGTTTAGAATTATAATCATACAGTAAGAATTAAGATTATGAATTATGTTCCTCCCACTTATTTTTATTCTAGATCAACCCAAGTTACCATTTACCAAGGTGATAAATTTTATCACGGTTACTATATATATTGATCAAAAATAAACAGTTCATACTTAAAAAAAAATTAAACTCATGATTCTAAATATTTAATTCATTTTATGTAATTATATACCATTAGATGTAATAAATTAATTTTAATGTACGTGCATAAAATGCTATAAAACTTTTTTTATAAAAACATACATTTCTAAACATAAAATTTTATTTATTCAAATCATACGATTAAAAAATATTATTTTAATGTTTTAAACTTTTTATCTATTAAATACTATAAAAATTTCATTAAGATCATTCAAAAATTTGGATTAATTTAATTTATTGATACACTTCAGGTATAAATTAAATTTTTTAAAAAAACATCACTTTTATTTTCAAATAATTTTTCTTTTTAATTATAATAATCTAACAACTAACGAATTCATTTTATAAATGTGTAAACCATATATTTCTTAAAATATAGTTATTAATATTCATATCCACCAATCCAATGGCTAGGAAATATTATTTTAATAATGTTATTTGGTTCTTCTAAACACATTGTTGAGTGTAACGTAATCTACCTAAGAAATCAAATTATTTAAAGAGAAATATTTCATAAAAATATCAAGGTATTACAAGAATTACCTCAAATGTGATAATTTTTATTGATAAATTCTAATGATTTTCTTATTGCTTCATCCTTTTGGTGGAGAATATATGTGATGGTTTATCTAGTTATATCCAAATGCACTCCATGAATCATAAAACAATGTTACTTGTATTTTTAGTGCTAGGGTAGAGGAAGCTATTACTTTACATTATTCTCCATTGATCAGAAGGATAGGATTATATTGTTATTTATTATTATTGAGAGAAAGGTGTGGGGATATTCTCTCTTGGTATTGAGATAATTTCTTAAGTGGTTCTCTTGTTCACAACCTCCATCTTCCTCTACAATGATATAAGTTGGAATATATATGTATACGGTTAATATTTGATCATTACTCTAAGGCCATTTATCAAATTTTCTTTCTATGTTATTATTAAAGTCCAATAATAATTATAATAATAGTATTATATGCATCAATTTAAAAACATTTATTAAATAAATAAATCAACAATTATTTAGATAATATTAAATAAAATATATCGTCTTTGTTGGACCCTGATATTTTTCCATCAATCCTCATTATAATTTAGCAAACCATGATTAATGAAATATTATTCAAGTAAATATTATTTACATAATAAATGAATAAATAAATATTATATATTAACTAAAATAATTAATAATTATTCATTTTAATATTCACAAAATTAAATAAATATTTATATTAATTTATTCATTAATTAGTGAAAAATAAATATGTATTTATTAACTTATGCATAATAAACATGTGATAAAATTAAACTCACATATATTCTAAACATGAGTATATTGTGATTAGATTTATGGGATCTACTAAACATGAATAATTATCATTCATGAGTAGAGAATAATATTTATTCTTAATATTAGATTAAATAAAATTTGATGATATGTGGATACGCCTAGTGTGTGACCCCCATGGCCTTTATCTTAGTGGAATTAAATGAATTTACCTAAATATAAATATCAACATGTAGGAAAAAAATCAAGTAACCCATAGAGAAATAATTTAGTGCTAAAATGACAACAACCTTCTTATGAATGATATTATGTAATATAATCCCTTTTTCTTGATATATCTTCATGGATGATGCTTAATTGTGTCAAAAAACTATAGGAATAATTTTTATTTCTTGTATTTTCCAAAAAAAACTCATTGATGAAAAACCATGTCCATCAATTTATTCAAATGGATCTATTTAAATCAAAGGGTAAGAAATATCTTTCTATGTTCACATGGAAGTGAAATAATCATTCATGAATTATTCAATTAATATGAACTCACTTATGGTGCACCCAATATATGTTACCTTTCTATGAGAATATGTCATAATGGTTTTTTTCCATATATGAAAAAATCTGATTCATATTATACATTAATAATAATCATAAATCTAAGGATCCATAAACACATCTGCATATAGGAATTTATAAAGATTAAAAAACATGCTTAATTTCTATTAGCAGGTCAATCTTCATCACCTCCCTATCATTGAGATTTAGAATTACAAAACTTATAAATAAAATTTTAAATGTCTTATGAGCCTTCAACTCTTTATATTCAAGAATAACTTGTTTCACCTCAAAAAATTTTCATTTGGATCATAATATATATGTTTAAAAACATTATCAATTCTTTTCTAGGTTCTCATTATAGTAAGGAATTCATATAACCTTTTGATGTAACAAATACTCATGGTATATTATCAAATTAAGTTTATGCAGAAGAAAACCCATCATGTGATAATTTATTTATAATTATTCATGAAATTGAAGGTAAAAAAATTGATTGGTACAAGGGTAACATATCTTATAATCACATAGTGTACCCATCGCACCAAGTGGTGATCTCAAACCATGACCCTAACCTCCACTAACCACCACGAGGGATAAATAATTGCATCTATTCAAAATAAAGGATGATGAAAATAAACCATGTGGGAGAATAGAATTATAGTTGTTCAATATCTGTTTCACAACAATAATTCTCCACAATAAATCAATAATGGGAAAAGGGGTATTTTTTTGGTTTGATGTTTCTCCACCAAAATGAAAATCTTTAAAACTAATCAATATATTAAAAAGTCAAATATGGATAAAAATATATAATAATAATATTTCTATTAAATTGTGTAGATAATTTAGAATGTAAAAGTTAATAAATTTTATAATGAAAGTATTAATTTAAAGATAAAAAATGTAAAAAATAAAAAATAAAAAATCATACCTCATTGGTAGCTCGTGGATTCCTCGATATTACAGAAACATAAATGAATTTCAAATATAACCACTAAAGAAGATGATAAAAAAATTTCAGGGAAGGAAAATCATTTATTATTAAAATAAAAATATAATACAAAGAAAGAATTATGGGGTTATACAAGCAGTTATTCCCTCATTATAATGAAAAAAATAGTGGGAAGTATAAAAGATCATAATCAAATTAATAATAAGGGTTATAGTCATCATACCAATCTAATTCTGAATCTAGGAATCTATGAGACCTAGTAACCAAGGTTAACTTAAGATATGAGAATGCTTTCATATGTCTTGATTTCTGAAGAGGGATAGGTTGGAAGCCTTAATCATCCATAAGAACATTCTTTCCTTTAGAAAATTCCTGAATAAAAGAAAATATTTTTTGGGAAATCGTCCTCAATGTCATCCCATTTTACATGGATGCCCTATGTTTCTCTTAATTTGTTGATTTCTTCCTAGATCATTGAAGGATTCTCACTATTACTTGGGTTGGGTTGCACCTCTAATGAAATTTTAATGTTCTTTGAAACCTTCTCTCCAAACTTTGGAATTCAAATTTGATTACCTAACCTTGATTTAGAAAATTTAGGCCTACATTTCACAGATACATGGTTCAAAATCTCTTATTAATTAGGCTGATTTTCCAGAGCCACAATCACCAAATTTTGAGGATATTTATCGATGAGTCAAATAAAACCATCACTATCATGCTCTTTGCCTCTATCAAGAGTGGGTTTATTGTTGCCAATAAAAACCAACTTGTTCTATTATTTATATCTTCTCAATTTCTTCCTATAGGAATCCTCATAATGTTTTTTTAATGAAAAAACTAGCAAACCATATTCTTACAAAATATATTTAACACGAACAAAAACTTAATAGTCTGAGAAATAATTAGGTAGTCTTTCATTCTCTACTTTTAGATAGATATTATCATCCAATGCAGATAATACTATTTTATTAATTAGACAAGAGCTCAAGTCTAATGCCACTAAAATCCCAACATAGTGACTATATTTCGCAAACCTTGTGGTTTTATCCATTTTTATCATGATTCCCATTATAGAGGTTATGTCAAATAAAATCTCAGGATGCCATAAGATCCAATTAAGGACAAATATTTTGATCCAAACTTGAGCTTTAGTATTTTTTTTATTAAAAATTAATTGAATTGAAAATATCCATCTGGAAAGAAAACTATACCTGGTTTTAGTGAAATTGGTCTAATCCCCTAATCTATTTGTTTCAGATCATCCAAAGGAAAAATTGTTTGATGAAATCCCAAACCTATTGGAATGAATCTACAATCCAAATAATTCCATATAGAAGATATGAATTGCTCAATATTAATTTACCAACGATTCTTTATTTTAATCCACTGGATTGTGAACTTGTATTTATTCCATGATTAGTTATCATTTCCTTAAATATCAATAACTCCTCCCCAAAATATCTTTGTCTCCCAAGTGATTTTTTTCCATTGTTGGTGGATAACATCAGTATTGGTGTTAAAATATGAATTTATATACCAAAATTAAGTTATGATTTGTTTTTTTATGATCGATCGATAATTGATTTTTTATTAAAAATATGGGATCAACCCCCATCAAACCGTAAAATCTATGGAGGTCTAAAATGGTGAAGTACAAGGGAATCCCCTTGAACAACGTTCATGTACTCCATGGGCAGGGAGCCAAGACTGGAATAAACAATCATGGGATCTTGTGAATTACACCCTCTTGAGAGGGCAACCGCCACCTGGTTTGCCTCTCTTTTGACATGTCGCACTGAACAACCCTGACTGATCTCCACAGAGCATCTATGAATCATATATGTCACCTGCCAAGGAGGAGTCGCATTTCCATGAATCACCCGAACCAAAGTTTCGCAGTCCGATTCAACCTCTGAGAAATCTAGAGCACGACTCTTACAAAGCGTAAGCCTGGAAAGGAATGCACGTACTTCTGCTCTTAAAGGGTTCCCTGTACCATACCAGCAACTGAAAGCAATCAGCACAGACCCAAAAGTATCATGAAGCAGACCCCCCCCCCCCCCCCACGCATCTGGCCGTTCAAGAAGGAGCCATCCACATTGAGTTTGTGGCCGCTCTTTGGTAGAATCCATCAGATCTAGCAACCTTGAGTAATGCCGACCTCAGGTGGTCTATTGATAAGTCAACACATAATCAAGTATCGAGTTCCACCTTTCACCAGTGAGCATAGATCCGGAATCAGCACCTTCAACATCATATGGAGAGTGTGGATAGTGGGTATGTTATCCAATCGGGATTTATTCCTCACTTCCCGCAGAATTAAAATAATAGTCGTGACGATGAGGGCACGAACCTTGATATCCATCTCTTGACTTCAAAGAATCGAGATCTAATGAACAATAAAGTCCTGCATGGAATCGAAAGCAGGGTCGTATTGTCCCCAAATGCTCATTTCCAACCAGAGGAAGACCGCCCACTCGCTCTTGAGAAACAGGTGCAAGGCCGACTCTGCTTTTGGTTGTAAACAACAGAAACACCATGAGGCCGGAGTGATCTCTCTTTCCACTCGTATATGAGTAATAAATATTTTTTATTAAATAAATATTAAATACTATAAAAATAAAATTAACTCATAAACTTATCAAAGTTATTCCCAAGTGTAAATACCATATATTAATATCAATTGATTGATTAGAAATTTTTTTGGGAATGTTGACCATTGTGAAATTAACTTTCTTTATATTTTTAGGGAATGAGAACTTTGAAACTAAAAACTTATTTAAGTACCAACCCGGTAGAATCGAGGTCACTATAATCACTTATAATACTGAAAAATGTTATATTTAATTCCAATATAGTTTTCTTCATCTTTAATTAATTATTTTCTCACAATAATCTCTTATGAGCCACCTAATATATTATTTCACAATGATTGACAAATTTTCATTATTGTACGATGGTGAAGGCTTGAAATTGGATTTTATGAAAAGAAAAAAATTCATTCAAAACATAGTAAGATATATAAAATTATTTCATTAGAATATTATATCACCGTCAAAAAAAATATTGATTTGAGGACTAGGATATTAACCTTTCTTATTAAAGAAACAAAAATCATTTCTTGAGACATGAAACTCATAAACTACGAATAATAGTGTCGATATCATCCATTATCACCTTCAATATTTATGTAGTTATTTTATAAAGGATTAAATTTCATGAGAAAAACATTATCAGTTCATCTATAGGAGGAAACTACCAAGATAAGAAAATAAAAGATTTAAAAAAATATATAATTTTATTTCAATGAACTCATAATAAAAAAATTCGATGAACAAGATATATTTTAAAAAAATTCACGATAACATATCATGTCAAAAAAATATAGATCATTAAAAATAATTACAGAATCTTGTGTAAAAACAAAATAAAAACAAATATCAAGAAACTATTATAGAATATATGTGTTGAGTGTCATTCACTTTTTTAATTATTATATTTCATTATCAAATTAGTAAAAAACTTAAGTGAAAGAATTAAACTATAAGAAAATTTATAAAAGAAAATTTTTGAGAATTGAATCTGTCTAAAATATCTATATTCCATGTTGGAAGAATCAACCAAATTTTCATTAAATGAATAAAATAATTTTAATAATATTGGGGCATCTGAATATAAGGGAAGATAATAACTTGGGTAGAAAGGGAGGATTCAATAGGGTTCTTTTGAACATAAATATTTATGTTAAAATTGAGTTAATAATGGAATTTAAATAATTATATATGATATGTAAGAAATAAAGTATAATCAAATGTGGATGAATGTTCATGTTTGATGTAATAGTTATAACATATTAAGTAAAGATCAACTTAGCCATGGATATTAATAAATAATTCATAATTTGGGAAAAAATAGAATAACTTGAAAAAACACCATGAAATAAAAATAAAAGTTTTTATGTTTAACTAAAATCAATCCTTGAGAAAAGTATATGATTGTTACTAAAAAATAATGTAAAATAGTTAATGTAAAGAAAGAATTTAACACTATTTATTGAATGAGGAATTTAGTTTTTTCATTGAGATGATGACTCCAAATAAACTAAAGGATCTTGGGAGATTTAATATTCCATTTGAATTTAAGGAAAATAGAACATTCACTTGTTTTCTTGACTTGAGTGATAGAGTTAACCTAATTCCACTAATAGTTTTTAAGAAATTAGAAATGTTACAATTAAAAATAACTATAGTGGAACTATAAATCATTGATATATCAATTTCATATCTCATAAATGTTATTAAATTAATTACATTTATAACTATGAATCTTATTTAACCTATAAAATTGTGACTACTTTACATGGAAATAGATAAAAAATTACATGTCATACTTGGAATATCATTTTTTACCACTAGATATATTCTCATAAATGTTTCATAAGAAAATATTTCATTTTCAGTGGAAGAAGATAAAGTTAACTCAAGGTATTTATAGCTATAAAACAACATTTCATGCTTGATAACTATTTTCCTTTTGGTATAGCAGATAAAGAGTTTAGATATGTAATGAAGAATCAATTGAGTATTAATCTATTAGAAAAAAATATATAAAATAGTTCATGGAATATAAACCCAAAAAAATATAGGAAGAAAAAGGAGTCCAAATTGAATAATACCATTATAGAAATTTATATAAAAATTCAAGAGAAGTGTTGGGTGTAAATAAACTAATTGTGTAACCATATTTACAAAAACCACCATTTCTCAACTTAAATAATTTTCCATCAAAACTGAAATATGCATAACATGGAGAGAAAGAAACCATTCCAGTGTTGAACTAATGAAAACAATTATTATATGAATAATTGATTATAAATTTGGATGAGATTTTTGTAACCCAAATAGAGTTTCCTATGATGTGTATTTGATAAAGTATACTCTAGAATGTGGTGTTTATCTAGTGAATTATAATTAATTAAAAATATGTGGATATCATTATTGTGATATATTTTGCCATTAATTGATAAATCATATTCAAAGTGAAATAAAATAATATTTATTATGTAAGGTGAAGGTTATTTTAAAGTTTGGATGAATCTGGAAAATCTTTGAGGTGTTTGGAAACTTTTATAAGTAATATAAAAGTGTTATTAGAATTAAATCAAATTAAAAATAAAAAATGGTAATGTAAAAAATTTAAAATATTAACTATATTGGTTTGAATGATTAACTCTTAAAATATCAGTGAAAATATAGATAAGTACTTGGTTTAAAAGAGAAACCATGGTAATTCATATAAGTAACTCTAAACAGACATATGTAAAATTAGTAAAGTTAAGATAACTCCCTATATTTATAAGATTACCATATTAAACTATAATAGTAACTTTAAAGACATGATCTAGAAATTTGGTAATGTCTATCATCTAAAGAATCTATTTCATAGGTAAATGGAAAATTTATGTGTTATTTATAGCTTATGTATGAGTTATTTTGAGTGTCTAAAAGATTCATTCCTGGATTTTGGAAGATTCGACTCTGTTATATACAAAGGGTTATAGAAATCAAAAAAATATGAATTTTTGAGAGTTTATTGGATATTTTTATTAATTATAAAATGAGTTTTTATAAAGAATTATTTTCTATAAATTTAAAAATAATTTATAAGAACTATTTTAGATGATGTAGAATCAAATATTATTTAGAAAAAATACCATGAATTGAATTCATGAAACAAGTTATTAGATAAAAAGGTTCACATTATGGAAATACTATGGCATTGTGGTCCTGTAAATTTTAAGGGAATAAGAGTGGCCATGAAACATTATTAAAAGAAGTGGAGAATATGGTCTACACTATTCTTATCAAGTGATAAGTTTTTAACCATGGTGAAATATGTCACACCATAAAGGATAGAGTATTTGAGTATAAGAATTCAACCATATTTAAAGGTAATAAGTTTAATCATGAGTTATGCCAGATTCCACCTGGACATCTAAAATTACTAAAAAATAACTAGGAAGAATGAGAGAAGATAAAGAAGGTGTTAAAAGAAATTTTTTATATTAACATGATTTTAAAAATGAAATTTGATTTAGAAGAGTGATTTTTGTACAGGATTGAAAGAATGGGGTATTCCATGCATGATGTATAGAGACGTGGTGTGTTCTATAATGAAAAAAATAAATTATGTCAAATAAGAAATAAATAATTAGTAAAACAATTCTAAAGATAGAGTGATGTGTAAAACTATTTTCACAAAAGGAGAGAAGAAGAATATAGATGAATTGAAATATTGTAAGTAGAATAGAATTAATAAAATACTAATAATAGTTAAAGAAGTAGGAGAATAAAATGAGAAAGGGAATACTAGTTTGTGTATAAATCATTATAGATGTATCGTGTAGTGAATAAGATGAAGTCACACATGTTTCTTTACAATGAAGAAGTATGAGAGTGCATTAATATTACTGGGATACAATCATTATAGGATGAAGGATAACCCTTGAATAAACAAATAAAATACCATAGCTAAACTAGTTTTATCAAGCATAAACTTATCTTCTTGTGTTAGAATATTGTATTTTTTATCATAGTGAAATATGAGTTCAAGGATTTTCCCTTCCTTTTTGTATCCAACATGGTGATTATACTTCATTGCATTGTCTCATGTAAGTCAAGATCATTCCAAGTAATAGACAATTTTTTCAAGTAGTGAACTTTATACATCAAATTTTCTTGTTTATTTGTTTCCTTGGTGCATGTGAGTTAATAAATTACATTGATCACTTTATGAAGTGATAAAGATTTATTTCTCAAGAATCCTTAAAATTGAATAAAATGTATAATGTACACAGATTCACCCCTCCTCTCAATGAACCAAATATTCCATGAACAACTATAATTGGTATCAGAGTAACCATGATTCCTTCAAATATCGAGAAGTTTGTAGTTTTTTCTTTTAAAGGTTTTGAACTCAGTTGGTGTGCGAGTTCATTCAAGAAATTATCCATTTATTTTAAAGATTTGGTCTCTTATTTTTTATTATTAAAAATTAAAACTTTAATTCAATTAATAGAAAAATATTTCCACTTTTGGTGGGTAAATTTTTATATTTAAAATGATCAGATGCAACCCAATTTGTTGTCTATTAGTTTAAATGTTTTATAGGCTATTATCGGTGGATTAATTCCTTATGTTTAAGGTACTACTATGAAAACCGTAGATAGGAATAATTTAGATAAATATGTTCATTCTAAATATTTCATTTTTTTATATTAATGTTAAGGGGTCAAAATAGAAAAATGTATTGGGGATAAATTAGAGAACATTTTAAAAAAAATGTTAAAGTGAGGAAAGAAAATATACATGTTTTGAAGTTGAGATATAAATATATCAAGATTAATGATGATAAAATAGTGTATAAATTCTTCACTTGAGTAAATGAAATTGTGAGCACCATTGTAAGTTTTGTGGAGAAGTTATAAGAAACTATAGTTTTCAAGATGATACTATGAATTTTTTTAGAATCGACTAATGCAAAGGCCTCATCACTTTAAGATTATGATCCAAGAACATTACCATTAGATGAATTTATTTATGGGAAGCTCAGAAAAGCTCATTCCACTTATCTCAAGAATCACCTAAAAAGCAAAAGGTAAATTTCATCATATGTTCCTTTTGAATTTTTTTAGCTACATGGGTACTGAACATTTTTCTTCAAATTGACCAATGTTAAAAGAAGATGAGGTTAGTGATAATGAGAATAAGAATCTAATAAATTCCTTACAGAAGAAAGTATAAAAATATTCTTTAAAGTGAAAAGGTAATAATTTATCAAGATTCAATAAAAAATCAGTATCAATGTTTAAAGATAGTTATAGTGAGGATGATAAAGAAGTATAACAATGCAGTAATGATTGTGGAAAGATGGTAATTATTAAGGGGAATGAATAGGATTTAATAAGTGATGATAACACTAATGATTAAATTTATGAAGACACCAAAATGGACTTTATGATAAATGGGTCTGTCAATGAGTCTCTCTTGAATATATTTAAACTTTAAATGGAGGAAAAAGGTTTCAAGAAGGATTTTAAATTATCAATTAATAATAAATTGGTTGAAAATGAGTAGATTTAAAAAAGGATTATTAACAGATTTAAAAAGTATCTTGATAAAGACAAGAAGTTAAATATTTTCATGAAAATGAAATTCAATGAAATATAGAAGAACCTGGATATTTTAAAACAAAAAATAATTAATGAAGAACAGAAATTGGATGCATCCAAGTCCATTTTTTAAAACACGATTAATCATGTTTGAAAACTTTCAAAGATGATGTTTTTTAAATAATTGAATGTCACATAGAATGATGAGATTCAATAATTACAATAGTGACCATGTTAAAAGGTTCCTAAAGATCTTTTAATTGTTAATAAAAACACTAATTCACAATCACAATTGAATAATACCATATTTATTGCAAAACAAAATGATTCTAACCAATCTAAAAATTCGTTAAAATTGATTAGAATAAAAAAAATTCTACAAATTTTTATTCACAAATGGATAGCAATAAGTCTTGTATTTAGAATAATTTGTGGGTCTTATACAATAATTTTTTTAGAAAAATGGTCCAAGGTTGATAGTCAAAAATTGAAAGAACGATAGGTTACAAAATCTAGACAACATACTATTTTCAAAGGAAAGTATGGGTTTTATGGATACTTTTTCATTTTGGAGTCTTTTCAAGCTTGGATTTGTTTTAAATTTTCCAATATAACTACTAATATACAGGTTTTGGGAGAAAAAGGTTGATGTAAATTTAACTCGCTCAAAGTTGAGATTTCCAAAAAAACTAAAAAAACTAGATTGGTGGTTGGAATAACTTCTAACCATTGGAAGAGGCTTTTAGAAGATATTAATAGGTTGGTTCCCTTGCTAAATAATTTCTCACAATTTTATATATAAATTTGACTATGAAATATAGTAATAAAAAGTCCTGGACTAAGAAATTGAAAGGAAAAAGGTAGGGTTTTTTTGATGTTTTTTATAAAACATCATAAAAGAAACATACATGTATTTTGGATAGTGGTTGATCATCTCAAATGAAAAGATATTTGAATCTCTTAATGGATATAATAATTTAAGTAAAACATTGATGAAATTTTATAATTGGGGGTCACTCATAATTAAAGTAATTGGTTTATAAGTCTTTGGAGAAGACAAGCTGGAATTAAAGAACACAATATTCATTAATGGTTTGAAATGGAATTTTATAAGTGTGTCACAAAACTATTATGAAGTTCATAAATTTTCATTTCAGTAAAATGGTGTCTCATGAATAATTTAAAATATGTTTGTGTTGCAATGAGAGGTTAGTGTACTCAGGTAAATTTATTTGGGTTTTTGATGTAGTGAATAAAAATATGTCTTGTATGAAGAAAAAAGAAGATGTTGTGAAGACATTTAATATTTTTGAACATGAAATTGTTAGGAAAATAATTATACAAAAAAATACATTTCAAAGAGTGATATCAGATTGAAGATATCAAAAAAATAAGGATAAATAATTTGTTAACTTTTCATGATATAAATTTCAATGTTTTGAAAATAAATAAGTTTATGAAAAGTGTAGAATGAAGTAAATGTATTTTTTATGTCATAGTGTTGAAGTGAAAAATTATTTGAGTTCTCCCAATCTAAAATGGGATTTAGAGAAGAATTTGGTTGGTCAAAGTGGACTCTAGTAAAAGGTAAATTTTAATACTAATACATTAGGGTCAAATAATAATTGTCAACCTTCACTCATCCTAGGGTATGGTATGATGAATTTATCCCCTATATCCCATTTTATTTAGATTGTAGTTATAATGGTGGATAAACACAATATAAATCTCTTCATGGTCTATCCCATAATATACATAAAAAGGGGGAGTAAGAGTTTTATTGGAGAATCTAATGTAAACTATTTATCCAAATGGGGGAGGGATATTATCTTTAGCGTGAGTATGTATTTAATGAGAGTTTTTAAAAGGGGTAAGTTGGGTATTTAGCTTATAAACTGTTCTAATATGTTTTTTAAAAATTAAGAATAAAATTATTATATATATGTTCAATATATATATTTTAGAAATGAAAGAATAATTATTCTAAATTGGTATCTATTATTGTCTTAGTGGGGATCAAGAGGTGTCGAAGGATATAATGAAGTGGATATAAGTAATTTTTCATAGAAAACATATATTTATTATTCAATATTATAATTTCTTACAATTTGGTATCAAAGGTTGTGAATATTTTGAAAGAGATTTGTGTTCAATAGTTTCTAAAAAACTAAAAAGGGGGAGATTGTTGATCCCATGAAGAAAAAGGTTATGTGAAGAAATGATTGTGAACTTGGATGATATTATTAAGATCTAGGGAGGGTTCAGTTATATATGTAGTTGATGTATTATCCTCTAGCATATGGTGTTTGACTAGAGGAAAGTAATTGAAGAAAAATAAGTTGATATGTTTGTTACATTCTCTTTTTTTATCGATAAATAAATAATATTCAAACTCAATATAATTGTTTATTGTGTGAGGTGAAGGTTATTTTGATATTTTGAGGTGTTAAAATAACGTTTTGTAAAGTATATAATTGTTTTAAAGTAATTATAAAGTTTTTTTGAAATTTAGGAAAATTCGAACTGAAAATGGCTATGTATTATTTCATTTGAGATATCATACTGAAACGTAAGATTAAGTCATAATAATGGATCTAGAAATTTAGTAAAGTCCAGAATCTGTAAGAGTTAGTTTAGATGAAAAGGTAAAATATAAGACTAATCTATATATTTCTTAAGAGGCATTTTGATATTTCATAAGAGTTATTTTAGGATTTCATAAGAGTTATTTCTAGTTTATAGTGATGGTTATATACTTAGAAAAATATTTATTTTTGGAAGATTACAATGAATTTTTAAAAACCGTCAATGGAGTTTTTTAGAAGATTTTTTCTGGAAACCAAAAGGGAATTCAGAAGAATAATATTAAACGATACTAAAGCTAGTATTTTATAAAATAAAAATAATTAAAGGAATTAATTATGTGTGATATTCGATAAAAAGGTTAAATCTGTAAAAAACAAATGCTCCATGATATTACATATTTGAATACATGAACAGGATCCTTATTCTATGATTAGTATCCTTGAAGTGTCTAGTTCATATTGTTCTAAGTAAGTAATAAGATTCACATTGTGGTGAAATATGTCATGAAATGAAGGGTCAATTAATTTAGGATAATTGGACAATTATGATTCAACACATGAATCCATGTCGTGATTTCTACCATAGTCAACCTAGGAATATCCAATGATTGTAGAAGAATGAGGAAGAATAAGATAAATTGAATAAGATGCTAATCGTAGTTGGTTGTTTGAATTTAAATTTGAAATTAAAATTTTAAAAATAAGAGTTTTCTATAAAAGATAAAAACAATTAGGTCTTCTATGAATGAAATATAGAGAGGTGTTGTGTACTGTAATAATGAAATATTGTACCGTAGAGAAGATATGAATAATCAAGTAGATTATTCTGATGAGGGATTGTTATGCAGAATATTTTTTCATAGAAAGGGAGAAGAAAAAAATTATAAGACTTATATAAGTACAATTATAATAATAAAATATAATTCTTTCTATAGTTTAATTAATATAAGAAGAAGAAGAGAAAGAGAACATAAGTTTATGTGTGAATCTTCAAATATGTACCAAGTGGTGGAGGAGAAAAAGTCATGCATTTCATTTATATGGAAGAGGTATGGGAGAATTTTAATATTTTCAAGAGATAATTATTAGAGAAATAAGATAATATCCACCTTAATAAATAAAATATATAAATGAAACAAATTTTATCATGGAAAAAACTTACCTTCTTATATCAAGATACATCATTTTTTTCATCATTTTGTCTCATTTATTTATGGATTTTTGAGTTTGAAAAGGAAATTTAATTTTAAATTCTAGTGCAAGGGTTTATGTTAAAATCAGTATTCAAATTGGAATACTTATGGTTGAAACATCTCAATGAGATATTCTTTAATGTCTTATGAGGCTCGGGGTGTGTTTCAAAATGATTTTTGGAGTTTGGGATAGAACTTTGGTATTTTGTAAATTTATCCCTAATGCATGGTTTATGGAACATGTTTTTTGGGAAACCATGTGTGTTATCCAATGTGATGGATTTCCAGTTCAAAAATTGAGCATAAATGGTTAGAGTGTGTAGGAAGTGCATAGTTTAGGGGAAAACTTTCAGAGATTCATGGGAAAAAATGTGAATCCTACAATGTTTTGGCATAGTTTCATAGTCGGTGAATGGTTTGGAAAATTTTCCAGCCAAACCACGTGAGGTATGGATTCCCTAAGTAGTTTGAATCATAAAAATGGAACTTGATTTGAAAAATAGTTTCTCTAGACCATGTGATCTATCCATTTAATTAAAATGTTCAAATTACTAAACTACCCATCTCATGTTTTAAACATATAACCCATCATTTCCCCCCATTTGATCAACCAGGATGCCCAAGATGCATCTTCCATTCTCCCCTTTAGTAGTTGAGTGATTTATCCTTTGATTCATGGTGGAAACATGTGTCATTCATTCTAAGGGAGCGATATAGCTAGGGTTAAAACTCCATATCCATCCTTCATTGATTATTTAATTGATTTATAGTTTCATAACATTGTTCACAATTGTACATAATTGTAGGTAATTCTTATGGTTGTTTGATTCTCACTATTTGAACTCAAACCATAGGTTGTAACTTGTCGAGTGCACTAGTAAGATCCTAATGTAGATGGTGTCATTTTATTTCTAATTTATACTTTGGTTATGTGATTAATTATAAATGAGCATGAGTGGGGTGGTTTGAGTGATATATGTTACGAACTTGATAGTATTTTTTCAGCCCTAAGTATATCCAAGGGTGGACTAATGTGTGTGAAAAGGTATGGTCGGTCCTATGATGGCATGTAATGTGTTTTATACGGTTTCATGGTTGGTTACATATGATGACACAAGTTATGGATATCATTTATATTCTACAATTAATGAAGTTGTTCCATTGAAACGTGTGGGTAATGGACTAAGTGATTTTTGGTAACATAGATCACCAAAAGTGAGGTGATGTGGTTTACTAAGATTATGAAGATGGTGTTGACCATTTCCACAGTTGGGAGACATGATTCAGAGGTGGAAATAAAGGACTTATTGAGGAGTGTACTATGTTTTTTATGATTCTAATCACCTTGGATGTATTATAGGGATATTGGGGTCATGTGTAAATGGGGTATAGACCATTTGGTGGTGTCAAAAACTCATTGTGGGTAGAATCATATATAGATTAAGTGGCATAGGGGATAGTGTAATCATTGATATAGAGGAGGTTCCCTTAATATAAAGACATGATGTTTGGTGATTGAGACCAACATATGGGGGTTGTGTCTCACTATTTATGTTATGGTCATTGGGATAGAACTATTGATGGATGGGTATCATCATGCCTCAAGATTGTTTTGGAAATTGTGATACTAAAGGTAAATTGTGTAAAATCCTTGGGGCATGTCATATAGCATGTGGACGTGCCTTTTTGGTGTCATGATGACCATGGATGATTATATGGTTATGTTTGGCATGTTAAACTCTGTGATTCATGATTAGTGGAAGGATGGTGGCTCTTCCATAATGATATACTACAGATATATCATTTCACTCCAGTATTGTTCAAGTAATGTAAGGATCACTTGTGGTTGTTGAGAACAAGGGGAGTAGGTTATGTGATATGTGGTTGATTTTAGTGTATTATATTTTTTTTATAAAAATTTATATGTATAGATACAATATAGGTACATTATTAGCGAAGGCTACTAAGTTTATACTCACACCCCACATGTTTCCTTTGATATTCATGTAGACTTTATGGTTCTTGTAACTGGATAGGGAAAAGGTTTGACATCCAGAACATAGTGGATTCAGGAGCATAGATAGAGTGTGAGCTAGTTAAAGGGATTTTATAGATGGTCTTGGTGGTTCCTTGATGTCATTTATGTGGTTCTTTATGTTATTTTTTACATTCATATGTGTGTGATCATCCAATAGGTGGTCCCATGAATATTTTTCAGTTTTCAAGGCATGGTAAATATTTATTAATTTGATATTTTTTTGGATTATTGTTTCCATTATTTAGAATTCGTTTCATTTTGTATGAGTTATATATTCCAATGTGATATTATTATTATCATATGAGGGTAAATATATTATCCTCACTTAACCCAATAGAACCTCACTTATAGTGGGTAGAATTTGTTGTGAGGAGAGGCATGCATATAGTCATGTGGTGCACCACCACTATGGTATTTTTTAAGTGATCTTGATCTAGAGGTGTACTAAAATGTGTTATTAGTTCATAGGTATTTTAAGGTAATACCTAAATACGGTGGCTCAAAAGTGGAATCACTGAGTGATTTTAATGATAGATTATTACGAAGATTTTCTATTTGGGATGTGGTAAAATGGATTCTAGAAATGTGTTAGAACTTGGGATGGTTGTCATTTTGTGTTTCTAGAAAGCACCTACATGATTTGAAGTCCTTTTTTCCAAGGAAAATTGCGTTTATGTTCTGAATAATTCAACTATAATTGAGTTATTTATTTGGATATATTAGTATTCGATGGTATTGATTTATTATTAAGGACTCCTGGATTTAGAAATAAGAGAATGAGTAGCTATAAATCATATAAAACACATAGGGATCATAATAAATATGTTCAAGCTTATAATTATTGGTTTTCACCTGAAACAAAAATGAAATGTTTGGGTATTTAAAGTATAAAATATAGGCTAAAAAACATTTTTCTATATAGATTCTTTGTGGAATTATACTCACACTTTCCACGTATATGATTCATGGTTTGATGGTAATATGGATCCTATATAGATATGATATTTATGGTTTTTATCCATGATATTGGTTTTTAGGGGGATGTATTTCCAGAGGATATGTGACATCGGTGTGGTTGGGAAGTGTTAGGGTAGTGAGATGCATTGCCAATTACAGTATTCCCAATTTTCTATATATATACTATTAAATTTTTATTGATGAGGGTATTTTTTTCTCATTGATATTCTACCTAGAATAATTACATTAGAGTATTAGGAGGGTGTAGATATGGTGCCACCAGGGAATGCACGAGGTGAGTCCCCTGAGGGAAGGGGTGAGAATGAGCTATAGGGGGAGGCACTAAGCCATACAGGATAGCCACAATATGAATAGGAGTTGTGGAAGTGACTAAAATTGTAGCTCAAGAGTTTATTTTGGTTTATTTAGATTATTAATTGTGGGAATCTGAGATATGATCTATCTATAGTGTATTTGACAAAGGAGTTCTAGTGACAACACACACCCTTATTCCAGGGAGAGGGTGTATCATAGGAAGTAAAGTATTGGATAGATTTTGTACAAGTTATATTTAACCAAATTGATATTACACTAGGGTGGAGGATGTAATTGGCCATTTATATGCATATAAGACTATAAAAAATCTACTGGGATATATAGGTACATGTAGGTAGGCCTAGGGGGTTAACATGAAAGGATTTCAAGGCTATATTTTTTTAACACATTTTCCCCAAGACACTAAGGGTGGATCAAGCCTATGATTTCATGAACTTATAGTAAGGTGTTCCTTAGTTATGGATTTTTTAGGAGGTTCACATATATTTTATGTTTCACACTAAAGGTGTAATGAGATGAAATTCTTTTAGTGTGATGGTTCGAGGATGGTTTGTGATTTGCTATCAATGTGTGGGATAATATCATAATGTTGACCTCATTCTAGAGGTAGTGAATCAGGAATTGATAGATAAGAATAATAAGATTAATGAGACTATACCAATCCAAATAGTTGGGATAGGTGAGTCACCTAAATCTAGGTTTTGAGGTTATTTGGTATGGTAGTTAGAGAATAGGTGGGATGATACCACTATAAAGCAGATTATTGATGAATTTTTTTAGTGTCAGTAGGTGGGACATGTTTAGACCCAGTGTGATTGACCATCAAAGGAGTTTTGGATATGTAGAGAAATGGGGAAGCTGGAGAGGTTTTGTTAGATGACATGATGTATGGTTAAGAGTCATGGATTAGGGTAGACATTATCATTTGAGGTATGATAATGAGTTGCACAAGGAGCTAATAGCTAGGATATGGATGCTCATGCTAGACATGGCACTGATAAGTATATAAAGAGGTAAGGGAAATGGTTGTATATGATTGTAGTTCTAAAAAGAGAACAGAAAACATGTAGTTGGGATTTAGGATAGATACATATGATTGAACAAGTATTATTAGAGAATAATGGAGGTCTTATTATAGTTAGAGGTATGTCATGATGTTGTAACTATGGTTTTTAGTTTTTTATTATGGATATGGTGAACATTGTGCATATATGTTAAGGAAATTAACTATGTATGGTTAATTTGTGAGCATTGGATATGATGAATTGTAAATATGGAATGTGTTGGCATAAAGTAAAAAAGTGGGTGTCAAGAATTATATGGGATGAGATATGGGAATTGGGTATAATGTACATTGAATTTGGAAATTCTGTGATATCTAGGATGAGTGTGGGAATCAAAATGATGTGGGATAAAATTGAAAATTGATCAGTGTTTATGTGTGGGTAATTTGTTTATATGTAAAGGTTATGTGTGGTTTGATCATTATAATGATTAGTTAGTTTGACATGCGACTATGTAGGTTATTTCTCCATTGGGGAGTTCAATTGAAGTAATATCCCTATTTAGTTAGTATTTAGCATAGAATAGGATATTTTCAATGATATGGACATGTTCGACACCATCTTAGTGTTTCAGTAGAGGGATTCTTAATTTTCAACAATTTTGGTTAGTGAATAGTATGTAAAGCTCAGGGAAGGGATATTATATGGTGGTAAATAGTAGAGTCCTGTGTAGTTATAGGATTTTTAGTTTAATAAAAAAGTTTTATTTTAATTCCATATCAAAGTTCTCTTTGAGAACCACAATTTATATTTGAATATTGAAGTTTAAAATATCTTCGAGAGATGTTTTTGTATGTGTGAGGGGGATAGATAGGTGTTTCGAAATTATTTTGGGAGTTGAAATAGAAATGATGTGATTTTGGTGATTTTTCCCATAGAACAAGGATTATGGTTCATGGTTTAGGGAAAATCTTGCACAACCACTTACATGATGAATTACTAGTTTATTTTTAAAGTGTATGGTTAGTATACACCAATAGCACATGGTTTATAGGAAAACATGATGGGATTCAAAGGTAACCTTGAAAGTAATACAATGTATAAAATATAGTGGTATGTTTGGTGTATGGTTTTATAAACCACATGGTTATACCATGCGAAGTATGGATTCCTTCAGTAGTGACAACTGCATAGTTTGCTATAGATTTGGAAAACTGTGTAGACATACCATGTGGTCTACCTAGTTATATAAAAATTCTAAATTACCCAACTATCCCTCTCATTTTCTAAACACCTAAATCCTCATTTTTTTCACCCATTCAACTAAGAGGCCCCAACGATATCTTCCATCCTTATCCTTTAATGGTTGAGTGATTTATCCTCTAATTATTTTTAAAATTAGGTGTTGTTTTTTTTGAGGGAGTGTTAAAGGTAAGGATAAAACTCCTTATTCATCCTCCTTCGAATTCTATAAATTATTTAGGGTTTTGTACTAGTTGTTGATATTGTACCCTATTTTAGGTCCATTATCTGGTCCTTCAATTCATTCTATTTGAGATTAAACCAGATATTGGTACTGGTAGAGTAGACTATTATGATCCTAATGTATGTGTTTATTATCTTATTCTAAAGTTATACATGTGTAATGTGATTCATGCTGAAGATACAAGAGTAGGGTGTTTTGGGTGATACCAGGTATGAACTTCTTAGAGTTTTTTTAACCATATAAATTTCTTATAGTGGACTCATGTGTAAGAAATGTTGTGGATGGGAATATAATATAATAGAGGGTGTTTTATATGGATCTATTGTTTATTGATAATTATATCATTGGTTATTGATATCTTTTTTATTCCATAATGATCGGTGTTGTTTTATTGTAATGTGTTGGGTATGCCTCATGTGATTGTGGGTGATTTTAACAATCGGAAGTGAGGCAACATGGTTTACTAGGATAAAGCGGATAGTGTTAACCATTGTTATGGTTGGGTGACATGTTCTGCAGTTGGTGATAGATGATTACTAGATTGGTGGGCTATGTTGTTAGTGATTATGCTCAATTTGTTTATCCAATGGGGTAATCAGTGTTATATTCACAAAGGGTGTGACCCATGAGGTGTTTTTGACCACCCGTTGTGGGTGGAGGATTATATAGATTCTATGTAAAAGGGGATGGGGTGGCTATTTCTAGAGAAGATGTTCTCACCATAGAAGTTCATAGATGGTGATAATTGAGACCCTCTAGCAAGGTATAAGGTTAACTATTTATATTGGGATTATTAACATCATACTATAGAGGGACAAATTTTTTCACTGATATCTTATCATCTAATCTACCAATTATACAATTATATTTTCCCAATATTTATCATTATGGATAACCTAGGGGTCTATCTCAAGGAGTTAGTGTGCATTCTGATTATTCTTCTAATATATATTTTTTTTTATTTTGGAATTTATAAAGATTACATGAAATATTGATGAAAAAAATGAAATTAAAATGAGATTAGAATAAATAAATAAGTAGATCATAAACAAAAAGATAGAGAAGAAATTTAGTTGTGAATAAAACTTGTTCCAATTTTGTTCTCTTGCACCTATCACTGACCTAAAACAAATTAAACGATCAAAACACAATTTCACCCTATGATTGATCAATATCTAGAATCTCTTCTCAAAAAGTGAATACTCATGAATATAATGTCATCATGTACATGAATGATTTTCAAATGATGAAAATAACTATAAAAAACAACCACCTTAAATAGAATATCTTTCATACTGAATTGATATTTAATAGATTATTCAGATCAGCCAGCCCCACTTAAAATCACTATTTTGAATGAAGAAAATGAAAAGGAGGAAAACAATAAATTAAATGAAGTAGAAAAACATTCTTAATAATGAGTTTTTCATGTAATCTCCCCAAATAATATTCAAAATTTACTAGGAGTGGGGAAGAAAATGATGACATATAAGATATTTGATCTCTAAGAAGCTTCAAGAATCACCTCATTGAACTATTTTTAAAAATTATTCATCTATGACCATATGTTAAAGTTCACATAGGATAATAAGTACAAACATAAACATTGTTGTATTAATAAAAAGAAATAATAGAATATAAGATAAATGGATGATATAGAAAAAGATTCAGGGTGAGATCTAACCCCCCCCCCTCTTGGTCAAAATTTATTTTTCTTATTTAAAGATGAAAGAATAAAAATATTTTGAAAACATACTGATAGGTAGAATTACCTAATTGATAACCTTAACCACTGATAATGTTCTTCAAGTTAAGAAAGAAAAACTATTTTTTTATTATTTTCTTCACTAATATGTAAACGTGTTTCCATATTTTTAATTCTACCCCAAAAGAACTCCCATCATCAAATGAAACACCACATCCAAAAATTCAATGCAACCAATATACTGATGGAGTAATAGAATTTTTATCAAATTCTCCTTCATTTACCCCCATCTTTCCTAGAATTAATCTCAGTAATATTAAATTAAATCTCTAGAATATAATGTTCTAAATCCACATGTAAGCTCGAATTATTTTCCTTATGATGTTTTTAGTTCTAGTGTCCATTCTTGGTGAACCTTGTAGACTTCACAACACATCACTCAGCTCACTCAACACAGTTGATATTAAAATGATCACTCTACTTTGTTCTTTGTATCCATGATTTCCTTAAATTCACCTTAAATCATTATTCCAAGGTTCGCCCATGATTCTATATCCTTATAAATACCTTAAAATATTGGTAAAAACTTCATCCAAACTACTATATCTCTCGTAATAAAAAATTTAAGCAAATAGAATACATCCAATTATACCTTCACAACCTCAATATTGAGAACAAATTTGTTCCAACCATTTATCAAAGTTTTACACCTATAATTAGAAAAAACAAACAACAAATATAGGTTCCATTAAAACCTGCAATGATCTCATATTTCAACGATCTCAGACCATAAATTTATCATCTTCTTCAAGTTGGCCATCTGAACTATCACAGAAACACCTTCAATATTTGTTCAATACTTCAAAGAAATCAGTGAATCTTCCTCAATCTTTATTCGTTGTCTCAATCAATAACATAACATCAAACTAGGATTCATGTCTATTTTGAGATCCCAGTTCCGATTCTTTGGTTATGGTCTTGGATCCATCTTGATGATGATGTGTCTAAGTGACAATTTTCTCAAGATGCATGATGATCCCTTAGTTATTCTTCATCAATGAGGTGGGATCTCCTATTCACCTAGTTCTTAATCGATCAGTCCAATCTAGGTGTTGTTTAATCTTTAAACAAGATTCATTAGTCTTCACTGATTAATTAGCTATTGTATTAATCTTAATTGCATATATAATCAAATAAAGGACCTTATTTAAACTCAATTAGGATCAGATGTGGGTAACCATTATGATCCATATTTGACTTTGGTCAACAATCCCAACTCTCCATACACTTAGTATAGATTCATATTTTTCTTGGTTTTACCAAAAGTTATAAATATTTTTTATTATTTTATTACATATCCATACCCATAAGTGAATATTTGGTTAGGAAGGTAATTTATAACTTGGGGGTCTTCACTATACTAATATACAGGTGGAAATATAAAAACCCTTATTTTAATATTCTTAACATTCCACTATTTGAGATATGTTAAAATTCCTTATGTAGAAAGGTAGAGAATTGGGTATATGTAGTTGTTATAAATCAAATTATGTATCCATTTGGTTATGTGTAGAACTTGAAATTTTTTATTACATGAATACTACAGTACCTCCTTATGTAAATAAATTCCCTTACATATAATAATTCCTGATCATAGAAATTAGATATCGTATCCATTTAGATTCGTGGAGGTTTCTATGATTTAAAAAAACTCTTATACAATTATAGTAGAAAAAAATCAATAATTAGTATATTTAAAATCCATTAAAATGAAAATATAAATTCAAAACAGATTAAATCAATGTGATTTGAAAGTATTAATTAAAATATATTCCATAAATATCAATTAATAATTGATTTCAATAGAAGTTTAAATTTTAAAATTTACTTCAACTATTATATTTCAATTAAAACCCCCATTTATATCATAAAAAAATATTTATTCACAAAATTTGTGGAGATTAAACTAAGAACATTTTAGAATTAAGTCACCCAAAATCATTGTCTTCCATAAAATATTCAAAGCAAAATATTTCTCACCCTGAAATTATCAAAAATAAATATATCTACATTATATGAAAATTAATTCATCAAAAACATAATAAATTCATAAAAATTATGTAGAAACATTTAATGAAATAGATATGCATCAAATTCCCCCACACTAAGAATATTTATTGTCCTAAAGTAATCTATTAGTCAAATTAAATGGAATAGAATTATTATCAAGAACGAAAAACTGAGATGCCATTATGATTTTCTTCTCAAAATCATTTTCCCCGATAGACAATCTCAAATACAAAAAATTATATCCCCCCTAAAATGAAATGTTTTTAGTGAAATATTTTGTTTCATATTTTACAAAAAAAAATAATCACTATTAAAACATTGTAAATAATTAAACACACTTTAATTAGCATCCAAATGAAAGTTAAATCTATTATTTACCTCCAAGATAATAGGCTCACATAATTGTAAAAGTGAGAATAATTGGGCATACCATTGGATGGATAGAATAATAATTAAAAACAATGAAAAATTAACACATCAATCATTCAAGGAATAAATAATGAATAAATAATATTTCATCATGGATTAATATTTTCATTTCATAGTCATTTTGAATGTATATCTTATAAGTTTAAATTTAATCAAAAATTGAAAATTAACAATAATTATAAGATATGTTCTTAGAATATTACAAAAGACAGTTGTTTTAAGAGAAAAATAAAATAATATGCCCAATTAAATCTATAGATAATATAAATTAACCTCCTCAAAGTGGAAAAGTTTCCTTCATTATTTAGAAAACTTTTTGACCCATTTAAAGACCCAAATTAAATCCCAAAAGACAACCAATTATGAAATATTGTAATGGATTTCATGATTTTTAAATAAATGAATATAGTTTAGCCAAACTAAAGACCCTCCCCCATACTTAAAACTCGATATTATTCCTAATTATAAACTTTAAGTGGAAAAAATAATTTTATCATTAAAAGTTCGAAAATATTTAGAAATTCAATAGTAATAAATTCTGATTTAAGTGTTATAGTGAGGTTCAATAACATATTTTCTGAATAGTATTAAATCTCAACATGCACAAGAATTTTCATCTAGTAACTACTTCACTTTTTCAATTCAAAAGTAGAAATTTCAAAAAAAATCATCCTCACACTTTTATTATGAATCCTTGAACCCACTCTCTTGGATTGAATTCTAAAAAGTGTGTAATTTATATAATTGATTTGATACCAAAATTAGATTTACATACATGAATATCTCATAATTACCTGACTAAAAGAAACCATTGTATTACATACATTCCCAATACCTTTTAGGTTTATATATTCATAAAATTATAACAAAAGACATGTTAACTGATGGATAATTTTTCTCACTCTATAAGAAACAATTCAATACATAATAACTCTTCAGCATCTCCCACAAGCTATCCAATTAAGAATATCATGTGTAATACATGTCTTCATAACCTGGTAAATGGAAACATAAGAAGGGTTGAGATCAAATGCTTAGTTATAGAAAATATACAACTAAGGTAATCATGGCATAAACATGGAATAAATATTATGAAATGAATAAGTAAATAACCTGAATTCTTAATCAAATTTAAATAATATCATTCTATATACATGAAAATAAATTAAAACATGGATATTAATAATGCTGATGTAATTAATAATGTTGTACATCAAAAACATGTTTTCAATACATTATGCTAAGACATTTAATTTTTATCAAGACTAAAATCAATAAAACTTAAAAAATTGGTTTTTTATACACAAAATACTCTAGCATGTTTATCTTATGAGACCTATCGATTCATAAAGTGACTATAAAATTATGTGTCCCATCTTTTTCCTGATTAAGAACGATGAATTCACCATAAAAGTCAGCAATACCTTTCATACCTATCCCTAAAGAACCTTTAGTTGAATAAAAATAGATCTATCAATGTAATGAATAATACGAAATATTAATACATGATCAACCTTCATTAGTAGTCAATAATCATCAAGGATTTAAATAATTTTCCATATGTTATTAAAAGGTGAATGTAATCATATCATATCCTGAGAAATAATATGGATGATCAAATAATACATAATCAACATTCTAATAATTATTTGTATTGGAATAAAAATATATAGTATACCAATACTTTTCCCCATGTTAATAGAATATCATTTTTTTCCTTGGTGAACATAATAAAATATGATTTATGTGAAATTTAAAATTTACACTATAAATATCAATGAGTGTATAATTAACTCAATCTTGTAATAACATGATAATAATCCATGTCTAGTGTGAAAGTTTGTGGTTTCAAAAGTTTGTATCCCAAGACATGAGGAATATTTTTTCAAGGGTTTATGTGGTAGTAATGTATATACCTATGAAATAATTATATAATACCACATAATACAATAAAATGGAATAATTTTACCAACATAAAAAAGATAAGTTCAAGATAATAATCACAACTCAATGAATGAATGTTGAGTTACAAAAAAAACCTTACTATTGGAGAAAACAACAGAATAAATTGACACATTAATAAGGGAACATGATTTGGATATTAAATACCATTAAATAAAAATTGTTTGATGAAAATATATCCATGGTATTTTAAAACACCACATAAAAAAACATGGTACACAAAATATATTATGTCTCATAGAATCATAATTGATACCAAGAAAACCCACATGGTGTTAGAGACTTTTGAATAAGAACACATTGAAAGATAGGGTTTGTAATTGAACTTTAAATACCACAAATAAAATATAATTCATGATATGATATCCAAAACAGGCATAATATATACCACAAAATTAAAATTAGGTTCATAATACCAAACATGTCACAAATAGATGAAGTTGGGATGAAAAACCCTTATCTATGTCCTAATTCAATATTCATTTGCAATAAATGTTCTAAATAATTAAATTAAGATCATTAAATAAATAAATAATAACATAATTCAAAACTATAACCATTTATACTCTTTATTTATAATCATTGTATACATATATATATATATATATAATAGTTATTTTTTACATATATTCAACACCGGGTGTAAGTAATATTTATCACTTTGAACTAGTTTAATAAAGGTAGTGTCGGTATATATTATTTTCCAAAATTAAATAATTATTATATCATATAAGTTATTATAATATATGTTCCAAAATATTTTATACATATAAAATCTCATTTCATAGTATTTTTTGTTATGATCCATGTGATTGAAATTGGTGACGAGCATGCTTTTATGTTTATTAATGATCACAGGGTTATTTATTAATTAATGAGTTAAATGTTGATATAAATTTACCAGGAAAAACATTTATTAACATATTTAGATAATATTATACTAAAAAATAATTTCTCATATTAATCTATGATATAAATTCATAGTATTGTTCAAGTATGTGGTTAAACTGATCCAAATATGAAACTATCATGATTAATGGATGACTATAAGGTGGTTTAGTTATAATATCATTATATTAAAAGAAAAATGATTTTATATAGTGTTTATTAGTTTAATGTATTAAAATTGGAAGGTATTATAATAACAAGTAAGGGATATGAAAATATTACCTGGTATGAATAAAAATATTTTCCTCTTAGTTTGATTATTTAAGACGTTAATGTTATAATGATCACTTATTTATAATATTAATTATATATGTCCTAATTTGTATTTACATAATAAAAATAATGAAATAAATAAATTAAGTATTTCCTAAACCCATTTCAATAACCATCATTTAATAGTGGTGAATAAAAACAAAACATGTCATTCATGGAGGTGGTAGTCCACATATACGCTTGAGTAATATTTTACTTTTGTAGATTTAATGGGAGGGGGATAGATAATTTTTATACCATAAATATAATAAAAATTCATTATATTATTTATACTAATGACATTATATACATATGGTTAGAATGGGTTTATAGGAGGGTGGATAGAAATAATAAAGAAATAAATTAAAAGGGTATGTAATACTTATGTTTAGAATTTTGATCTTCCCTTGAAGTATCCTTTATAAATAAAGTAGTTGAGGTACTCTTTTAAGGCTATGGGATACCAAAAGTGTACAGGGTCTCTAAAATAAATAAATTTTTAAGATTTTAATGGGGATTTATAACTATGGGTGAGGATTTAAGTTAGAGGATGTGATCTCCATTTATAGGTGAAAATGAGGGATAAATATTTGGTAAATAATGGTAGGCAAGTGATAAGAATTGAATTTCAAGATAGTTAGGTGATTTATGTTGATAAATTGAAATTTAGACATGTTTTTATGACTTTAATAACTAAAAAATATTTTTATAAGGTGTTATAAATATTTTAATTATTAAAAATTTGAGATGCTTTATTTACAAATTTTAACCTTATTAATCTTGATGAAAATTTAACCATGATAATTATTTTATTACTAAATATATAAGAAGAAATTTATTACCAAATTTATATGTGATCAATATGAATTTTTTGTCAATTTAATCAATATGAATTTATAAATATGGGAAAACTAACTTTTAAATTAAAACATATCATGTATTGAAAAACTGTTTTTGTAGAAAAAAATCATTTTAAACATTAAGTGTTCTTTATATTATTTCACATTTATTACCAATTAAATGAGGGTTAGTTAATTTTTATATATGTTTAAAAATAATATTATGGTATTTATTTTATTAAAATCAATTTAATTTAAAATCATAATATTCAGAAAAGTATCATTCATTAAAAAAAATGTTTTATCGTGGTAATGAATATTTACCTTGGTAAATTAATTTTATGCTTAAAAATGGAGTTAAAACCATTACATAATTTAATCATTCTTGTTGAAAATAAAGTAATCATATTATCTGATTTAATTTCTAAAAGGGTTAAAATTAATTTCAATATAAAAACCAAAAAAATAAAAAAAAAATCATAGAAAAATAACATTTTTAAAAATATCAATTATTCTTATTATTATTTATTATCAATTACTAATTAAATTATTATTAACCAATTATTATATGAAATATATTATATCATAATTAATCACTTTTTTCTTGGAATATAAATTCATATCACATAAAAATGAAATATTTATAAAAATAATTTTTATATGTAAAATGATTGTATTAGTCATTGTAGCTATACCAACTGAAATTCATTTATATTGAAATTAATTTTCATATTATTTATATAAATATAGCAGAAATGAGATACTACTATTAATTCATATTAATTAAATGGGTAGGCTTTAACACTCTAAACATATTTCTATTTCATTTTAGTCTCATGTTGTGTGTGGATAAATTTATCAAAAACACTAAAAAATTTAAAGGAAATCAAATATTAAGATCTCAAGGTGTTACATTCCCCCCCCCCCAAATAAATTTCATCCTCAAAATTTTAATTTATACTTGTTGAAAAAATTAAGTTAGGGTATTCTTAGCATATTCATAATTTATGGAATAACCACTAATATGACATATACTATACTCTCTTAATATATATCAAGTTGTATAACTTTCTTCAAAAAACATTATTCATTCATACAATAATATTCCCAAGTATGTATACACCATAATCATACATTATTCATAACATACCTTTCATAAACCTATTGTATTATCCAATACAATAACCCATGATGAAGTTATATATTCCTCTTAAGAATTAACTTTGTCTTTAACCCTCAAATGTTATTAACCAGTGGTTTATAAGGTCTCACACAAGTCAATTTATATCATAATCCCAAAAGTTAGATAAAAATTACAAAAAATAACCTGAATTATCATCAATCCCAAAGATATTTATACTACATAAATTATATTTCTGAAATCACCCAATCCTTTTTTATCTTAACATCAAACATATACTAAACCTCAAATTTATCCATACCCCAAACATGTGTTCTCTAAAATTTAACTCAAAAAATATAACCTAGACATGAAATGATTTCTCAAGAAAATTTATTCCATTAATAAATTATTTTTAACTATTAAGGAAGAACTCCTAAAAAATGATCTTCATATGTTTCGAATAATCCTCAATAACGTTTATAATATAACAAAATGTCAATGATAAATATCACCTCACTAATTAAAATAGCTAAGAGTATCAGGAATTAATTTCTATTCTAAGATCAACCGCACTATCAAAGTTAATAATAGGAAACTCGTATTTTTCATCATAATAGGTATATACAAAAATTATTAACCGTTTATGAATGTTCCTTTATTTGGTTTTAATAAATAGTTGTTTCTAGATACATACCTTTCTCAACTTCATCTTTGGGATCGTGTTCCAACCAACTATTAAAACCTAAAATGGTTATCAATAAAATAATATAAAATGATGATATGATTATGAAAAATAATATCATAATATGTCATCTCTCCTTTACTTAATCCCTTTATACATTCAGTTCAATATTTTTTTACATTATATTAGGTTCTCTAGAACTTATGAAAATAACCCCTTAAAGTAACTATGAAATCAATATTTCATAACGGTTTCTAAAAAAATATGATCCAAAAAAATATGTCCACATTTTCTGTCTATCTAGTTGTATAGTCTTAGGCCCACTCATCATGAATCTGAGTGATGATTAAGTCAATTCTCAACCAACCCTTTTCAAGGTGATTACCCCAAGGTGCATTTATGTTATAAATGAATCCACTTACCAGTATCCAGATAGGGATTTATTTCTTGAAAAACCACATGCTCAGGAATATTCCAATATTTTATGATGTCATACAATAATAAGACTCATATCTAGGGTTTTTACTAAGGTTCTCTAACACTAAACCAAAATAAAATGTGAATTATTACCTTAACATTAAATCATATACTTATACAATAGGTTTATTTATACCATTTAAATTATGATATAAATTAACTTATAAAACCATAAATTATCTTCAATAAACATTCTAATCTCTAAATTTATCTAAACCAAAATCTAAAACCAATTGTGACACCATAGACCCACACTCCCAGATCTGGTGTTCATAAACACATACTTTACATATTATATTCAATACCAATGATATATTATGAGATATGGCTATCTCATAATTATATGACATAAATAAAAAAAATTAATTAAATAAATTACCAATACCTTTTAGGTTTATATATTTTTGAAATTAATATGTGACAGAAACTCATAAAATACATGTCATTCTAAAATGGTGGATTTATCACAATTATATAAGGAATTTCATTATTGATCATAAATATTTAACATCTACCACAATATATTTTGTTAGTAATATCATGTGTAATATTTTTCTTTATAACCTATGGAAATGGAAACATAATAAGGGGTTAGCTAAAATTCACAATGTGTGAAAACATAAAAATGAGGTATTAATAGAATAAATATTTTGGTAGGAATAAGTAAACAACAAGAATACCTAATCAACTCAAACTAAGTGAATTATATATCCATGATAATAAATTAAAACATGTATATCAATAGTAATAATTTCATAAATATGTAATTTATAATATAGGATATTGAAAACATGGTGTCAATTCCTTTTTCCATGATATTTACTAGTCATTGAGACTGCAGTCAATACATCATGTTGAATTAGGTAGGTATACTTCAAATATCCAAACATGATTTTATCATTATACATTTTGATTCATAAATGGGATAAAAAATTATAGTCCCAAACCATCAAATGATTAAGTTCAATGAATTTTCCTTAAGATTTAACAATACTTTTCATACCATTCACAAAGAAATATTTGGCTCGATAAAAACATGGTTGTTTCTATAATGAAGAAAACTGAATATCAATACATGATCAACATGCGTTAGTAGCCAATATTGATCAAGAACCTCAATACTAATCCTTATGAAAATAAAATTTATAACATGATCCTATAAAATCTAGAGAAATAATTTTTATAATCAAACAATACATAATCAACTTTCCAATAATCATCTGTATTGGAATAACAATATAAGGTATGAAAATAATTTTCACCATGTCAATAGAATAAAATTATTTCCTTACGAACATCATATAATATGAGTTATATAAAATGGTATCTTCACTCTATATAATTCAATGAGTATATGGAAAATTAAATACTATAATAACATGATCATAATCCCTCCACAGAAAGAAAGTGAATTGTTTCAAAAGGGTATATCCTAAGACGTGATAAATATTTTTCAAATAGTTTATGTGGTAGGAATTTACATCCACATAAAACAATGATATAATAAAAAATAATACAATTAAAAGGTATAATTTACCCAAATTAAATTACCTAATTTCAAGATAATGATTATAACTCGATGAATGAAAGTAGAGTTACAAAAAATATTTAATATTAGGGAAAACAACTAAATCAATGTCCACTTCAACAATGGAATGTGATTTAGATAGTTAGTCACCTTAAATAAAAATATTATAGTAAAACTATATCCATGGTTATTGAATACATTATAAAAATAAATAATGGAGCACAAAAGGTATTATGTCTCAAAGAATCAGAATTGAGACTAAGAAAACCCTTATGGATTTAGAAACTTTTAAATAAAAACCTATTGAAATAGGGGTATTTTATCTAAACATAAAATTCAAAACTCAAAATACAATTCATGATTTTATATCTTGAATAGTTAGTATATAAACCACATAAGTGAAATTAGTTTCATAATACCAAACATTTCTCAAAGAGAGTAATTTGAGATGAAAAACATTTACCTCGACCATGATTTGTTTTAAATTTGAATAAAATGTCCTAAATAATTAAATTAAACTCATTAAATACATACCTAAGAACCATATTTATAACTATAAGCATTTATAGTCAACATTTATAATCTTTTTATACATGTTTATATATATTATTTAGTTTTTACCTATTTTCAACCCTAGGTTTAAGTAATCTTTATTGCATTGAACATGTTTCATAAAAGTGGTATTGTATATATTATATTCCAAAATTCAATAATTATTATATATTATAGTGTATTTTAATAAATATTTCAAGATATTTTATACATCTATAATCTCATTTCATGGTATTTTTTGTTACAATCCAAGATAATGAAATCGGTGATTGGTATGTTTTCATGTTTATTAATGAGCAAAGGGTGATTTATTAATTGATAAGTAAAATGTTGATATAATCTTAACAAACCCAAAAAATTATTAACATATTTATATTATATTATACTCTTAAATATGTTCTTATACGCATTCATGATATAAATGTATAGTTTTGTTCAAGTGCGTGGTTAAACAGACCCAAACATGAACTTATCATTATTAATGGATGATTATGAGGTGGTTTAGTTATAATATAATTATACTAAAAGAATAATGCTATTATTTAGTGTTAATTAGTGTGATATATTAAAATTTAAAATATTTATAAGAACAATTAATGGATATGAAAATATTATACAGTAAGAATAAAAGGATTTTCCTATTAGTATGCATTTTTAAGACGGTTAATGTTACAATGATTTCCTATTCCTAATATTAATTATATAATGAATATTTTATATTTATATAATATATATCATTACATAAATAATATACCTATTCAAAAAACCATTTTCAAGAACCATACTTGAATGGTGGTGGTGAAAAAAACAGGTCGTTCATAGAGGTAGTAGTCCACACACGTGTCTAGGTAACATTCTCATTTTATCGATTGAATGGGAGGAGAATAGATAATGGTTATACCATAAATATAATATCATTTTAGTATATTATTTATAATTATTTAATTATATACATATAGTTATAATTGGTTTGGAGGAGGGTGGATGGGATGGATAAAGAATAAAAGTAAAAGGGTAAGTAATACTTATGTTGAGAATTTAGATCTTCTATTGAAGTATCCATTGGAAATGAAGGACTCGGGGAATGTTTTTTGGGATAGGTGATATAAAAATTTTATATGGGATCTATAATAATTTAATTAGTCATATCTTCATAGGAATTTTAAACCATATGTGTGCATTGAAGTGGGAAGAAGTGATTTAATTTTATAGGATAAATGTTGGAAAATCATTGGAAAAGAATGTTAGGTAATGGATAAGAATCGAACTGTAGGAGAGTAAGGTAATTTATGTGGATAAATGGTAGTATATACAAGTATGTATTAATTTTTTACATAAAATTATCTTCCTAGAAGTTGTAATTGACCTTTTAATTTTCTAAAATTCAAGATACTTCTTTTAACCATTTTTAACCATATTAATCTTGATAAAAAATTAACCATGGTAATAATTTTATTTCTAAAAATATAAGATGACCATAATTAAAAAAATTATATTTTATTAATCCAAATATAGACACCATTTAAGCTAATTAAATTTATTAATATGATAAAATTATCTTTTAAATTAAAACATTTCATGTGTTTAAAAACTATTTTTTTTTTGAAAATGTCCTTTTAATAATTGAGTGTTATTAATATTATTTAACATTGATTACCAATTTAATGAATGTTAATTTTTTTTATAAAAATACATTTCTATGCATAAAATGACATTAATAGACATTTTTTCTATAACAATTAGAATTATTTTATTTTAAATGTAGATTTTATTTTATTTATATAAATATTTCATAAATAATTAAATCATATCCTTTTAAACTACTTCAATGGCTAGGTTATAATAGTCTTTACACATCACTGTTTTTTTAATTTGGTATAGTGTGTGGAAAAAGTTTTCAAACACATTGGATTATTTCAGGGTAATCGTATATTAAGATATAAATGTTTTACATTTAACGTTAAAAAGTTTTATTACTAATAAATGAAAACATGATATAAAAAATTAATTCAACATAAAATAAAAATTCAAATTGGTAATAGTAACCGGAAAGGATTTCAGCTACTTTTAGCCTGCAAAATGAACTTCTCAAATCAATTCTTTATCTAATTAAATTCAAAAAAAATAACAAGAAAATTTTCTTATTTTATCATTTAAAATATATAAATAAATGTTTATAACTATAATTATTAATCCCCCAAGAAACAAACTTTATTAATTAGTCAAAGTTATCATTCCTTTTTTATTTGAGTAAACTGCTCTCATCACCCAAATTTTAGTACAAAAAGACGGAAAACAAATTAACATTAAATTCCATATATTTCAATCCAAGTAGAATTTTACTAGAATTTGAATTAAAGGGAGGTTCATTAAAGAATATCCATCTTGTGGCTCTTATTTTTTAGTAACCAAAGTTAAATAAGAGATATTTTACATCATTTTCACAACATAATAATTACATTGCTAAATTTTATCATAAAACCTAATATTCGTAAAGTTTTAGTGTATTTGGAGAAAACCAATATAAAAAAATTATTACACTATTTTAAAATTTTAACCATAATATAATCCTCCTTATATATATTCCATAAGACATGGTCATCTTCATGCCCAGGGGAAATGAAAAAATAGGAAAGGATGAGATTAGATGCTTAGTAAGGGATAACATATAAGATCCACAAAGGATGGATCATAAACATGTTATATTAAATGAATAAAAGGAATTATATGATTAAAAAGAAACATTAAGCAATGAGAGTTTTCCATTACCATAAAAGATAGACCTATAACATCAAATGCTCAAACCTTTACCATGGAATAAGAAAACAAAACATGATGCATAGATCATGAGACATGGAACATTGGAAATAAAGTTTCACAATCATAAACCTAGGATTTATTATATTTTTAAACCTTGCTACCCAAAACCTATTCATGTGTAAAATTATATGTAATGATAAATTCCATCCCATGAACCCTCTATGAACCTAGATACCCGATTACCTTTTTATACATAAAATTATGAGTATAGAAAAATGAAACCACACTCGCCATTTGTTAACATAACTACTCACTAACATGTTCCCAAAAAATATCAATCTCAAAAGGTATAATAGTTTACCTAATTCATTATAAGGATAAATAAATCTCACATATATTATACTCTATTCATTTTTTTGGCACTTTAAATAGTCATCACATCATAAAACAATCATATAAGAGGGTTTCATATAATTTGATCTCATAAGGAAAGAATTTATAACTCTATAAATAATTGTAACATGATATAACTATGGAAAATAAACCAATTCCCTAAGATATTTAGTAACTATCTAAGTAAATACCATTAAATCAATATAATATAGCATATGGTATTTACACCATATAGAAAAGGGATATCTGGTTTCTATAATAATTTTCCCTAGTAAATTGATGTATGAAATCTAGGTGAACACCACTTAATGAATGGTTTCAACAATAGGGTATTCATATAGGAAAGGAACTGGATGAAAATTTTATATTCATAGATCAAAAATTATTAGGAAAGATAAAGGTAGTGATAGATCATTTCCCCAAAAGATAAGGACATTACATAAGACATCTAAATAAATAAGGTGGATAGAATCATTAAATCATATCCCCAACATTCAATGTATGTTAACATATATGAAAAATCCATAAATATAAGAAATGGGTAAGAGAAAATTACATAGAGGATAATCATTAGAAACATTTGGTAATAGATAAAACACTTTCAGTTATAGATGAAAACGAAAGAAAATCATTCATAAAATTTAATGTTTTAAAATCCCTCTAAATTTGTTTATAAAATAGAGTAATAAATAATTTCTATAAAAAATTTCAAAAAATTTACAATCATACACTTTAAAAACATTATATTCAAAATATGGAATCTTTGATATAGAGAAGATAATTTAAGTAAAAAGTTATGAAAATTATATCTCTAAAACATTTATAAATTGATTGTAAAGAGGAATTATAAAATCATTTTCCAAAATATTTTTCATAGAGTTTTAAATATACTTTTATGACATTATTTTTTCAAATAAATAATATTGAAATAATAATTTTTAGTATAAGAAAATATTTGTTTAAATAAAAAATGTATGTTCTTGAAATAAAAATCAATTTTATCAAAAATAAATAAAATTTTGTTTAAACCTACTTCATTTAAATATTTTAAAAACATTTCATTTGAAATTGGAAAAGAGATATATGGTATTTTCAAGAGATAACACATAATATATTTCTAAATAAGAAGGAAACCAATTGGCTGAAAGGGAAAATATTGATGAGGAAAAGAAAGTTTCTTTAGAAAATATGATAATTATTCTCTACAATCACACACTTTGTAAATGAAATAATCATGGAATAATACAAGGATATAAAACATAATTCTCCATAAAATAAATAGGTATTATATATTAATATCTTCATATGAATTATTAGAACCAAATTTAAAAATAATTTTAATAAATATGAGTATGACTCAATGAATGATAATTGAGTTATCAAAACCCTTATAACAATAGTAATTTTTTCAATCAATAGTATTTGGAATATTAAAAAATAATATTAATCTATAAACCCATTATTTAAATAATTTATTATTTCAAAATACATTCTTGGGTAGTATATATACCTTAGAAATATGAAATCAGTGGATAACATTAAAACATGTCTCAATAAAGAGAAATTCAGATGAAAAATCCTTACCTTAAGTTTTTGTTAACTCATATTTTCTTTAACATCTTGTAAAATGAACATAACTAAATTAAGAATTTAATTCGTGACCTTATTCAAATTTACTACCCTTAATAAACATTATTTATAATCCTTTATTTCAAATATATTACATGGTTATAGTAATTTTTACTAATGGAAGTTGGAATGTTCTTTTGTTTTTCTCTTTCATATATCATGGTAAAGGATTTGATTCTTACTATTTGGTTTAAAGTAAATCATCAAAATGTTATTAAATATATAATATTATTTTTTTACAATTATTCCTTAATAATTATTTTCATTAAGTGAAAGATAGGAATATGGTTTGCTAAAATGGGAAACATAATAAACTAGTTTTGAGATGCTTAACAGTCGAAAAGTTTTATATTAATAATTCATTAAAATATTTGTAACACCTTTATAGAATAATAAATACATAATAAATTAAATATTATTATATAATATTTCTATTATATGATATACCATGATCATTTAGGGAAAAAACATGATAATATCGTTCAAGTGGGTGGTGAAACCACCAAAACAGTAATATATTATAATGTTTTCATTACTAAGGGAATTCCTTTAGATATTGATATTATGACATATATAGAATACTAAAAATTTAATTATTATCATATATCCTCAATAAATTCATTCATATAACCATATAATATGGATGGTGATGTCAAACGAAAGTCATTTTTTGTGGAGGCAATAGTCCGAACATAGGCTCTATTAGAGATCCCATTTCTCAACGAATGGATAGAATTATAGTATATGGTAAATGATCATTTAAGAAGTAAAGTTTGGACATTTAAAATAAATTTATTCAGAAAATTCATCCCTGATAATACCCTTGATAGGTGGTGATGAAGAATGAACAACATCACTTCATGAATGAGGTAATTTGTATATACGCACGATCGTTATAATTTTTTTTTCTTATTAGATGTAATGGATTGCATAATTGTTTATAAATTAATATATTGAAATTTATTTATAATAATGATAATGATTTCGTTATATTAATAAGTTTATGGAAGGTTAGGATAGTAAAAATTAAAAAGGAAACACTAAGGGGAAATGGATACTCACATTGAGGACTCGAATTTATGCTAGGAGTTCTACTTTCAAATACAGTCATTATGATTACTAATTGTGAAAAATACTTTTTTAGAGTTATATAGTTATATAAGCATATATTTTGTAGAGTTTAAATAATAAATTATAATTTAAGGTGAGTATAGAAGTGGTGGAATTGTTACCTTTTTATAAGTGAAAAGAGGGGTATTTTTTAAAGTAACCATTACATTTTCAATAATGTAATGTTACTATTAAAAGTTCAATGGCTAAAAAAATTTAACAAAGATGAGGTTAAAGTTATTTTGGGTCAAACATAGCCTCAAATACTCATTTTGGAGAAAAACTTGAGTGTTTTTAGGGCTTTTTTCTTTTTACTTTTTTAACTTTTATAGAAAATATATATTTCCTTATTAATTAATTTTTAACCTTAGTAATTAATTTTAATAAAAAAATTAATATTTGGAATTTCACCTAATTTTATGCTTCTAATTTAAAATTTTGAAACCATTTTATCAAAACAAAAATTCTAAAGGTGTGAAAATTTAATTTTAAAATGAACACAAATATTTATATAAACACGGTTTTTAAAAAAGCAATGTTTTGGGGATTTAAATTTATATAAGATAAAATTATCATTATTGCTAATTATAATGACATAATTTGATTTATTATAAATAATAACAATTTTATTAGTCTTTGACAGAAAACCAAAACAAAATCTCACCCTGAAAATACTTTATTCAATGAAAAGATCAAAAATAGCTTTCATTATAGTAACAATTTATTTTAGTCATTAAAATGTTGTACACAGGTTTTAAAAGGTCATATAATAATTAAAAATTCATAATATTATCCACTAATTTAATATTTTATCACATAAAAAGCTTTTTAATATTTTATGCCATTATTACATAATGATAGAATCACAAAAATCATAATTTTCATAAAAACATATTTTTGGACTAAAATCAATAGTTTTTCCAAAAAAATTAATAAAATTATTTTTAAGTAAATTTTGAGGGGATAAATTCAAACATGAATTTAATTTTATCAAATTTTCATTATAAAATTATTAAAATAACTTTTTAAAATAAAATACATAATATAAATAAAATGAATTTTATTGAAACTAACTTTTTCAATATTAACACATATTAATCATTTACCTTCTAAATATAGTAAATTTTAATGGTTTATCATCTTAGTATTTATTATAGATTTATTTATAAGTTTATATTAATATGTTTTGGTTGTTTTACATTGGTTGTAGCATATAATGTAACTTATCAAACATAACATTAGTTTAATAAAGTCTAGAATTTTGGATCGTTGCATTATACCCCCATTAAATAAATTGAATCATCTCAATTACAATTATTGGTTACTAATGACAATATCTGGGGATGTTATAAATAAATATATAACTTCTAATGAGATATATATATATATATATTAATATATTTTTCCAGATTAAAATACTTATCTTTCTTCATGAAACTTTTATTGTTTATACCCTAATCATATATTTTCCAGAGTGTACTTTTCCAAAAACTACCTAAGTCTCTAAGTCATAAAACCACAGTGAAATATTCTATTCTTCTAAAAAATAATTCTATCTTTAATCCTAAAATTATATTTTCTACTAGTTCATGAAATCACATACTAGAATATATATACCATAGTTTCATCAATGACATTCACTTTTCCAAAAATATCCAGAATTTTGATTAATACTAAGGATATCGATACTACATAACTTTAATATTCAAAACACCCAACCCTTTATTATCACAAAATAAAACATTTACTAAGCCTAAAACTTATATATCCCTCAAATATGTGTTCGTCAATATTTATATCCAAAAATATTACCTTGATATTAAAATAATTTCTCAAGTTTATAGATACCATTTAATATATGATTTCAAAACATTAATTCAAAACTACTGAAGAATAGTCCTTATATAGTTTATATAATATGAAATAAATTTTTAAATACACCAAAATATCACTCACTAATCAAAAGCTCTAAAATCACCAGGATTTAATTTTTATTAAAATATTATCCTCATAGCCTTAGGTACTACTATCATACCCAATTTTCAATCATATAATAATATTTAATCATTTAAGTATGCTCACATATTTATATATAATACATATAGGTTTCTAGATACATAATTTCTTCAGATTAATTTTTTATCCTATTTAAACTAAAAACTAAAACCAAAGTTTTTATGAAAACAGACAAAATATGAACATTAAAACCAAAATCAAAATATGTATTCTCTAATGATAGATTTTTTAATATATGATACTTTCAGTACAATCAGTGGGTCTCTTTATTCAATCTTTGTTGTTCCATGGTATATTTAGTATTATTTTTTCTTCATCATATTTCTTAATAATATTTTCAAATATATTATAATGTTTCATAAATAATATGGGGAGTAACCAAACCATATCCCTCAGTAGTGTCTAGCTAGGTGTGTAGTAAGTCCTATTTGTCATCCACTGGGTCATAGTTGTGTTAATACCCAACATACCCTCTTTAGGGTTATTACCACTTCATGAAAACTATTCTAAAACCACATCCACTTCTTAGTAGCTGGAACGGGTTTTTATTTCTAGGAAAACGACATAATCATTATTTCACCAAAACTTTAGGATGTTTTCTTGAGATTAGGATTACCTCTATAGTTTTCAGTAGGGTTTAAACTAACTGAAACCCATGATAACTAAACTTGTCACCAAAAATAAATAAACCTTACTATGATATAAAATGTAGTGAATCAAGAAAAAAAGACTTATTTTACATCATTTTCATAAATTTAAAATTATATTTCCTAATTTTTCAACAAAACTCGGCAACCATAAATGTTTAGTGTATTTGAATATAAAAACATAAAAAAATTATTTAAACCATTATGAAAATGTATCCATAATCTAATCCCATTAAATACATTACATAATACATAGTAATATTTATACCTTGGGGAAAATAAAATAAATAAATGGGTGGGATAAAATTCTCAGTAAGGGATAACACATCAATTTTTCACAAATATTTAATCATAAACATGTGAGAATAAACAAATTATAATAATTATAAAATTAAAATGGAACATGAATCAATATGTTTTTTCCAAAATCATAAATTATAGATATATAAAATCAAATGATCAAACTTTTACCACGGAATAAGTAAATAAAACCTGAATTATAAATAATTATCCATGGAATATAATAAATAAATTGGTAAAATCATAAACCTAGGATTTCTTATATTTGTGAAATTGGATTACCACAAACCTTTTAACACATAAAATTTAGAGAAAAGATAAATGTTATCACACTCACCCTTTTTAACCTAACTACTCAATAACTGGTTCACATATAAAACTGTGAGTATAACTAAATTATATCTCAATCTCCTTTAATGAACTTATATACTTGATAACATGTTCACATAATATTTCTATCTCATGATATATATACCCTTTAACTAATGAGTTAGAGGTTGATATAGGTACCACCTATCTCATAATCTATACTTTTGTGTGTAACTTAAAAACAATCATCACATTATTAAATAACCCAAATAAATAAAATGGGTTTCATATTCTTTTAAAATTGAATCATATAAAAAAAACTAATAATTCCATAAATTATCCTAAAATGATATATACATGGAAAATAAAGTGATATCAAAAGATATTAGGTAACACTCTAGATAAATACAATTAAATAAAGATAATAGAGAATATATTATTTTCACTATATAGGTCATTCATATAAAGTTAAGATAATAATTTTTCCCCAATAACCCGCTGTATGGAATCTAGATTAACACCCTTTAATAAAAGGTTTAAAGATTGTGTTTATTTATAAAAGAAAGGCATTGGGAAAAAATAGTGGTTGTGCAAAAAAATTATTAGTTAATGAAAACTAAATGATGGATAATTTCTCCAAAAGTAGTGGACATTATATAAAACATCTAGATAAAAAAGTGGTGGACTCATAAAATCATGTTCCTAATATTTAAATGATGTTATCATAGATGAAAAAAAAAACTTAACAAAATAAATGGGTATCATAAAATCATATAGGTGATAATTATGAGAATAATTTGGTAATAGAAAATATACTTTTAGTTAGTGATTAAAGTGGAACAAAAACTTTAAGAAAAATTAATGTTTTATAATCCCATTAAAATTTTTTATAAAATGAGTAATAAATAATTTCAAAAAAATCCTAAAAATTTATAATCATAGATTTTAAAAAATATATCTTCAAAATATAGAATCTTTTATATGTAGAATAAAATTGAATCAACACTTTAATAAAATTATATCTCTACATCCATTAAAAATTTGTTGAAAAAGAAATTATAAAATAATTTTCGAAAATATTTTTTATAAAGTTTCAATTTGACTTTTAAAAAAATATTTATTGAAATAAATAATCTTGAAAGAATAATTTTCATATAAAAATGTTGGTTAAAATATAGAATATAATAACATTAAATTAAAATCCTTTTTATCAAAAAAATTATACTCTTGTTGAAACGCATTGTTTCTGATGGATTTCACACCTTCACTCATTTGGAGTCAATGTGAACTAATTTTCCAAAATAAATTAGTCACTAGGAATTTACTAGTAACATCTTAGGAAATGTATTTCTCTATAGAATAGGAGTTCATGATCACCACACCATTTTCAGGGGGATTATTTCCTACTCTACGACTATCTTATAGATTTAATAAGTATTTGTGAATCCTTACCATTTCCCAATGGGGGGAGGGTTACCCCTATACCAATAATCTGATTAAGACCATGTGTTTGATGTAAATATCTATACATATTAGTAGTTCCCCATATTTCTCTTGTTAATTTATGATTTTTTTGCTTGATTAGTTTTTCTCTATGGGGATTATTACCTTCCAGGGAAGTGGTTGGTTTGTTGGAATTGGTATTGACCATTGAAGAGGCATCTTGCATATCCTCTAAAAATAAGAATCCAAAACCACATGATTCGATTTAATGGGTAAGGGAGAAGGTAAATTGGGTTCAAAATTCAATGAGATGTCATGCGTATCCTTCTAAGAACAAAAATTAAACCCACATAGTTTGGATGAGTAGTCATGGATTACACCTCAAATGGTGTCCCACAGTGGAGGTACTTTTATCATATTGATGAGATGATCATTGCAGATCACTATTACCATGTGAGTCATGCTCGGTTTGAGAAACAAGAGACAAAAAAAAGAATTAGTCAGATTTCAGGAGATCGTACAATTAGGTATTAATGTGGATATTACTCATGAGTTTTTATTGGGTAAAAATCTCTCAAGGTAACATTGTAGTATTTTTGGGTTGGTTTTATTTTTTGACAAAGTAGGTTTTCATGGTTAATTTTTAAGTTCTATAGATATTTTTGACAATCCATGTTGAAAAATAACCATGACAAAGGAATGGAACATCTGGAGGTGGTACTAAAAGAATAGATATAAGGTGGTGTCATCTCATCGAAGTGAATTTACTAAAAGATCTCATCAAAATATGGATAATTCAAGAACTTTACAAATGTGGGATTTGTGAGTTGTGTTTCACAAAGGAGAAAAGAATTCTGGCGGTGGTATGCACAATAGCGACGAGTTTCACGATTCTAAGAAGCATCGCGAATGGATATGTATTTATTCATACTGTTTGATGGAAGACTTCACTATTTTGATGGGTTCCATGAAGGGTTTTTTTATGGAACACTCTCCAATTACAATGGTCTTTGCGAACGAAAAATTTTAGTGGATCTTCTCAAAAAATGGATATTTGCGGTGGAAAAGTGTGGGATTCTTGAAATGGTGCTGATAAGGCCTCTAAGTTTATGGTATCTTTGGAAACATTTATAAATAGGCCTCTCCCCCCTTCAAAAGATAAATAGGTACTCAACAAAAATTCTAAGTCTAGGATTTTACGAAGGAGGTTCGTGAAGAGTATTTTGGTGAGGAGCTTCACAAAGGAAATAAAATCCAACTGAATGATCTGAGCATTGTGAAAGAAAAGAATTCACAAAGTCACCAAAAATCCAACAAAAACTTGTGAGCTTTATGAAGTCTGGTTTGAGATTCACAAAAGAGGTGCTTTTCAAAGGCTAAGTGAGATTTGTGAAATGGTGAGTGCTTCGTAAAGGTCATTTTGAGCTTCGTGAAAGTAGTTTCATCATGAAGACAATTTTCATCTTCGTGAAATATGAGCTTTGTGAAGGCAGTGAGCTTTGAAAAAAGAGTGTAAAAGGTATTTCATAGTGTTCAATGGAAAAGGTGTATTCATCGGTGGATGAAAATTGAACTTTAATAGAGAATATATATACATAAGATGATATACTCATTAGTGGTAATGAAATGACCGACATGTCTATAAATTGTGTGTGGATCTTCTGACGAATCAGTGATCACACTTCATTTGAGAGAGTAGTGAGATTTCAAATTGTTATTGTTTGTAAACTAGGATGGATGTTAATCCCACTTCAAACTTTGTAAATAGTAGTGTGCTTATAGTGCATTTGGTACATCGGCACATCACTAGTGTATACTCCTTGGACATAGCCCAGTGAGGGTCAACCAAGTAAAATTTTCGTGTCATGTGCATGATTTAATTGTTGTTCATACTTTGGTGTGGGAAAGATAGATAAAAAAATTTCTTAATAGTGAAACAAGATCCAAAGGGAAAGTGGTTATAATCTGTCTTACCCTAATTCACCCCCCCCCCCCCAAGGGTATTTGTCCTTGTGGGACTAACAATTGTTATCTTATAGAAAGGTTAATTTATATATTTCTCTCTCAATGGAGGTCATAAATCCCAAATAGATTCTGATATTTGATGGGAATAACTTTAAATTATGGAAAAGAGGATGCAACACTACTTCTGATCATTGGGAATAGAATTTTTTATAGCATCAATGCATGATATTTCAGTTGACATCAATAGTGGTGTTTTATCAGAAGCTGAAAGAAGGGAATTTAATGTTGATTAAAATGGAATAAATGATCTAGGGGGATCCCTATCCAATGAAATATATATAAAGTTGATTTCATGAAAAACATCCCATGATATATAGGAAAAGCTATTGAATATATATGAATTAGATTCTATGGTAAGAGACAAAAAGCTGCAAGTACTGTGAAAAAAGTATGAAGATCTAATAATGAACCCGAATGAGTCGGTTGATGCATTATTTTATAGGGTAAGTGTTTTATTAGAATAAATGTGAGGTCTTGGAGAATTAATTTAAGATATAAATATTGTGAAGCATATCTTTAGGAAACTCTCACCACATTTCAATCCAAAAGTTTCAGTGTTGGAAGATAAGGATTCAAAAGAGGTCACACTGGATAACTTGCATAGTACTGTTATTTCATTTGAAAAGAGAATTGATTAAAATTATGCTATGGAAAAAGGAAAATCTATGGAGTTAGCATTCAAGGAAATAAAGAAACTCTCTATTGAAAATACCCAGGAAGAAGAAGATATAGATTAGGTGATGTCATTCTTTTCTTCAAATCTGCAAATAGTAATAGGAAAGTTCAAAGGGAAACTTCCACTTACTTGCTATAGATGTGTAAAGGTTAGTAATCTTATAGCAAGATTCCCCACTAAGTTCCAATAATATGATGAGGATGAAGATGAGATTCCCATGAAGAAGTATTCAGCCTATGTGAAAGGTAATAAATAGTTAAAGAAATAATTATTTAAGAAAAATAATCTTCTTTAATAAGAATGTGATAGTTCAGATGAATCTAAGGTTGAAGAGGTTGAAGAGATAGAGAACTTCAAAAACCATGGAGATAATTTTATGGTGGAATTCCTAGGAAGCACCAAAAAAGTAAATAGGGTGTAGATGATGAAGAATAATTTGAAGGTAGAGTCTATATGGAGGCTGAATTAGAAGCATCACATGAGGAAATAGATGTTTAGAGAGCCAAAATGAAGATATCTAATAAATTGGTTCATGATTCCAAACTTTTTATGTAGTAAAAGGAAGAAGAGAAGTCCGATTTGATACAAGAAATTGAAAAACTTAATTCATCAATGACAGAGAGCATAGAGAATATTGTTGAGTTCAAAATCATAATTGAGGAATAAAAAAGTGAAATCGATAGTTTGACTAACATTAGAAGGGATCAAATCCAAAATATCAAAGAAATTTATTAGGAAGTTTCTTTTCTATGAAAAAAATTTAAGGATCAAGAAAAACTCTTGACTCCTAATAGGAAATCAGAAAATTAGATCACTCTGAAGGTGTAAAAGCTAGAAGTGGAGTATAAAGGTCTATAAAAACAAAATCAATAAACAAATCTGAATGATAAGGAAAGTATGGAGCTTGATCATAAATAGAAAGTTTCCATGGTTGAAGTCAGACCACAAGAACCCACTCTAAGATTAAAGATTGATTTATGTATAAATTATATTATCATAAGATTCAGAGGAAATAAGGTAAATCCTATAGTGCAGAAGTGAAACATAGGAATGAACCTTTTATCAAGTGTAATTATTGTGGAGAGATGGGACATTTACGAAATGTGTGTTATAGCCAAGAGATATAGAAGGGCACAATAACGGCAGTGGCATCCAAATAGATAATCGTACTCTAGATCATATTTTGAGGGACATTGTTTTTTGTGCTGAGTATTTGGGCACATCATTATATATTGTACATAAACCATGTAGAGGAATATGCCAAAACAGAATCAAAGTGGTCGCAAGCATCAAATCAAAGAATCAATAGGCAAGCTAAATTTTTAAAAACAATTTGTAGCTCTGTGGGATGAAGCTATTCCATCATACTCTAAGGAATCTTAAGTTTTCCAAGCTATTTTTAGTATGGATTAAAAAACATGGATCAAGAAGAAGAGAGATGAGAAGGAAGTGGTTGGAGAAATTTCTCTTAATGCATCAGACCAATCAATTTTATGGATCCTTGACAGTGGTTACACATCCTATATGACAGGCAATAAGGATCTTGTTATAGAAATAAAATATAACAAAGAGGGATTTTTCAAATTTGGAAACGATGAAGACCTAAAGATAATTGGGTCATAGAAGGCCAAGTTTGAGGGGAAATAATTGAGACGTGCTGATGTCATAATAGTAGAATGTCTCAATTCCAATTTTCTTTGTGCTAGTAAACTATGTGACTCAAGGAATTCTATAAGTTTTACTAAGAATACATGTTTCATCAAAGGAATAGATGGTTTAGTGGTTCTATAGGGAAAAATAATAAAAGAAAATATCTACCTTGTAATAGGAGAATAAGATTTGTTCTTTTTATAAAGTGAAGAGGAAAACAAACTATGGAATAAATGGATGGGTCAACTATGCCAACCATCCCTAGAAGATCTGGTGGAGTGTGATGCAGCTAGATACATCGCTAAGTTATCACATGATCACATACATAAGTGTTATTCTTTTCAATAAGGTAAGATCATCGGAAATACGTACAAAGAAAAGGAAAATAATTCGACAATAGTGCTTAAATTGGTGCATTCTAATGTTTGTGGACCTATCTCACCAAGATAAATTAACAAGATGAAATATTTTGTTCTTTTCATTGATGAATATGTCAGAATGGATTGGGTATTTTTCTTTTCCCATAATTCTGATGTGTTTAGTTACATAAAATAGTATCGAAGGGAATCTGAAAGGATTATTAGATAGAAAATTTTGAAGTGTTGTACTGATAATGGTATGGAATTCCCAAATAGTCAAGTGGAAGGCTAACTCAAGAAACACGGGACAAGGAATCATGTTTATTTAGTGAGAACTTCCCAATAGAATGGAGTGGTTGAATGGAGAAATTGGATCATCAACAACATAGCCATAATGATTCCTTTTTAAAAAGATCTACTAGAGAAAGTTTGGAAGGAAGTAGTGTTGACATCGGTCTACATTTCTAACAGGACTCTGTTGTGTCCTAAGGAAGGTAAGACTCCATATGAGATGTGGTACGGAAAAAATTAAATAGTGAAATACTTTTGATTCTTTGTAAGTAACTTCTTTATTCTCAATAAAAAAACATAGGAAATTTGTGTCATGTGGAGATGAGGGGATATTCCTTGGATAATTTGGAAAAGGAAACTCATAAAAATTCTTTAATAGGAGACTAGGAAAAGTAGTTGAGAGAAATGATTTCACTGTAGTGTAAATTAAGATAACATTCAACAAAATAGTGAACATTTTCTTGATTAAAGCGATTGTGAGGAAAGAAACATAGAGGGAGTTGAAGTTTTAGATACAGATTCAGAAGAATATACTAACGATGAGAAAGAAAAACTCAAGTATGTATCTACAAAAAATCCAAAGAGTTGAGATGAAATTGATAGGAAAAATATCATTGGTCATCAGACAGCACCTATTCAAAGATGAAGAATGTAGTCATTATAGAAGGCATCATTCCTATTATAGGTAGAGCCTAAATATTTTACTGATGCAGCTATAGATGAGAACCGGTCTCAAGATATGAATAAAGAGATAGATCAAATTGATAAGAATCAAACGTCGGAGATTGTTTCTAGGCCAATAGATAAAAATGTCATCGGAACTAAATGGGGTTTTTCCAGCAATATGAATGAATATCGCATAGTGATTTGAAACAAATAACAAATAGTGTGAAAAGGTTAATCCTAGTTAAATGGTATTGATGTTGATGAGACATTTCCCATATTTCAAGTCTAGAGACAATCATATTATTCTTGGCCATTTTAGTGCAATGGAAGTTTAAATATTTTTAGGTGGATTTCAAGTCCGCATTTTTTAATGGTGATCTGGAATAAAAGGTGTATATTAATCAGGCAAATGGTTTTCTCATTCATAAAGATGAGAATAGAGTTTTTGGGATGAATAAAGTGTTATATGGGTTAAAGAAAGAATCAAGAGCATGGTATCCAAGTCCTGATTAGTATTTGAAGATAATTAGCTATCAGGGTGGCAGAGTTGATTACAATATCTATTTAAATAATGATAGTAATCAGAGGATGATGGTTCTAGTTTAAGTCTATGACATAATATTTGGTGGATCAGATAAAGTTCAGTGTAGAAAATTTTCTAAATACATGAAATGTGAGTTCAAGATGTCAATGATTGGTAAGATAGAATTTTTACTTGGTTTACAGGTGCCACAAAGAAAGAATTGAACTTTCATTTCTCAATACAAATATGCCAAGTAGGTTATGAAAATATTTGGAATGGATAATTCCAAGGAGATGAAAACTCTAATTGATACCTGGATGAAATTATCAAAGTATAGTGATGGAAAGGTAGTTAATATCATAGAATATAGGTAGATTATAGAAATTTTACTATATCTGATAGTAACAAGACCTGATAGTGTTTTCACCACATTCCAAGTAGTGAGATACCAAAGTAATCCCATGGAAATCCACAAGATTTCAGTGAAGAGAATAATTTAGTATATCATGGTCCCTATAGATTTCATTTTGACTTATAACGACAAATATCATCCATATTTATTGGTATATATAGATACAAATTGGGATGAATCAGTAGATGATGGATAATCAACGTTAGGTGGTGCATTCTATCTTGGTGGATTGTGTATTTATTGGCTAAGGAATAAAAAATATTGAATTTCATTGAGCAATGCGTAAGCTGAGTATATTGCAGACACTCAAGCATGCACGCAGTCATTGTGGATAAAGCAGCAGCTTAATGATATAGGAGTTGATGTGAAGTATCTAATCGGAATCCACTATGATAATTCAAGTACAATAAATCTTTGCAAAAATCTAATCCATCACTCATGTACAAATAACATTGAGATAAAATATCACTTTATCAAGGAGAAAGTAGAGAAAGGGATTGTGAAGTTGGAGTATGTGACTATAGAACTATAGGTTGAAGACACTATGATAAAGGCCTTAACCAAAGAATAATTTGAGAGGTATCAACTAAATCTATGAGTTCATTTAACTCCCCACACTTGAAATAGTGTGGATGTGGGAACCCCCCACTCCCCGAGGTATGATGTGTTTTTTTCAAATGTGATGAACTGTGTTCTTTACCTTGTTGTAGACCAAAAAGGAGTGACCAATGGGTTCATTGATAAAGGTGGAGAAGTTTGATTGTTCAAAGGGGGGATTTTTGGCTATGGAAAGGGTAAAAATGTCTTAGTTAAAGACACAGGGATAAGCTAACAAGTGTAGCAGTGATATTGGGGGGGAAAAAGTTAGGGGGAGTTGGAGAATTAAATCTGATGATACTATAAGTGGTCGATCAAAGGATATATATCAAGATTGTTAAGGTTTGTGATGAAATTAGTTGTTTGGGTTGTTTAGATTCAAGAATTGGTGTCATAAATGAAGTGATTAGTTGATGATATTTTCATAATACTCTTGTTTCTCATGATGAGCATTGGTCATGTGGGTTAAGAGTAGGTGTTGAGTAAATCTTTGACTACTATCTGAATCGCACGAGGCAAATGGAGGTAGAGGATGGTAGTAGCTTCAACAAGGTTTCAAATTATGAAGTATTTGTCAACAAACACAAAGGGGTAGATTTTTGGGGAAAATCCATCATGGTAACATTGCATCATTTTTGGGTTGGCTATGTTTGTTGATAAATCCAGTTTTCATGTTGGATTGTTGAGTATCAGAGATATTGTTGACAATACATGTTAAAAAATAACTATGACAAAGGAAAGGAATATTTGGATGTGTTACTAAAAGAACAGATATAAGGTGGCACTGTTTCCTATTGTTTGCCAAATTTTTTGGGTACAAAATCTTGAGTTTGATGAGCATCATGAAAAGTGGATTTCCTAAAAGATCTCATAGAACTATGGAAAATGCATGAATTTTTAGAATATTTTGTTTTCAAGTTGTGTTTCATGAACGATAAAAGAATTCTAGCAATGGTCTTTGTGATAGTGATGTGCTTCGTGATTTCAAGAAAATGGAGCATCACAGATGGTGATGGAGTTCTTTATAGTCATTTATGGAAGTCTTCACTATTTTTATGGGTGACACGAAGGGTTTTTTATGGAATTCTATATGATTGTGATAGGCTTTGTGAATGGTAAATTTTACTGTATCTTCATGAAAAATGGTTCTTTATGGAAAAACGTGTGGGATTTGTGAAATGGTGAGGACATAGACCAAAAGGTTATAGAATCTATAGAAATTCCAATAAATAGGACTATCCCCCCTTTAGGAGATAGAGAGGGACTCAACAAAAATTCTATGCCTTAGAGTTCGTGAGTTCGGTTTGTGAAGAGGGTTTTTTGGGAGGGTCTTTGTAAAGGCTATTAAATCCAACCGAATTTTCTGAGCATTTTGAAAACAAGGAATTCAAGAAGGACATAAAAAGGCAATAGAAACTTATTAGATTCATGAAGGATATATTGATATTCCAAAAATATGTGATTCATGAAGGAAAGTGAGCTTCGAAAAAAAGGTGAGTGCTTTGTGAAGGCCAGTTTGAGCTTCGTAAAAGAAGTTTCTTCATGAATTCTAGTTTGAGATTTTTGAAATAGGAGCTTCATGAAGGCAGTGAGCTTTATTAAAAGAGTATAAAAGGTATTTCCATTTATTTAGTGGAAATGGTTATTTATCAGTGGATGAAAATTGAACTATAACATAGCATCTATGTACAGAGGAGGATTCACTCATTAGTGGTAATTAAAGGACCTATAATTCTATAAACTATTAGTGGGTCTTTTGAAGAAGCAGTTAGCACACTTTAGTTGAGAGAGCATTGATATTTCAAATTGTGATTGGTTGTAAACCATGAGGAATAGTAAGTCTGCTTCAAACTTTGTAAACAGTAGTATGCTTATAGTGGATTTGGTACATCATCACATCGTCGGTGTATGCTCCTTGGATGTATTCCAATGAGGGTAAACAAAGTAAAAATTTTGGGTCTTGTGCATGATTTAATTGTTGTTCATACTTTGTTGTGGGAAAGGGAGAGAAATGTGTTTTTCTTAATAGCGAAACAAGATCCCAAGGGGAAGTGGTTGTAATACATATTACCCTGATTCACCCCCCCCCCCCCTCAGGGTATTTGTCTATGTGGGACTAACAGTTTACCTAAGAAACATGACCTAACAGGTGGTTCAGGTTTGGGTATGTTTTGGATATTACACCTAGGAGATATCATTGAATATCTATAACCAATATAAGTATCTTCCTCCAAGATAATAATTGTCAACAAGAGGAGTATCTCGAATAAATGGTAATCGATGGTTTGGTTGGGGCTTATGCTTAGGAGGAGGCCCATATATTTGAAACCAATAGGAGTATCTCGACTCAAAGGAAGTTGAATGTTTGGTTCAGGATTACACATTAGGAAGATGAACATGAATGTAAAACCAATTGGAGTATCTTGAGATAATTATAATTTTAAGGTTTAGTTTGGGCTTACACTTAGTATGATACCCAATTATTTGAAACCAATGGAAGTATCTCGACATAAGCTGAATTGATAACCATTGGCAGTATCTCAATTCAATGGAAATTTTATGGTTTGGCTAGGGATTACACCTAGGATGAAGCCCAGGTATTTGAAACCAAGGTGAGTATCTTGACTCAAGGTGAATAATGATAACCATGAGGAGCATATCAACTCAATGGAAATTAATGAATTTATCAGATCTTACACCAAGAAGGATGTTTATGTGGTATAGTTGGGGCTTACACCAAGTTAGAGGCAAAAATATTCCACCCCTCCCTATCTCCTAGTAACAAGATGAGGAAGGAAGATTACTAAGGTCGGGACTTACACCTAGTTAGAGGCCTTAGTGGATATGTTTGGGGATTACACCTAAAGAGGAGACACAAAATGAATGTTCTTGAAGGATCACATGCTCTCATAGGATTTTCCATGTGGGGACTCATAAAGGATGGCAATCACATAGGATCATCATGTAACATTTTTTAGGGATACCCACATAGCACTTCACATAAAGATAGTCGTATAGAATTGGATGCATGGGGTAGGCCATATAGAATTTATCATAGTCCTGAATATATGGTATTGTCTGCATTGGGGAATTTACATAGGTTACTCATAAAGGACTTCTATGTAGGTATTGATACATTACACATGGGTAGAAAGGATAATTGCAAAGGATCTTTGTGAAGTGGTGACTATATAGGATCTTCTCGATATGGAATATGTATAAGAGGTTTGGGAAAGTGATTTATTTGTTGTGTAGGAGATCATAAAATGATGCCCTATAACACAACCAACCCAGGGTTTAAATTGTATTTTTCATAGCATGATTTATGGGGGGATTATTTTTTAGGGATATTTTCTTATAGAGGGACTTCTCTACAGGATTACATCATTTATTATTTCCTCATTTTGAATCTTATGAATTATACTATAGTGGTTTTACTAGATGGATTCTAGTCCATGATACAGTGAGTCCTCCATGTGTCTACTCCTTGTTTTTTTTCCCTAGTCCCAAAGTGTGGGTCAGTATTTTTAAGAAGTAGTGAATAACTACTTCCATAAAATAGTCATCCTCATAGAAATAGTCATATAGAAATAGTTGGTTTCATATAAACATATTTCCAAATATATTTTTACTTCACTATGCATGATGCAGAAATTCACCCCCTTTGACTGCAAACAACTTCAATTTATGAAATGAGTATATCACAAACTATGTGAAGAACTACATAGGTAGATGAAAGCACTATGTGAAAACAAAAATCACTAGATCCAAGATGAAAATGAAAGTGGATCCATGAACTGATTGAAGTACTATGCAGTCAGACTAATTTTCTATGTCATATTTTGAACTTTATTGATTTTCGTTTGGGATAAAATTAAACCCATCTTGGAAAGTTCATAACTTTTTATTTGTAAATATATATGGCCTCTATATGTACTCAAATAGAAGACTTCAAATCAAACTATACCCACCGTGTTATGGTTTATAATCTCTAGAAATATGTTTTCTGATGCCAAATAATGACTATAAGACCCTCAAAGTTGTTTTTAAGGTGTTAAAACCATCTTATCTTCAATTTATGAAATCCATATCCTAATCCTAGAGGGAGGTTCTCACAACTGTGTCATAATTTCACAAAAAAAAATATAAGTAATCTTCATTCCTAAGTGTGTGATCAGTCTTATGGCACATGGAAATCCAATATACTTCTTATTCTAACAAGGAGGGACAATTCTACTCAAACTCGAAATGTGTTGTCTAAGTGAGTATAATAACATGGGTTATGTTGAAAATTTCATGGAATAAGTTTTTTGATACACAAAAAAGCCCCCTCCCTTAGAATCAGATTCATTTGGAATGAAAATAATATGATTCTGAGGAAAATGTAGAGTACTTTTGAATATTCCTAAATCATGTAGTGGGATTTAGAGTTGTCTCGCCAGTGTGAGGATGATTTCCATAAGGGGAATATCAGATCAGGTTTTTTTAATGTTTCTAAGGGTCTAATATCAAATAAATGAATTTGGGTTTCCAAGAGAAATAATTTTCTTGAGGATTTTGAGTTTTTGAAAGCATTAATATTAACTCAAGGCATGAATATCCTAAATAGGGAAAGGTCTAGATTTTAGGATGGAAAAATGAGTGGAATGAAAATTGATATGTGGATAGATCCAAGATTGGAGGTCTAAATTTAACTATATGTCTCGGGGGAATATGATTCAAGATACATGTGGTTTCTATAATGGGACTCATATGAGGATTAAACTCATAAATAATGGGATGAATTTTTTAACATGGGTTCACTAATGAAGTGTAACGATCCAGGTATTTATAGAATAATACTTATTAATTTATAATAAAACTTATGAATAAGATGTTAATTTTATGTTAAAGGGAAATATTTTTTCGATAGCATACTTGACACACAGCAAGGGGTTTCTTTGAAATCTTATGTTGCACACAACATTGAGTTTTACTAAAAAATAATACAGTAACAATATTATTATTTTAAATGGTAGTTAACACATATCCATGGGAATGGAGGAAATGAATAGTTTCCACTAAATTTTAAAATATATATTACACATGTTTAAATAATGATTCATTGGTTACCAATTTTTTTATAAATGTAAATAAAATCCAATTGAATTTAAAAGATGTGTTTTTATGAAAACCTATTTAAAAAGAGAATAATTGTGTTTATAAAATCATATCACTCTTTAATGACTTGTATTTAATGATAAATATATGTTATGTATTAAATTAAATGTTTTAAATTCATCTTATAAGTTTTCTAGATATGATATGATAACAAATTCAATATTTAGATAAAAAAAGGGTTTTTCTAAAAAATGCAGTTTTACCACCTTTTAATGGAGAACCCTTTTTAAATATATTTTTTGTCCCTTTTAAATGTTCCATTTGAAAAAATAAAATTATTATTTAGAATTGGGACATAAAAATTTACTTCTGATGAAATTTTGGTATTTTTTCAAATAAAGTTCATTTTTTAATGAATAGTGAAAAATGCTGCATTTTAATTCAAAAATATCTTTTAATATAATTTATTTATATAGTTACAATGTACTTTTAATTGGTTTTAAAGTGTAAGAGGATTATATTTTTATAATTTAATCCTATTTTTGTCATTTTAAGTAATTTCACTTTGAAATTGGACATAAACACATGTTAACATTTCGGTAGTTTTTACTTCTTAAAAACACGCTTTTTGGTTTTGACAACGGGAATTAATTTTAAATTAATTTATACAACTTATTTGTTTTGAGTTTGGATGAATGGATTAAATATTTTGAATCAGGAGGTTCAAATTGTGTAAATAGGTACCTTTTATTTTTATACATTATGAATAGTAACTTTAGTAAATATTTTATTTACCATGGTTAAAGGATAAATCTAGTAAATAAGGGTAAACATTAATATTAAATTACCCTAAAACATGTCATAACCCTATTTTATGAGATATTTCAGACCATGTAAATACTTAGGTCAATTTTAGGACCCCATGGATCCACTTTTGTGTGAAAATGACATGTAATTACTTTTAATTTAAAGTTAAGGAAAATATAACCTAATCATGTATCTTTTACTAAAACAATTTTTATGTGAGGTTATATAAATGATATCTTAGACTATAAATATTCATTAGAAATATAAAAATATTTACTACATCATGGAATTTTTTTTATAATTTTTAGACATCAAATAAATAAATTTATTTATGACACAATGATGATGTAGTGATTGCCTTATTAATGAATGATTTAAATAAATGAGATTATAAATATTAAAATAAATTTATTTTTTAACTTTTTATACCATCTACAAATTTTAGGGGTTGTGTATGACTTATTCTATTTTAATTAATGAATTTTTTTCGAAATAATCAAGTTTTAATGGATTTTAAAAAATTCATGATATGAATAGTATAAAAATTGACATAAATGAGTTTTTTAAAAAAATATTTTATTAAATGATATAATAGTCCTAAAAATATAATATTAAGCCAAATGGATTAGATAATGTTTAAAATTTCATTAATGAACCCCTTATGGTTCTATTTCCATTTTATGGTAACTATATTAACCATATATTATGAATATACAAGAAGACATGGTAAGAGTAAAATTAGTTAACTAAGGGTTAAAGATAAAAGATAAGGTTATATTTAAAACCAAAATTTTTCTAAAACCTATTGGTTGATAAAATTTATAACAATAATCACCTTATATATTAATTAAATGAGCTAGGACCTTTTGAACTCAAAATTCAGTTTATAATAAAATAATTTTTCAAGACATTCATAAAGTACCCATCCTCCCTCTTATAAGAATCCATCGCCTCTATCCCCTTACTCACACCTCTCAAGCCCCTTGTCTCATATATACTCTACCAAAATAATCTCCCAACATAACTATCTTCCTAATAGAAGCCTCACCTTGGTAATAATGCAATTCAAGAATGCCTTTTTGCTTGAAACCAAAAGGAGTTACCGGATTTGAGGTAATGTCTTCTCCCAAGATTATTTCATTTATTTTATTTATCCAACCCCCTAAACTCTATTTATTCCATTATTTTATAACAAAACTAGTATATTAAATATACTATGATGTTTTTATGAGAATTATTATAACTAAACTTAGATATACATCCATCTAATGGATTTATAACATATTGTTTCTGTGGATGGTGAACTACTTCCTCACAAAATAATGATTGTTCAATTATCTCCTACTGCCTCTCATGGTGTCCATTATGATGGAACTGTAGTTATACATGATATATATGGTATTTATTTTATCTCTATTCTTATTAACTTATTACTTATAACATACCATTATGCTTTTTATGTTGTATAAATATGATAATTTCATTTGAGGAAGTGCGGACTACCGCCCCCTCAAAGTGATATGACTCGTTCATGCTATACATGGAACATATAAAGGATGGAATTAATGAAATTATGTAATATATATAACATATATATTATACTTTAATTATAATATACCTATGTATCATTTATTTTTCACTTCTTTAAATATGAAAAATAAATGAAAGTAGCGTTCATGTATACGTACGTCTTACCGTCTCCATGAATGGTGCATTTCATTTTTTATATCCAAATGCAATGGAATATTATAAATACATATAAATTGGATATATATGATATATATGATATCTAAATCATGAATATAATTCTGGATATAATGTACTTTTGACCACATGGACAATTTGTAAATATAAGAAGTTCATTTTTGACTCAAGTACCGAACATCAAAAAAACGACCGATATAATCTTGAATAATTATATGATTGTTATAGAAAAGAAATAAGTGATATAAAAGGAATAATAAACTTGAATAAGGTTCTGAATCAAGTATAAATTAATTTATGTTTATTATTCAGGAATAACAAGGAACATACGTGATGATTCGGACTAAAGGTAAGGGAACTTCATAACCCAATTTCCATTCTTTGGGTTAATCTTCTACTTATTGATTATGACGTGCTATGATTATGTGAGAATAAATTTTGATGTACTATATTTAATTTATACTTTATTTATGTTTACTTATAGTTAATACACATAATTGACCTATTTTAATTACAAAATGATATTTTTAAGGGACTTCATCTCAATCTTCTTTCATTGAGGCATGTTTTCATAATATACACCTCCTTATTTTACACGGTGTATAATAAACCCCTTTGAATTTTACTTTTATTCAAAAGGAATATTTTTTCTATGAAGCATTTTACTAAATGAAAAAAAGGAATGTTTTTAATGTATGCAGTTACAATGACCTCTCCGCCACTATAATCGTTATTTGGATTCCTCTATAAGCCTTAATGTTATTAAAAGGAAAAAAGAAACCCCTTATTTCTATTTTTGGGTGTTTTGGTATTGAAAATGAATTTTAAAATGGATTGATTATTTCAATATCTTGAAATTATTTCTTGTAATATCAAATTAAATTTTATTAGTGAAATTTTGATATTTTCAATATTTTATGTGTTATGATTATATAATGGTACTTGGACATTTGACTGGTGGTTACGTGATAAATCAAATGATTGGTGGTTCCTTGATAAACTAAGGACGGGTGGTTATGTTATAACCACCAATGAATTGGGTATGTAATTCAGCAGTATGTCTATTCCATTTAGTGATATGCATGGAAGTCGACTATATGAGTATTCCATTTTAGTATGTTTATGTCCCAAGTTACCTTTATATGTTATATATTTCTTTCTTTGTGATTTATGGTAATATTTATGTTACAAAAGGCGTAATCAAAGAGATTATATTCATTGAAGTGTTTTTTCTACTTCTTAAAGGTTAAAGGTATTACTTCATGATAAATTATTCATGGTTTACTTGTTGTTTTGAAAAAAATAATAGTTTTCCTTCTTTATGTTTCCCTTACTGATCTTTTTATTCTCATTCCAAGTTTTGAATTGTTTTTCACAAGACTTAAAGATGAATAGGGTCAATGATGGGATCAAGGAAAAGGCATGTTGTATAAAACGTGGAATTATACATGTTTTTCTAGTGATTTTTGTTTTATGAAAAAAATGGATTGTGAATAGAAGTGTCTACTTGTAATATTCAAGTTTTTATATATAATTAATGACCTAATTCTCAAAAACTATAAACCTGAAAAGATCCTCAAGGTAAATTCTTGACTTAACTCAATATTATGTAATTTTTAAGGATGGGTCCTTATATGAATATTTCTATAATAAAAGATTTTATATAGATCAATATCTTATAAAGGAGAAAGTATTTTCACTTTTTCATAAATTAATGGGGATGTGGCATAGATATAACTTTAATACCAAAATTTTATGCCAAATTATATAGGATACTCAAAGAAGTTTAAGGTTATACAGTATATACCATTTATCATGAATCTTTTAGTCATGTTATGAGGACGTAGTACCCTAAGGTTGTTCAGGAAGAGAAAATAAATGCTCTAATTATTTCCTAGGTCAATGGACCGAGTCATGAGGATAAGATACATGATCTAATTTTTTCTTAGTTCAATGGACCTATTGAGAATCACTCTATTTTTTATATGGCGAAATGTCGGTCCCCTTTAGATTTATATATTCTTATTTTTTTCCCTAATTTTTTTTATTACATTAATGGGGAGGCCTAGTAGGTTGGAAATTTGATTTTACTCAAGCATCCCTTTGTGGTTTTTCAACCTGAAAAGTTTTTTTCCTTTTCCTTCTATCTCATATTCTCATTAATCTAACCTCCCTTTGGGGATTTTCAAACTGACAAGTTCTATTAATTTTCCTTTTATTTCAAGTGCTCATGTTTTTTCTAGGATATATGTGTTTCATGCCTTGGGAGAATAGAATAAACTTTTTCTTAGGGTTCCCTTCTTGGTTTTTCAACCTAGTGAGTACTATGTTTATTTCAATTGGAATTTTATGGTCTTGTAAGATAGACTAATGTAGAAATTATTTAAAGTTGGATATATTTGACCACATATTTCTGATGTTTAAGTTCAAATAAATTGGACCAAAAAGTATGGGGATACAGTATATAAAATAAAGGATATACGAAAACTATTGTGAAGGGAAAATTGAATTCCAGTAAAGAAGATATCATGGATAAGTACATTTATTTTAATGTCATAGTTCATATACTGATGTGTGGATTTAGTTTAAGGTCATGTATCTTTGATCAATGATTGGGGTAGTATATTTGGTGAAGATAAGGAATATCCCAATGTGGATAAAGGCCTAACACTATAATAAATTACTCTATACAAGAGGAGGAATTGATTTTATGGTCATAAAGCTTGGACCATTGTATCATGTGCTCTAAAGTCACTTAACAAGGATCCTATGGTGGATAAGAGTTCCCAAAAATATAATCTCAGCATGAGGATTCAGGGTCTCCATAGGAGAGGCACACCCAGATAGGAAAGGGCATAATAATATAATTTCATAATATTTCTTTGAAAGTGGGAAAAATGCATGAATGTGTAAGATTAAGGGTATTTGAATCTTCTTGAATAGTCGGGTTATAGATTATATAAATCAGAAGCAATGAATACCTAAATCAATTGGAAATGAAGGCTGAGAGGAATAGGATAACCATTAGTTGTGGTTCAAAAATAATGATACAATCAGTAAACAGAAATTGGTGGGAGTAGGCTAGTTATTATGGAATTTAGTGCAAGGATAGCAGTTGGGGTCTAGGTAGGGACTGGTGGGAGTAAAATGACCATAAGTAATGGTGGAAAACTAATTCCATGCTAAGTCAATGGAAACTAGTGGCAGTAGGCTGGTTGTTGCTGCACTTAGTCTATCCCTATTACTGATTTTTCTATGAATGGGAGAACTAATGGGATTGGACAAATTAAATTTTTTGTATTCCAAGAAGATAATCTTGACTCATGTAAATAGTTTTTATTGAATCAGACATCAGAGATATGAAGTGGGTTCATAGAGAATGGTATTATTCAAGAAGGTTTCAAGAACCCCAAAGGTTATGCCACCATACATATAACACTTTATAAGGGATAAAGGATACGACATGAGATTCATTAGCATAGAAAAATTTTAATGAGTAGTCTACTCAATGTGAATTTTTATTCCTTCTAAGAATAAAAAGTTACCTTTGACAAAAATTAAGTTCACTTTCAAAGGGTAAGGAAAAATCTATTATAACTTTTTACTAGACCAGGGGTCTTGCAATCATAACAAGGATTTTGCTGTGGTCACATAGTAAACCTCGTGATCATTGTTCCCTTTTGTATGCTCTAAATTTTTCCTACACCATAAAAATGAATTTATCAGTGATCAAAGACTTGAATTTTTCGTAGGATGCCCTTTATGGGTTTTCAACCAAACAAGCCTTTGTGACTCTTTTATTTCATAATTTAGGGTCACAAAATTGGGGTAGGAAGTGATAAAATTTAAGTTCATATAGATTTGGCCAAATGTTTCTGAGGTTTAACATCATATGGATTAGACCAAAATCTTATAGTTGGGCCTATGATAGGAAATCTTAGTGTCACTATTTTTCTGGTTAAATAAGAATCAAAGTACACGTAGTTGTTAGAATGAAAAGGAACCATACAAAAATCTGGATCATATTCCAGGTAAGGGGTATTTAATACTATGAGGTGCATATAGTTTGTGTGTCAAAAACTTCTACATGGATTATTATTATATGTATTGGAGAAATTCTCCCCAAGGATTTGTATTTACTAACTAGTTTAGTATCTTACAAGATAGAATAAATTGTCCTTGATTTTGGTCATGGTGTAACTTAATCATGTAAATTGGAACAAATATCTCAAACCTCTAATCTCACATTTAGTCATGATTTTTGCGATAAATAATAATGAATTATATGATTGTGAAAAATGAATTAATACTCCAGCCATGGATTGTTTTTTGCATGCACTACATGATTTATTATCTTATAGTAAAGAAATTGTCTTTAAATTTTACATTATGAAACATGGACATTTGTTCCATGTAGTTTAAAGTATTATCTTTAGGACTTGATCTAGGTATTTTAATCTCATACATCACAAATCTGTTCCCATATCATTAAATAAAATGTATCTCAATCATGTTATTTAGAGTGACTCTCCAAGTCATTTAAGATCACATGATTTGTTATTGATGTGAAAAACATGAGACAACTTATAAAACCATTTGAACCACCCAAGAGTGCATGATAGGGAACATGTGGTTCATTTTAATTTCAATGAAAGAAAAAGTATCTACATGGATTTGGATCTCATGGAGGGACATGGTATAAAGTGATGAAAATATGTGGCTAGTCCTTTAATATAATATCTATGCATCAATATGTATCCCATGGTATTGGAATCAATCCACACTCAGTTATTATTGAAAGTTTCCTTACAAATATCCACCTTGTATAAAAGTAAATAGGGAAATGCAGGTCATTTTTTGGGTAAACCATGACATTATGGTTGGATTGTATATACATAACCATTTAATCCCAAATAAAAGAAAAGGTATCCCTATATAGATTGATTACTTATATAGGGTAGTAGTATTTTCATATTTCATCTTGTTATGGTATTGGAACAAAGTGAAACTCCCTATCTATTATATAAGAGAGAATATATGAGCCTCTTTAGAAATAGAGTTTTTAAACCTATCATTGATATACATATAGGGATCACATATCAAGTACAACTATATGGATCTATCTCTCATATGGGTAATGGGTCACATAGAATGGACAATCTGTCGTACAATTTAATTTCACACAATAAGGACTCATATGTTCTAGAGTTTAGGGTCATGTGACTAGGAAATTTCTCCACTGTTTAATGTCATGTATCTAGGAAATGGCATAAAGTTTAACTTCATGTGACTAGGATACTAGACATGTAGTTTAATATCATTATTTAAGTATGTATGACTATTTTAGTTTAAGTTCTTATATCCAAGGCCACTTGGGGTTTTATTGAAAAGGTTTGTGCAGTTAAAACCATAGAGTGTTGAGATTTTATTTCATCTTTCTTGGATCACCAGGAGATGAGAATTCTAGAAAAGGTGAAATAAACCAGTCACAAATGTATAGACCTAAGTGGATCTAATTCTAGCATAAATAACCTCACTTATGGGGGATAAGTTTTTGAATGGGCCACATATAATATTATTGGGTGTCACTCTATATCCTGCAAATAGGGATCAAGTCACGCATAGTTTTGAAAAGTGGTTTGGCCAAAGAATGGAACTGAGAGTGGAGGTCCTATTAGGTGAGGGCCATAGTAACACATAATTTTATGTCATATGATAAGGATTTTGATCGTGTAGTTTAAAGTCTACTAGTAAGAACATTGGACACACATTTTAAAATCATAAGGTGATGAGTAATGATAGTATATTTTAACATTTTGTGACTAGGGAAATATAAACCAGTGAAAATTTTTTACAAAGAATCTTTAGAGAAACCTTAAATTGGTTGGGGTGTTTTCTTACAGGATAAATTATCATCGTTTCATGAGCTTATGGATAAATGTCCATATACTGGGGGTTTTATTTTGATCTAAATCATATTTAAGGATAGTGGATCTTGGGGACTAGACCATTATATTCAATTTAAGTTCATGTAGTGTGGAATAATGCATTAAACAGTTTTTTCTCACACGACGTGAAATATCCTTAATAGAATATATGGAGTATATTGGAATAAAACATAGAAATATTATTGATCTATTTGAAAATAGGAAAATGGATGAGGTGAATAATGTGTTTAAATGTCTGAATTATAGACTACAGACTAGAGGGAGTAGAATGACCATTAGTAATGCCATAAAATTAATTCCATGCTCATCCAATGGGGACTAGTGGGAGTAGGTTGACAATTACCAAACTCAGTCCAAGGGTAGCACATGGTGGTTTAGGTGGACCTTTACTTATAGACCAAACAATCCCCTAGTGTTACTTCACAGGATCAGGGTAAAATTATGTTACTCACTATCAAATCATAATGGGGTCCCTTTAGATCCATTAATCCCTTCCTCTAATTTTACTGTGAAAGAGACAAAAATTGGGATTAATTGACTCAAGGATGAGGGGTTCTAAGAGGAGTATCTTGACTCAATAAATTGGTTTTTCAGACATATTAAATGTATGAATTAAGTTGGGTGGAAGAAGGGGTATTCAAAATGTTTTGTAAAATTCAATAATTATACTGTCATGTGTTAAATAGGCTATTTTGGGTTGGAGGAATGAACCTCAAATGGAGGGAATGTTCATTTAAACCTTAAAAATAATGGATATGGAACTCAAGATATAATGGGTGTATCTTGGTTATTAATTAAGATAATTTTTGAGTTATCTATTCAAGTTTATTTTTATGTGGGCTGAAAAGTGAATCATATGATTTAATGACCACATGGCTAGCACTAAATATCATGCAATTTAACATCAAGCGATGATGAATAATGGTTGCTATTGTTTGGGTTTTCATATCTTTAACCAATTTTGTTCCATTTATGGACTTTTATCCAAGAACAATGATGAGGGTGATACATCTTCACTAACTAGTAACAATGAACCTGATGTGAATATAAAACTCAGGGGAAAATGATAGTGAAGAAAGTATCACATGTGGGAAAGAATTTTTTATTGTACATCAGAAAGAGTGTCTAGGAATCACCATGAACCAATTTATACATAGTTACTAAAAAGGGGGGCATAATTATAGATTGATTCAATAGGGAGGTTCTCTCAATGAAGGTCCAAAACATCACATATTTTCCCATCATTTGATAGGGATGTGAACAATGTAGTTTAATTTCATACAAAAAAGACTTTAGACGTGCATTTTAACATCTTTTAGTAATGATGAGGCACCATAAAATTTAAATTTTTGTGAAAATTAATTTATCATTCATTTTAACATCAGGCGACTAGGATGAGTTCTATTTGGTTTAAAGTCATACTGCTTGGACTATATTGTCATGTATTTGTGTGTTATATAGATTAGACCTTGGTGTTTTTCAGTATAGGGTCATATGACTATGACCAAATGTCACATAACTCATTGGTCATGGTGATCCTCTAGTGGAGTGATAATAAATTTCATGAATTTGGAATGAGTATTAGGATTCTATAATAATACCAAGCCCTCATCTACTTGATATTTCATGACACCTCTATGGGTCTCCTAATCCTCAGTCGCTTGAGAATGTTTTTCTCTAGAGAACATGTAAAATACATTACCACATCCTTATACTTAAATGAATATACCTTGATTTTTATATCTCTAATACACTTGTGTCCCATAGGATTTGATACAATCTTTGTGTTCTAATAAGGATGTCCACATAGATAAAATGGAAAATTGGGTGTCATTATCTCTAATATACTTTTATTTATCTTCTTCTAAATCCAATAATTGAAATTAAAGAACCTCTTGATTGTATTTCCAAACAATCGATGGTGGGGGTGGTATTTTTGGAGTTCTCTAAAATTTACCTCTTCAAGGAACTTAATCCCTAGGAGCTTGATCAAATTATTTTTCATGGAATACAAAAACATACATGGGAACTTTCCCCTATTTTAAGGAATACACTTTCCTTTTATTGTCTTAATATATGGATGACAAAACCTCCTCCTTGTTATGTTACAAATTCCTCTATTGGTATGGGTACATGTATAAATTTAGGAACTAAATCGAAGTGCCCTGATCTCAACCAATTCATGGATAGAAGTTTAATAATTAAAAGCTCTGGATATTGATGATGTCTCCCCTAAACTGGGGAACTCTAACTCTACCAAAATCTCTATGAAAACTGTTATGGTTGAACAACATCTGGGATACACCCGATGATAAGGTGGAAAATATGAAAATTATTGCCTACCCTGTGGGATGGGGTGAGGTGGAATAAGTTATGGCATTCACTTGATTAGGTTATTAAAATCTTAAAAATACCCCTAGACCTATGGGATGGGGTACTTCACTATATAGAGTACCTCAATCCAAGTATTATATTATTACATGGATAAAATATCCATGAAATATCTTTATTATTAATTCATATATATCCTCATTTTCTTTCTTCAATTAAGTGATCTATTCTTCAGTGGAGAAGGAATCGTCATACTCAAGGGGTTTCATCTAAAATAATTGTTGATTCCTTTTCCTTTTTCAATGGTATGATGGGTGGATGATAATGGGAGTCTAAATGTGGAAATTATAGATTGGATCCACTATTGATATTGGTAATATGATACATTAAATTTGTATTATTAAGCATGAATAGGGTTGATGAAACTTTCTATAGTGGTAGATAGGGTATCACTAATCATTTCTTCAACAATGATTATAGTAGAGGGTGAGACAACCTACTATGGCTCAGAAGATTGTAAGAATGTAAAGTTATCATTATAAATGTTATGTTCATCAGAACAATATAGAATGTATTCATAATGGGTTGATAAAATGTTGATAGAGACATAGGCAAACAGTGATCCTCTTTAGTTGAATATCCCATTTGGTAGGATGATTCTCATTCACTCATTTGTTAAGATGGTTTATGTTGGTTAATTTGGTGGGTCAGTTATCGTTCTCTCATTTTATAGGATAGTTCCTGTTGAATCACTTGGTGGGATGAATCCCATGACCATTCTTCCTAATCATTGTGGAGAATTGATGAAACATATGTTGCATGTTCTATGTAATTTCCCATTGTAATTAGTCCCTCATATATCATATTTTGTAGTAGATAATTGAATGTGAATGATTTCTAGATTGTTTTCCCTATCATATGATGCTAAATTCAGTGATTTGGATGGTCATCCCACCCTTCTTTATCTAGCTTCTTGATTTTTGTAAGCATGATTAGGTTGTCTTTCGGAAAAAAGGTGAAGTACCCTAGAACCTGATCATTATGGAAATAATAAATTGTATCCTTCCATATTTCAAGGTCACATCACCTCAAAATTTTCAGCCTGAGGAAGACAGTAGATGCTTTAGTTTTCCTCATGTTTTTTGTCTGTATAGGTGTTTCTTGACAAGATATTCTCATGGTCCTATGAATAGAATCCTTTGTACATTATTCTATAGTCACAAACTCTCATAAACTACCTGGATACTTAAAAGGAATAAGTGTAGTTAAAAAATATTCCCCAAGGTGTCCCATGTAGATCTCAAGTAGTTGTTCCTAGGGAAGTAGTGTTTCTATATAATATGCCAAGCCATCCCATATGATAATAAAATCCTTCACTCTTTCATTTTATTTTTTGTTATAGTTGGAGAGGTCAATGATGGTCATCTTCCTCAATGTAGATCTTAATTGGGGAAGAATCACTAGTGGATATATTCCTAACTTTAGATAGACCCAGCTACAAGTTTATTATACCAATAAAAGTAGGGTCCCTCAAGTTCTACACAAATACTTTGACCTTGTAAGCCACTTTTTGTTATGGGGTTCCCAACATTGGGCCACATGGGGAAGAAATATAGATGATGTGTTTCTTATGATCTCCCATTATATCAAATTTCAATAAATTTGGGTCCATAAAGTTGGGAGGGGAGTATTCAAATCCACCTAGTTAGGATACATATTCCTCTTTGGTTTTCCCACTACCTATCTACATTTAGGAGAGTTTATCTAAGTAATAGGGGAATCCATCAATTCTTGGAATATCCCCAATTAATTTTACATTATATGAGTTTTTTTAAATGGTATTCAATTTCTTCAAATGGTGGAAAACTTGGTAATCAATCAGAACTATAAAAGAATGTATTGATTAATTTAATATCTATTTGATAGGTTGGATTGATTATATAATTGTGGGTCAAGAATACTTATCCCATTGAAGATGTACTGCTAAAGGGGGAATGGAGTCTTCAACCTGATGACCATACTCAAATGATTTACTTCCCCTGAGTAATTCAGCATTGATCTACCAAAGATCGACTATTTTTGCTTCAAGATGAGAAATCATATCTCCTACAAATATAGATTTATCAGGTTCATGTGATGTGTCTTTTATGAATGTGTCCAAATCTATCTCATTTTAAATTATTTCATGGTTTTTATCATTAGTTATTCCAGTAGTGAAGACACTTTCTGATGTGATACATGTTATATGAATTAAATATTCTCTTAGAGGAGAATTTGGAATCAAGGTTTCTCCAATATCACTTGATGAAACTAGAGATTATTATAAGTTTAAAAATGATAAAAATACTCCTAACCCTATGAGATTGGGTTTTCCCTATGATTCTGTTATCGCTTAGGATATTTGGGATGAATTTTAAATATTTTGGCAAGATGTGAAGTGGGATTGGCCCTAGGATACTCTATTGGGCCTCAAAACTATTGGAAGTGGTAGGTACATAGACTTTGTATGGAGTTTATATGGATGGATACCCAGGAAAGATCTCCTTTTGGATGCTTAAATATGGATAGCCAAGATAAGAATTATTTACTCTACAGTTTCATGTAAATTGAGGTTTCACATCAGTGATGATGACTACTATTGATAGGGGACATTATGGGCAGCTTCTGGGTGATTTCATTCATGTGGTGGATGTCACCCTACACATACAAAATATGGGGACGGAAGGGGTATATTCCCTCTAGGGATAAGATCCTGAAATTATTTGATGTGGTTTTGGATGCCACTTACTTACTCACAACCCATCATTGATAGGATAGACTATGGAGCTACATCCTCTGGAGACATTCATTAGCTTCTTCTAGTGCAGGGATGGAGCCATTGTAATGATATTTCCACTCTATGTAATTCACTATCAGGCATTTGTGGTTCTACTTTGATGACAGAGTAGGTTAAGGACATGATTCTATAGTATTCATGGCAGTCAAGGAATATGTTTGAAATTTCCAATGGTTGTGCATAATGGATTGAGGTGTCCTATGGTTACGGCCAACTTGTCTAGTGATTTTGGAATTCATTGGAAAAATTGGAGATTCCATTTATATTGTAATAAATCCTAAATTCCATAGCAAGGAAACACAAATAAGATACTCATTAGTGTAGCATCACAAATAAGAGTGCATTGTAAATTGATCACTTCAATAGTTAAATGTTTCACATAGAGACATTTTTTTAACATGAGAATGTCCAAACATAAAATTTTAAAAGGATAGAATATTTAAATTATTCATGTTAGGTTCACCATTTTTTCAATGAATATCACACCCCAACTCATTTTGAGTCAATACAGACCTTCTTTACAAAGGTACCCATTCACTGGGAATTTACCAACAACATCATAAGAAACACAAAAGTCGATAGGATGGGAGGTCAGGATCACAGCACCATTTTGAGGGGGATTATTTCCTACTCTAGGACTATATTATAGATTTAATACATATTCATGAATCCCTAAAAAATCCTAGTGTGGGGATGGTTACCCTTGTGCTAATTATCTAATCAAGGCCTTGTATTTGACGTGAACCGCTATACATATTAGGGTTTCCCCATATTTATCTTGTTAATTCATATTGCTTTAGTTTAAATATTATTATTTGGGATCTCTAGAGCTTATTATTATCAAGGTAATTAGTTGGTTTTTTTGAGTTGGTATTGATCCTTAAAGAGGCATCCTACGTATCCTTTGAAAATAAGAATCAAAACCAATGTAGTTTTATTGAATGGGTAAGGGAGAAAATACATTGGGTTCAAACCACAATGAGGTATCCTATATATCCTTTTAAGAATAGGAATCAGATCCCACATAGTTCAATTGAGTGGTCCGGGCTTAAACCTAAAATGGAATCTTGAAATGGAGGTATTGTTATCTAGTTGATGGATGATAATCACATTTCTCTAAGCCCACATGAGTCATGATCGGTATCTGAAACAAGAGATAGTATAAGAATAGTAACATTACATGATACCATACCATTAGGTTTGAATTTAGGGTTGATGAATGGGATTCTATAAGATACCAAACCTAACATGTGGGTTAGGTTATGGTATGTTTTGGGGTCTACACCTAAAAGGATTCCCTTAAATATCTGAAACTAATATTAGTATCTTAAATCAAGGTGAATAATGATAACAAAGTGAAGTATCCCAACTCAATTGTAATTGAAGTTTTAGTTCGGGCTTACACCAAGGTGGAGAACTATGTACTTGAAACCAATATAAGTATCATGAATCAATGGTAATTGAAGGTTTGGTTGGGGATTACATGTAGGAGGAATCCCATATATCTAAAACCAACAGAAGTATCTCGACTCAATGTTAATTTAAAGGATTGGTTGTGGATTACATATAGTCCTAGCCACATGATATTGGCTACATAGGGGCATTCACATAAGTGCCTCAAAAATGAAATCCACATAGGGATTTCAAAATTACTCTTGGAAAGGGAGGATTGTTGAAAAGGAGATTTATGAAGGGTAATCTTCATAGAAACTTCACGATGTGAAATCTGCATAAGATTTTTATGAAGTGATTGCTTCTCTATGTGGAATGTCATAAAATGATTCCTTATACCAAAAACAACCCAGGGTTAGCATAGTATTTGGAATATCATGATTTTTAGAGGGATTAATTGTCCATGGTTTTTCTTATGGATGACCTTATCTATGGGATTACATCTCAAAGTAATTCCCCAGTTTAAAACTCAAGAATTTTACTTCAATGATTTTGGGAGAGGGAGACCAGTCCAAGCTCCAGCGAATCCTCTATGTGACCACTCCTTTTTTTTACTTTTTTACCCTAGTCCTGAAGTGGGTGTCTATATTTATAGGCAGTTGTGAATAACCACTTCCATGAAATATTTGGGTGTATATAAATAGTTGGTCACACAGAAACATGTGGTTGCATAAATCTTTTTTATGTTATGAAGGATACTGAAATTCACCAACTCAAACTAAAAATGAATTTAATTTTTGAAATGGATTCATTTTTAACTATGTGAAGAGCTATGTGTTAGAAAAAATCATCACCACCAAGTTTCAAAAGATAGTGTATATTCTAACTAATTAAAGTTCTATATAGTCAGAGAAAAGTACAATGTGATATTTTGGACTTTATTTATTTTTATTCAGGCTAAAATGAAACCCCTCTTAGAAAGGTGATAAATTTGGATCTATAAATCTATTTTTATTTTCAGAGTAGTAAAATTAAATCTTTTTAAGAAAACTATGCCCCAATTATATGATTTATATGCACAACAAGGTTGTTTTATGATTCCAAAATGTGTCTAGAAGACCCTTGAAATAGGTTTTAAGGCATTAAGACCTTCTTATCAGCAATTTTTGAAATCCATGGAAACCTCCCATAGGGGGTTCTTACAACCACATCATCATGTAATGAGATGATTCTAAGGATTATTTGTCCCTCATTAAATGATCATTCTTGTGGTTCATGGATAACCAATCTAATTCTTCATCTAACATAGAGATACATTTTTATTAAAACTCAATATATGTTGTCTAATTGTAGATAATAACATGGGTCATGCAGAAAAGTTTGTGGCATGAATGTTTTAATTTCAACACCCACATCGTTTAATGATTTGATAAACCATTATTTTTAAAGTAGTAAAGATAAATATGAGGATCAAAAAACATAAAACATAATATATTTCCAAATAATAAGGAAATATTTTGTGGGAATGGAAAATATGGACACAGAAAATCATGGTATATCAGAAAATACGATAATTATTATTTGAAACATGAAACTTTATAATTGAATTAAAAATAGAAGAATACGAGGATATAAAATATAATTTTCTAGAAATAAAAGATATATTATGTCATAATTTCATCATATGGATGATATGAACAAAATTTTAACAATAATTTTCAATAAAGATGTGTATAATACAACGCAAAGTAATTGAGTTATCAAAAACCCTTGTGAATTTAGTAATTTTTGAATAAAAAATCATTGAAATCGTAAAAAACATATGGACTTTTTAAAATTTAATAATCCTTTATTCTTGGTAATTTTTTACATCATAGATATAAGAAATTTTTTCATAAAATTAAAACATGTCTCAATGAAGATAAATTGAGATGAAAATTTCTTACCTTCAGTATCCGCTAACTCATTCTTACTCTATCATCCTATAAAATAAACATAAATAAATTATGAAATTAATTTATAACCTTATTATAATGTATTTACCTTTATAAACTTTATCAATAATCCATCATAATAAATAAATTATTTAGTTATAGTTATTTTAACTAACGGAATTTTGAACATTCTTTTGTTTGTATCATTCACATATCATGGTAATGGGGTTAATTCACGATAAGAGGTTTAAAGTTCATAATTAACATATTATTAAATATATAATAATAATTTGTTACCATTATTACTTAATTATTATTTTCATTTAGTGAAATACATGAATGCGGTTTTTGAAAATGGGAGACATGATAAACCAGTTTTGACATGCCTAACAATTGAAAGGTTATATATAAGTAAATATTTAAAATATTAATAAAACCATTCAAGAATAATTAATACGAATTAAATTAAATATTTTACATAATATTTATATTATATGTAATCCCTTAATCATTGAAAACATGAATATTGAAACATTGTTCATATGGGTGGTAAAAAAACTAAAACCGTAACGTATTATAATGCTTTCATGAGTAAAAAAATTCCTTTAGATAAAGATAATATAAAATATTCAGAAACATAAATATGTAATTATTATCATATATATTTATTAAATACATTATTAAAACCATCTATGACGGTTAGTGGTGATAAATTAAATTCCTTGTTTGTGGAGGTGATATTTTGCACATAAGCACAATTAGAAATATCATTTCTCAATGAATGGACAAAAATGGTATATGGTAAATTATAATTTTAGAATTGTATTTTTGAAATATATAATATATTTATTCACCAAATCCATCCCTGATACTAGCCTTGAGACGCAGTGATGAAAAATGAACAACATCTCTTAATGGAGGTGGTAATCTACCCGTACGCATGATAGATGTTATTTTGTTTCTAATTAGATGTAAATGATTGAATAATGGTTTATGAATTAATACAATGAAATTTTTTTTATAATAATGATACTTATTTAACTATATTAATAAAAAAATTTAAATTTAAGATAGTAAAAATTAATAATGAAACACAAAGAGGAAGTAGATACTCATATGAGGGACTTGAATTTTTTTCTAGGAATTTTTCTTTGAAATAAATAACTTAAGCATAATAATAGTTACCATAAGATTTTTTAAGTGGGATAGTGTTATTGGAGGTGAATTTTGGAATATGTTAAATATGAAATTATAAGGTAAGGTGAGTCTTTAAGTGGGGGAAGTTTTATCTTTTTATATATGATTATATGGATGGTTTAAGAAGTAACCATTTCGTTTTCAAAAATTTAATGTTTATATTCAATGGTAAATGGGAAAATAAAAGTAAAAAAGTGGATAGTAAAGCAAATTTGGGCTTGAAATATCCTCAATCACTCATTTTGGAGACAAACTTGAGTATTTTTGGGATTTTTCTTTTAACTTTTTAAATTTTTACCCTAATACACTTTTTTCATGTTAGTTAATTTTCAAACTTAGTAATTAATTTTAATTAAAAATTTAAGATTACTCATTTTACCTAATTTTAATGTTATAATTTAAAATTTTAAAATAATTTTATCAAATAAAATTTCTTAATGTGTTAAAATTTAATTATAAAATGAACACATTTAATCATGTAAAAACAGTTTTTAGACAAATAATGTTTTTTATATTTAAAATTATATATAATATAATATTATAATTTTTATTGATTTTAATGAAATTATTTACGTAAATATAAATAAAATGAATTGTATGAGCCTTTCAAGATAAGTCAAAATTTAATCACACCTTGAAAATACTAGATTCAGTGAAAATATAAAAAATAGTTTTTATTAAAGTAGCCATTTAATTTAGTTCTAAAAATGTTGGGCACGGGTTTTATAAGTTCAAAGAATATTTAAAAATACATAATTTTATTCATTAATTTATTATTTTATCCCTTAAAATGTTTTTTAATCTTCTTGGTAATTCTTACATAATGATAAATTCATAAAATCATAATTTTCATAAATACCGTATTTTTAACTAAAAATAAATCTTTATTATAAAAAAAATAAAAAAAAATACAAACTAAATTTTTATTTGAGGAATTCAAAAATTAATTATATTTTAAAAAAATTATATTCTAAAATTATTAAATTTAGTTTTTGAAATAAATTTCCTAATATAAATAAAATATTTTTTATAGATAATAGACAAATTTCAATATTAAAACATATTAATTATTTATGTTATAAAGGTAATAAATATTAATGGTTTCCAATTATAGTGTTTAATATATCCTTATAAATAATTTTTTCTTAATATTATATGGTTTTTTAATGTTGGATGTAGCATGTGACAAGAGTTATCAAACATTACATTAGTTAAAAAAGGTCTAGAATTTCAAGTCGTTACATATTTTCCCTTGAAAATTATGGTGTTTCTCATGCCAACAAGATGTGAAAAATTATACTTATCTCGACACTTAAAAAAATAGAAATTATAATTCCCATTATAATATCCTTTTATAAATAACACAAAAGAATTTTAAATATATCTCAAAAACATATCATGTCAAAACAAGGATTATAACAAGATTCTAAAAAATGTTCAAATTATTTTATGGTGTTAAAAAAAGAAATCAATTATGATTAAAAAGGTATTAAAAAATAAATATTATATTTTTTTTAACAAGTGATATTTTAAGATCAAATTAAATTCAATTTTCCAGATGATATATTTCATGGTAAACATATATTATTTCAGTTGAAAATATCGATGATATACAAATAAAATATAAATTAAAAACATGTGTTATAAATTTTCAACATGCTAAATAACCCTTAAAACCCTAAAAATTGAAGTTTCAAATGAAAATTATATTTCCTATTCCCCTTTAATTAATTGTAATAAAATTATATGAATAAAAAATCATATAAGCTTTAGGGTGGAACGATACAACCAATTTCTCCCAAGTTGACTGAAAAATAGATAAAAGTTTTCGTCCAAATTATGCGGAGTCCACTATATTAAATTTTACTATAAAAATAAAAACAATTTATTAATATAAATATAATAAAATTAAAAACTAAAAATATAATGAAAAATAAAGTTAGTATTTTAAAAATATGTAAGGGTTTTTGTATTTAGATTTTCCATAGTTTGACAGTTTTTGGTTTTGACCCAATCTGATGGGGGTTTAATTTTAATCTTAGAATCCAATACGTGTTCTTATTTAACATGTTTTTAACCTTTTATATCTTTTAGAATAACCATTATTGGATTACTTTTGTCACCCCTCCTTGAAATTATATCTTGTTTGGTGTTATGGATAGGGGAATAAAAAAGTATGGGTACTTACCCTGTTCTTCAACATGAGGAGTGGTGTGTATAAATTGTAAAAATTAAACTCTTAGATGTTATTTTTATTCTAATCTAGGACCATAAATTAATTTTTCATTTATTATAATATTTGGATCAACATATTCTTTCACATTGGTGAATATCAAAAAAAACACATATTGTTTTTCAACTACTCCAAAACTTGAATTTACAATTAAAACTATGAGCTTTAAAGGTGTCTCTACCAGTGAATAATTAGCCTTCTCTAGATTCTCCAAGAAATAACAAAGCTTATATGACTCATAAAAACCTATATAATGAGAATAAATATAAAAAATAGATTTATTATAATCAAAAAAATAAAATAAAGTGTCATAAAGAAACCCGGATACCCTGGTAACCCAATAACTGAACCGGTCTTGAAATAGCCCAAAGGGAATTCCTGGTCCCCATGGGTTTGCGATAAGAACTCAGCATCATGAAATATGAAATTAGGAATTTATTTTCTACAAAAATAATGGAAGAAATAGATATGAGTCAGTATAGATACAAGAAAACTCCATAATGAGAATTGTACCATAAGTCAAACATGTATGAAAACCTAAAGTACAACCATAAAGTACTAGAAAACATGAATATAAACAACCCACATCCCAACAGACACAACTCTAAAAGAACAAGGATAAATAACAAGAACTACCTCTAAGTGGAGCATTACCCTTTCTAAAACCTAGAATGATACAATCTACAAATTCCCAAAGGTACAGGTTGGGTGTGAGATAAAATCCCAGTAGGGTCTCACTAAGGATTCTATAATAAGATTAGACATTTAATTAACCCAATAAAGCTTCCAATTTTAAATAAACAGGCATTTCATTTCAAAAATATATTTAAAACAAATCACGATTTACATTTCAAATTATGGAAATACTTTAAATAAATGGCTTAATAAATATTTTATATAAAACAATTTATAAAAATTCATAGGCACATTTAAAATAGTTTACAAGTAGTGGATTATATCTAAAATATAAACAACAAGAAACATAGTCATATTAAAAGAGTTATGGTAGTTCTAAAATATGGGTCTCCCTTACACTTAAATCGTTATCATGTAAATATGTGTACACACTTTCCTTAGACACTGTTCAAAAAGGAACTGTCACCATCCTATTGGGGATGTGACTAGTTGCATATATATTATTAGTGTTGTAAATCTTCTATAAAGTTTTGTCTTGAATAACTCAATAACTACTTAGGATTTCATATTCTATAATAAAAATCAATTTTTGTATTTTTATTTTAAATTTTTATAAAATAAAATACAACCCATTATTCCATTTCAATATACCAATTTCAATTTAAAAACCAAAATGGGGTTTTAAATCAAATCATTCCTTTTTTCAACATAAAACCACTGGTTTCTATCAAAACCATTTTAATCCATTTTTCTCAAATAAAACATTGAAATAAGTGTCATCATAATAATTTCAAAATTTAAATTTAACAATTTAAATTCTACAATTTTACATTAATTTCACAAAAAAAAACCAAATTCATTGAAATTGGGGGTTTTCCTAATTCCATGCCAAATCAAATGAAAATACAAAATTCACTTAAATTTGGTTTTTAATAAACCAATTGAAATAATATTTAATTTAAATCAATAAATTGAGTTTAAATCAAATAATTTAATTTAAATAAAACAAATTCGAGTTAATTAAATTGGACATCATAAATGGAACCACCTACCTCAGGATCATAGGATCTCATAACACAAATCCCTAATCGGTAAACTCTAATTAAGAACATTGGAAAAGGGGATATAATAATCAATACTAGATTCATGATATAAAAAATTGGATATTATATCCTCTAACCAAATGAATATCTATAAAACCCTAGGGATGAGAGAAGAGAGATCGTGAGAAAGAGAACAGTAATTGGAAACTTAACGGGAAGAGATCAAACATTGTTTGCCTTGCTTTGATTTAGTTATGTAGGGGTTTAGAGGGTAAAGATATCCTTTTTGGAGACTCCAAGGAAACAAATTCATATTAGGGTCAATTGATCTTATTTATATCTTAAACTAGAGGTTTTGGGGTTTTAAAAATATTTTTCGAATTAAGATTTTGCCATAAGCATGTTTAGTTGTGCAGGTCTACATGGTTAAAAAAAATCACCCCTTATTATAGGGTTATAAGGTTTCTCCTTGGTGGGTGTATAGTTTTTCAAACTATGTTCCAACCATGAAAACATCGCTAACTAGGTTTTTAGGATTTTTACAAGCAGGGTGCACAATTTGGGAAAACTATGTGCCAACTATGCACTTCCCAAAATTCATTCATAATTTCTAAAATTTTACCTGAAACATCCCTAAATGAAACCCAATAAAATAATGATCAAAATAGTTGTTTAGGAATAACAAAAAATAGTAACAATATGTTACAACCTCCCCACCATAGAAACTTTTTGTCCCCTGAAATCCAGTTAAGAATCTTCCATTTCAAAAATATGAGGCCACTGCTGTCTCTTTATTGTCTCCCTCTCACACTTCTCATGGGTATCAAAATTTTGTTTCTATATCACTCAAACCAATGGTATCATCCTCCCATGAAGTACCATGGTTTCAGAATCCAATATTCTAACTGGATGGTCAGTCACAGGTAAATAGGGTTAACATCGAGATCACTCCAGTTCAGAACATGAGATGGGTTAGAAAGATACTTTCATAGCTCACATACATGGATCTTGTTATGTATCGACATTAGATATGGTGGAATTGTTAGAAGGTAACCAAATTTCCCCACCTTCTCAATATCTTCATAAGGCCCCACAAAATGAGGATCTAGCTTCCCTATCCTTCCAAGCTATCGATGACCCAAATGGGTTGAAACTCTCAAGAAAACCAAATCACCAACTGAAAATTATAGTGTTAAGTGACAATTATCATCCTAAGATTTATATCGACTCTATGATATCAAAATTATATAATGAATTAACTAAATATCTTTTTTTTCTCTTAAACCAATCTCGTTCCAACCAAGGAACTTTTACCAACCTCTGACTAACATAACATAGATTTACAAGGTCAGGCATACAAGGCCTCAAAAAGATCCATTATGATATAGAACTAGTAACAATTGTTATATGAAAACTCAACTAGCCCCAAATGGTCATCCCAATCCCAAAAAAAAGTTTATAACACTAGAAAAAATTATATCCTCAAGAATCTGTATAGGTCTTTGTGATTTTCCATCAGATAGCAGATGGTATGACATGCTTCAACAGACTTGATATCCCAGTACCTCCTGAATGGCTCTCTAAAAGTGAGAAGTGAACCTTGGATCCCTATCAGAAAATATATAAAATAGAACTTCATGCGAATGAAAAATCTTCTTCGCGTAGTGATTACCCAACTCTTTAACTTCATTTGTATCGTGAATGGGTATAAAGTGATCAAATTTGTTCAGATGATTGATCACAACCCATATTTCATTCTTCTTTCTCTATTTATATAGAAACCCTACCAAAAATTACATAGAGATATCATCCCACTTCCAAGTCATCACTGGAATTGGGTGAAGCAAACCAAAAGGTTTCTAAAGCTTGGCATTGACCTGTGAGGGCGTATTGAAATGAGAGAAAATCAGTAATGCCTCATCTCATATCTTGAAATAATAATCTACATCGCATGTCATAGAACATCTTCATAATCCCTGGGTTCATAGACCATTGGGAATTATGTAAATACCCAATCACAGCTTTCCTGATCGATAATGGTACAACAAAATGGTTCTACTAACACGTAATTCCCTCCATGGATAATAACCACTAAAAAATAATCTCTCAACTATAAATAGAGTCTCTAATGCTATTGAACTCATCATCAAGTTGTTATTCCTAAAGGATCAAATTTAGAATAGTAGATTTCATCTGAATATTTGAAAAAGAAATCTCATCCCCTAATTATCAGAATTCTATACGAAATTGTGCAAAAAAAGATCTATTTAGTTCCACTCTTCTGATGATTCTTTCATGGACTGGGTTATAAGTTTCCAATTCAAAGAATCTATAGTGAAATTCTTTTTACCCAGAGTTTAGGTGATGTTAAAATTAGAATATTTCAGGTAATCCAGTCAATGCCTCTGGTAGAGATTCAAATTATTTTGGGATAAGATATAACTCAATATCTTGTGGTCATAATACATGATAAATCTTTCTCTGAAAATGTAATGCTTCCAAATAATATGTACATGCATCACATCTTCAAGTTCAAGGTTATGCATAGGATAATTCTTCTCATGTGGCCTAAACTGATGAGAACCATTAGCAATGATATGATCACACTGTATAAGAATATAGGCCAAACCTGAACCTGATGCATCACAAAAGACCACATAGCCCAGCCCGGCCTCTAGGAGAGTCAACACAAGCATATTAGTCAAGAGACATTCCAAATAAACAAAATAATTATGTTATTTTTCATCCCAGACAAACATTTATCCCTTCTGAGTTAGAGAGGTCATCAGAGAATCTAACTTTTAAAAATCCTTTACAAACCAACAATAATACCCCACTAAAGCCAAGAAGATATAAATCTTGAAAATCTTTTATGGTTGTTCCCAGGTCAAAATAGCCTTCACCTTTTTCGGATCAACTGAAATTATATGTTCCAACACCACATGTCTAAATAACTTCACTTCTTGAATCCATAAATCACATTTTTAAAGCTTGGAATAAAGTCATAGAATTATTAAGAATTATAGAACTTGTCTCAAATGACATACATGATCCTCCTCAGACATAGAGTAAACAATGATTTCATCCCTAAAAACTACCAAAAAAGTATCAAGATACTCATGGAATATCCTATTCCTTAAATACAGAAAGATAGTAAGAGCATTGGTTAGACCAAATGTCATGACAAGGTACTCTTAATGGTCATACCTGCTCCAGAAGGCTGTTTTTTGAATGTCGAATTCTTATATTCTCAATTTAGGATAATTAGATTGAAGATCAATTTTCGAGAACCACTTAACCCCTTTAAATTGGTCAAACAGATCATCAATTTTTGGCAACATATACTTTTTATTTACCGTAACTTGGTTGAGTTTTCAGTAATCAATACAAAAGAAAATAAAACCATAAACTTTCTTACCAAAGAGAATGGGTGTCTCCCATGGTGACACACTTGGGTTTATGAAGCCTTTATCTAAAAGATCATCTAGTCGGGTCTTCAACTTCTTCATTTCAGCTAGTTCCATGTGGTAAGAAGGAATAGATATTGTTTGATTACAAGGAACTAAATCAATAAAAAAATTTACCTCCCTTACTGGTGGAAACCTAGATAAATCAAAAGGAAAAACATCAGGAAAATCGATGATAGTTGGAGAGAGATCACCACTCAAGGATTTACACTCAAGATCAAAATAAAACACTGATATTACTTTCCCAAACATTGGATAAGAAGTTCTGAACCTACACAACCTCGGGTATGATTCTCCTTGACATATATGGCACACCCCATCAGGTGTAGAAAAGTAGACCCATCAAAGATAAAAAACAATTAGGGATTTATTGGAAATGATCTAATCCATCCCGGATATGGAATTGAGAGGTTTCATGTAAACATATAAAAAATATCAAACAATCTCAACATATGATAAAGATAAATCACAAGCATGACTATGGATACCATTTTATCTCTTCATTACAAGGGGTGTAGTAATATCTATCACATAACATAAATTCTCTATACTAAGATTTATCATATTGACAATACAGGATGAAATAAATGAATGAGATCCACCAGTATCAAATAAAGTAGTCACTAATGATGAACTATTATGATGGTACCTCTCACAATCATTAGACCTATATCTTCTTCCTTTAGAGATTATTTCATTATGTTAAGAAGATTTATTCCATACTCCTATTAATAGAACCCCTTTTTTATGAAGTATCTTATTAAATATTAGTTTTATTAGGCATTGATGGTCTCATTCAACTACACGGAGAATAAAGGGTATTTGTACAAATTTTGTAAGTGACCAGATCATCCACAAGGGAGAAACATATCTTGGGTGCCTTGGTGTAGATCCACTTAGAATGCCTTGGTTTTCCACATTGGTAGAAAATAAAATTTCATCTGTCAGACAATGAAGGAGGTCTATAAGAGTTATGTTGTTGAGAACCACCACGAGAATCACCACAATTCCTCTTTCCTTTTAAATAACTCATAAAACTATTGCTAGGAGAAAAAGGAAGTCCTATCAACCCTGACTTACCATCCAGGTCCATATCAACCATTAATGCTCTATCCATCCCATCATCATAAGAAGGAAACTTCAGCAAGAAAACTTGATAATAAATATCATATTGATGTCCCATATCAAAACTTTTATTCTTAACATTCTCATTGGATAATATCTCAGGTGAAAACTATACTAGCTCATTAAAATATTTTGCATACTCAGTCACGGTATTTTCTACAAGCTCTAGTTTCAAAAACTCAGTATCCCTGGCCAACACCATTGACTCTGGATATAAATGTTTTGTGAAAAGAGATTTGAATACTTTCCTCTCTAAGCATAAATTATTATTTTCCATCACCATCATGTCCCACCATCTCCTACTAGTTCCCTCCAATATGAAGGTGGAACACATCTTTTTGACTTCATCAGTTGTCTCCAAAAAATCAAACAGACGCTCAATCCTACTAAACCATTACTTAACCACTTGAGGATCATTGGATCCTTTGAATGTTGTTGGCTTATATAAAAGGAAAATATAAGCATGATTTCAAAAAAAATCCCTATGAGTTTCCACATTTGGAACCTGAACAGAAACTAGTGCAGGTGATTCTCCCAAAGATTGGACAGTACGCACAGTCACCTCAACTAGAATCAGTTCCACGAGAGGCTTTACTCTTTTTGGTTCAACAGTATCTTCCTATAAGATATAATTCTCACATCTTCTGGGATTCATGATGCTACAAAATATTGTAAGACAACATTCAAGACATTATATTACACTCAAATAGAGAAACAACAGAAATTATTCCCAAAAGATAGATAAATAAGATTTGGATTTCAATCTATCCAAATAAAAATTAGGAAAAAGACTAGAACTAATCCTCAATATATCTTTTCCAAACCACCCCTAGTGAATTATGGCTCATTACAGTGAGATTTGTCCAGGCACTCAATTGAAACTACCTCCTAAGTCCCAAAAAGATTACACAACTGCATACAAACATCAAGGAAAGATGCTTAACCTACACCTTTGAGACAAATTTTTCACAAACTAACCCAGATACCCTAGTAACAGGAAACCAATTTGATCCTGACATAGCTCGAAGGGCATTCCCCATCTCCATGGGTTGGAAACAAGAACCTGGAATTATACAATATGAAAGTGGGAATAAATTTTCCAAAAACAAAATGAAATCAAGAGATATAATTCATTATGAATACAAGAAAAACTCTGCATGGATAGTTTCACCATAAGTCAAATAGGTCTAAAAACCCAAAGTACAACCACAAAGTACTAGAAAACAAAAAGATAAATAACCCACGACTCAACGAACATGACTCTCCAAGACCAAGGTTTAGTAAAAAAACCACATCCAAGTGGTGTCATACCCTTACTTGAACCTTGAATCATATAATCTACAAAATCCCAAAGGAACGGGTAGGGTGTGATCTAAAATCTCAATATGGTCTCACGAAGGATTCCATAATAAGATTCCAAAATTAATTAACCAAATAAAGCATCCAATTTTAAATAAATAGGCACAGAATTTGAATATCATTTTTAAAACGAATCATGATTTACTTTTCAAATGACGTAAATACTTTAAACAAGTGTCTTAATAAAAATTTATATAAAATAGTTTATATAAAATATTCATTCATGTGTAAAATAGTATACAAAAAAATGAATATATTTCCTATATAAACAATGAGAAACATGGTCACATACCAAGAGGTATGACAGTTCCAAGATATGGGACTCCATCACACTCAAATATTTATCACAAAAATAGGTGTACACATATTCATTATCCATTGATCAAAAATAGACCCACCACTATCCCATGAAGGATGTGACTTGCTGCATATGTCTTGTCAGTGTTGTAAATCATCAATAGGGTGTTGTAATGAATGACTTAATAATTACCTAGGATTTATTGCACTCTAATAAAAATAAATGATAAGAAATTTATTTTAAAACTATTTAAAATAAAATACAACCCATTCTTCCATTTTAATATTTCAATTTCCATTTAAAAACCAAAATATTGTTTTTATTCAAATCATTCCTTTTTCAAGATAAAACCATTGTGTTTCTATAAAAACCATTTTAATATATTTTTCTCAAACACAACTTTGAAATAAATTTCATCATATAAATTTCATAATTTTATATCAATTTTACTAACACACTCCAATTCATTGGAATTTGGATTTTTCTCAATTTCTTGTTAAATCAAATCAAAATCCCCAATTCACTGGAATTGGGTTTTTAATAAAATTATTGAAAAAAATTATTTGAAATCATTGAATTGAATTTAAATAAAATAATTCAATTTAAATAAAGTAATTTAGGGTTATTGAAATTGGCTATCATAAACAAAACCACCTACCTCGGGATCATGGGATCTTGTAACACACATACCTAATCAGGAAACTCCAATGAATAAAGTCAGCAATAACGATCCCAAAATCATTACTTGATTCAAGAAGTAAAACAATGGATATCAGACTCTACAACAACATAGAGATCTAAAAACCCTAGATACGAGATAATACATGGTGGGAGAAAGATAATTGGAAGAGGAAACATACCAAGAAGAGATCAAAATTCATTTTTATATCATCAATTCACTTCTAAAGGGGTGTAGAGGGGCTAAAATCACCTCTTGCGAGCCTCCAAGGAAGAAGAAATCATATTAGTGTCAAATGATCCCATTGGACACTTAAACCAGGGGTTTTAGGATTTTAAAAATAATTTTTGATTATAAATTCTGTGTACACATGGTTAGTTGTGCAGGGCTACACAGTTATACAAACTGTGCAACCCAATCATACACCCCCTATTGTAGGGTTTCACAGTTTCTCCTTGTTGGGTGCATGGTTTTTCAAATCATGAACCAACTTGAAAACACTCACTATCTAGGTTTTCAAGGATTTCATTAGTAGGGTGTACAGTTTGGAAAAACACTGTGCCAATCATGTATAGCCAAAATCCCTTTCAAAATTTCCAAAATTTCACCTGAAACATTCATAATTTAAACAGAAAAAAATCATGATCAAAAGAGGGGTTTAGGAATACCTGAAAAAAATAACAGAATGTTACAAAAATTATTCTTCCACAAAGCTAAAAAATACTTATAATTTCTTGGATAACTCTTTTATGAGTAAATACAGTTCTCTTAGAATTTTTTTTGGGTCAAGAGTGAGATAGTCAACTTACGCCAAAAATCATCAAATTAAAACACTTCAATATTGGATTAATCCCTGGAAAATTAGGGTTTATTTCACTAGTTCAATCTATTAAAGTAGTTAAAAATCACTACACAAATTAATGAAATTTAAATGATTATAATAGGAATCAGAAATAAATTGATCTTTCAAAATATGTCCAGCTTAATGTAATTTAAGGTGTCCCATCTCTTTCCAACCCTTAAAAAATTCCAAATATGTTAAAATTATAATTATAGATTTGTATCCCAGGGAATGTCATGGTAAAATTTGTGCATCCCTACCTCTTCTTCAATTTCATCTTCAGATTCATCTCTAAAAACATGTTACAGATCTACCCTTTTACACTCATTTTAATAATTTAATTAGATGATAATGAAATCAGGTTCATCATTTACTTGTATGTGACCAATTCTTATTCATTGAGAACTTTACCACATTTCAATCATATAAAATATTAAAAATATTCCATGAAATCATTTATCACTTGTATTTGTGTGAGATATAATAGTGAATCTAATTCCAAATCATGAGAGTCCTTCATTATTAAAGAATAAAAATTAAAATAAATTCTAAGAAACACTTAGAAAAACGTTCCTCCAATGAAGTATATCCTATATTTGATAGCTTTTAATCTAAACTACCTATGATACATTTATATTTTCCCTATATGTAGCATAGTGGCTCTCCTATGTTTCAATCTCAGAGCGGTAGTGTGTATACCCTAGTGATTCTTCTAAAATATTTTTTTTAGTTTTGTATATTTTGAAATTAGTAAATATGACATAAAATTGTGATGAAAAAAAATTATATGAAAATGATAAAAACATAAACAAATAGGTAAAGTAGAAAAAAAAAAGATAGAGAGATGAAAATTCAATATAAAAACCAGTTATCATCAGTTATCCTATCCACTGCCTATAAATTATCGACAATCAATTTTACCCAGTAGCTTACTGATTTCTTGACTTAACTCACCTATCTCTCCTCAAATGCTAAAATATATTATAAATAATGTATTAATATACATGATATCTCTCTAAAATATGAAAATAATCAAAAGTTCCAACCACCTTATACAAAATTTATTCCATATATAAAAGATCTTCATGATATTATTCAGATCACACAACCTCGCATAAAATCACTGGTTTTAATGAACCAAATAGAGTAGAGGAATAAATTAAATGAAATTAAGTAGAAAAAAATTCCTACTCATGTGTGTTCCATCACATCTCCCCAACTTATAATAACAATCTACTAAGAGTAAAGAAAAAAGTGATGCTCAATAAGATATTTCATCTATGACTAGCTTCAGAATTCACCTATGAGAACTATTTTCACAAATAAGTCCTATATAACTAGAGGTTTGAGATCACACAAGAATTGAGAGAATAACAAACCCAAAATTTTATATATATAAATAAATTATAAAATTTATTATATAGGTATGAGAGTGAAAAATAATATAGGTGAGGTTGGAGGTCTCCCCTAATCAAAAACATGATGCCCTATTTAAAGTAAAAGGAAGAAAAATATGTACAAAACTAGATGATATGAAGAATTATCCATGTGGAGACCTTCACTGCTAAGAATTTTCTTCAAGTGATATGATAAAAAATATTTTAATGTTATTTTCCTCACTGACATGTTAACTTGTTACCATCATTTTAATTCTTCCTTGCACAAACTTCCATCATCAAATGCAAAACCACAGCCTCATATCCACTACACCCAATCTACTAATGTCATAATCAAATTTCAAAAATATCCCCCTAAAATTTCACTAATATTTCCTAGAATTAATCTTAGTAATAATAACTTTATTATAAAACTTATAATTTCACAAATCTACATGTCAAAAGTTTCCCATTTTATGTTCTCAGTTCTAGTAGCCATTCTCAGTCAACCTTGTAGCCTTTAGAACACATCACCGAACTGATTCAACACCATTGAGATTCAAACGATTACTCAACTTTGTTCTTACATACATTATCACCTCATATCCACCTTAAATCATTCATCCAAGCTTCACTACTTATTATACATTCTTATAGAAGCCTTTAAATCTCGGTACTGACTTCATCCAAACTTCTAAAAACCTCATGGGAAAATCATTGAGAAATGGGTAAGCTTATAATTGAACCCTCATAGAATCAATACTGATAGTGAAAACATTTCTACCATTCCACAATGATTAACATCTATAATAGGAAAACATAGGTAGAAAATACATGTTCCATTAGAAACCCTTGAAGAGTATGGGTTTCAACAATATCAGATCATCGAGGTATCACCTTCTTCTTTCTTAACATTAAAACTATCATAGAAATACCTTTGATATTTTGTCTACACTCTACATTAATTGGTGATTATTCATCTATATTTAAGATTTATATCAATTATAAACATGACATCGAACCATGATTAAGGTTAATTTTGAGATCCTGCTTCTGATACTTGTGTTAGAATATCATATCCCCCTCAATGAAGATGTGTCTCAATGATGATTTTTTTAAGAAGTAGGAAAATCATTTATTTATTCTTTATCAATTATTTTATATCTCTTATTCACCTAGTATTCAATCGATCAGGTGGATATAAGGAATTTTTGAAGCTTCATACAGATTAATTATTCTTCACTAATTTATTATCTATGGTTTTAATTTTAGTTCAACATACAATAAAAAAATGGACTTATTAAAAACTCAAATATTCTTGGATGTGGATCACTATTAAATTCTAGCTTTGTATTTGGTAATTAATCACAATTTTTTATCCACTCGGTATAGATTCAGATATTTCATGGTTTTATAAGTATTGTTAAATATTTTCTTACGTAGCCATCTCCATATGTAAATATTTGGTTATGTGGATAAGTTTTTACTTGGGTGTATTCACTACTTAGATAAGTTAGTGGGAAAATAATATTCCATGTATGGATTTAATTGACATTCCCCTATGTGAGTGCGGCTAAGAACCCTTAAGTAGCTGGGAAGAAAATTGGGTACGTGGAGATAGAAAAAATTTGAATAAATAGCCATCTGGCTACATGAAGAGTCTATAATTTTTCAGTATGTGGATACTACAGTTCCAACATATGTGAATCTATTCCCATATATAGAACAATCCCCAAACTTTTAAATATTGTACCATCAAGATTTAGATTCATGGGGGGATGTACTTTACAAAAATTCTTGTGTAGTTACTATTGTAAACAAATTCCAAAACCAATAAATTAAAAATACATTCAAAATGAAAATTTAAATTCAAAAAATATAAATCAAAGAAATTCTATATTATTAATTAAAAAACATTCAGATAATTTCAATTAATAATTTATTTCAAAAAAATAAAATTAAAAAAAAATAACTTCAAAAAGTATATGTTAATTAAAAAATTCATTAATATATTCCAAAAACATATATTCCCAACATTTATAGAGGTTAAAATAGGAATATTTTATCATTCATGGACATAAAATAACTATTATTTATCAAATATTCAAAGAATAATATTTCTCACCTCGAAATAATCAAAACTCATTATTTCTCTATTATAAACACATTAATTCGTAAAAAAGAAAATAAAGTCATAAAAATGTTTGGAAAACAGTTAATTAAATAGATCCACATCAAATTCTTGCATAGTTATTATCTTTATTATCCACAAGTAATACATTAGTCAAAATAGGTGCAATAAAATTAATCTCAAAAATAAAATAAAAATCTATGATGCCAGTAAGATTTGATTCTCAAAATAATTTTCCCCATAGAAAATATCAAATAAAAAATGATTTCACCCCTAAAATGAAATAGTTTTATCAAAAAGTTGGTTTCATGTTTTAAAATAATTTATTGCATCTTTAAATTTTGACAATAGTTAATCACACTTCAATTTGCATCCAACAAAAATTTCAAACTTATATTTACCTCTAGGATAATAGACTCACATAATTTATTAATTGATAATAATTACACACACCATTGGTTTAGAAGAATAATAATTGAAAATAACTAATAAATTACCCACAAATTAGTCAAAGAATAAGGAATAAATAATGAATTGTTCATCTTGGATTAAGATTTTTATTTCATTATATTTTTGGATACATATCTTAAGAGTATAATTCGAGTAAAAAAATATTAAATTCAATGAAAATTGTAAGCAATTATCATAGAAATTTATAAAACAAATATGTTTCATGAGATCAAAAAAATGATCTACCCAATTAAATCTATAGAGAATATAAATTAACCTTCTCAAAGTAGAAAAACATTCATCATTATGTAGAAAATTTATAAACCATTGAAAGTGTTGTATTGGAGATTAAAAATATTCAATTTTAAAAAAATTAATGAATTTTTTTATGTATTAATATATTTATATATTTTAGGGAAATTGAATACCTCTCCCCTAAACTCAACAGTTTACAAAATATTAAACGTAAAGTGGAAGAAGCAATTCTATAAACTAAAGTTCAAAAATATTATATATTTAGCAGTTATAAATTCATTCTTGAGGGTTATAGTGGTGTTTAAAAACATATTTTATGCAAATCATTAAATCAAAACATCCATAAGAATTTAAATCTAGTTACCACATCAATTTTTAAATTCAAATTTAGACTTTTAAAAATATTTCATTCTCACACTTTTAAGTTTAAAAAAAAATTACAACTAATAATTGAAAATATTATACAAAACATTATTTCATCACACAATAATAGTCAAATTGGGATCAGTAACAAACATGGTTTTACATGAACATTCAGTATGTAAAAAAGAAATTTTAAAATCAATTTTTTACAAATTACATTCCAAAATAGTAGGAATCATATTTTATTTTTCCATCATTTTAAATGGAATAAATAAATTTTAGAATTTGAACTATTAATCACCTAAGGATAAAGGTTTTTCCATTTAAAATGGATCAAAGGTATCCTCCATTTTTGTTTTGAGTAAATATCTATGGTCATCCAAATTTTAGTTCCTATAGATAGAAAAAAATTTAACAATAGATTAAAAAAATTCATTCCATTTTGAATATATCCATAGTTTGAATTAAAGGCTGGTTGATTAAAGAATCTTCAGCTTGTAGCTTTTATTTTCCCTTATAAATAAATGTGAATATGATTTCAAATGGTTTTGTAAAATTTTATTCAAAAAATCACTTATAAAATAGAAATTTTAATGGTCATTCTCTTATTCTATTATATATATCAAAAAATAATTTTTAATATAGATCAAAAACATAGAACTCTAGAAAAAAAATTAGAACATGATTCTCAAAATTTTCTAAATGATTTTAGGGTGTTAAAATAAGAAATCAATTATGAAAAAAAGGTTTTCAATAATAAATATTAAATTATGTTTAACACCCACTAGTTTAATTCCAAATTAAATTAAATATACTAAAGTATATATTCCAAGGTTGACACACATGATTTTAGTTGAAAATATCAATGGTAAACAATTATAATAGAAACTGGAATGTCCGTCACAAATTTTCAACATGAAAAAGGTCCCATAAAAACCTAAAAATACCAAATAAAATGAAAATCATATATATCATTCCCCCATAATTTTTTTGTATCAAATAATAAGTACAAAAATATTTCAAATTTTTAGGGTGGAAGGATACAATCAATTTCTCTCTGGTTGAATATAAATCATCTAAAGATTTTCATTCAGATTATATAGAGTCTATTATTTCTTATCTTCCTACAAAATAATAATAATATTTTATAAGGAGATTGATCAAATTAAAAACTAAAAACATAATGAAAAAACAAGTTAATATTGGGAGAACCCCCCAAGGGGTGCTGTATTTATACTATCTATATATGGAAATTTGTTGGTTCAGCCCCAATTTTATAGGGGTGTAATTTCTTACTTAGAAACCAATATTTTTTCTTCTTTTCCATGTTGTTAAAACTTTTATAGATTTTTTAGTACCCCATGATCATATAACATTTATCCCCCCTCCTTGAAAATATATCTCATATGTATTCATAGATAGGGGAATAAAAATTAAGGGTACATACCCTCTTCATCAACTTGAGGATTGGTGTGTGCATATTATAAAATTTCAACACTTGGATAATATTTTTCTTCTAGTTTGATAACACTAAATTATTTATTCATTGATAAAAATATTTGGACCAGTATCCACTTTTTCAATAGTGCACATCTCAAAAATAGTCCCTTTTTCTTTAATTTCTCCCAATCATGAATTTATAATAAAAACTAGGAGATTTAAAGTTGTTTCAACATGTGTATAATAATATTTATCTAGATTGTATATGAAATAATAAAGTCTATTTGACTCATAAGAACCTTAATATGGATAGGAAACATCAATATTAGCTTCATTACAATTAGAATAAAATAAAATCGTAGCTTTTTCTATAAAGTGATCAACTCACGCGTGTTGTTTATATTTCTCTTTTTCTAGGAAATATGGTTCCCCTATGAGTTTTTCTTGGTCATGAGTAAGGTAGTAAACCTCCTCCATCCTCTCTTCAAAACTAACCACATCAGTTGTGGATTCATCCACGGGAAAATATTGGGTATCTTTCACTACTTTAATCAATTCAAGTGGGGAAAAACCACAAGGAAAATTAGTGAAATTTAAATAATCATAAAGGATATCAGAAATAAATTTTTCTCACAAAATATTTCAATGTTCATGAAATTAAGGGTGTCTCATCTCCTATCATCCCTCAAAAAATATCAATATATTGATCTTGAAATTCAATATTTGTATCCCTGGGCATGTAATGGTAAAATGTGGGAATCCCCATCACTCATTCAATTTTATCTTCAGGGTCATATAAAAAACATGTTGAAGGTATTCCCTTCTCCACTCATCCCCATGAATTGATTTAGATACTTATTCAATAAGGTTCATCATTTTATTTCATGTGGATAAGGCTTATTCAATGTAAGATTCAGCTCATTTCTTTTGTATCTAATCTTAAAAACCTACCATGACATCCTTGAGTACTTTCACTAGTGAGTAATGTAACATTAAATCTAATTTAAAATTATTAAAGTCATTAATTGTTGAAAAATAATAATTAATAGAAATTCAAATATTTAATTAGAATAACATGAATCTATAGAAATGAAACCAATTTTTTATTATCATTTATCAAAAAAAATATACATTGATATTGTTCCTATATTTTGTATAGTGTATAAACATGGGGGTAAATCTCAAGAAGGTGGTGGGTTTACCCCAATTATTCTTCTAAAATCATTTTTTTACCTATTTTGAAAGCAGCAAAGGTAACATGAAATAGTGATGACCAAAAAAATTAAAATAAGAATAGTAGAAAAAAGAATAAAAAAGAAGAATAAATAGAGAATATAATTTAGTTTGAACAAAGATAGTTCATATTTTATCATCATCTCTACTCCCTATCATTGATCAAAAAAATTAAACCATTAACACTCAATTTCTCCTTGTGATTGATCGATGTCTTTACTTGACTTTCCTTTCTCTCCTCAAATAGTGAATTATCATATCTAGAATGTTCTTCTATACATGGTAGGTTTTTAAATAGTGAAAATAAATATAATATCCAACCGCCCTAAACAAAATATCTTCCATATAGAATTGATCTTCACAAAATTATTTAGATAACACAACCTCACTTAAAATCACAACATTGAATGAACTAAATGAAGAAGAGAAAAAAATATGGAGTAAATTAAATATAAAACCATTCCTATGAATGAGTGTGTTATTCAATATCCCATGTGCAGAATCAAAATCTACTAAGAGTAAATAAGGAAGCAATAATGAACAATATATTTGATCTCCAAACATCTTTGAGATTGACCTCTTGGAACTAGTTTAAAAAATTATTCCTCCATTGTAAGAGGTTCAATATCTCACATGAAGTGAGATAATAACATAACCACAATTTTATTTATAGAAGTAAATTATTTAATGGAATAGAGATAGATGAAAAATAAAAAAAGAAACATGTTGAGGTTTGAGCCCCCCCCCCCATCAAAAACATGATGTTCTAAATAAAGATGAAGAAATATATTTACAAAACTAACTAATTAGAAGAATACTCCATGTGGAGACCTTCACCACTAACAGTGTTATTCATGTAATGTGAGAAAAACTATATTTTTATTATTTTCATCACCAATGTGTTAACTTGTTTCCATAATTTTAATTCTTCCCTATAAAAACTCCCGTAAAAAATGTAACACCATGACATAATATCCATTGCACCCAATCTACTAATTTCATAGTCAAATTTCACCCATATTATACTTTAATTTACCCTAAATTTACTTGAATTAATATCAATAAAATCAAATAAATCTATTTATTATAATATCTTGAATCCAAGTGTATGCTCCAACTATTTCCCCTATGATGTTTTCAATTCTTTCATACATTCTAAGTGAACCTTGATGACTTTAGAACAAATCACTTAGATCATTAGACACCACTATGATTCAAATGATCCCTCAAATTTTCTATTTACTACCAAGATCACCTCATCTCCATCTTAAATCATTTTTCTAAGCTTCACTACTGATTCAACATCCTTACAGAAGCCTTTAAATATCTATACCTTATTTATCCAAACATATAAAGTCTCACTTGTAAAACATCTAGAAAATGGTATGCACAAAATTACACCCTAAGATATTAAAAATGTGATTGAACACATTCCCACTAATCCTCAATAATTAACACCTGCAATAGGAAAACAAATGCAGTGATTACAGGTTCCATCAGAAACCTACGATGATCTGGGGTTTCAAAAATTTCATATCATAGAGGCATCAACTTCTTTGAGATCCCCATCTAAACTATCATAGAAACACTTTCATGATTTATCCAACACTATATAGGCACCAACAAAACTTCATCGATCTTCAATCTTCAGATAAATTGGGAACACAACATCGACCCAAGATCTAAGTCAATTTTTAGATCCCAATTCTGATTATTCAATTAAAATCTCATATCTATATCAAAAACAATGTGACTCGGTGATAATTAGTGTACCATGCATGATGAGCCCATAGTTATTCTTTATTTATGAGTTTCTATCTCCTATTCACCTTGTTTTCAATCGATCTAGGAAAGTTGGGGAACTACTCAAGATTTGAACTAGATTTATCATTCCTTATTTATCAATTAACTATGGTTTTTATCTTAGTTTGACGTAAAATTGAATAAATGGATTTATTCAAACTCAACCAATCTTGGATGTGTCTCACCATTACCATCCATATTTGACTTTTATTAAAAATAACAATTCTTCATCCACTTAATAGAGATTCGTATATATCGCAGTTTTATCTCAATATTGATGTCTTGGTCATGATTTAATTACATAGTCATCCTTGTATATGAATATTTTGTTAGATGGATAATTTCATATTTTTGGGGTATTTTCTTCTCATATATTTTGGTGAGAAAATAAAAAATCTTACATGGATCTAGTTAATATTCCACTACATGAGTGCTACTAAAAACCCTAATATAGTTGGGTAGAAAATTGGGTACATGGAGTAGCTAAAAATTTGATTACGTAACCATTTGTCTATGAGAGGAACCTTGAAATTTCGATTACATGTATACTACATTACCTCCTTATGTGAATCAATTCACATGCATAAACCAATTCCCTAATATATAAAATTGGTACTATTTCCATTTGTATTCATGGGGTGGTTGTAGTTTATAAAAACTATTTTGTATTTGTTTTTTCTAAAAAACAACAATTCATAAATTAAAAATCCATTCGAAATGAAAATTTAAATTCAGAATAGATTAAATCAATATAATTCCAAATTATGAATTCCAATAATTTCAATTAATAATTGATTTCAAATAAAATTAAAATTTTAAAAAATCACTTCAATAATTTTATTTCAATTAAAACACCCATTGATACCATCAAAAAACATTCGTTATCAAATTTATATAGATTAAACTAAGAACAATTTAGTATTCATGCCCACAAAATCATAGTTTTTTCTCAAATAACCAAAGAATAATATTTTTCACCCTAAAATTATCAAAGCTCAATATTTCTAAATTATAACCATAATAAGTCATAAAGATCAATGAAATCCTAAAAATTATATGAAAAAAATGTAATGAAATAGATCCACATCAGTCAAGTCATGGAATTATATGACTATTTACCTAGTAGAGGTAAAGCTTATAGAAGTCCTTGGGACTTGTGATGCAACTTCTGGATGTGTAATTGGTTCATCGGGATGACTTTGGATGATTATGAGGTTATGTTTGGTGTATAAAACCATGTAATACATGATTGGTTTTAATGTTGAGGGATCATCTGGAATGATGGACCATGGATGTATCATTCAACTACATAACTATTCAAGGTAGGTAATGGATCACTTGTAGTTATTAATCATAAGGGAGAAGGTTATATGATATGTTTTTTATTCCTATTTATTGGGTTTTTTTAAAATATATTATATATGATAAAATAATATATGGAAACAATAGTTGGTGAAATATTGAGTTCATACTCACACCCCACATGGTCCCTCCAAGACATGTGCATAATTTATAGTTCTTTAAAAATTAAAGGAAAAGGGATTGATATTTGAAACCTAGTGGGGTTAGGACCATAGATGGTGCATGAGATCATTAGAAGGATTTTTAATATGGTTTGGGTGATTTCTCAATGTTGGGATGGTAGTTATTTAGGTTATTTTTTATATTTATATATGTTTAATCAACTTAGGGGTGATCCTATGCATTTTTTATAATTTAACTAAAAAGTAAAATATGTATTAAAGTGATCATGTGTTTATTTTTTATTGTTCCTATGGTTAAAATTTTCTTTAATTATATTATTATTATTATCATCATCATCAGAGGGTATAGTATACCAATTATCACCTAATAGACCCTCATTGATAATAAATAGCTTTTTTCATGAGGGGAGCTTCACCTAAGTTAAACTAGTGCACTGTCGGTCTGGGAACAATCAACTGATCATGGGATGGTGAGGTGTTATAGTAGTTCAACAAGTTTGATCAATGTGGAAACATTCCATATTTTTTAAGGAGGAATCATTGTTGGTCATATTGAAATATGAGTTTAAGCATATTTTCTAATCTTTTGTATCCACCATGGTTGTTCTAGTTGATCGTATGGTCTTAGGTGAATCTGGGTCATGCCAAGGTTTAACTACTTATTTTGAGTAGTGAACCTTGTACATCAATTTTTCTTGTTTATTGATTTCCTTAGTGTGGTTGAGGTAATATGTGTGATTGATCTCTCAAACAAGTTATAAAGGATGATTTTTTATGTAATAATAAATGAAAATAAAATAGTTATTGTTTATTGATTCACCCCTCCAACCTCTCAGTGAACCTATTATTCTTAGAACCACCAAAACTAGTAATTTTGGTAGTAAATTTAGATGACATATAATAATATATATTATTTAGTGTATTAAAGAAACACAATTCATTGATATCTTAGATTTTATTGTACATCAAGGTAATATGTCCTTCAATTTGAATATATAAAATTCTAATAGAAATGTGGTCCATCCTACTATGTAATTGAAAATGAGGTAAAATTTAAAAATGAAATATGTTATTGTTGAAACCACAGAATGTGTTTCATAAACTTTTCCACATAATTCATTATTAGATTTCCATTTTCCATGAGACAACTCCATAGTGAGGTATAAGAAAAAAGACCCCCCACCCCTCTCTAGGAGTAGGTTGTGGATTTCCAATATTGATGATAAAAAAGTTTTCGGCACACCAAAGTTCAATTTATGGGTTTCTTCCAAGAATAATTGGTGTATTAATAATTTCAATAATTTTATATCTCTTTGAGAGATTTGATTTTACTAGTTGTGGAGCCCAAATGGACTTACAGATCTGAAGTTACGGATTTTAGAAGCTAGAAAAATTTTATAAATTAATGGTGTCACCACGTAGGTCATCCGCACAAGCCATCCATGTAGGTCATCTGTACAATCCATTCACATAGGACCTCTATGAATCCCATCTGCATAGGCCCATTTATGCAGGTGCACCATGGTCTATAAATGTACCCCTCCACCTCAAATTTTCATAGCATAGTTGAAATCCCAGACTGCGAATCCCAGAGAGGGCTCTGGGCACGTAGCTCCTTCGCCCAAGTAGTCCATAATTACTTCAGTGACCAACCATGTCCCACCTTCAAAAAGTAGAGGCCCCCATCCTAGAACTTAGGTGAAGAACCTAGGTGGAATAGCTACTTGACCCACCTTGGTAGAGCAGTTGTGCGACCCACCTTAGTAGAGAACCTATGCGAACCATCCGTGTGGCCCACCTACACGACCCACCTTGGTGGAGCACCAACACAACATATCTATGGGGCCCACCAACACGGCACACCTACGTCGAGCACCTATGCTCAAGACCTATATGAGCCACCCCTTAAGGCCTCTCCAAAGCCACCCATGGAAGGGCCTCTCCTTTCTTGGATACCTTGTCTAAAAGGTACCAAGTTGAAACATCTACCAAGACCTTCTGATATAAAAATCCTTTGGTAAAGGTGAACCTTTGTGTCTCCCATTTGGATTTGGATTTCTGCGGTTACAGGTTTTCCACACTTGTCCTACCAAAGGTTAAGGATTTTTGAGGTGTCTGTATATTTGAATATCTACGGTCACATGGACCCTTACCCTAGGGACAATGTTTAGGAATTCCCACTCTCAGATTCCAGGGATAGGAATAAGTCCATCCCTTATCATCTTTGAGATCCAAAGCCTCTGGTTCCCAACAAAGAGAGTTTCCCTTCAACACGGAATTAGATCCTCCTCTAGTTGTGGAACCGATTTTAGGGAATCACTCCTAGAGTAAGCCCATAACCTTTCATGTAGGAGGTTTCAATATTTATCCTCTCTAACCACCACATCCTTAATATTAATTTCTTTCTATGATGAAGGGAAGAGAGGTAATTGTCATAGCCCCGGCCTCTTCTGTCGTAGCCCTATCCTCTTCCACGATCACCCCATCCTCTTCCACCAGTGGAGAAGTAAAATTGTGTGGTTTGTTGAATATTTTACATCCTATTGTTTATCACACTGATCATGACTCATGTGGTCTTAGAGGTAAATGATGATCACAACACCTACACAATCAACTATAAGGAATGAACTACAAAAACTCTGATTCCCACCATAATTGGGATATATATGAAGACTTCCTGAGGCTCAAGCTCTATATCATATCATCCATGAAATGATAAATCATTACCCAATAAAATGGGCCTCCTATTAAGAGTAAGCTCCCAAACTATATTGAAATACAACAACTCTGATTCAGACTCAAACTAGGGTATGTAGTCATCCCACTTAGGGCCTGAGTTCAGGGGACATCCTCTTCAAGATTTAACACCAATCATAGTTCCTCTAATATGGGCATAATCATTAGGATTAAGCCCTGATTTGAACCCTAAAATCATTATGAGTCAATAAATCACTCATGGTACCTTTATTACGTAATCCTCTTTAGGTTTAATCCCCAACTTATTTCTCTCAAAGGGCCATAATCCCATGTGAGACTTACCGAACTATGTGGGCTTTGATTCCCATCCAAATGGGATATGTAGGAAGCCTCCATGAGCTTCAAACCCAACTTCCCAAATCAACTTTGTTCCCTCTAGGCCATATCCCTAGTAGTTTGTAATTCAACTTTGAAGCTCACATTCCTTCCAGGTTCCCTGGGATGCTTAGGTATAAGTCCCACACCATACTTTGACTATGTATTTTTTACCTAGACATCCTTGCCACATGACATTAAACTGTACGGTTGGGTCCTTATCACACAAACTTAAAAGGTATTATGTGTCGCATTAAGCAGAACTGAACTATGTGGGTTCTGATTCCTTCCACAAGTATACATAGGAATCCCATATTTGGGTTTGATCCCAACATTATAATATTTTTCGTCTCCCGGGATGACGATAAATTCTAGAATGACATTTGTCTATATGGATGACTATAAACTCCAGAGTGCCCCAATTCATGGATAGAAAACTAGAATCATCATAATAAAAAACAAAGAATATATAAGTAGTATATAAGAGGATACCACTGATGGAGAACCTAGGATATATAGAGGTATCTCCATTGATGAAGAACCTAGGTTATATGCAGATGATTCTAAATTCCATAAATGTTAAATATTTTATTGCAAATCTTGCAATGAACCAAATAATAATTGGTAATTAATGAATGATTCATGAACATATCTTAAATCTATAAGAGAGTCCTAGAGTAGGCAATAATTTCCCCCAAAATGGTTTGATGAGATCGACCTCACATCCTATCGACCAATGAGAGTTCTTAAGAGTAGTAGGTAAAAATACCTAATGAACGCCTCCCTTTGGAAAGCAGGTCCCTCTAGATACAGAATTGTTGGGTGTTTACATTTCTATAAAAAAAACCATTGGATCCCGTTTAGAAATAGAGACCTAATGAATGTATGCCTTTGAAAAACAGTTCCATTTGGATAAAGAACCGTTTGGTGTTTCCAATTCCATAAACAAATTAATTGGAAATCGTTTGGAAATAGTGATTCCTAACCAAAACACCCATTCTCAGGGAAACCAAAAATGGTGAAACCAACATGAATGACTTAATTATGGAATTTACTTCAATAAAAATTATGTACTGGTCAGTCTCCATTAGAATATTCTATTTCCTAATGAAGTTATATTTTTTCAGAAACAAAAAATAGTGAACCCGACATGAATCCTTAACCAAGATAATAGTGTTACCCATATGTCAGTCCCTTAAAAAATGATAAAAGAGGTCCAGACAAGGTAATCAGTCATGCATTTGTTCATCCAAAAGGATTTTTCCTTAACATGGTTCTTGTTCTTATGTCTATCACATATACAGATGCTATTTTTAATAACTCCATTTAATCCAATGGCTTCCTTCAAGTTTACACTTGTGAACGCCCCAGCTGCTACTTAGGCTAGATCCTCATCTGCACAAAGGATGTCATCACCAACTCAATGATGGGTCTCTAACACACTGGTTCGAGAGTACCATCAACACAGTACCATCCCAACCTTATAGGCTACTCAAAAATCCCTCCAAATCAAGAATCACCCCAAATCGTTCTGTCAGCAACGACTTGTGTTCTAGAAGCAGATGGTGTCAACCACTATCTTAAACCATTTCAGGAGCTTATCCTCGAAACGCAACAAAAAATCCCTCCCATATTCCAGGGAGGAAAACCAAGAGTCCACCTACAGCCTTATCCTGAAGACATAGGGACCCTTCCCAAGGCTCTTACCAACAATCATCACCACCAAGCTCATGTGGCAGTAAACCCTCCAAATGATGAGGGTGTTGCCTTTGGCTATCTGGCTAAGGTACCTCAGACTCAAGCAATCAAGATGGACCACCAGGGAAAATAACCAGATAAAATAGAGTAGGGTACTACCTTTTTTCCCTTCAAAGAAGCCCCCCAACCCAGTTTTGTGGAAAATAGTGAGTGGGAACATACACTTGTTCTCCTTCAATCACCCAACCAGTAGACTCATTTGGTGGCATCTGATTAATCCCACCATTCAAATCTTGAGGAGTGTGGAAATCAACAACATAAACCTACCTACACCCATCCATCCAACCAACACACTCATCTAGTAGCATTCAAATAACCCCTCTAACCAAATATTAGAATAAACAACAAGAAGGAACATACACCTGAATTCACCCATCATGTCTACCAACATCCTCGTTTGATAGCACTTAGATAAGTAAGCTAGAAAGCCTTAATGACAAACAGAAGGGATACTCAACTCTCTTCCCTAGAACACAAGTACTGGAAGTATCCAATAATAGGAAAAGGAGGATAGGAGTAGTTAAATATATCTATTCCAAACACATAATGTTCATATATTCCCATTCTAGTCATTTAAGTCACCAAACACATCTTGGAAATGGTGAAAGGGCATATGAAAATTCATGCTCATATCCTAAGAACTTACCAAGTTATCATTATGTAAGTGAAATTAGTACCCAAGGTACACACACATAACTTTTTCCCCACAAGTAGGTTGAATCATCAATATGTCACCTCGTAGTAGATATAGACCTATGTTCTTATCCAATAGGGTCATGGGGAAAATTACGCCATGTCATATGGACAACTGGATCGGGAACATATACATGTTCCAACTAGAGATAATCATCCAATCTTAATGGCCATTATAAGGTAGGCACATACACCTACCCATTACAACCACTTCTATTAGAAATTGGCCACAACTTATTGTAAGAATTCATCCAAGAATAAGTCTTGTCAGACATAGTTGGAAAATAAAGAGTTGATTGGTGAATTGGCTCTTCTCAATGCTGGAGTTCTTGAAGCCCTCAGACATTTATCTATTTCATCTCAAGATCCGACATTCCCATTAAAAAATTATGGTATCATTAGTATTAACTCTGAAGGTCCTCATCGGACACTTCTTCATAAAGAATTTCTTCATGACAATCCAGTCAATCTCGAGATCCTATCTCTTGATGAGAGAAAAGGAACCCCTCTATGTGGCCAGAAGACCAAGGATAAATAGGGTATACCCCTTGCTATCATCCACCATGATTTTCTTCCCCTTGATGAAATTTTCTATGAAATTTATCTCTGAAATAGTGATTCTCATTATTAAGATAATTCTCTAATTGATAATGTAGTGATTAGAAATCCCTCTTATCTTGAGGAACTTTCAAACACAAGGACAGTCATGTCTAATGCCTTGTCACTAGTGGGTGAAATCCTTTATCAACTGGAAGATAACCCAAGGTGATGGTAATTATCCAAACCACACTTGGTCCATTTATCTTCTAATGAAATAGAGGAACTCTCTATCAATCTTGTTGATTCTAATAAAATAGCAGAGAAATACCAACTTTTGTATGATCGGGTAGAAGATCCTCTAGTAAAAGATAAAGAGGATATGTTAAAAATGAAGAAAAAACAATCTAAAGATGAAATAAAATTCATGTTTTGTCCTTTTCCACTTTTAAATACAACATTCTAGATATGTTGGTGGATGATTGTATGCATGAAATTCGCCTCAACATGTGGAAGACTCTTCATCATCTAAAATAAAAGGTACTACATTATGACAAATACCCAAGTCGTGTCAAGGTAATAGAAGGGTTACAGCATAAAATATACTTAGTATCTCTCCTGGATTCCTAACATCCAAAGATTAAGAAGTAAAAGGAATCCCTTCAATGTGCATCCCTCAATTCATTAATGAGGTTGCGACGATTGATCACATATACCCCATCAGGTCTTCAAATTAGAGGATGGGGTGCACATGGAGCATTGCATTTCACATCATCAATCCCCTACTTAGTGAGAATTAGTTTTCTCCCAATTAGGGAATAAGACACATAATGAATGAATAAATGAACTTCTAAGGGATTCCCTTCAGGTTACTATCCACCAAACAATTTTTGAGAAACCAAAAAATATGAGGACAAAGTCTCATGGAGGGTGTATAAAATGGCGATCTCACAGAGATACTAACAGAATTATAGTAATGAATTATGCTTCGGTGAATGTCATTAATGTTTTCATTTAAGAGCCTCTAGAAAATAAGTTTAGTTTAGAGGGTTCTTGAGAGTAAGTTCATGTTCATGATACGGTCCACACCGAAAAAAATCAAGGAAGTGTTCACACCCGAAATCAGAGGCTTACCCAAATTTTGGGTATACCCTAAAATAATCAACCTATACTTCCTCAAAAGACACCTAATAAGGGAAAAGGTAAGGGTCTTACCATGTCTCACCTTCCCCCTAGAGAATGTCAATCCCTTTCATTAGATGAAAGGTTTTTTTAATGAGAGGAGGATATGAAGGAATTGAGAAGACTCAATGTAGAGTTACTCCAAAGCATCATTTCTACCAGATATGCTTCTCAAGAAGATCCTAAACTCGCACTTCCAATAGGATCACCTCAGTAGAGATGATTTTTTGTAACTAGTGATGAAGATAATGAATTCCCTCCATTGAAAGTAAAACTAAAGTAGGGTCAACACTTCCTTATAGGCCTATCCCCATGGGTTATCCACAACTAATATCAGCCACACCACCACCAGTGGTCCTGCCAGTCGCCAAAATTGTTTAGCCTCTAGCCTCCACACCTGTTCAAGCCCTGGATCAACTAGATATTTCCCAAATTCTTATTAATTCCATTAAGTCATTGAAAACATGATTAGAATATATGGAAGGATGGTGTGCACCGGTTCAACCAGAAAAGAAGGCTTATCCCAAATGGGTAGATCCAACTCCTCCCCTGCCAAAATTTGGCAATCCCATATTTCTAATATTAAATGGAATGGGATATCTAGAGCATCACTTGATGAATTTCATCTCTTAATATGATCTGATGATGGGGACCCCTGATCAACAATAGGTAGTGAAATGCAGATGCTTTTTACAATCATTTTAGGGATCAGACTTTGTAGGGTACATGAGTTTGCAGTCACGATCAATCACTAAATGGGAAGATCTCCATAAAAAGTTCCTTTTATAGTTTAGTTCAATGTTTTAGAAGAAAACATTCTTTAATATCACAAACTACAAGAAAAGGGAGAATGAAAGAGTTTCATATTTCATTACTCGGTGTAAAGGATTAACATACACCTTGAATATACCTCTCCCTTGAGAAGAGTTTCTACCCATTTGTTTAGAAAATATCCATTATGAGCTGTGCAAACCTTTAATACCTATTAAATATATAGGAAAGTTTTGGGATATGGCCTCAATTTCTCAATAGTTGGAGAATTCCATCATTGAGAATAAATCCAAGTCCTGAGTAATCCCATCAGATCCAGGAAGAAGAGTAGGAAAATCAGAGGACACTATAGTTACACTTAAGAAGTCTCATGACCCGCTACTACTTCAAATACCTCATTATACCATAGGGATCTACCTCCCAAGTAGTAATAATAATGTCCACCCCATCAATACTAACAAAAATATCAAAGGTGGAGACAGTTTGTGGAGATTAGAAACAGGGTCTATTCTTTTCAAAATGACCAAGTCCCCTACTACTTCATCTCATGTTTAGAAAATAACTTAGTTCTGTTTCCAAATCCCAAGAAACCTAACAATGAAGAAGACAAGGACCTCTCATACTATATCCCCTACCATCAAATGTCCAGGAACCACATCCTGGAGTGTTTTTTTTAAGGACCTCATAAAAAAGATAGTGGACTATGGGAAGGTGAGTCTAAAAATTCCCCAGCCCAGGTAGCATGTGGTTCAACTACCTATCCAGAGGAGTAAGGTCAGTTGAAAGAAGTCAAAATTAAGAATTCTCAGAAATTCAAAGACTGGATGGTCAGGAAAACAATCAATTGAACTCATTCCATTCAAATAACATAGTTGAAATAGCAGATTGTCTCTCTCTTTGATTCCACTACAGAAAATACAACTTCATCAAAATCCCAATACCCTGAAGGCCAATCCTCCAAGAAGTGACATGGATGGACGGATAAGTAAAAATAAGTATAATATGAAGTTGTGTCAAGGACAAGTATTTACTTGACCTGAGCTGATTTCATGCTAACCATCTCAATAGCATGTACACCACCCCGCCAAATGGAACAACAAGAGTCAATTTTTCTAGAAGAATATTCATCATACAAGGATTTGATCTTCGACTCTGTTAATGTTATTTAATTAACGGATCCCTAGTCACATGCTAATTTTTATTATTAACCTGGTTTCCCTATACTTGATTGGGGAACTTAAAGACAAGTTCATCAAATTCAAGGATACAAGGGAAGATGTGGATGTACCACGATCTACTACTTCAAACATACCCCTACTCAAATTATTTATGCAGCAAAAAATCATGGGAGAGACCTCCAGCAGGCTCAACAGGAATAAGGGAACTCCCCCACACAAGATAGGGCCTTCCTAGACATGGTCATCTTGGAAGACCAGTTAGAAGCTACACCACCTCATCCTTAGTGGGTGGGAAGACCTATATGGTCTAATCCACCAATAGAATAAGTACTTCCAACTCCTTCCCCAAGGGATGGTCCATCCATGTCAGGAACATAAGCTCCTAAGGAACCTAAAAAATAACCTCTCCATGATGTAAAACATAAACCTTTGAACAAAAATTATGATGTGTTGAAGAAATTAGAAAAAGTAACAGCCATGTTATCAATCCTAGATTCCCTGAGTCTATCAAAGGATCTTCGAGAAGCACTTATTAAGGATCTGTCAATCCCTCAAGAGTTTGAAGTCTTAGTTGTTTCTGCAGAGGGTTACATATAGAGAATGATCCATAAGAATTCCATATACTCATATCTTTTATGTATGAGTATGAGGATGTTATCATACAAGGATACATTAGGACCCTTTACATATCTGGAAGGATTAATGACATTGATGTCCAATGATCCTTCATTGATAATGGATTAGAGTTTAACCTCATTCCTATCCAAACACTTCATCGATTGGGTCTCACTAAATCACACTTTTCTCCCTCCAATCTGATGTTACAGGGTTATGAAAAGAACAAATAAGAACCTCTCGGTAAGATTACACTCAAACTCAGTTTAGGGATCTTGTGTTTGATTCAGAGTTCACGGTTGTCTAGTATGACATAGCTTTAGATATTATACTAGGAATACCTTGGATAAATCATTATGTATTCATTCCTTTGTCGTACCACCAATGCATAAAATATTGCATCAATGGTCAAATTGGGATATTTCATTGTGACAAGGCCCCATTAAAAAAAATTAATCTCATTATATTAATGCGGAGTTCTATCACAAAAGATTAAAAAGGTTCATGTAAAATGATGTTACTAGAATCAATGCTCCAAATAGTCTAGAGAAGATCTAAACTAACCCATTCAATAATATTAGTGTAGATTACGTGCTTCCCATTAATAAAATTGAAAGGGTAGGCTCAAATCCAAGCACTCGGTTAGTGTCTTCCATAATGTCAATTGTGGAAACTGAACCAGACAGTATAGGAGAATTCATTGACTTTCCAAGAAGTGATGAAATTATAAATAGAGATGTCTTCATTTCATACATTGATCTTCAGTAAGTCTATTCTTCATCATCCAAGTTGGAATAAGTTTTCATATTAATGAAAAAAGATAGAGGCATTGTTGCTCAACCTGTCATCTTTCCTTGAGATCTTCAAAAAGACCCTTCATCATCAGTTGGGTTAGAAATGGTTGCCTCCCCTTCTAGATGTCCAAATACTGACTCCTCCTATAGATTTGAAAATATTAATTCATCACTTATCATCAAAGTAGAGGAAAAATAAGTAATGCATGAGGCATAGGAATAAGAGGAAGATCTTAGGGATGCCTCTCCAGCATTATAGGAAGGTTTATCTACCATCAAGGATGAACTTAGAGAGATAAATCTAAGTATATAGGAATATCCACACCACACATTGATTAGTGCATCCATGAATCCTGAAGAAAAAGTGGTTTATACTTCCTTTTTTAAGAAACACAAGCATGTGTTTTCTTGTAATATACAGAAATTCCAGGTCTTGACCCTGAGGTGGCCACCCATTATTTGGGTTTTCTAGAAGAGCATAGAATATACAAGAAGGTAGAAAGAATAACACACCCGACTCATGCCTCCAAAATTGTGGATGAAGTCAAAAAGATTATCAAGGAAAACTTCATTTTAGAGTTTAAATATCTAAAATGGGTGTCCAATATTGTTTCAGTGAAAAATAAGAATGGGAAAATCAAAGTTTTCATTGATTTCAGAGATCATAACTGGCATTTTCCCAAATATGAATTCTTGGTTCCAATCATATAACTTTTGATTTATTTAATGGTTGTAAACCAAGTTCTCTCATTCATGGATGTATACTTTGGGTATAACCAAATTTGAATGTCCCTGGAATATAAATAATCCAAAGCCTTCAGAGGCCCTGAAGGCATATTTTTCTATCAAGTAATGCCCTTAGCTTAAAGAATTATAGTTCCACATACCAACATGCTATGCATCATATATTCAAACCCTTCATGGAAAAATTTATTGAGTGGTATGTTGAGGATCTAGTGGTAAAATCAAGGCAACACTCTGATCACTTGGTTGACTCAGAAACCATTTTCAGCAAGCTTCAATAGCATGATCTGAAGATAAAACCCTTGAAATGTGCTTTCAGGGTAACCTCAATAAAATTTCTTAGTTTTTTTATATGCCATCATGGCATCAAATTTGATCTTGGTAATACTAAATCTATCCTTGGAATTTCACCTCCTTGACACTTGAAATAGTTTAAATGACTTAAAGGACACTTAGCCAACATTCGGCGCTTCATAGCCAATCCGGCTGGCTAGTGTTTTCCATTCAATAAATTTATGAATAAGGGGGTAACATATCAATAGACCAATGAATTCCAATAAATATTTGATACCCTCAAGAAATACCTATTGATCCCATTGGTATTAATGCCACCTATTGAAGGAAATCCACTCATTATTTATGTGATAGCCTTAGAGCAATCACTGGGTTCCTTCCTTGTGAAAATGAATAATGTTGGGAATAAAAATAGTCTTTACTATCTCAGTCGAACCATACTGTACACTGAGACTAGATATTCAGATATTGAGAAAAGCTTCCTAGAATTAATCTTTGTAGTTCATAAGAGGAGGCACTATTGGAAGCATCACAAGGTCCACTTGGTCTCTCACAATAACCCGATCAAATTTATCCTCAGTCATCCTATGTTGAAAGGACGTCTAGAATGGTGGGAAGTTATTGTATATCAGTTCAATATATAATTAATGCCTCAAAAAGCAGTAAAAGGCTAGGTCTTTGCATATTTTCTTGTTGAACCCCTATCTGCAGAAGAGACGCCATTTAATACTAAGCTACCTAATGAAGAAATTTTCTCTATTCAGGATAGTCCCTAAATATGGAAAATGTATTTTGATAGTTCTTATAGGATTCTAATGGTAAAAATAATGAAATACCCTAAGCTCAATAAAGTTGGATTAGTAATTGTACTTATCTCCCCAGAAAAGGCAGTATTGTCATACTCCTTCATTTTATAAGAAGGTGGTACCAACAATGAAGTGGAATATCAGGCTCTCATTACAGTCCTAGAATTGGAACTCCAAGTATCAGTGAACCACATAGAAGTGAAGGAGGATTTAGAGTTGGTAATCAAATAGATCAATAGAGATTACATCATTAGAAAAGAAGAGCTAGTCCCCTATGTGATTATGTCCGAGGGTTAATGGAATAATTTCTCTTAGAACCATCATTTTCTTATGTCCCATGGTCAAAAAATTCCCAATATGATGCATTGGAAAATGTAGCCACAACCCTGTAAGATCCAAAATAGGACGAAAAAATCATCATCATTTCCCTTCATCATGTGGTTCCACCTTTTGATCACATAAGAATAAAATAAATCAATGAAATCATCCCCATTCTTGAGCCATTTGGTCCTACCATGGGATAGATGACACCCATCTTGGAATATCTCCAAGGTGGAGTACTTTCATAGGATAGATTTGGAGGAGAGGAAACCCTACAATAAGTAATTAATTTCACTCTTTACAATGGACCAAATCACCAAAATATCCTTTATAGATGAGGCTTCGGTGGAATTAACCTCAGATACATCGATGGGGAAGAAACTAAGGATGTTATGAAAGAAGTCCATATAGGAGCCCATGGTTCCCACCATCCTGGGTACAGAAGTTTTGATAAAATTCTAAGGTTTAGATTATTTTGACATTAAATGACATGAGATTATATAGAATTCACTAATAAATTTCATCCCTACCAAGTGGGTGCCAATTTCATCCATCAACCCCCAGAGTTTCTACATACATCCAAATACTCTTAGCCATTAAATTCTTACTAATACCAAATTCTTATCCAAATGGGATGAGGAAATACCTATTAAAGAAGTTAGGTCCAAAATCATTGTCAGCATCATCAAAATTAATATAATCACAAAATTTGGTGTCCCTCATACCATATTTATAGACAAAGGCACCAATTTCTATTCTGTTGAGGTAGAGAAGATATATTTGGAACACAATATCAAATACAACCATTCATCTCACTATCATGTAGTGGAAAATGGACAAATAGAGGATTTCAAGAAGAATTTATCAAATATACTTCAGAAGATGGTGCAAAAATATAAGAATTATTGGCCTGATAAACTTTTTTAGGACTTACGGGCTTATGCTTGTACCTCCACATGGTCAACCCCATACTCATTGGTGTATAGAACAGAATCAGTCCTACCCATTCAGGTTTAGTTTCCATCACATCACGTTTCAATTTTTTTGATTAATTATCTACCAATGTGTAATATTAGAAATGATTGGATGATTTGGAGTGATTAGATGAAATAATATTGAATACCTTGCATCATTTGGAAGTCTATCAGAATTTAATAGTATGGGCCTTCAATAAAAAGGTTCACCTCTATTCATTCCTCCAAGGGGAATTGGTTTTGGTAATTAGGACTCCAATGATACCAGTAAATAAGCCTCTAAATCATGAGCTTAGGTGGGAATGACCTTACTCTATACATAAATTATATTCTAATGAATCTTATTCCTTAATATCAATGGATTGAAAACTCACTACAACTCCAACCAATATAAAGTTCCTAAATAAGTACTTTGTGTAATCACACAAAGTTCATCCTAGTCATATAATGATAAAATACATTACAACCATCATCTTATCTATGGGACCTTAAACTGCATAGCACCATATTTATCCATGTTATACAATGTTAAACTTATTAGAATCATCATCCTTGTCTCGCAATGATAAAATTCATGACATGATGTCCTAATCGCATGCCCTAAAACTGCAAAACACTATTTTTTCTCACCACATGATATTAAACTATATGGTTAGAATTTCCCTTGTTAAATGTTATGAAATCCCCAAAAATACAATGATTTGATATTCCTTGTGTTCCCATAAAATGTAAGTAGCTTCCATGTGTAAGAATCACTCACATCAGTGCCACTCCTCAGTGGCACTTGATCCCATCTTCTCCCCATGTTTTGGATTAGACATTCATGGGGAACATCTATATAAGAACTATGTGTGGATTGATTATTTCCCTAGAAAAATACATAGTGACACCTAGGTATTATTTCCTAGTCCAGCCACAATATTTTTTCCATTACATGTGAACCACATCCTCATCGCATGATGATAAACTACATGGTTCTTTAAGAACAATGTATGGCTTGATTCTCATTCCAATGAGATACATAGGGATGTACAGATCTCTATTCTCAAGCCCAGCAGCAACCATATAAGAAAAAATTTCCCCTTTCTGTGTATATGATCCAATTCTATACTAGGAACCCTTATAGAAAATATGGCTTGATTCTCATACCATGTTGTATCAAGGGAACAACCATTATTTTAGAAAGTATTAAAACCCCGGTTTCTCACATTAAAATTTAGTTGATGTGAGGAACCATTTTCAAGAACTACGTGTGGATTTATTCTCATTCCTATGAGATATGTAGTGATGCCCGAATATCTAATATTAAGTCTAGCCATGACAAAAAAAACCCCTTCATTACCTATATGTATGGATCAAACATACATGGGGAATCTTTCTTCAAGAAATATGTGTGGCTTGATTCTTCTCTAATAAGATATGTAGTGACACCTTGGTCCTATCCTATGGTCCAGCTTTAATATTTCCATCTTTTCACGTTAGTTCATCTTCATCTATACCACATGACATTAAATTACATAGAAGTCCAAGAACTATGTATGGATTGATTCTCATCCTTTGAGATATGTAGTGATGCTCGGACCCCCATTAATGGGCCAAACCATGATTTTAGACATTATCAAAATCCCCTCTTCCCCACATCAGAGCTTGATTAATGTGGGGAACAATTTCCAGAACTACATGTGGTTGATTATCATTTTCATAAAATACATAGTGATGCCCAGACTTTCACTCTTGGGATCAACCATAATGTTTTAATCACTTCACATTAGTTCACCTAGGACCTTACCGCGTGATGTTAAACTGCATGGAATTCCAAGAACTATATATAGCTTTATTCCCATCCCTATTGAGATACGTAGTGACACCTAGATATCCTATCTCAGGTCTAGTCACAAGTTAAAAAAAACATTCATATTCCCCATGCATGAATCAGATCTATATAGAGAACTTGTTCAGAACTTATGGTTTGATTCTCATTACAATAAGATACACATACCATCAGTCTACAATTTATCAAAAGCACCATTTCCTCATATAAAATCTTAGTTTATATGGGGAACCATTGTCAAGAACTATGTGTGGCTTGATTACTATTTTATTGAGATACATATTGATACCTAGATCTCCTATCTTGGGTCTAGCCATAATTTAAAATCCACCAATCCCTATGTATGGATCATACTTATACATAGAGATTTATCAAGAACTATATAAGGCTTGATTCTTTCTCCAGCAAGATACGTCGTGATACCTGAGTCATATCCCCTAGTCCAGCCATAATATTCCTTTTCACACCAAAATCACTCACATCCTTGCCTTGTGATGATAAAATATGTGGTTATTTATGAACTACATAAAGCTTGATTCTTACTCATATGAGATACATAGTGATGTCCATACTTTCAATCTTGGGTCAAGTCGCAACATGATGCAAATAATTCCTCTGTTATCCCATGTATCATTAAGATCTATGTGAGTATATTAAATACAAGTTCACATCTTATGTATGAACCCATATTCAACAAAACCCCCCATTATTCCCTACTTATGAATTCAATCAAAGAGGGGGCCTTTATTTAAGAACTGCATGTGGATTGATTCTCACCCCTATGAGATACGTAGTGATGTTCAGATCTTCAACTATGGGCCCAACTTCATCACAGTATGAAAAATCATCCACTCTTCTGTATATAAATAAAAAACTATGTAAGAGATTTTATTTTAGGTTTCCTCCTTATAGAGCCCACCAAGGAAACAAGAAGTGTCCCCATTCTACATATAATTCAATATCTATGTAAGGGACTCCAAAATCATGGACAATATCCACCCAAATGCTTCCCTTGGGCATTGTAAATTTCCCCTTTCTCATGTCATACTTCTATTATTGAATATTTTCATATATTTATAATATTTTCTCAGCTTCTAGTGGTAGAATTTATGATACCTGAGAGCTCCTTTACTTGACTATGTAGTACATGTCCCCAATTTTCCTTGCACAAATTCACCCTTATAATGGGCCTACTAGCCTAAGGATTCCACTGTTTGACTATATAGTATGTTCACTAGTGGGAATTTCATAAAACATCTCCAATAATGGGTTTTTAAAGCCATGGTAACTTTTTTCTTGGGAGAATCCTCTTCTGTCCCTCTAATTTTTTATGAAGGTATACAGGAACCCACAATTTAAATCGGTCATCCTTTGAATATTTGCCCATATCCTTTCTCCCAACTTGAAATTCTCCAAGAACATGGTTTAGACTTTCCCCCTTCACTTCCCCAAAGAATATTTGAATAACATTGGGTCATTTGACCACATATCATCCATTGTTTCCATAATAGTTTGGTCCTAGTCGCATGACCTGTAACTACAAGTATCATACTTCCCACATTTGGTTCCTACCTTCATAAAGATATTATTCTCTTAATTATATATTCAGGTTATTTTATCCACAAACCAAACTCTATGTCTGGGGAGATCTGAATCTCCATAAACTTTCATCAATTTTTAGAAATATAATGTCATAATTCTTAATATCTCATTTACCTGACTATGTAGTGTGTGCCCCCAATTGGCATCGCATAAAGTCTCCCACATAATGGGATTTTCAACCTAAGGATACCACTATTGATTATACATTACATTCCCTAGCTGTTCTTCCATAAAATAGCCCCCATAACAGGTTTTTCAATAAATGGTAACTTTTTTAATGGGAGAGACCTCCTCTAATTCCATTATCCCTTTTCATCATATCATTATTTGGATCATAGAATCCCTAAATCATAGCTTACAACTCTCCCCTTCTACACCTAAATATAGCAACATATTTATAGATAGATTACCGAGAATTGGATAACTATCAAACCTTTTGTAAAAGCTAAATATCTTAAATTAAACCCCTAATTTCATTAATGTATGAATTGAAACTACATAGTTTCCATAATTTCATTGCTTTATGACTTGAAATTTCACAGCTCCCCTAAAGTCCTTATTTCCAGATATGAAACTGCATAACTCTCTAATGTCTTTGTTGCATGACTTGAAACTACACAGCTCCCCTAATATCCTTACTACATGACATGAAACTACCAAGATCCCCTAATGTCCTTACTGCATGACTTGAAACTTCACAGCTCCCTAATTTCCTTACTTCATGACTTGAAACTGCACAGATCCCCTAATGTCCTTGCTACATGACTTGAAACAGTACAATTCCCCTAATTTATTTATTGTATGACTTAAAACTGCATAGCTCCCCTAATTTACTTTCTCCATTACTTGAAATAGAACATACCCTAATCTCCTTATTGCATGACTTGAAACTAAACAACCTAATATCATAAATCCTATTTCTAACAAATTACACCCTCCTTCACACATTAAATTCGTGTAGGAGTGGATTTATATTCATTACCTTAGTCGGTATGGATAATTCCTTTATTCTCATACATCTTTCCTTGGAAAAGCCACCCATTATGGTCTTAAGGAAACCAAATATTAAATTTCCTTTGTTAATTATTAAAATAATTTTATAATTCTTGAAAAATCTTTTACCTAACTATGCAGTACATTCCCTCAGTTGGCCTTGCATAAGTCACCAATAGAACGGGTCTGTCAGCCTAAGGATGTCTCTATTTGACTATGTAGTACATGCCCCAGTTGGACTTACATTAAATAGCCCTCATAATGGGTTATTCAACCAGTGGTAACTTTGTTCTCATGAAATACATTCTCTATTCTCGAATACCATGTTTTATATTCAGAAATAAAAAAATTGCCTAAAGATTTTCCTTCGAAGTATCTAAGGAATATCGGAACATTCCTAGATATCAAACCTTATTTGGGTCAAAATCTCAAAACTCATGATTAAAGAAATTCGACCTAAAATGTTGGATTTATTAGTCCAACATGAATGACTTTAAACTGTCCACAAAAAGATACATAGTACTCCCAAAGTTGAAAACCCATAAAGGAAACTCTAGAAAAAATTCGAGTCTCATCTCGCTAAACCTATACTCTATATGGTTTAGGAAATATCGATCAATAAAAACTTATAAGTCACAAATATTATTAGGTTGAAAACTCAAAAAAAAGAATCCTAATATAAATTTGAGTCTCTCTCTCTAAGTCTCCTCCATATTTATCTTAGGTAAAAAATTAGGGTGATGACATAAAAAGACACAAATTTGGTACGGTTTCCCATAAAACCCTAGAAACAGTAAAGATATGATCTCTAGGCCCCATGGATTAGTAAAATATTAAAGAACCTTCTAATGATTAACTTAGCTCCAAATTATGCTAAATGATTTTGGAATGCATCAAAGTTCCCTACATTTACCTTAGAACTAGATTATTTTCATTCTGAATGAATTTAATTATAAGGGGGGATTTTTTTGACACAATAGAATGTGTGACATTCACTTTACCATAAAATTCATGGTTATATTTAACTTTTCTACAAGACTAATACACAATGATGGATAACTAGAAATCCCCCCCCCCTCTAAGAGTAGGGTATGGATTTCCAAGATCAATGATAAAAATGTGTTAACGCATAAAAATTCAATTTATGTGTTTTTTCTGAGAAAAATTGTGTATTCACTATTTTAAGAAGTGTAGATCTCTTCAACATGTTTGATTTGACTAGTCATTGAGCCCAAAAAAACTTAAGGATAAAAAGTTATGGATCTCGGAAGATAGAAAAATTTTATAAAGGAATGGAATTGCTACGCAGGTCATTCGTGCAAGCCATCCATGTAGGTCAACTGCGCAAACCATTCACACAGGACCTTGATGAAGCCCATCCACACAGGCCCATCTGCGTAGGTCCACCATGGTCTATAAATGGACCCCTCCCCCTCAAATTTTAATAGGACTACCAAACTCCTAAATCAAAAATCCCAGATAGGGATCTGGTCATGAAGCTCCTTCGCCCAAATAGTACATCACTACTTGGGAAACCAATCATTCCCCACCTTCACTAAGGAGAGGCTCACAGTCTAGCACTGAGTAAAGAACCTAGGTAGAGTAGACACATGAACTACCTTGTAAGAGCACATGTGTGACCCACCTTGGAGGAGCAGCTATGCGACCCATATGTGTGGCCAACCTATGCAACCCACCATGGAGGAGCACCTCTGTGACCCATCTACACAACCCACCTATGTGTAACACCTACACCAAAAACATGAACTCAGGACTGATAAGATCCACCCTATAAGGAATCTTTAAATCCACCTATGGTAGGGCCTCCCCATCCTTGGCTTCCTTGTATGAAAGGGACCAAGTTGAAACCTCCACTAAGACCTCCTGGTCTACAGAACCTTAGGAAAAGGTTCACCTAAATGTCTCCCATTTGGATTTGGATTTATATGGTTAGAGGTTTCCCACACTTGTCCTGCTAGAGGGTAAGGATCCTTTAGGCGTCTTTAGTTTTGGATATGCATGGTCACATGGACCCTTAACCTAGGGATAGTGTTGAGGAATTACCAATCTCAAATTCTGGGGATAGGAATATGTTTTTCCCTTCTCATCTCTAAGATACAAAGCCTCCAGTTCTCAACAAATAGTGTTTCCCTTAAATATAGGATTATATCATTCTCTAGTTACAAAACCAATTTTAGGTAAATCCTCTTAAAGTAAGTCCATATCCTTTCATGTAGGAGGTTATAGTCTTGCTCCTCTCTACCCACCATTTCGTTAACCTTGATTCCTTTATATAATGAAGGGAATATATGTAAGTTTCATAGCCCCATCCACTTTCATCATAGCCCTGGCCTCTTCCATCATCACCCCGTCCTCTTCCACCAGCAAATAAGAAAAGTGTGTGGTTTTTTGAATCTTTCACATCCTCTTGTTTATCACACTGAGCATGATTCACATGTGATTATAGGTAAATAATTATCACACCACCCACACAATCCACTAGAAGGAATGAACTATAAGAACTTTGATTCCCACTATAACTGGGATATATAGGAATCCTTCTTGAGGATTGAGCTCCATACCATCACATCCATGAAAAGAGAAATCGTACCCCTCTAAAATAGTCCTCCTCCTAGGTGTAATCCCTAAACCATATTGATCTATGAAAACTCATATTCTTTCTCTAACCAGGAAACATTGGAAGCCCACTTAGGGCCTGATATTAAGGTACATCCTCCTTAGTATTAAACCCCAATAATAGTTCCTTTAATCCAGACATTATCATTTGAAGTAAGCCCTAACTAAACCCCCAAAACATTATGAGTCGATACATCACTCATGATTACTTCATTAGGGAATCCTATTCAAGAGTAAGCCCCAAATTATTTCTATCAAAAGACCATAATCTCCTATGAGACTTACCAAACTACATGGGTTTTGATTGTTATACAAAAAAGATATGTAGGAATCCTCCCTGAGATTCAAACCCAACACCCCAAATAAACTGTGTTCTCTCGAGGAAATATCCCCAACAGGGTCTAATTCAACTTGGAAGCTCACATTTCTTATTTTTTTCCCTAGACTACTTAGGTATAATCCCCACACCAAACTTTCACTAAGAATTCTCCACCTAGAAATCCTTGTTGCATGACATTAAACTATATGGTTGGGTCCTTATCACACAACCTTAGAAGTTATGATATGTCCCCTTAAGCAGTACTAAACTACATGAGTTATGAATCCTTTCATAAGGATATGTCGGAAGCTCGTCTATGGGTTATATCCCAAAATTATAATAATTTTCATCTCCTTGTGTGATGATAAATTTTATAGTGATAATTGTCTACCTGGAGGACCATAAAATCTATAGTTCCCCACTGAGTAGCTTGAAAACCAACATCATCGTAATAATGACCAAATAATCTTGAAGTAGTATATAAGATGATACCATTTATGGGTAACCTATGATACATATAGATATCTCCATTGATAAAGAACCTCATATACATACAGATGATTCTAAATTCCATACATGATAAATATTTGATTGCTAATATTGGGATGACCCAAATAATACTTGTGAATTAACAAAGGATTCACGAACATATCTTAAATATATAAAATATTCCTAGACTATAAAATAATTCTCCCCAAAATGGTGTGAAAAGCCTGACCTCCTATCCTCTCAACTAATGAGAATTATTAGGAGTCGTAGTTCAAAATACCTAACGAAATGCCTTCCTTTGGAAAGCATGTCCCTTTGGATACCGAACCATTGGGTGTTTCAAGATCCATAAAAAAAAATACATTATAAACTGTTGGGAAATACTAAACTAAATAATGTTTTCCATTGAAAATCAAGTCCCTTTGGATATATAACTGTTGGGTTTTTCTGGTTCCATAAACAAATCCATTGGAAACAGTTCGGAAATAGTGATTCCTAACCTGAACACTCATTCCTAGGGAAATAAAAAATGGTGAACTCAACATGAATAACTTCACTATGTCATTTCCTTAAATAAAAAGGCCATACTAATCAATCTCTATTAGGCCATTCTATTTCCTAATGAAGTCATAATTCCATCAAAAATAGTCATCAATGTTGAAATCGTTAAACTGTTAGATTTTGGGATAATGTATACTATTTTACAGTGCATGGGTAAGTGTAATTCATATTATAGGTAATAAGGGTGAAATGAAACTGGTGACATATGAGAAGAATTAACATATTTCAATAAAATTTATCATAAGTTATAGAATTTATATTGATTAGAGGATAATCGATACAAAAATAAGTAATTTTTATTTCCATCTTCTTTTGGTTATCTAATACTAGAGAGGCTCTCTAAGAACTCATAATTCTATTTCATTGAGGTTTAATTAGGGTATAATCAAGTCACACATGATTTATAAAGTTAATATAATACCAAATTCACATGTTTGAATTAGAAATTTGATTAGATAAGGATGAATTTTGGGTTATGTGTTGTTCTTTCCATATTCTATAAGTGTATGATGGTAATTTTCTCTAACATGGTGGAGAGAATAATTGAAATATTTAAGATGAGTTCTATTTGGTAAAATTTTCTTTTGATTAATTTCTTGAATGTTTTTCTAATGTTTTTGAATGATGTAAATAGACCAACCTGGTACTGAAGTGGAAAACATTTAATTTTATAGTGAGAAGAGGTATTTTATAGGGAGATAAAATATTTAAGGATAGTATTATATTTGATTGATCTTGGATATATGAGATATTTACACTGCCATAACAAAATTTATTTAAGTTAATAATATGTTTCTCAAGACATGCATACATATTTAGAAGATCCATTCATAATTTTTCAATGATTAAAAAACCATAGTGTTCACTTCTCATCAGAGATATTAAATTCAAGTCTTTTAATTATTATTTAGAGTCATTTCAAAGACTAAAGAATGAGATAATACCAAATTAAATAATTAAAACATAATATTTAAGTTTTAATTTTGATATCATGTGTAATACAAGTGATTTTTACAATGCACGTTGTAATTAGGAAATAAAAAGAGATGAAGCATCATGTGATATATTATGCTTGTAAAATATTTTTTGGAGATAAATTGAATTATGATGAATTTCCCCAACCCATACTCTAATATATGGTTCTAAAATCACTTTTTTTAAAAACTAGTTGTGATACAAACCAATATAAACATATCATTATTTTATAAAATTTCCATAATTTAAACATTAAATCTCATACATAGATTTAATTCCAAAAATGGAAGGTTTGGTGTCTTTGAGGAACACCTACATAATAAAATTATTTTATGATAATTTTTAACATTTCTCTACAATTAACCCATACTATATTCCCTTTTAGACTCCTAATAAGTTATACTCATCATCATAAGCTGAGGAATGGAAACATAATGAAGGAGTGAGATCAAATTCTTAAAGAGGGTAAAACTCTTCAATATATCATCAAGGTTTAGATCATAATCAAACAAAATCATATGATAAATATATTATTAAAAATAACATGGAATAATAAGAGTTCCCCACAAATAATAATATAATGACATATAGTCTTAAATGATCAAACATAATACATGGAATAGGAGTGAAAAAACATGAAACAATCAACATGATCCATAATATCATAACATAATTATTTTACATATAAGTGTATCACAAAAAAAATAGGAATCCAAACAAATTGGATCATTCATTGATACCTAATTCCCATAATAATGTTGGATTAAGCTAACTTGGGTACCTTATTGGTCTTGGGATAACAACCCATGTACCCCCTTACGCCTAGGATAACAACTCATGTACAATATTTTAATTGGGATAACAAAATTTATACCCTCTTAGGATTTGGATAACATTGATGCGCCCTCTTGGGATTGGTTTACTACCCATGTAACCTCTTGGGATTAGGCTACTACCTGTGTTCCCTCTTGGGCTTGTGATACTACCTATGTACCCTCTTGTGATTGGGCTACTAACCATGTACACTTTTTGATATCATGTGATATAAGACTTCATATAATGCATTGGAGGGAGATATATAACCCTACTCATTAATAATAATTTTTTATACATTTTTCTTCCAAGAGAATATAAAAATATTATATTTCAATCATCAATTAAAAAATCCATTAAAAAGGGAAGGATAAAATGAAAATTTACATAGAAAAATTCATAAAACATCTAGATAAATAAGAAATATGGTGGTAAAAAACATATCCCCAGTGTAATATAATGATCATTGAAGATGTTTATATAGATAAAAAAATACCATTTCAAGATTTTTAGACAAATAAATTTAAAAAATAAAAGGTAATACACCTTCTCATTTTAAAATTATTAAAAATTAAGTTTATTTAGAAAACGATTTTATAACATGGAAAGGAATCATTTTTTTAATAATGGATTTAATTTGAAAATAGTGTGTTCCCATGGAAAAACCTTAGAATTATATTTTAAAAACCATTTTTAATATTATATTAAAAAGGAGAATTTAGGGGTTACATTCAAAATTTATTTTCAAGAATGTGAAGTAAGAAACTTATGAATACATTTAATTTAAAAAAAATATACTTAAATAATGATTCCTTTAAATATATGTAAATACTATCTTAAAAAAATTTGGATTATAATATAAAACAAATGATCATATAAGGAAGACCATTTTAATATTTTAAAATAGCTTTTTTGGAATACCACATTGTAAAAAGGATAATAAAAAAATATTTTAAAGATAGAATAAGGTAAATATGAAGGTCACACGATATAACACATAATTGGGTTTCCAAATGTAAATGATAACATTAGTGGGAAGTGAAAATATGTACATGGAATAAAAATCATCATTAAATAGAATGAGAATTATTCTTAAAAATGTAATACTTTTATAGTGAAAATTAATTGTGGAGGAAAATTTGAATCAAATATTTCATTATCCCCATATAGAAATATAAAGTATAATATAAAATCATAGGTTGAATGAAACCAGTCATATAAGTAAGAAGTTCAAGATGAAATATTATAACTCAAATAAATAGGGTTTGAGTTAACAAAAGAACTATATCTTTAATCCCACTTAGTCGAATGTTCTCTAACCTCCTATATAAAATATAAATATCTTAATAACCTTTTTCAAAACATTATTCATACATATAATAATTTATAAACTTAATTTATAATCATTTATTAAAAATTTATTAGTTTTTTATATTTTATTTTTATCATTATTTTTTATTAGATTTAATTATTTTTTGAGAACTAGTTTCATAATGGCGGTGTCGATTCTTGTTTATAGATTAAAAGTTCATTATTTTAAGATCATTAGTGGTAATGGAACATATTTTTTATAATGATTTATAAAATGACCCGAAATTTCATGAATACAATTCCCTTTATTTTAATGTCTTATAGATATAGAAAACACATGAACTTTTTTTATTGGGTTTAAAAAACTGTTAAGTATCATTACCGTTGATAATATAGCCACTGAAGAGTGATCACATGACTAGTATAGGGTTTTAACAAATCCTTTTGACATAGAAAAATGAATTGATGGACTCAACTAGTAGGATTGTTCCCTTTGAATCCCATTTATCAGATCTTTTGAGGGAGATATCATTTTTGGGCTTTTCCCTAGACCAATCCCAAGCTGAGATCCAATACCTTAAGCATGAGATAAACTATTCACGGGAGAAGTTCAAGCTCATAAAGATCATGGCCCAAACCATGTTCACCGAATAGTCCCAAGAAATCCCCACCATCGCACACCATACTCTAAGGGAATATGTTGGTTTAATAAATGGATATGTAACAAGACCCTATCATTATGATTATGTGTATTATTTTTGTATTGAATAAATAATATACATTCATTTTATTATTTTTACATTGTAAATGGTTTTTAAAGCACAAATAGTATTTTTTGTTAATATTTAAATTTAATTAAGAAATGTATTTTGATGAATTAATGGTTTTTTTAATTAAATAATATTTTTAATATTATTACTAAATTAATTTTTATTAAATATAAATGATCTTATAATTTTTATAAATACAATTGAAATTTTTATTAAGGTTTGAAAACTGTTTTTGTCAATACACATGAATTTTCAATAAATGTCAGTTTTTATTTTAAAAGTGAAAATTAACATATTTAGAAAATTATTAAGATAAAATGAATATTATTTTTGTAATCAGGATGTCTAAATTATCCAATGGTGAATTTTTTATAATTTTCTGAGACAATCAAATTTTTAGGTAAAAATTAAATACCTTATAAATGTATAGGGGGTTTTATGACATCATAATTACCCAATAGTGATGTAATAAAATACTATAAAAGGGATATTCATCCAATATATGGTTTAACTTTAAAATAATGTGATTTTACATTTGTTTTATTAATTTTACAATGCCTTAGTGGACCCTTCAAGACTTATAAAATATTTTAACATTCTAAAATTATTTCCTTGTGGGTGTGACTCACCTCCACATAATCAAGCCTAATATTTTAATATGTTTGTACGTTTTACTTATAAAATAATTTTTTCTAATCCACTTTTGAAAAAACCATGGGAAAAAACCCTGTGAATGTTTCTAATTTTGAATATTTAGTTATATAGATTCCAAAACCTAAGTTTGTGAAATATTAAAGAATTCCTCTCTCATTTCCTATATAAACCCACAAAATCTCCCACTTTTCTTCACTAAAAATCCTTGTATAACATTTCTAATATTCCCTAATCTTTATAGAAACCTCCCAAGGTTCCCCAATCTCTCAAGAATCCTCTCCTCAAGCTCTTCAAGTCACACACTCAAGTAATGTATTTCTTCTTTTCTCATTTTTTCCAAGTTTCTTTATGTTGTTATACCCATTTATTTTCAGTTAAAATTTTGGGGTATGATTTCAATAATCCACCATAATGACCTTATTATTATTTGTAATTATGATATATCTCTTTCTCTCTCATTAATCCCTCCCATGTACACATTTTAACAAGACGAAATTTCATAAGAGTTATTCTATTTCACTTCTTTCTTCAAGTTTCTTTAAGATGTTACACCCTCTATTTCAAAATTACAAGTGTTGAGATATGTATATATATGAACCCCTTACTATAAATTTCATTTAAATATCATTATAAACCCCTTTTTCTCTCATCAACCTTTTTTATGAATTATTATGTCACACTGTTATGCTGCCTAAATTGCACCACGATTTTCCAGGCCAAAATCATCGTGTAGTGAATACCATGACCATTTCTCTATCAAGGGTATTCAACATTATGAACATATACTTGTAGATTTTCATTTATCTATTCCAAATTTTTTATATGTTAATATATGATGATGTTGAATGATTTCATGTTCTATGATCCATGTGGCACATGTATGCATGAAATGAAATGTTTATAAAGGGTGCTCCCTGATAGCACCCTAATACATTGTGTAATGTTTAGTATCATGATACTCCATGTAAAATGAGGGTTTACTCATGATAATTAAAGTTCAATTATGGTTTAATCATTCTAATTCATGTGAAATGAGTGTTTAATCATGATAATACATGTGCAATGATCTTTGGATCATGCTGATATCATGATGGATGTCATTGCCACATTTCCATGTTATGATTATCATGTTATATCCTGCCTTTATGTTCATGTTTATGTTATTCTCCATTGATATACCTATTTACTAACATGTATTTTATTCCTCATGTTTTGTTTTGTTTACTCCCTTACTGGGCTTTATACCTCACCCTTTTCTTATGTATGTCCTCAGGTTATCCCATGAAATTCTAAGTACGAAGGAATGTTGTGGTCATGTAAAATAAGTTTTCAATAAATATGTTGTATTTTATATCTTAATTTTTCATGTAATGCTCCTAATTTTCCAATACAATAGACCTATTTATCCTTGTAGTTGTCTTAAGTGTAGCTTATGTAATAAATCATGTTTAAGTGTGTAATAAAGAGCAGGGTTGTTATAGTTAGTATTAGAGGATAGGTTTAGTTATTTCTGGGATTAAGATTAGAAAACCATAGTGAAATACTTAATGATAAGACTAATTATAATAAAAAAATCCATAAATTTTTGTGATTATAGAGTAAGTGATTTATCAAGAAAATATATCCATGTCTGGATACGAACAAGTAGTGGTGGCTCTAGCATAGATGTATCTAGGGGTAAAACCTAAAGACACCGCTTTGAGCTAAACTCGAATGGGAAATGGTTCATGAAAATGGGCATTTATGTACTCTTTTTTCGACACTCCTAGTGGTATTCTTTGGTAAATTCATAATCTTTGTAAGAACTATTATTAAGGGAATAAAAAAATTCCCCTAATAATATATATTGGGAATTAGATCATAGATAACTTAGATTAAAGCCTATAAATTCCTAAGTTAAGGAAATAAATGTAATTTATAAGCTATACCTTTTTCATTGGATTCCCCTTTATGTGTTACCCCTAACATTCTTTTTATTCTAGCCAATGGTCAGTAATAGGAGGACTCATGCTAACAACTGATGTGAAGTTCAATGTGATGACTGTTCTAATGAGATGCCCAATCCAATGGGATCAGGTTTCACAAACTTTGTCATGATACTCTCTTAGTTAACTCATGTTTTTAATAGAAACATCGGAAAATATAAATGTACAACCCCCCTAAGAAAGAACAATCCGCAATCAAGAGCTCCATGAGATAAAGGCCTCCTACTTTTAATGCATCAACTGATCCCTCAATAGCCGAACTATGGATCAACTCCATTGAAAAGATCTTATCCATCCTTCAATGTTCCGAATAAGAGAAGGATCTTCTGAATAATTATTATATGAAGGGTGAATCTTATCAATAGTGGAAATTGATAAAAAATATGAATCCTGAGAAAGATATCAAGGCATTGGAATGGAAGGATTTCTGAAAAAAAAAATTCAATAAATATTTTCCTTGCACCCACTGACTTAAGATGGAAAGGGACTTCCTTTCCTTCAAGAAAAAACACAACGATTTTATCAGAGCATACGAGTAAAACATCACAATTCTTACACGATACACCTATGACTTTTTTGTTACCCTTGAATACAAGGTTTACTGTTTCTTTGGTGGGATAAAACCTATCCTTTAGAAATCCATAGCAATCCGTGACTTCGATAGTTATGAGGAAATTTTCTGATGTGCCCTCAAAGTATAAATGGAAATCAAAGAATCTTAGGGGTATCATAGGGATATGAAGATTAAAGTGGACTTTAATTATGGCGGTCTGATAGATAAATCCAATGGTGCTAATAAATTCCATCACCCCACTTGGAAAAGGTGCAGAAAGAAGCTCACTAGAAATTTATTGAAGGGGTTGGGGAAATACTTTAGGTGTGGAAGATAAGGGCACCAATCCATTAATTACCAATAAGAAAAACCCGCTGCTGTGCCCGAGGAGAAGAATGATTTGTTCAACCCTCAATGCATTGTTAATTACTACAACTGCAATGAACCTGGGCACTTTTAAAACTAGTTCCCTAAGCCAAGGGTTTTCAAAGGAAACCAACAACCTCCAAGGTAGTAAGGGTGAGCTTTTTCCATCACTACTACTAAAACAAATCCTGAAAACAAAGTGGTGATAGGTACACTAGTTATTCATTCAATAATAGTGAAAATAATTTTTGATTCTGGTTCTATGCATCCTTTTATATCCCAAAAGTTTAGTAGAATAATCCCAACACCACCACAAATCATGGAACTAGAGATGTCAGTGAGAACAGAAATTGGGAAATTATTGCATCCCATGAATATAACTCCTCCCCTATCACAATTTGTATATTGTACTTCCAATTTAACCTCATCATACTCTCTTTGGTGGAATTTGATGCAATTCTTGGCATGGATTGTATTTCCCTATATAGAGCCAACATAAATTTCCGTGAGAGGGAAATCACTCTCCATATAGAAAATTGACCCCCGATTCTATACAAGTACAAGGAGGAGTATGAATCTTCTTTAGCACCATATTATTAAGCATGGATATTAATTCCCTATGATAATTCATATCTTGATCAGATGATTGAGTCTAAGGAAGCAACCATTCTTGAAGACATGCCTATTATGAGGGAATTCACTAAACAGTTTCCCGAGGAATTGTCGGGTCATCCTCCTAGAAGAGATGTTAAATTCTCTATTGATATTACACTTGGGCCATTGAAAATATCCAAGACTCCATATATAATGGATTTTGTGGATCTTGAGGAGTTAAATAAAAAAATATAGGAGAATCTGGATAATGGTTTTATACGGCCAAGTGTTTAACCATGGGGTGCACCAATCCTCTTCAACAAGAATAAGGATGGGTCAATGTGCCTTTTCATTGATTATTGTGAGCTCAAAAAAATCATGACAAAGAAAAAGTATCCTCTTCCATGAATTGATGACTTGTTTGATCAACTATGTGGATCACAACACTCTCTAAGGTGGACCTATGGTCGGGATATTACCAAGTAAGGGGGAAGAGGGAGGATATTCCCAAGACTGTTTTTCGTACAAGGTACGGGCACTATGAATTCATAGTAATGTATTTTGGACTCACTAATGCTCCATCAATTTTCCTAGAATTCATTAATAGAGTATTTATATATTACCTTTAAAAAATTTTGGTATTATTTATAGATGATATTCGAATATAATCCAAAACCAATGAGGATCATGAGGAGCATCTAAGAACTGTAATAGAGACCTTTCAAAAGGAGAAGATCTATGAAAAGTATAGAGAGTGTGAGTTATGGTTAAAGGAGGTCTCATTCTTGGGTCATATCATCACAAAAATAGGATATATATGGATCCCTCCAAGAAAAATCCAATTGATGGATGATCAAATCCATCATATGTGATGAATATCCATAGCTTCCTTAGGTTAGATGGATATTATTGCTAATTTGTGATAAATTTTTCACAATTTTCAAACCCTCTTACCAATTTAACTCATAAGGGAGTCAAGTTTTTTTGGAATAATGAATGACAATATATATTCAAGGAGATGAAATAGAGCCTTATCACTACGCCCATGCTCATACTACCCACAAGTGGAGAAATGTTTCTGGTATTCAATGATTCTTTGAAGAAGGGAATGGGTTGTGTGTTGATGCGAAATGAAAAATTCATTGCCTATGCTTCAAGGTAATTGAACATTCATGAGAAAAAATATCCAACACATGATCTGGATTAGGATGCAGTAATCTTCACTTTAAAATTTTAGCAACATTACCTCTTTGAGGGGAAGTGTGAAATATATACAGATCACAAAAGACTCAATTATATATTCACATAGAAAGAGTTGGACAGGTGCCAACGAAGATGGTTAGATCTAATCAAAGACTATGACTTCTCAATTCACTACAATCTGGGGAAAGCGAATAAAGTGGAAGATGCTCTAAGTAGAAAGGATCCAGTAACTATTTCATTAATGAGAATTGAAAAGGATCAAATACTCTTAGATTTCATGAATATGGACATGGGAATGATAAATAAGGGAACATAATTAATCCTTTCACAAATGATTGATCAATCTTCACTTTTGGAAAGGTTGAATGATGATCAAAAGGATGGAATGGGAATTCAGAAGACAGTGGGAACTATTAGAAAAGGGAAATCATTGGAGTTCAATGTTAATGAAGAAGGAATTGTGATATTTGGGTCAAGACTCTATGTTCCATCAAATTTGGAGTTAAAGAAATAACTTTTGCATGATGCACATGGTTCAAATTTCTCCATACACCCAGGAAACACAAATGTGTATCAGGATCTCTGAGAGCATTATTGGTGGGATAACATGAAGAAGGAGATCATGGAGTATGCATAAAAGTTTCTGGTATGTCAGCAAGTGATGGTTGAGAGGCAGAAGCCTAAGGGGATGATGTAAACATTACCCATACCAACATGGAAATGGGAGAACATCACCATGGAATTTGTCACTAGACTTCTGAAGTAATCCAAAGGAAACAATGATATCTAGGTTATTGTGGAGAGTCTTACAAATACTACACACTTCATTTCAATTCAAGATGATTTCTTATTGGATCAACTGGAATGGATATACATCAAAGAATTGGTAAGGCTACATGGAGTACCACTATTGATTGTATCTGATTGAGATCCAAGATTCACCATAAAGTTCTAGAAGAGTCTCCAACACACTCTAAAAACTGAGATGGACTTCAGTATGGATAATCATCCTCAAACTGATGGCTAATGTAAGTGGATTATCCAAACACTTGAGGATATGTTGAGAGAATTCTCAATGGACTTCAAAGGAAGATGGGATCAACATCTTCCTCTGGTTGAGTTCTCTTACAATTACAGTTTCCACTCAAGCATCCAAATAGCTCCTTATAAAGCCCTTTATGGGTAGAGGTGTAGAACATCGGCATGTTTGGATGAAGTTGGGGAGTGAAAACTCCCAAGTCTAGAAATGGTCAAAGAAATGGTCGAGAAGGTTAAGACTAACTAGCATCACATTAAATCTGCTCAGAGTCAACAAAAGAGATATGTTGATAATTGTCGACAAGACCTAGAGTTTGATGTTGGATACATGGTATTCCTATGAATATCACTATGGAAGAGAGTTGTTAGATTTGGTAAGAAGGGAAAGATTAGTCCAAGGTACATTGGCCCTTTTTAGATCCTTGATCGCATTGGAGCAGTGGCCTATCGACTAGCACTCCCACTGATCCTATCTCAAGTACATGATATATTCAATGTATCACTCTTGAGGAAGTACATACATGACCCATTGCATGTACTCAATCCAGAGGTGGTACCATTGGAGAATGACCTCTCCTATGAAGATAAGTTGAGGAAGATATTAGATTGTAGGGAAAAAGTTCTGCAAAATAATACAATTCCTCTCATCAAAGTGTTTTGGAGAAACAAAAATTTTTAATAAAAAACATGGGAACCAGAGCAAGTGATGAGGTGGAGTTACCCACATCTATTTTAGTGTTGAAAAAGAAAATTTCAAGTGAGAAATTTCTGAAGGGGGGAATATTGTAATGACCTGAACATTCATGAATAAAATTCCATTTCTTTTAATTTCTTATGGATATAGAAAACACAACCACTTTTTTATTGGGTTTAAATAACCATTAATTATCATTACCATTGATAATATAGTTGTTTAATAGTGATCGCATGACTAGTACAGGGTTTTAACAAATCCTTTTGACACAAAAAAAGGAAGTGATGGCCTCGACCTGTATGATTATTCCCTTTGAATCCCATTTATCATATATTTCAAGGGAGATATCAGTTTTAGTATTTTCCCTAGACCAAGCCCAATTCGTGATCCAACAACTTAAGCATGAGAAAAATTGTTTATGGGAGAATTTTAAGCTCATCGAGATCACAGATCAAACTATGTTCACCAAACGGCCCTAAGAAAGCCCCACCATACTCTTAGGGAATATGCTGGTGTAATAAAAGAATATGTAACAAGATCCTATCATTATGATTATGTGAATTATTTTTTTATAGAAAAAAGAATATACATCCATTTTATTATTGTTACTTTTTAAATGGTTTTTAAAGAACAAATAGTATTTTTAGTTAATATTTAAATTCTATTAAGAAAAATATTTTGGGGAATTAATGGATTATTTAATTAAATAATATTTTAAATATTATTACAAAATTAATTTTTATTAAATATAAATTATCGTATAATTTTTATGAATATAATTTTAATTTTTATTAAGGTTTGAAAACTATTTTTGTCAAAACCCATGAATTTTAAATAAAAGTAGTTTTTTATTTTAAAAGTAAAAATTCACATATTTAGAAAATTATTTAGGTAAAATGATTATTATTTTTGGAATCAGGATGTTAAAATTATCCAATGGTTAATTTTTCATAATTTTCTGAGGCAATCACATTTTTGGATAAAAAATAAATACCTCATAAATGTATAATAGGTTTTATGACATAATAATGACCCAATAGTGATGTAATAAAATACTATAAAAAGGATATCTGGCCAATATATTTCTTATATTTAAAATAATGTGATTTTATATTTGTTTTATTAATTTTACAATGCCTTAGTAGACCCTCCAAAATTTATAAAATATTTTTACATTTTAAAGTGATTTCAGTGAGAGTATGACTCACCTCCACATAATCAAACCTAATATTTTAATATGTTTTTAAATTGGCCTTATAAAATAATGTTCTCTACTACACTTTGGAAAAACCCATGAGAAAAAACCATGGGAAGGTTTGTGGTTTTGAAAATTTAATTATATAGATTCAAAAACCTAAGTTTATGAAATATTAAAGAATTCATCTCTCATTTCCTATATAAACCCACCCAAGATCCCACTTCTCTTCTCTAAAAATCCTTTTAGAACGTTCCTATTATGACTTTATCTATCTAGAAACCTCCAAATGCGCCCCAATATCTCAATAAGCCCCTCCTCAAGCTCTTGAAGTCACACACTCAAGTAAGGGATTTCTTCCTTTCTTATTTTTTTCCAAGTTTCTTTATGTTGTTATACCATTTTATTTTCAATTAAAAATGTTGGGGTATGATTTAACACATTATAAATACTTCCCTCCTTATGTTTGAATGATTATATACCTCTTTATCTCTCATTAATCCCTCCCATGTACACACATTACCATGCCGAAATTTTATAAGAGTTATTCCATCTCTCCTCTTTCTTCAAGTTTCTTTATTATGTTATACCTTCTATTTATAAATTCCATGTGTTTGGAAATGTATCTATATGACCCCCTTACTATACATTTAATTTAAATATTATGATACAATTATTTCTCTCCCATCAACATTTTTTATGAATTATTATGTCACGTTGTTATGCTGCTGAAATTGCACCATAGTTTTCCATGCCAAAATCATCGTGTAGTGAATACCATGATCATTTCTCTATAAAGGGTATTAAACTTTATTAACATATACTTATAGAGTTTCATGTATGTTTTCCATATTATTTTATTGTGGAATAAATGATGATGTTGAATGATTCCATGTTATATGATCCATGTGTCACACTTATGTGTGAAATGAAATGTTTGTCAAGGGTGCACCTTAATAGCGCTCCAATGCATTGGGTAATGTTTAGTATCATGATACGTCATGTGAAATAAGGGTTTACTCATGAAAATTAAAGTACAATTAGGGTTTAATAATGCTAATTCAAGTGAAATGAAAGTTTATTCATGATAATCCATGTGTAATGAGACTTGTCTCATGCTAATATCATGTTGTTTGTCATTTCCACATTTCCATGTTATGATAATCATTCTATGTCATGCCTTTATGTTCATATTTCTCTTATGATCCATTGATATTCCTATTGATTAACTTGTATTTTATTCCTCATGTTATGCCCTATTTACTCCCTTACAAGTCTTTATAGCTCTACCTTTTCTTATGTATGTCCACAGGTTATCTCATGCAATGATAAGTATGAAGGAATGTTATGGTCATGTAAAAGAAGTTTTCAATAAATATGTTGTATTTTATGCCTTAACTTTTCATATAATGTTCCTAATTTCCCAAGACACTAGACCTATCGATCCTTGGAGTTTTATTAATTGCAAGTTTATTTAATAAATCATGTTTAAGTGTTTAATAAATAGTAGGGTTGTTAAAATTTTTAATGTTCTAATTCCATTTTATACATACTTTTTTTATGATCCATAACAATGAGGTCGGTGAAGATATTATTTTGATAATTTTAATGAATTATGGGTGGTATCTTAATAACATGTTAGATATTTTAATTAACAATAAAGAACCAAAAAATTCATTATTTATGTATTATTTTCCAGTAACACAAGTAATGATATTTCCTTTGTTATATGTGATAAAAATTTATACCATTGTTCATGTAAGTGGTTCAACTGACCCAAACAAGAACATGCTAAAATCGATGGTAGGGTATGGTTAATAAAGTTACTCTTGTCTCATTATATCATTATTAGAAAAGAATAAGTATATTATTTGGATATAAATTTATGAAATAAATTTTATGAGAGATTTATACATAATTAAATACTATATTTAAAAAAGAAATATGTTGCTTTTGTATAAGCAGTAGTCCACATGTACACACGAGTAACACATTAATTTTCTTTAGATCATGTGTAAGATAATGAATTTTTTATAATTTAAGAATATTCATAGTGTTATATATATCAAATTAATCCTTTAAATTTTATTTTAGAACCAACCATGTAAGATGGTGATGAAAAATAAAGTACATCATTCATGGAGATGGTAGTCCACATGCATGCAAGACAGTGTCTTCGTTTTTTGAATGCTTTTAGTCAAAAGTGTAAAATGTATATTCCATTCGTATAATAACATTTCATGATATTATAAATAATTATGTTATAATTATTTTATGGATATAATAGGATTTAGGGGGTATAAGAAGAAAATAATTAAGAGAGCTTGGTTGAGGACATTATCTCTCCCTTTGGATGTTCACCCTTTGGTAACAGTCTATAAATCCTTATCATGGAATTTTGGAAATGAAAAGGATTCTATAAAATGGGGATAGAGTTTATGAGATGCTAGGTTAGAGTTTTTTTCAAGCTATTTCTTTATAATGAGTAGAGAAATTGGGTAGATCTGATCTCTATTTATAGGTGAATGGAATGCTAATTTTTTAAATATTACTTTTTAATACAAATAGAGTGCATGTTTAAAATGGTAAGTGGATCCATAGTAGAACATAATGGACTTTAAGGGGATTTAAGGTAAATATTCCTTCATTTATTAATTTTCAAAAATATTTTAAACCCTTTTTAGGTATTTTACTCTTATATTTTTGACTTTTACCATTTTTAGTTTTTTACCATTGTACTTAATTTTTACCAGACTAATTTACTTTTATTCCCTAAAAATAAAATGAACCTCATTTAATATTTTGTAACTACTAATTCTAAATATAAAATAAAATTATTTAAAATAAAATTTCTATGTATCAAAAAAATAATTTTAACATAAGTTCATGTAACACCTAAAACCCTATTTTTTGAAAATGAGTATTTTTAAGCATAAATGTTATATTTAGGAAAATATTATCAATTTTTTTTATTTTAATGACATTAATAGGTTTATTATTAACCAAATAATATTTATGCGGCCTTAAAATAAATCCAAAATGTAATTTCACCAAGTGAAAACATAATTAAAAGGGAAATGAAAAAAATAGTTTTCATTTTGATCAAAATATTACTTCATTTTAAAAATATTAGAAATGGGTTTTCTAAATTCAAATTATTTTTAAAACATGAATAATATCACTCCATAAATACATTTTTTACATGAAATATTTTTTATATGTTTTTATGTTTTACTACTTGATAAAATAATAAACGCTTCAATTTTAGTAAAAGATGTATTTATCACAAATTACCTAAAAAATTATTTCAAAAAAATTAAAAAAAAATAATAATCCAATTTTGACATGATAAATTAAAAAATAAATTTCATTTTATAAAATCAATATTCTAAAATTTTTAAATTTTGTTTTTAAATGAGAATTAAAAATATATAGAAAACTGCCTTTCTTAAAAAATTAATGTTTTTGGTGTTTTAAATATTATCAATTTAAAATTTAAATAATTATAATATATTTTTTCATATATAATAATATTTTAAAAGATTTCAATTTTATTAATTAGGGTCAAATATGAAATAGTTAATAGAAATGGTTATTTAAGAAATAACAATCATATTAATTATTTGTTTTCTAAATGTAAGCAATCTTAGTTGAGTAAAAATATTTTATTTACTATAGGTTTTATTACTCTTATAATATTCTTAATAATTTTCATCTAATATTCTGAAAATCATTTGATCTCTATGTTACATGTGAAAAAATTAATCAAAAAAAATATTTTCCTAAATCTCAGGTGGTTACATTCCTAACCCCTTAAATAAATTGTTTCCTTGTTATTTTAATTTTCAATTACTCATGAAAATAAATAAGGATATTTATAAGATAGAAATAACCCAAGATATAATTTATAGAGAGATATCAACTATACAAACATAGGTAACCTATCTTTTCCATCAAGATAGGTCAATCTTAATATTGGCATTTTATCTAACCATTTTAGTTAAACATATCTCATGGTTATGTATCACAGCTCTTATAATAGAATTTGTTTTAAAAGAGAGATAATAGTCATACTTACAATGATTTATGATCATAGGTTTGTTTGACATTTTATTTCCCTATTTTAGTAATTAATATTCATTCTATATAAATATTGAAAATCTATTTCCAAAATTACATCAAATTCACCTAATGGAAGAGAAAATAAGACTTGTATGAAGCATAATCCCATAAACCTTCAAGGTGATTCATATATCTTGGATATAATAATGATACCACTATGTGTTTTTATTTATAATTCAATAGATAATATTTGGTGAAAACTTATATGACATAATACATACACAAATCTAGTGTGAAGAATAAGTATACCTAACACCCATAAATTATGACTATTCACTTAAATAGTAGTCATATAAAATGATATTTATTATTCCCTTAGCTTATGTGGATATTGATGTTGATTATCTCAATAAACCTTGGTTTTTTTGTACTTCTATAAATAATTCCCATTCTTCTTACAATTAAAGCATTAAATATAGGTTTTTACATTGAGTAGGGATTTCCCTCCATCCATTTCATTAATTGATCTCTTCATAACTCTTTATAATTCATGTGATTGATGACCTTATCTTCCAAATTTTAATCACTTATTCCTTAAATATATTCCCTTTATACATTTTCCCACATTTTCTACATGTATAAAGATGCATTTTTTCTCCTCTGTGGTTTTTATCATTTGAATTCTCATGTAAATACATTTTTCTTTTCCTGTCCCAAAAAAATGAGAATAATGAGAGTCATCAGCTTACATTTCCACCTTAACTACTCATTGAACTATCTCTTCATAGCTTTAAAAATCCCTTATATTGATTTATTTTTAGTGACTTTGATTTAAACAACTAAACAAATTATTGGTCTTAATTTCATGGTAAATAATACAACTAGAGTTGTACCTTGAAAGTATTATAAAGTTTAATTCATAGATACTAGTGGATTTATATTCATTTTATTTAAACTCATGGAATTATCTCTCATTTTTTGTTTGAATAGTTTAGTGAAAATATTTATTGAAGAATTCCTCATTAATCTCATCCCATTTCATGGAGTCAATTTCTTCCTTTGGCCTCAAATTCTTGATTAAGGTCCACCATTGATCAACTTTACCTTCCAAATAATATACAGATAAAAAAACCTTATAATTATCTAATCTGTGTATAATATAACATATCATTTATATTATATTAATCCATTGCTCAATAATTAGTGTCTTGGGAGACCTGATATTGGTTGGTGTTCGGTGGTGCATGAAATACTTGATAGAAATTTTCTCATTAATTGGTGTATTTGGGATCTATACATGGTTTTTGTTATAGTTCATGACCTGAGATAGAATTTTTAATGAATATTTTCACTTAATTTTTTATTTCATTAGGTTTATTTTTGGTAAAATCCCCACATTATTCATTATACCCTTTTCTAACTTGGTTCCTCTATATTCCAGACATTATTTTAAACTAAGGAAATTTGGGAATAAGAAATCATAAAATTCATAGAATGAAAACTATGAACCAATAAGAAATAACTCATAAATGACATATATAACCTAACTTATGAATAACTTAGTTCCAATATAATTAATCAATGGTAATATATCCACTAATTTCTCTAAATAAACTAGTAAGGTTGTAAATACTTTAAAATAGTTCATAAAGAGAATGTGAATTAACCTAAGTATATTCCTTGAGAGTGTCTATCTATGTGTTTAATCTTAAACCCACTCATCATTCACTGATAGAATATTGAGATGATACTCAACGAGCCTTTTCATGGTGATTACCCCTAGGTGAATCTATGCCACAGTCATATCCACTATCTAGTATCCCAACATTCATGTAATTTATAGGAAACTACACATTCTCTTCTTTACCAAAACTTTAGGATTTTTCCTATAATTAGGAATATAATTAGAGTTTTTAATAAATTTATCTTATAATAATCCCCAAAATAAATAAACTAATACCCAAAAATAAATAAATCGCACACTAATACCAACTTAGGTTTTCTAGAACCACACTCTCAGATCTGGTGCTAAAAACACCTTCTTTAAACATTGTTTTTTATACAAACAAAGCTAAATATTTCATTGTTTTAAATAATTTCCATAAGATAAACATTAAATATCACAAATAGTCTCAATCCCAATAATATAAGTTTAGTTTATTTGAGGATAAACTATATAAGAAACATATTTTATGATACTTGTGAACATTTCTCCATAATCCATCCATACTACCTTTAAGACTCTTAATAATTTATACTCATCTTCATAACTTGGGGAGTTGAAATATAAGGAATTGGTGAGATAAAATGCTCAGGAAGATAAAATATCATCAACATATCATCAAGGGTTAGATAATAATAATATTATAAAACATATTCATGAGAGAAATATATTATTAAAAGAGCATGAAATAATAAGAGTATTTCACATGGCATAATAGAATAAAATTTAGTATAAAATTATCAAACATATTCCATGGTATAGGATTATAGAAACATGAAACAATAAACATGATCCATGGAATCATAGTACAAGTATATAAAAAATAAATGGGTCCCAAAAATAATCATAGGAATCATAACATAGTTGATCGGGAATTTATACCTAATTCCCATAATATAGTGGACTAGGAATAAAAATCTATTTACCCTCTTGGGCTTGGGTTAACAACCCATGTACCCTCTTTTGATTGTGAAAATAAAAGTTTTTCTCTCATAGTCTTAGGATAAAAACCCATGTACACTCTTGGTCTTGGGATAAAAATCCATATACCATCTTGGGATTAAGATACTAACTGTGTACCCTCTTGGGATTTGGATATTACTATTGTGCCCTCTTAGTCTTGAGCTACTAACTGTATACCCTTTCTACTAATGATATATAAAACTTCAATTAATACATTTTATGGAGATATAAGACCCCACCCATCAATAATAATTATCCAAACATTTATCTTTTAATAGAAAATGAAAACATTTACATTTTAAACATCACATAATTAACTTATTAAAAAGAGACAGATTTCATCAGAACTTTCATAGAATATTTTATTATTAATTTAGAGAAAGAATGTAGAAGGTGTTATTAAAACATATCCTCAGTTTATCATAAGGATAATTGAGGATATTGACATATATTAAATACTCCTTTTCAATATCATTGGGTAAATCACTCTTAAAAATAAGAGGAAATACTCATTTTCATTTTAAAATCAATACGAATTATGTTTATTTGAAGAAAAATTTTAAAAAATGGAAAGGAATCATCTTTCAAATGAATAAAAATAATTAAAAACGAATTTTTTTCACACAGAAAACCCTTAAAAATATAATTAATAAAAAAAATTACATTATCATGCAAAGATAAAGTTACGGTTCACCTTCCAAAATTACTTTCAAAATGGTGAAGTGAAAAAATCTGAATACTTTTAATTTTGTAAAGAAACTTTCAATATTAGATCCTTGAAAAATATATTAATCATACATAATGGAAATTTTTATTGTATAATAAAGCAAATTATCATATAGATAAAACCATTTTTATATTTTAAAATACCTTTGTTGAAATCTCATATCATGAAAAGTATAATAAAATGTCATTTTTAAGAGAGAGGAAGATAAATATTAACGTTACCTGAGATAACACATAATTAAGTTTACAAAAATATAATAAATCTTAGAATGAAGGTAAAATATGGTCTTTCAATAAAAATAATTGTTAAAGATAATCAAAATTATTCTTAACAATGTCATATTTTTATTGGGAAGAAATTCATTGAGGGGGAAGATTTGAATCCAAAATGTAATTTTACCTATAGAGAAATATAAATTATAATATAAAATAATTTTATTAAATAATCCAAGAATATAAGTAAGAAGTTTAATTTGAAACATTATAACTCAAAGAAAATGTGTCTGAGTTAAAAAAACCTCTTATCTTTAATCCCACTTAGTCAAATGTTCCCTAACCTCATATATAACAGAAAAATATCTTAAAAAATTATTTAAAAATCTTATTCATACCTATAATATTTTATTTTAATTTATTATAATTTATTACAAATATATTATCTATTTATATTTTATTTTCATCATCATATGTTATTATCTTTGATTGTTTGTCTAGTACTCATTTCATAATGTTGGTGTCGATTCTTGTTTATAGATTCAAAGTTAATCATTCAGAGATCATTGGTAGTATTGGGGAAAAATTTAAAATAATTTATAAATTTCTAATTTAATTTGAAAAACTTTTAAGGTACAATTCATGATGATGAGGATGGTGATGGGCATGTTTTGACAATTTTAATGAATGAGAGTTGGTTCCTTGATAACAGGTTAAATATTACAATTATCATTCCATAAAAAATCATTATTTTCTTATTATTTAAAAATATCACTAGTAATTAGGTTTCTTTAGTTATCCATGATATAAATTTATGGCATTGCTCATATAGGTGGTTAAATCTATCCAAACAAGAATATGTTATAATTAATGGGTGAGTATGGTTAAGAAAGTGATTATTTTAGCATAATATCATTATCAAATAAGAATAATTATATTATATATATCTTATTAAAGTGGTGAACCATATTTTAAGAGAGTGGGATATATATTTTTTTGGAGTGAAAAACTCAATAGGGGATGGATTGAGCTTTCAATAAAATTTATGTTTAAAAATAATTTAAAAAATAAATACCCCAATTTGATAAAAAATCCTAGTTAAAAAAGTAGAAATATATAATTTTATCTTTTTAAAATGTTCTAAAAATATAAATCACTTATTAGTTAAATTAATTTGTAAAATAATTTACCTCTTAAAACTAATCTACTCGTATCAAACACCGTATAAAAGACAATAGTTTTAATTAACTATCGTAGTATATTTTTGTTTAATAAACTATATAAAGAAATTAATTCAATTTGAAAATACATAAAACAAAATAGTTGAGAATTAGTGAAACAAGTTAAATAAAATATAGCACGGTTGAATATAGAAAGGGGTTTGGTCTTAAGTCGAGACTTAATCCCCTTCACTTGGCAATCACCTACTAAAAAGAAATTTGTTATTAAATAAACAATTACACAACCAATATTGGGTTTTATAGACTATGTAACATAATTAAGTCCAAGAATAAATCCTCTTCCATAGTTCTACATGGGATAAATGAAATAAAACAATTGCTCGCAAGTAATCTAGGCGAAGTAGCCTCTTCCATAGTTTTATGACGGATCACAGATAACTAAGAGGGATATATATATATATATATATATATTATTTCACACTATAGTTGATCTTAAGTATGGTGCTTAAGATTTACAAATACAATTCACATAGACAACTCAAAAACAAATAAAATAAAGTAAGAGAAAAAAATTAAGAAAATATGAAATAGAGTGTGTGGCTCTACTATTCTGTAAGTAGTTCTTCTCTTTTTGTAGTTGTCTTATAATTTAGAATATATGCACAAATATTTTCAAATTATATTTTTTTTTGTTCCATAAAAGATCCAATATGAACAATATGTCACAGAAACATGAAAATAGTGTATGTTCTTCATTTTTTTATTAGGATTAATTTAGAATTGATGTGTTTAAGTGAAAATATATACTTCCTTCTCTATTCACGTTCACACACAATTTTTTTCTATCTGGTTTCCTTTAAAAATAACTTCTCTAAAAATAGCCATTAATAAATCATCATAAATATCCTCGTATTTTTTCAGAAAAATCGGGTTCATTAAATGCTTCTTAATGTATTTAATAATTCACAGAAAAGTTGTCGGATTAATAATAATAAAGATATAATAAAATAATACTTAACTTTAAAATATGGTTAATTAAATTTTTCTATGTTATAATATGTGGTGGATGTCATATTAGATATCAAACATCATCATTCCACACTCTCTTTAAAAATTGTAAAAAAAATATTTTAACCTTTCTATAGTTCATATTGTCAAAATGTTGTACTTATGGTCGATCAAATTAACTTTTATTGATTATTTGTTCTTTCAACTGATATTCTCTTCTTACGGTCGATCTCTACTACTTATAGTCAATTCCATACTTTTTCACATTTTGATTAGTTCAAATGATCAATCTATTATGAAAGATCTCTAAATCACACAGTCAGACACTTGTATGTTTTGTCATACCATTAACTCTACGATCTTTAGTATGAAATTAAGTTTAATCATTAAATTTGAATTTTTTATTACAATGTATTCTTGATACATTGTGTGGTCATTTTGTTTTTCTTATATTCATTCACTTACTATTTCACATACTCACCACGAACGATCACTTATAATCTATGGTTATTTCCAAACTTAACAAAAAATTTGTGAGAATGATTTAGCTTTCAAAAAACATAAAATGTATTAGAGTAAACATAAACATGAATTTTTATATTTAAGACATTGAATATCTTAGAATAAGACAAAAATATTCCCCTTTTCTATGATAAAAATCATCCTATAAATAAAACATTAAAAATAGTAAAGACTATAATCTGATGTATCTATAAGCATAAATAATTATAAACATTCTGAATATTTCACATATATATTTCATTTTTATCTCCCCCCTTTGAGATTAAAAATAAGAATGTATAAATCATGAAATAATATAAAAACTTGTTTCATTAATAGTTTAACAAGGTACAAAATCCCTTTCATAGACCAAAAAAAATCTAAATCATAAGGGATGGTCAGGCCCTTTCCTTTTTCGAGTTCTAGTGTAGGAGAAGAGGGAGGAATAACATGTGGCTTGAGAATAGAGATACCTTTTGAGACTAAATGATGTGACTGAGATCATGGGATAGAATAAGTTTAAGAGGCATCATTGAAGGAATAAGTGAGGTAGAGGCAGGAATGGAAAGTAAGGTCGAAGCACTAGAGGAAATTGACATAGTTCAAGGTAAAGGTAGGGTAGGAGGATCCAATATAGGGTAATTCAAAATATACATATAAGGTTCCAAGATCCTAGTGACATCAGACAGTGATCAAGTTCCATGCTCTATGAATTAAAGAAAGTTATATTTTTTGAACATAAATTGTCTTAGCAGAGGATTCATGGAAAATAATTCTATACTATATCTTTAAATACAACAGTCAAAAGATAGATTTTTTAAATATCTGTCCAAATACTAGAACTAAGTTTTCAATTAGTGTTAGTGTAAATCCACTTGAGATAATACAATATAGCATCCTTGACTATATCTTTATATTTTGAAGCCTTAGTGGCTTCCTTTTGAGTTAATGCCAATTTCATCTCACCGTGAGTAGAAATTTATATCTAAAATTGATTTCTCACATCCTTTAAAAACGATAGAACATTATGAATCTCTTTAAAAATCATATTTTGAATAATTTTTTCATCAATAGAGACTAAAATGGGAGTAGATTCTAAAGTAGATGATAAAGTTTGATTGGTAATGGTAAGAACTTCCAGATATCAATTTTCCGAAATAAAGAACATGTCAGATGGATCTAATTGAAGTGAACCTATTTAATTTTGAAAACTCTCCCTTTCCATTTGAAAAGAACAAAATTCTTTATTCACATGATAAAACTTTATAAAAAAATTTAGCTAAATATGGGAAATGATCTTTTAAACAGTTTAAGAAACATATTCCTCATGGTCCATAGTCCTTTCCATACTAATACTCAACAAAATCAAATTTAATGTCTTAAAAATTTTATTCCTAAATTCAATAATATATTCAAATGTTAGTACTATATAAGACTCAAAATAGGGTCCAACATCTTGATATAGAATAGTTATTTCTTGATAAGAGGAAACATCAAGAAAATGATGAACACTCGGATTAGATAAATGTGTACTCAACTCAGGAGTTGGTTTCAAAGGTTCTTCTTTGGGAGAGAAGATCCTATGAGGTCTTTTGATTTATTTTAAAGAGGCCTTAGATTCATTTAAAAAATCTTTCATAGGAATGACTTACTTCCTTGTAGAAGAGTCATTGATAGGATTTTCTTGAAAAGAAACATCAGGATCATCCTTTGGAGAGGGAGGAGTAGTTAGGAGCTATAAAAAATCCTCACTAGATTCAGGTATAATTAGACTTATTAGAGTATGAGTAGATGATTGCACTGGAATAACAGGTTTTCCGTAGTTTTGGAAATTTTAACACCTTCTAGATTTATTGAATCACCACCACCTTCATCATCAACGTCATCATTATTCTTATTGCTAGGATATCTACCTTAAACATTATCCTTATCAGATTGATCTTTCTAAATAAAATATTTATCAATTTCTTTTTTTGTTGGATCAGCAAAAACTGATGGAGAAGAAACTTCCATATTACAGAATGGATTATCTAAAAGGAATTCTTTACTATAATAAGTTGTCTTGAAAATTGGATCTCCCATTATCTCAAACATAGGTGGTCTCTCCACTGGTGTAGGATCAATATCCTTATCACTTTTAAAGTATGTGAGGATGGGTCCAAACAACATATATCTATATATTAACACCCCCCCCCCCTTAGATTTTATTCATCCATTTTCAATAGGTTCAGCTAATACAGGAACTTTATTCTATTTTTCTACTTCAAATGAAATAATAGAATACTAAGGAACATCAATAAAATGATATAATACTCATACTTTCATAGGTTCTATCTTAGAAAGTGCTTTAAGAATATAAGTCCTTTCAATACTTTCCTCAAAATATTTTCTAGCTTCTTCATACAAATTTACAGGGGCTTCAAATTCTTCTTCATTAGAGGAGTAGTTGGCTTCAACTATTTCATTTGGTTATAAATCAATGTCAATTATATATTTCATCCTAGTGGGATGATAAATAGTTTTTAATATATCATATATCTTTTACTCATCATCCATCCACCTCTTTCTATAAGGATTACCACTAATTTTCATTCTCTTACATGTATTATGAATCAAATAGACACCATTTGGAATGAAACTCCTTTCAACTCCAATAGGAACAGGTCTCTTCTATTATAATAAGATAGATATAAACTTAGGGTAAGGAAGTGTGTAGAATCCAGATGAAGGTTTGGTTAACTCTTCAATATGTCTCATTAAAAAATAATGCAAACTAATGAAAATACCATGAACCATAAAATAAACAAAGAACAAATCTTGATATGTGATAGAACTAAAATATCCCTTATTTAGATACAATGTTGAATAAATTTTAAAAATAGTCTATACTCTACACTGGAAACATTTTCAACAAGTATTCTTATGGTTATATCATTCATAAGTTCTTACATGGAATTACCAAACTCAAAATGAGGATGATTTATTGGATAAGAGATCTGTTGATCACTATATTATCTGATATAAGGAACTCTAAGATAGTCATCCTAGAAGGTTGAAGTAAACTCACATTCTTTTCTATTGATTATTTTCTGAATGTCATTTATGTATCTATTGGATTCAAAAAATATTTTCTAATAAAACACTCTAACTAAATGTTGATAGAAAGGAGGATCTTCATTTAAAAATAAACTTTCCCAGTTTTTACATAGAACAAATCTCAAAATAATGGAACGAATTTTTTTTAACCATTAAACATCTACTTATTTTTTATCTATAACATCACATTGCAATATATTCGATTTTTACACCTTTGATTTGGTTGTTCTTGAATTTTATCTCTTATATGATTCAGGAGTGTCATATTTAAATGATATTTTCATTTTTATTGAGTAAGTTTAGATTTGAAACATGAGCACTGGGGATTTGAAGAAATAAAGTTTGAAGGAAAATTGGTTTTGGTTGGGGTTTGGAAATGGAATGATTTGACTCTGATTAAACACTTCAATCATTTAGGAATTTATTTGTAAAGTAGTGTGTAGGAAACAAAAAAAATGTATTTAATATACAATATACAACATAATAAAAGAAATAAATAAATATAATTTTTTATGAATTATAAATAAACAAATAAAAAACAATAGAAAAAAATACTAAAATTGATCTTACCTAATTTATGTTTTACATATTTTATTCTCTCACTATTTAAAGGCTTTTTAAAAATGTTAGTAGGCTAATGTTCTGTACTAATGAATTGTAAAGTGATATCTACTTTTTGAAAATAATCCATCAAAATGTGATTTCATATACCAATATGATTTGGTATGAAATGTGAGACAATATTATTAGAAATATTTATCACAGTTTTGTTATCACAATTTATAGGTACAAGTAAAAATTTATATCCATATTATAGTAGAGTGTGTTTCATCCAAATAACATTTTCATAGAAATTACATGTAGTTGTGTATTTAGCTCAAATAGTGGATAATGAAACATAGTTTTTTTTCTTACTACACCATGAAACTATAAACATTCCCAAAAAGTGAAATGTTCCATAAGTTTTTTTTCTAACTTACAACCACGGAATTCATCGTCTAAATAGATTACTAAATTGAATGTTTTTTCTTTAGAAAAAAAAATCCTAATTTGGTTTCATTTTTTAGATATTAGAACATTCTTTTTATGGAAATAAAATGATATTATTTTAGGTTTTACTAAAAACATGCACCCATGAACACACTAAACATAATATCTGGTCAACTATTGGTTAAGTATAGTAAACTTCAAATCATACCTCTATAAGTTATTTGATCAACCCATTTATTAGTTTCGTCAAGATCCAATTTACATCTTGTACCAATGGGAGTATCGCTACCTTTAGTGTTATCCATACCAAAACTTTTCATAAGATCATTAATTTACATAATATGATTTAAAATATTTACATATTTATTTTTAGAAATTTGAAAACCAAGAAAGAATTTAAGTTCATCCATTAAACTCATTTCAAATTCACCTTTCCTCATTTTTGAAAACTATATACACAAATAATTATTTTAAGGTCTAAAAATAATATCATCAACATAGATTTTCACAACTAAAACATATTTTGAAATTCTTTTAATAAATAAATTACGGTCATCTATTGCTTTAGTAAAGCCTTTAGAAATTAAAAAGGATTTTAGATTATCATACCAATCTCTCAGAGATTATTTTAAACCATATAAAGATTGTTTTAATTTAAAATCATGATTTGGAATGTGAGGTTTTTGAAATGGAGGGGGTTATTTAACAAAAATATAGTAAAGTATAGAACCATTTAATAATGGACTCTTGATATCCATTTTATACAGTTTTAAATCCAAATTTTTTGCATAGGAAAGAAAAAAAATTAATAGATTCAATTCTAGATACAGATGAAAAGGTTTCCTCGTAGTCAATTCCTTATTCTTAAGTGTATCATTATGTAACCAATATAGATTTATTTATAATTATTATTCCTAACTTATCAACCTTATTTTTAAAACCCCATTTAGTTTCATTAGTTAGGTAGTATTGGGGAATTTTTTCTAGATTCAAAAATTTATTTATTTCAAACTAATTTAACACTTCGTGAATATATATTACCTAGAATTCCTCATTAAATAGATTATTGATATTCCTAGGTTCAAACAATAACAATAAAAGTAGATATTCTACCTAATTTATGAGAGAATCTCTAGTATGAGTTCCTTTTTCTAGGTAACCTACAAAAACATATAAGGGATGATATTTATGAATCCTAATAGCTCTAGGAATATAAGTGTTCGATGCCTCATTCTTCTCTATAAAATCAGGTTTGGGTTGTTCATCAGAACTGGGAAAATTAATTACATGAGGCACATGAGCCTTAGCCCAGTTGGTGGGGTATCCTTAAGTGAATCCACAAGACCCAGGTTCAAAAACTAGGTAGAGGAATATTTATGAGGTGGTAATGTAGCATGGACCGTTGCAGACATTGTAGTAGTACTGTAGCAGTATTGTACACTATGCAGTATTGTAGCAGATTGTACACTGTACAGGTACTTTAGCAGACAGTACACTGTATAGGTACTGTAGCATACTATACACTTGATAGGTACTGTAGCATAACTATACACTGTAGAGGTACTATAGCATACTGTACACTGTGCGGGTACTGTAGCAGGCACTGTACCAGTACTGTAGCAGGTAATCTTCGGTACTGTAGCAGCTAGAACTCTTTACCTTGGGCCATCGGTTTGGGATTGGAGTTCTTAAGGCTTTCGAGACACCTGGGCCTTTGGGTCAGTAGGGATTTTGGGCCACCTTTAAGGCCCTCGGGCCACCTCAAGACCTTCAAGCCACATGCAATTTCCCCAGACACACTACAAAAAAGGAGCAGCCCCAGAAGAGGATTCAGAGCTGGTGCACTCACCAGAGCAGAGCCAAATGGATTGTCAGAATGAGAGGATATGGCTATTCCATTAGTACCAGCCTGTTCTTTCATTGGAATCCTAGCTAGACGGCCATGCAAAGGTGGAGAGCTACTATCATGAGGCAAATTCTGGGGAGGGGTAGTTACTTATAGATAGTCTGGTTGAATTCCCTAAGACCTTCGGGTCATGTAATCTCATAAGCCTACGGGCCTTGTAATCTCTGAGCCTATGGGCCTTGTAAATGTTCCCCCTCATCCCTGGAAAGGGGGTTATCAAAAATCAATAAAAAAATTAAGGCCTTCGGGCCATTAGGGTTATTTATATGAGTTCAGGAAGAATTGATGTCCATATTGGAAAGATCATCCTCTAGGTTTTATACAGAGGACTTAGTCTCATGTGGGTCTATTTCATCAAACTTGAAATGTACATATTCTTCTATAATCTTGGACCTTTTATTAAATAGCCTATATGATTTACCATATGTAGAATATCCAAGGAAAATTCTTTCATCACTCTTGGAATAAAATTCTTCTAAATTCTCTTTTATGTTGAGTATAAAGACTTTACAACCAAAACCTATAAATTAATTAACATTTGGTATTATAAATTTCCATAATTTATATGGGGTATTATTTAAAATATGTTTAATTAAAACTCTATTAATTATATAGAAAAATTTATTCACATATTCTTCCCAGAAATAGATAGGTAAATAATACTCATCAAGCATGGTCTGGGAAATTTCTTAAAGGGTTATATTTATTCTTTCTACTACACCATTATGTTGTGGGGTTCTATGTGGGAAAAGGTTGTGATTATAGCCATGTTGTGAGCATAATGATTCAATATATTTATTTTCAAACTCACTATTATATTTACTTCTTATGGTCTAAATTCTATGTCCACTAAGATTTTATATAGATCTATAATATTTCAAAAAATAGGAAAGAGATTCAATTTTATGGGAAAGGAAAAAACCCATATATACATTAAATGATCATACACTAAAAAATAAGCATAATATTTTCCTGATAAAATAGAAACTCTATAAGGTCAAAAAAATACATGTGAAACAACCCTAAATATTGAGAAGTTGAGACTTATATCTTTGGTTTCAAACTGATTCTGGGCTGCTTTCCCTTTTTTCATGGATTATAGACTTTGTCAGTTGGGAATTCTAGTTTGGGTAGATCCTTGACGAAACCTTTCCTATTTAAGGTACTAAGTAAGTGTATATTGTAATGTCCAAGTATCATATTCCAAATCCAGTATTCTTTTTGAAAGGTACTTAAATAGGAGATAATTTGATAAAACAAGAAATTTAAATCTATAGCATAAATATAATCATTTTTTATAGCACTAAAAACTAAATCATATTTAGAATAAAAAACATTGACAGTATTTATTTAAAACTTAACATGAAAACCATAATTTTAAAAAATTTAAATTCTAAGAATATTATAATTTAATCAATCTACAAATAAAAATTTAGAAATTAAAATTGTACTAGAGTTACCAATTTAGCCAAGTCCTATTATCAACCCTTTGGAATTGTCACAAAAAGTGACATTTCCACCATCCATGTTGATTAGCTTGTTGAATCATGAGTAGTACCCATACATATGTTTGGAACATCCACTATCCAGATACCATTAGTGCTTACCGGTACTCTTCAAGCAGGTTTCCAAAAACAGAAATTTAAACTGAAAAGAATTTTAGTACCCATATTTTCTTGGGTCCAGAGATGTTAGTGATAAGTTCTTTATGAATCCATAATTGTATTATTTTTTACCTATAATAAGAACTTATAATTTTATAAATAAATCTATCATTATTTTCTATATAATAAGATATTTTAGCAAAACTTTAAAATATCTGATGTGGACAAGATGTCACAGCCTCTCAAAAATAGAGTATGTTCTTGGTTTTTTATTAGGAATAATATTGGTGTTAATGTGTTCACATAAATATATCAATTTATTTATATATTAAAATTCATGAACAATTTTCTTTTATTTTGTTCCCTTTAAAAATATATTCTCCAAAAGTAACCATTGAGAAACCATCGTAAAGATCCTTGTATTTTGTTAGAAAAATCTTGTTCATAAAATACTTCTGACGGTATTTATTTATGCCCATAAAAGTGGATGGATTAATAATAATTATGAGATAAAATAATGCATGACTTTTATAAAAATTGACTAATTATTTATATTTCAGTATCCATGGTGGTGGTTTCATTAGATATTCCACTTCAATATTCCATGGTCACTTTAACACATAGTACAATTCCTAGTTGAATCATTTAATAGTCCATACAGTTAAAAGTTTGTTCTTACATCCAACCAAATGAACTTTTGGTCGATCATTTATTATTTTGAATAATATTTTATACTTATAAATGATCTCTAATTCTTATGATCAATTCCACAATTTTTCATATTCTGACTATTTTCAATGGTCGAACTATTATGCAAGATCTTTGAATCCTATAGCCACTCACTTGTATATTCGGTCACACCATTAACTCTATGTTTGATAAGATTATCTTAAAGTTGATCATTTATATTGAATTTTTTATTACAATAGATGTTTTAGATAGTGTGTGGTAATTTTTTTCTTCTTATAGTCATTTATTTCCTTTCTTACATACTCTCTATGGATGGTCACTTATAAGCTATGCTCATTTCCAGTTTTAACAAAACAATTCAATGAGAATGCTTTATCATTCGAAAAACATAAAATGTATGAGGGTAAAACTAAAAATTATTTTTTATTATTAAAATAATTAATTTATTATACTAATCCAAAAATAATTCAATACTATATTGAAAAATGAAATACGTTACTTTTTTGGAGGTGGTAGTCTGTGTGTACGCATGGGCGACATGTTTATTTTCCATAGATCGGGAAGAAGAGAGGTAATGGTTTATAATATTAGAATATTATTAATGTATTAAATATAAAATTAATCCTATGAATAGTATTTTAGAACCATATATGTAATTTTGTGATGAAAATTCAAGCATGATGTTCATGGAGGTGGTAGTCCACATGTACAGATGACGATGTCATCATTTTTCAAATGGTTTTGGAATAAAGTAGAAAATGGATAATATATTAGTATAATAACATTTATTAATATTATAAATCCTTTTTTATAATAATTTTATGGATAAAATAGGGTTTGGGTGGTATAAGAATAAAATAATTAAGAGAGCTCAGTTGGAATCATTATCTTTCCCCTTGGATATTCTCCATTGGGTAACATCTTAAGGCTCCATAGATTGGTATTTTTCTGAGGAAAGGGATCCTATGAGGTGTAGAGATAGTTTATGAGATAATAGGGAAGATTTTAGGTTAATTTAATACTTTATAATGAGTATAGAAATGGGGTGTAGGTGAGATCCTTTTATAGGTTAAGGGAATGACATTTTTGTAAATATAACTTTTAAATATAAAGAGAGTACATGCTTCACATGATAAGTGGATCCAATTTAGAAATTAATGTATTGGGAGATTAGGTAAGGTCGATCAACCCTTAAAAATTAATTTTCACACATGTTTTAAACATTTATTTAATTTATTTACTCATTTATCTGTCAATTTTACCATTTTTGTCTTTTTACCATGGTGATTAATTTTTACAAAATTAATTTAATTTTAATGCCTAAAAATAAAATGGGCCTTATTAAATAATTTTTACATAATGATTCAAAATATTAAATAAATTTCATCAAATAAAATTTTTTTGTTTAAGAATAATTAATTTTAACATTCGTGCATGTAATTCAAAATACCTGATTTTGAGGAAAAAAAAGTGTATTTTTAGGCGTAAATATTATGTTTAGGAAAAATTATCAATGTTATTGATTTTAATTAAAATAAATGGTTTATTATTAACCAAATTATACTTATTTGACTTAAAAATAAATCATGAACATAATTTCACCAAAAAAAACTTAATTAAAAGAGAAAGACTAAAAATAGTTTTATTTAGAAAAAATATTGCTTAATTTTCAAAATGTTAGGCATGGGTTTTCTATATTCACCATAGTTTTTTTAAAATGAATAATTTCACTCCATAAATAAACTTTTTATCATGAAAAAAAAATTATATGTTTTTAAGTTATACTACTTGATATAATCATAAACACTGTTTTTTAGTAAAAACTGTATTTTTCAGGATTCACCTAAAAATCAATTATTTCATAAAAATATCAAAAATTAATAAAATTATAATTTTGAAAGATTGAATTAAAAAATAAATATAATTTTATTAAATATGTTTTATAATGTTTTTAATTTTATTTTTTAAATGATAATTCAAAATATAAGGAAAAACTACTTTTCTTGAAAAATCATGTTTTTAAGTTTTCTTAATATTATTAATTTCTATTTTAAATATTCTAAATATATTTGTTCATATATAATAATATTTTAAAACTAATAAATTAAATTTATTAGGATAAATATAGAATACTTAAAAATATATTTATTTTAGAAAGAACAATCATATTAATTATTTATCTGCTAAATGTAAGAAAAATTTAGTTTAGCAATAACATTTTATTTACTAGATATTTTATTATTCTTAAAATATTCTTAAAACTATTCATCTAATTTCTCATGGATCATTTTATTTTGGTTTAGTGAGTGAAATAAATTATCAAAAAAAGTATATTCCAAAATTTCAGGGTGTTACATATGCTACTATAGAGAAGGAAGTGTTGGAAGTGAGATATGTGATAGAGAAATTCATATAGTAATTTATTGGAAGCATGGTGATAGTCTACATAGACCACTCAACTTTGAAATTTCTACTCTAAAATAAGGAATATAAACTCATTTCAATTATATGGGTTCTTATATTTCAAGAATTTTATTTATAAATTAATGATAAAAAAGGGATATGGAAATTAAGTGTAAAATCATGTGTCTATATTAGAAGATACCAAATAAAACCACTTATATTCTATAAAGGGGAAATTCATTGATGATCAGTTTTTCAAAATAAAAATCAAAAGTATGTGTTATTAAATAGGTTTTGAAAACTACATTATTACTGGTAGGTTAAGGTATCAAACATGGTATTTAAGGGAATCTTGGATGAAATAATGTGTAACTCATGGAAGGATTGAACACTAATACTTGAGGATGCACTATGGGATTATTAAATTTCATTTTAAACACCAATTAAAAGTTCAAAAAATATAATTTTGTTTGTAAAATTATGTTATATATCTTTTGAATTAGAACATAAGGCATTTTGGAAAGTCAAGGAATCTAATTTAGACTACAAGGAGGCAATTGAGAAAATGATTTTCCATCATGAACTACTTTGGGATTCCATCCAACCTGAAACCCAACCTGGCCCATGACATAGACTGAAGGGGGTTCTCGATCCCCATAGGCTAGAAACTAGTTCCAGGGTATTGAGTGAAAAATTTGGGAATGGTTATTCCCATGATAATAAACTATGAAAATTTCCAAAATATTACATCACATCATAACTAATAACCACAACTCGAGAGTTCAAAGGAAACGCCACAAGCATGAGATAAAAATTTATCATCTACAAACAAAAAAAATTACCAAAAAGGGAAAGGGTACCGACTAGAAAACCAATCCTATGATCAACATGTGGTTCAACACCTCATGTCATTACCTCCAACACCAATCCAAAAAGTAACCACTAACACATTGAACCACCATCACCATGACAGAAGGCCTTTCCTTTACTTGAATCAAAAAAAACAAGATCTACTTACACCAGTGGATGTATGTAGTGTCTGAGAATATTTTCCCAGTAGAATACCACTAAAAGATTCTTTGTAATTATATTAAATTAAAAATTAACATGCTAGTTTTCAAAATAATGAATTTTAACATCCTTGAAACAAAATTAGGATTTATTTATATAAAAAGTAAAACAATGTAAATTTAATTTAAATGGTAAAAATAGAACAAAATAACCATAGGAGAATCCCTAAGTATATAGGTTGTTAGGTCTATAGGATCCTCATACATTTGTGATCAAACCATATAGAATATTCTCATGCACGAGCCTCCGGATAGGCCACATCCAAATTTCTAGTGGTCCCTAAGTCGCCATCACTATTTAGTTAGTGTTGTAATATAAATCTTATAGAGTTAATGGGTAATTTCCTAGCTAAACCAAAAGGTGAACTAGTCTATAAAATCCCAATGAGATACCTAGGGTTCCAAATTTATCTACCCAATTTCTATATAAAGTGAAACCATTTCATATAATCTCAATTCTAATAATTGAAACCACACTTTACAAACAACCATTTACAAAGTGAAATTCACTATTCAATAATGTGCTCACACTAAAGACCATGGAAAACACATTTTTCACCACCCTCAGAATTCATAAAACTCATTTGGAAACTAAATCAAGCATAATAAAATCATTAATTAATGTCAAGGCATGGAACCACCTACCACTTACTTGAAAATCACCCAAAACCAGTTGGAAACCACAAGTCACACCAAGAGGAGATCCTAAGGAATCAAGAACACACAAAAACTAACAATATTTAACCAAAATAAAAGATATTTAAACCAAAATAGTTCAGCCTAACCACTGTAAAAGTGAGAACAAAAAAATAATATGGAAGAGACCAAGAAGAGGGAAGAAGATAAGTTATAAGGAACTTACTTGATGTTTTCCTAAAGATCCTAAGTGAAATCACCCAAAATCGGAGTCCAGGGGAGTAGAGGAGGAGAGGTAGGTGTGCCTAGGGTTGGAGGGATAAAATGGAATGATAGATTAGTGATTGAGGGTTAAAATTAAGGATGGGAAAAGTTTTAATTCCCAAAATTTTAAAGATGTGGAAGGCCACATGGTTTAGCCGCACGGTCTTCCAGACCGTGCACCAACTGCACGGCATCTCTAGTCAAGAGGTAAAGGGGTCAGAAAAATTTTCTAGGGGTGGTAGTATGCCCGCACGCTATGAAATGTGGGATGGAAAGTGTCATTGTTCAGGGCACATGGTTTTCACTGGGCTAGTGCACAGTTTCTACTAACTATGTGCCAACCGTACGTCTCCTCTAATCCAGCCTGTAAACAACCATTTTTCTAAAAAACTCTTTGGAAAGCCATATAATAATGGTAATACCAAAAAATAAATATAAAGTACCTCAAAATAGAACCATAGATTTGAAAATTCTCCCCACCATGAAAATTGTCCACCCTCAGACAGTCAAATAGAAGTATGATCAGAGAATAGATGAGGTTACTTCTCCACCACAAATGATTTCCACTCCCATGTCTCGTGCTCATCATTATCATGCTACCAAAGGACCAGAACCAAAGGTATATATTTCCCCCAAATCACTTTAACTTTGTAATCCACAATCTACACTAGTTTCTTAAATATAGACAAATCATATTCCAGCTCTAGCTCTTCCCAGTTCAGCACATGAGACGGGTCTAGGTTATACTGATTTAATTTTGATACATGGAACGCATCATGGATTGATTTTAATTGGGTTATTAAAGAAAATAGGTATCCCACCTTGAAAATTATTTCACTAATATTAAAATTTATGACATACATCATAAAAGCTACGACATCTTACCAAGACAATAGTGACCCAGGTGGGGTGTCACCTTTAAAAACACCTGGCCACCCACTAAGAATTCCAAGGCTCATCACTACCAACAGGAATAAGACTTTTGGAGGATTTTCACTATAAAAAACTTATTACAAAATAATAGAACTTTATAAAATGTATCTTTCACAAGGATAGGTCCTATAAAATAAGTCTCACCCACTCATGTCTATCATAGAGGTGACTAACATGGCTGATAATAAAGAACCTCAAAGGGATCCATTATTATCAAGGACTGGTAACTATTATTATATAAAAATTAAACAAATCCTACATGGTTATCCCATGAGCCTCTGAAATATAACATGCATGAATAGATCATTTCTTCTAAAATTTGGTTCACCTGCTCAGTTTGACTATCTGTTTGAGGTTGATATGTCGTATTTAGTTTGACATGTGACCCCAATGCCTTTTAAAGGACTACCCTGAACCGAGAGGTAAAACAGGGGGCCCTGTATGAAATGATAGATAAAAACACTCCATAAAGCCTCAAAATCTCCAAAATATACAACCATACCATCTCAACCACTTTGGTTGAATCCTTGATTGAAATTAAATGGGAGTACTTAGTCATATGGTCAACAACTACCCAAATGGTGTTCCTTCAATGGGGTGTATGAGGCAACCCAAACATGAAGTCCATGGAAACCTCATCCCACTTCTTGTTTGGTATATGGATTAGATAAAGAAAACTTGAGGGAATATGATGATCATATTTAACCTGCTAACAAGTATAGCACCTGGATACAAAGTCATTTATATCTCACCTTATACCTGGCCCCCAAAACTAGAGATGCACATTGTAGAACATCTTGGTTGTCTTTGGATGAATAGCCCACTAATATTGGTGGATATCTTGAATCTCTATCTTCCAAAAATATAGAATCACCATAAAGAGACTCTTGATGAAAATAATTCCCTCATAAGATAACAACTACTTTTTGGTCACCTCCCCATCATTTAGAAGCTACCTAGAGCACTGAACTAGATTACCATTAGGTTGATCTTCCTAAATTAGCTTCAAAAGGGTTGTGGTTAACTAGATATTGGCCAAGAATTTGTAACTACTATTCTTCTTAATTCCAAATTAATTTGGGAAAAATTCCCCATCAAAGTACACTCATCACTAGATTCCTTCAAAGCTTTCACATGTATATTCCTACTTAGGTCATAAATTACCACATTCCCATTTCTTGAGGTGTAGAAAATATCAAATTCAAAGCCCTAAAGATACTCAACCCATCAACGCTGTCTCAAATTTATGTACTTTTGGGAGAAAATATAGGCCAAGATATTATGGTCTAAGTAAACTACAAACTTATCCTTGAAGTGATAGTGGTTTTTTATCTTCAAGTCATTCATCACAACTTCAAGTTCCACGTCATGGTTTGGGTAATTTCTTTAATGTGGTCAGATTTAGAAAGATTCATATGCTACCACATGGTCATCCTACATCAACACACACCCAAGACCCATACCCAAAGCATCATATTAGACCATGTATCCCTTATTTCATTCTGGTAGGAGCAAAATAGGGGTGGTGGTAAATCGCCCCTTGAGCTTCTAAAAAGATTCCTAAAATTTGGTGTCCAATTCATACCTTACCCCTTTTTAGATAAGAGAAGTCATGGGAAAAGTGATTTGATAAAAATCCCTAAAAACATGCCTGTAATATCCTACCAGGAACAAGAAACTCCTCATATCAAAGACATTATTTGTTTGTTCCCATTAAATCACTACTCTGATTCTCTCAGGGTTCATCAAAACCCCATGTTTTGAGATCACGTGACTCAGAAACTTGACTTCCTAAATCAAGAAGGTTTGCTTGGAAAACTTATCATAAAGACAGTGATCCTAAAGAGTTTCTAGAATTATCCTTAGCTAGTACCCATGATCTTCATCTATCTAGGATGTTGTTCATAAACACTATGAAAAAGGAGTCTAGATACGGATAGAACACCCAATTTATAAGGGTTATGAAAATTTCCCAATAATTTTTCAACCTGAATGGAATGAAAAAATACTCAAAGTGGTCATACCTACTTTAGAAGATTTACTAGGGAATGTCAGGCTCTCTAACCCTGACTTGATGATACCCAGAGAGAAGGTTGATCTTATAAAACCACCTTACCCCCTTGATCTAATTTAAGAGTTCGTCAATGTGGGGAAAGGCATGTTTATTCTTAGTTTTTTCCATGTTCAACTTATGATAATCATTGCACAATCAGAGGGATTCATGAGGATTGTTAGAAAATTTCACTAGGGTATCCTAAGGGTAGATTCTTGGGTAAATGAATGCTTTGGATTCCAAATCATCCAGTAATATATTTAATTCCATTAGCTTAGTGGGGTCCATACAATATGAGGGAATAGATATAGGTTGTGTTCCTGATTCCAATTTTATTGTAAAAAACACATCCCTCTCTAGGTGTCAACCCTGTGAAATAATCTAGAAACTCATCTACTATAGGAGGAGACCCATTTTCAAAACCTTCACTATAATCCTCCAGTATAAAATAAGAGACCTAGAAAACAAGGTTACTTGAATCTAAAAGTGGAGGTCGATATCACCCTGATCAGGGACCCCATTCACCATGAAATACTAGAGTACTCCCATTAGGTGCTATAAAATTTACTCACTAATGATAACAATAGATGTGTACCTTGAAATATAGTATCCAATCTATGCCTAGAGTCACAAATAATATATACATTTCCAAAATAAAGAATTCTCGTCCTAGTTTGACACCTGATAGAGTGAAAGCATGTAATGGGAATTTTAAACCCTATTATGTTTTCTTTCCAAGTGGTGTAACCAGCTCCATTACATAAGTCATAACATTGGTTGGTAATTTCAAGAATTCCATAAGACAAGTGGGAATAAAAGAATTAGAAGCACCTATTTCAAATATAATGACATCAATAGATGATTCCATAAAAATAATACCTTATATAGTTGCAAAGCCTACATACGATTCTGATGAAACCTAATCCATAGGATGAAGGTACCTCATCCTCATCTGAGCCTAAGAAAAACTACTAACTTACTGTTCTTCTTTATGTTTACTTTACCTAGTAGTATATCCAGCGCTGCCACCATTACCAAAAAACCAAGAACCCATGGTTCCAGATGGTTCTGATTGAGTTTTTTTTCCTAGAGGTGGAGTAACCTACACCACCCTTAGATAAGAGTGCATTTCTCAAACATCGTTATAGGTTCCCTATAAGTCCACATTGGTTACATTAACTTGGTGGTGCTGAATAGGCGGTCCATACATGTCCAGGGGATCCATAATAATGACACATAACTGACCCACCACTAGTGGTTGTAGATAATTTTTTTTGAGATAGATAACTAGAGATACCACCTACCTTCTTCTTCTTCTCATCACACTTCATTTTCTTCTCAGTCATTCCATGACCTCCTTGGACCACTGCTGAAACTGCTCCATAGAAACTAGATTTACCAGCATGATCAATCTCCACCATTAAGGCTCAATAAACCACCTCTGCATATGTCTTTATCTTAAACAAGAATAACTAGGATCAAATATTCGGTTTCAACATCCTTTCTAATCATTGATCCTTTAACTTCTCATTATAAATCACCTCAGGTGTGAAACAGACCAATTCTACAAAACTATTGGCATATTCCAACATAATTTGATACCCATGATAGAGATCCATAAACTCCTAAGTATTTGAAATATATATAGTCTTAGGGTAATATTACTCATTGAAGGAATCCTTTCAATCCATCTACTCATGTTTCCCATCTTGGACCACTGATTCCCACCACTTATGACTGGAACCTTCTAACATGAATGAAGCACATTTCACTTTGACTACTTTAGGAGTCTTGAGGAACTAAATGATCATTTCAATATTTTCCACACAATATTATACTTCTTAGGGATCTATTCTACCCTAGAAGGAAGGGGGTTTATTCCTGAAAGACAATGGGGATTTATCCTTTTCTAGATCTGGTTTGGTGTCCTTAACTTATGTATGACCAGATCCTACTCCTTGATTCAAATTTTGGATAGCCTAAAACACTACTTCTAGAAATCTTTGATCAATATATGAGGTATAAATCTCTTTGGCCTCCTCCCACAGTTGTACAGGAGTTCTCTAGGGAGGCATGATGCTACATCGATTAACAAGGAAAAATAAATCATAAATATACCACCAATACATTTTTCAACAATAATATGATTTAAAAATACACATAAATTAAAATGAAACTACAATAAATTCAAAAAATAGAATAAACCACTCCATCTCATCTTGGTGTCCATGCACAATTTGTATCATATGCATCATGCCTAAAGGAGGATTTAAACCAAATCCTGAACCTCCCATGGTGACCCAAGGCCTATCATGAGGTGTGTTGGACAAACACCACACTCACAACTAGAACCTCAATCCATGACGGTCCTAGATAATATCTATACAAACTCTCCTAAATAACATGGACCAAATAATTGGAAACCCTGATATGATACCATTTTTCATGAACCAGTATGGGATTCTAGAAAAATTGACACCCGACTTTGCCCTTGACATGGCCTAAAGTGCATTCCTGATCCCCAAGGGATGAAAAATAGTGCATGGGATTTGGTTAACACCTATGGGAATAGTTTTTCCCATGAAAATCAAATATGAACAATTCAAAAAAATTACATCACATCATAACCAATAACAACAAACTGATAGATCAAAGTAAACACCACAATCATGAGTTAAACATTTATAATTTAAAACCAAAAAATAACAAAAAAGTTAAGGGGGCGACTAGACAACCAATCCTTGATGCAACATGTGGTTCGAGACCCCATGACACCAATACTAAAACCTATACAAAAAGTAACCACTAGCACATGGAACCACCATCCCCACCATGAAGTTATTTCCTTTATCTGAATCAAATAAAATAAGATCTACATACACCTATGGGTGTATATAGGGTGTGAGCTAAATTTTTGAGTAGGATTCTACCAAAAGATTCCATGTAATGACATTAAATGACAAATTAATATACTTGTTTTCAAAATAATGGATTTGAAAAACCTTGAAACAAAAATTGGTTTTATTTATATAAAATGGAAAACAATGTAAATTTAATTTAAATAGTTTAAAATAAAACCAAAGAACCCTGATATAATCCCTAAGTAGCTAGGTTTTTAGGGACCCAGGTTCCTCGTACCTTAGTGATCAAACCATATAGAACATTCTCATGAAAAATCTACTGGATATTTCATATCCAACGTTCTAGTGGTCCCCAAGTCATCAACATTATTTAGTTAGTGTAGCGTGAACCTACTGAAGATCCTGAGTCATTTCACAGCCAAATAAAATGGTGTACTAGTCCACAGTAACCCACCTAGACACCTAGGGTTCCCATGTTCTCTATCTAATTTCCATATCAAGTGAAATACATTTTTTATAATCATAATTACAATAATTGAAACCACACTTGACAAACAGCCATTTACAACGATAAATTCACCATTAAATAATGAACTAACACCAAAACCCATGGAAAACACCTTTCATACCACCCAAAAAATTCATAAAACTCATTTGTAAAATAAATAAAGAATAGTAAAATCATTAATTAATGTTAAGGAATAGATCCACCTACCTATTTCTTGAAAATCAACCAAAACCAGTAGGAAACCACAAGTCACACTAAGAGGAGATCATAAAGAATCAAGGACACACCAAAACCAGAAATATCTAACCTAAATAAAATATATTGAACCCATCATAGGTCAACCTAACTACTGGAGAAGTGACAACACAAGAAATAAGATATAAAAGATTAAGAAGAGCGAATAAGAGAATATAAGAGGAACTTAATTGATATTTTCTTGAATATCCTAAGACAAATCACTGAAAATTTATATTCCAAGGGAGTGTAGGAGGAGAGGGAGGTGCACATAGGGCTTGAGGGCTTGAATGGGGTGAGATATGGGTGATTTAGGGATAAAATCAAGGAGGTGAAAAGTTTTAATTCCTAAAATTTTAAATATTTGGCAGGTTGCATGGTTTGACCACATGGTCTTCTAGACCATACTCCAACTATGTGGAACCTATATCCAAGAGGTAAAGGGTTCATATAGTTTTTTGGGTGTGGTTTCACACCTGTACATTAGATCGTTTGTCCTAGATAGTTCCACTATCCTAGGCGCATGGTTTTCCCTGGGCTGGAACATGGTTTCTTCTAACCATGCGCTAACAGTTCACCTCCTCTTATTTGGCCCAAAAACTACCACTTTTCTCAAAAACTTCTAGGAAATCCATATAATAAAGTTAATACCAAAAATAAAATATAAAATACCTCACAAAAGCTTCATGGATGTGTTAGGTTCAATTTAAATGTGTTATAGAACATCAGAATAAATTCATATGAGAATACTCACATCATTAAATAGAAGGCTAAATTGTTTCATGATAGGATAATCTAAACAAAGAGAAATCAAGGAGGGGTATAAAGTATTTTTATTCATTTTAAGTCTCAATATTTTCCTGATAAATCTTAAATCCATGTGATTAGGACCATTTAAGGTGCTTAATGTGAATCCAAATGGAGCAGTGGAAATTATTTGAGAAGAAGTATAACCATTCATTTTGAATTGTTAAAAGCTAAAACTATACTATAAAAGAGAAACGTTAGAGAAATATAGTATGAAATGGATAGAGGATTGAAAACTAAATATATCCATATGATGACTTCAAAAAAAGTGTTCTTGGGAGCTATCCCAAATGAAATACATTTCATTTAATTGAGTTGTTTATAATATTCTAACACTACATCATTAAGGATTAAGGAGGAATTGTTGTGTTAATTTCATATATTTCAGAACCCTATAGTATGACAAAATTCATCATTTCACTATATTCCCTATCAATGTTTCAATAGTTCCTAGACACTGTATGCATCAAACTTCTAAGATGGTGACAACTTATGATGCTACCAAGCCAAAAACTTTGGGGAAATGTTAGGAATTGATGTAGAGTGCATGTGAAATGAAGGGGAAACATGTGTGTTACGTTCCTTCTAATGATCTATATATTTAACCCTAAGGAATCAAAATGGCCCCAACATTGTCTATATTTCTAGATCATATAGTAAAAATTGTATTACCGATGTGGCATTTTGGTCCTTTGATTTTAGAGATATGGAATAGTCATGTGTCATCATGGATGTCACCATTCCAATGTTGTCATGTCACAGCCCAATATAAAGAAATAAGAAAATATTTTTTATTATAAAAACATATATTGTGGTAAAATCCTAACACCTTAGTAACAAAAACATAGAGATATAAGTGTATATGATTTTAGCTACATTTCATTCCCAAAATAGTGATACAATTCTAACACCATCTATATCCATAACACAAATGTCACTGGACATCAACTAAATATGAATCTATAAATTATTGAAATTTTTATAGATTGATCTAAAATTTCACTAATTAATTCCAATTAAGACTCTAATAAACCATAAACACTCCATAAGACTCGTGATGTGTAATACAAAAGGAAAGAAGGAATCCCAATCCCTTTAAAGAATTTATGAAATATGGGATACCTGGAAAACGTATAATGAGAGGAATCCTTTGATACATATTTTATAACCAAATCAATAAACCCTTTAACAGATTATTCAGATAGAAAATGATCCCAAGGAGATAGGAGATGGTCATAAAAGAAATGTTAGTGGAGTTGGTATTCAAATAAGGATGAATAAAGTGGATTTGATTGGTATGGATTTAAACATAGAATGATCTCATTATAAACTACATATATGGAGTAATCTCTCAACTAAAAAGACTCCATAGAAAATGTAAAAAGAGTATTCATCCATAGATAAAAGGATTTATAATTAGAAAATTTCATATGGAAGAATGGTAAACTAATCTATGAAGGAGGACTCTTGAGCATCACTATAGATAATCTTCTTTGATTGTTTCTATAATTTTATATTTTCATTCTTAGAATGATTGATTATATCATAAATAGGGTTTAGGTGATGTTGAGTTAAGGAATAATATTACTACTTTAAAAAGTTGAATACTTTCTATTTTTCTCTTTTTTATTAATTCTATACTAGCTTAGACACATGGTATTTAAAAATTGAGGGTGGCTGAAGTAACAAGAGTTAAAATCCATCCTATGAACTAGATAAAAGAACTTCATATTCTAAATTAAAATTTTAATATAAGAAATCAAGGAGTTCATAGGTTATAAACTGAGTAAAATTAACTCCCTTAGTGCATCTTGTACATGAAACATCAAGGGGCCATAATTTTACTAATGAGATTCTGAGTGTGTCTATGGGGAACTTAAGGGACTAAGTGATTGTGGTAGTATGGATTAAAGTAACATAAATAAGAACAATATTAATTAAAAAACTATCCTTGAATACTTAATATTTACTCATTTATTCCTTAAACCTTTATATTTCATTCATGTACATATTTATATATTCACTATTTTTTCATGTTAAGATGTTAGACTCAATTTATAAACAATAGAAACCACAAATATAACTTCATTATTTTTTTAAATCCTTTTTAATATAAGAGATCTGAAATTTTTGAAGAGTTCGTAACTATCCCATTGAAGATAGACATGATATTCTAGTTAATGTGTTGTAGTGATCTTGTAAACTTGTATAGAGTCTGTGTTGTTTACACACACGTTAATATATCAACCATTTGGTCCCTCTCTGATTTCTCACTATTATTAGTCTTTATATTATCATTATTTCCCATGATATTTTAGGTTTTGGTTATTCACAGGAAGTGAGATGATAAACAGATCAGTTGGGACTCTAATGAGTGTGTCATTATTGATATGGTAAGTCCTCTTGATTATAGTGTCTAATGAGACAAGAGTGATTATATGGTATACCTCATTTGTATATTGGTATATATGATTTATTGATTATATATAGGTTGGACCTAGCCTAATGTATGAACACTAGTATGTGTGTTTAGTGTGTGTGTGTGTGTGTGTGTCTTCTAACTATAATGGTATATAGGTGTGTAATTACATGAGTTTTCATGGGTTATGAATCTAGTTAGATTGAGTTATACTCAAGAAATTCTTTCACATGCATATACTAGATCACTGGCACTCATTGATTTAAGGTGAGTGGGGGAATATTACTGGGTTATTAGACTCTCCCCTTATTCATGGATACAATGTGATTTTTTGATATACATGGGTAGACCTTATTATTTTCATTTCAAGAATATGAATCATCTTGAAGCTAGATCTATAGCTAGTAATGAGAAGCATATTAAAGGTAAATTATTTGGATGGACTTTAATAGTGACTCAGTCCAAATGATACTTTACTTTATTTTAGTTATTATATTATATATTTATCAACCAAGGGGTCTATTATTACTATTTTTTATGCTAGCTATGAATTTTTATATTTTAAATATGTTGAATCATGTAGGATGTTTATTGTTATTAAATATTAGATTATGGGGTATCTTCGATCACTATTTTATTTTTATAGTTTTTGGGAATGTTCATTATACAGATGATTTATGTTTAATCTTAAATATATTTGGGAATGGTATATACATGATTCATTTGAGGGTTTAGTCACTCCATAACTTGTTTAGTCTATCACTAATAATATATATCCTCTAGCATATGGGGATACACACTCGAGTTCTAGTGATGGTCCAACATGTGCATTGTTTGGTCATGTTGTGATGAGAAGTTACATACTACCTATTTCAACATGGAACACCTTTATTATAATTCATATTTTTAATACGAACACCATAGTTATGTGTGTTTGGTCTGGAAAAATATAAGTATGGGTAACATCTTGGGATTTTTTTTCCTTGGGGTGTATGGGTAGGGGAAAATACACCAAAACAATGTTTTTTGGTTTGTGAGGACAGTCATTTGTTTGATAAATGATCTTCAAAGATAATACCCATAGTCATCCAGAAAATAAAAGTAGAGTGTTACAAGATGACCTCAAGATAATACATTGAGGTTTATGGGTTCAGAAAGTAAGGGATGAATGATATTTTTCATGAAACACATTTCCAAAATAAATTTCAAATTTCCTGAGTGATGCACCATAATAATACATGAAGTAGGGATGATCTCACAAGGACTCCATTAAATCTCACGGATTTTCTTATGATGATTACTTATTTATATAAATAATACTAAGATAAAAGTTGTGGTGGATTTTATATAGAAATTAATACGAAATATAAATCTAAATGTATGGATATTAATATAGATTTTTTTCAATAGGCCAAGGAATAGACCTTTTTATTAAAAAGTGAAAGAAAAAATAGAGATAAAATGAATAGGATCATACAATCATATATGCCATCATGCAAGAAAATATAAAGAAAAATGAATATCAAATATCATGATCTAACTAAAAAGAGGAATTATAATCATCATACCAATCTGATTTAGAATTTAAATGTCTATGAGAATTTGTTACCATGGTTGGATTCAAATAAATATAATATTTTATACATCTTGTTTTCCTAGGAGGGACATTTTGTAATCCCTCATCATCCAAAAAAACTTTTTTCCCTTTAGGAAATTCTTGGATAAATGATATATTTTTGGGGGAATCATCCTCTATATCATCTTAGTTTCTAAGGATACCTTGTGTTTCCCTTAATTTATTAATTTCCTCCTAAATCTTTGAGATATTATCATTATCACCAGGATCTGAAATCCCCTCAGATATAAAAGCAGTGTCTTATTTACATTGATCCATTTCCAAAGTCTCTCTTGGTTTGAGGTTGATCCTCTCTACTTGGCTCTCACCTTGATCTAGGACTAAATCCAGAACCATCCTCGGCCCTTATCCAACTGAAGCTGACCTTCACTCCTCTGTTTTATGAGTCTGTAACTCTTATTTATTAACCTAATCCTCTTGAGTCACTTATGGATATTAATATAAATGAATGATGAAATCATAATGAGAATCAAAGTACATAATTGAAATTATCAAGAATGATGTTTCTATCCAGAGTTTATAGGGGAACTTATAATTTTTATATTAAAAAATCATGTTCTTATTAATATCATTCAATGGTAGAATCAATATCATTCATCTGTGATTTCTATTATTCATTTAGTGAAAAACATATGTTGATACATATTTCATTCTGCTTAAACCTCCTAAAAATTATTGAAGAAAACACAACAATAAACATCATCAAAATAATCCACCTCCATTGATAGATTATATTAATGAAGAGTGGTAGAAAGAATGAACCGGTTGAGAAGAAAATGGGATGTTGGTAAAGATATAAACCACATAATTAATCAATTTAACTATCATTTTCATATTATAATGAATGAAATTTTGAAACAAGAAAACAAATTAAAAATCAATGTTATATACTGCATATCTCCTTTAAACAAGTAGTACAAAATTAACTCTCCATTATCATAGAGATAGAAGATCGCACACGAAGAAAGGAAACATAACTTCAATTAAAAACTAAATGAAGGAACTTTATAGAGGGAAAAACAAGAGAGAAAATTGATGTCTTAATCTATGGAATTATAATCCTAGACTATTCATGGGAATAGTCCATGCACAACACTCTACCTAAACTTTATACATCAAAAATAAGAAAAATAATCAAAACATTCACTAAAAATATTTTAATCCACATGGAAGATACTCCAGGTTTTGCTTCATATTTAAGAAGGTGAAATTCCAATGATTTTATCTTCTTATCCTTAATCTAAGATGATCCTACCTTATGATTATATATCAGCAACACCTATGTGTAATATTAGAATCAGTTCAATCACTCAATAATCACTTAGTAATATTATTCCTAGTTCTCCTTTAGTACAACATCATCAAGCTCTAATTCCATATCTTTTGATTTTGAGTTTTAAGAATACTAGGGCTCACTATCAGTTTAATATATATTTTAAATCCATGGAACTCACAATTTACTATTTCATATCCATCTGGTTAATTTCACGTATCCCATTCATGGTTGGTTTAACCATACACAATCTCCCTTATTGCAAACCATTTTTCATACATTGCCTTAGGAAAATCAATATTATTTTAACATAGTGATCCACACCATCTTGTTAATTTTACATGATCATTTCATCCTATTAATTAATCATATGTGAGAAACTCATCTATGTGTATAAAATTATCTAGAAGTTTTACTTTGTCTGTACATGTTTATTCTTTTTCATAAATGTTACAATCGGAAATGAGATTAACATCACAGTGTTAATTTAACGTGAGAGATTATATTATACCAACAAGATTAAATACACTATGAGGGGGTGAATTAGGGTATGACAGATTAAAACAAATTCCCCATCAGATCTTGTTTCTTCATTAAAAAATCATTCTTATCTCCCTTTCCCATAGCAATGTATGAGAAGGAATGAAATCATTCATGAGAGACGGTAATTTTACTTGGTTCACCCACACTAAGATACGTAAAAGGAGCATAAAAATGGAATGTAGATATATACTAAATCCACTAAATCACACTTTTGTTACAAATCTCAGAGTGGACTCACTATCCCTCTAGGCTCACTTTCATTCACAATTTGAAGTCTTACTGCTCTCTCAACAAAAGTGTTCCCATTTATCCACCATAAGATTCTTCTTTTAACCACTTAAATCAATATGGATTACACATAATTTAGTGAATAATTATGTTACACATTAATCCACTTAATTAATACCACTTTACCACTGAATTTATTGGAAAATACTTTTTATTTGAGTATGATTCACTTCTGTGATACTCCAACCTCACTTTCATGAAGTTTTTTAATTCTTTCTGAAACATTCATTTTTAGAAAAAACCCAAAATTTACATTAAACTCACAACTTTCATGAAACTTACATTATTAGTGAAACTAATGATATTATGAAAACCTTTGTGCAATTAAAATTATTCATGAAATAATTTCTCGACTTCAGATCTTAGGGGTCTTTTTTAAGGATTTATCTATCCAACTAAGGGGGTATCCCATATTTATAGAAATTTACTCCCCTTAATGGAGATTTTAAGATCTCTACCACATTTTTACTAAAATATTCATTCTTATTCATGAAACTTATTTTCTTCATGAAACTTTAGGTAAACTTTCTATTTGTGAAACTTGTCATAATCACGTAACTTACTACCTTTTCCTTCATGCCAAATTTTTCTTTCAAAAAACATTATTTTATGAATCTCATGACCTTCATGACACTAAAATTTAATGAATTACATGCCTTTGATATATTTTTATGAGGTGGTCCTGGAAATTCATCTATCATGAAACTTGTCACTTCCTTTAAATTTTGGACCCTACAAATTTGGAAAACACTAGGAAATGATACCACCTTTTACACACACAAAATTGTACCACTTCTAGAGATTTAATACCTCTATCTTGAATATTTATCAAAAAACTTTTTCAATGGTCACATTGGAATAAAACAACTGACTTTTTCAGCCTACTTTATCAACAAACATAATCAACCCAAACACACTACAAGGTTTCCTTGAGGGATTTTTTCCCAAAACTCTCCCCCTTTAGGTTTCTTCATATCCATGCATCATTTGATACCACTTAAAATATTATATTTCTAATGTGATGGCAACACATTATCTCCTATATATTCTTCACTTCTTGTGATTCCATATAGTGATCAATGATTTAATCAAAACACACTCTAAGCCTGCATGATTCATGCTCGGTGTGGGAAATATAAGTATCATGAAAATTTCATCAATGAATAACTTCATTCTCGATACCAATTTATAACCCTTTCTTGATAAAAATTATATCACTTTATGTGGAACTAAAGAATAAACCATTATTAATCTATATATTATAAACTTAAATCATCATGAACTTCTCTCATGATTTTTATTCTTTAAAAGAACTAATTCAGGATCATTATATTTAAAACTCCCCCGACTTTATTTCCCCCCCCCCATCATCTTATCTTCCATTATTTATTCCTGATCAAGACATTTTCTCTCCCTTTTTCAATGAACCCAAAGGTCACTTATTTGTGGTATGAAACATAGTAATAAACACATATCAGAGCATAGAGGAAAATGAATCATAACTTAGGGTGAGGGGGACACACATCAATAATTTTTCAATTGTGGGGAGTCAACTGAACTCCAAGATCCAATAAATAATGTTAAAATGCTTCTTTGGGTAAGGTGTTAATTATAATGTATGAAACCAGTAGTTTTATAGGAACATACTCCAACTTCATGAACCTATAATCCACCCTCTCCTTAATAAAATGATACTTTATTTCAATGTTCTTTGTCCCTGAGTGATGGATTGGATTTTTTTTAAGATTTATAGAAATTGAATTATAATAATGTATTCTAATCAGGGACTTCACCTAAACTCCCATATCTTTAAGATGTTTCTTGGCACGCACGTCACAACATGTGAAAATTTTCAATATTTATTAACCTACTAACTACTGTAGAAGTGGTGAGTAGGGTAAAACCACAGAGAGAATGTGAGTAGACACTAGAAATATCCTCTTAGAGGAATGTTCAGGTAGATGGGTTTTAATTGTAATTAACAAGTAAAAATTCTAAAAATTGAGAAACTATTTAAAAATGACTATTTAAATTAACTAAAAATATCAAAGTGAACTAAATTATGAAAGAAACTAGTGGAGATGGAAGTGTCAGAGTTGTGACGTCCATTCAAGTGTATGTAATGTAAATTATTTAATTCCCACATCTGAATATTTATTTGTTCAAATATCACTGATGCCAAATTTAATCAAAATACAATCTGGTTTTATTCTCTGATGTTAGACAGTATTCTAATTTTTACATAAATTATCTATCATTACATTCTATTTCCTCACAAATAATTTGTGTTTCATTATAGTACTAAATCACTTGGTGAAATACGACGACTCGTTTCTCACAAAGTCGAAGTATTTACCTACGTCGGGTTTGCTCACATGAGATTACTGATTAAGTATCACTCATGCAAGCTTGAAAGAAAATGCACACAAAATATTAATTTTTCAATTAATATATTTATTTATTAAAAATTCACTCGTGTTCTTGATAGAATTCCAGAAAAATAAATTCTATGATGAACTCCCATCTGTGATTACTTATTAGGTATCACATGAACGGGCCCTAAAGCATGTGTGCTGAGCCCAAATGAAAATTAATTTAAATGAAAATATAATTAATTAATTAAATATCCAATTAAAATTAATTCAAAAAATAATCAAACATGGGAATAAATTAAAGACATGAATTCACCATCACATTTATCACAACCCTAACACTAATGAAATTATCCAACCATTTCACAAACACAACATAAAAAAATAAATAAATGAAGTCATCGTGTTCGTGTCGATGAGAGTACCACAACAACCCATCGTTGATGATCATAAAATAATAATCTCCAATCCTCTAACTGCCACAACGTCAAACCACACAATCATGAAACTACAAAAATGATTGGATTTGTATTCACTCTTGGAGCACACTGCCAATCTTAGGAAGTGAAGAAAATGTCGATGATGCGCTGGAACCACCACTGCACACATGGAATGAAGGAGGTTGGTCACCAGATGTTGTTCTGGTAAGATAAGGGGAGACCGGCCACCGTGGTGCGGCATGGGGTTTTCTTGTGAGAACCTAAGAAGAGAGGGATGAGGGGGTGACAAGAAGGTATAGGGGGTAAGGGGGTGTGGGGTTATGGGAAGGGGGCATTGAGGAGTTGGGGCATTGGGGATGGAGGGGTGAGACGGGTGATAGGGGAGGGAGGGGTGAGGGGCAGCGGGTCCAGGGGTTGATCGAGGTGCTCACTAAGAGGGACGAGGGGGTAGGATGCATGGGATAGTGGGTGAGAGTCTGGAGTTATTGGAGAGAGGGAGGGGATGGTGTGTGGGATAACGGGGTGTGGGATAGTGGGTTACTGGAGAGAGGGAGGGAGGGGTGGGGAGGGTGACGTGGAATAGGGGAGTGGTCAAAGAGGAGGGGGGAGGTTGAGGGGAAAGTGGAGAAAAAGTAAAAACAAAAAAAATAATTCAAAATAAAAAGTTAAAAGTAATTTAAAATTCAGAAAAAACAATTATATAGATTTTAAATGTAAGATAATAATAATAATAATAATAATAAGAAATAAAAATTAATGAACTTTTAATTAGAATTAAAATGTATATACATATATATTTATATTTATATTTATATTTATATTTATATTTATGCACATCTAATTAAATATTATACTATTAAATATAAAAATAATAAACTAATAAAAAGTTACTATGTTATTAATACTATAAAAATAATGAAATAAAATAAAATACAAATAGAGAATTAAAATATATACATACTGTCACATACATAAATTAATTTAAAGGTATTTTTAATTTAATTTCCATTATTTCTTTATTTTGGGGGTTTCTTATTCATTTTTTTATAAATGGGTGAGTTTTCATGATTTGGGCCAAACCGTGAGCCCAATTCCAGATTTAAAAATAAATTTTGATTCCTTTATAACTCCTTCATTTTTCAACATTTTTTTATCCATTACAATACCTACTTGGCATCCCCTGACGTATTAACACCACCAAATTAATTTGGACCATTTAGAAATCTATAATCATGGTAAAGTTGAGTTTTTATTTAAGGGATTGGGCCTGCCCGAAAGCCCGTTTCCTATATTAAAAATATTTCGTAATTATTTAATAACTCATTTAATTTTTTAGTTTTCTCAGTGATTTCAACTCTCACCCGAGACCACTTAACTAAGGTGCGCCCCCGTTCTCTCCTCCCTCAATTTGGATCTCAATAGAATCACGAAATTGGGAGAAACATATTTGGATATTACAAATCGCCCAGATTTGAAGAGGTAAGTTGATCCTTTCAAAAATCCTTCTATTTTTACTCTTTCCCCCCCATTACAGTTCCTAAATGATCTCCTAATCCTTATTAAAACCTATCTTAAATTTTAGATATTTTGAAATTCAGATACTAGTGGATGTTGGGTCGTTTTCTTCAATATTGTTTTGGGTAAGTGTTTCTCTCTTCAATTCCTTCCTTCTCCTTAGGGTTTCCTCTCTCTTTAATAAATTTATAGAGTGTCCAGAAGATAGGGTTTATACCTAGCGTTTTATTTGGGGTATTTTTGGTGAAATCTTGTGGTTTATGGTTCATTTTCACTTCCTTTTGATGCGGCGGAGGTGCGGTTGAGGTTTCGCACCAAGATTCAAGGGTTTTGACTCAAAAGGTAGGTGATTCCATGTATAACCATTTTATGATGAGTTATCTTGCTTGGTTTATTAATTTAGTATGTTTCAAATCTGTTTTCTTTGATGATAAAAATATTTTTGATGGATTTGGTTAAGTGTTTAATTTTGTAGTTGCATTTTTGCTTGGAATTGGGTGCTTTTCATGCGCGGCTCTTGGGGAAATGTTTGGGTGTATTTTATAACATATGAAAGTGATTTATTAGTGTTGAAAGGGGCTAAAATTCTGGTTTTTTAATGCCTTAATGTCATGTGGTCCTTGTAATGGGGGTTTTGAATGTTTTTAATGTGTGAAACCATGTTCTACTTCTTGAACGTGATTTGTGAAAACATGTGTTTTTCATGTGTACCTTTTGTGGTATTGTTTGAGGTATTTGTATAAAACTTGGGGGTGGTTTAATAAATGTTGTTAGGGATGAAAATTCTGTTTTGTATTTTTATTGGTATGGTTATGGTCTTGAATGAGGGTTTTGAAATGGTTTTTCTATGAAAACCATGGTTGTACCTCTTAGGTTGGTTTTATGAAAATTGTAAATGATTTAATGAGTTACACAAAGTGTGAAATGGTTTCTAATGTACTGTTTTGGTGATAGTATGTTCCTAAAATGATTTTTTTGAAACATAAAGTGGTTATTTATGTTTAAAAACATTTTGGTAATGTTTTTTAATTTATCTAGGTGATTTATGAAATTTAGATGTGGGTGTGAAAGATGTTTTCAGGTTGTTTTGCGTGAGTGTGATGTGCGAAATGGACTTTGTTTATGAAAAGGTAATTATGTAACATGTGAGCGGGTTGTAATCTGATTTTTAGCATCTTGGGAATGATTTTATAAAATTGTTAACAGATTTTTTGAATTGTGAAAGATGTGAAAAATGTGTTGTGGGCTATTTTTGGTGTGAGTATGATTTCAAAATTCATTTGAATGAAAAAGTGAATTTTTTTGTGTGGTATACATGTGGGATGTTTGGTTAATTTGTGATGTAAAAATGATATTTTCATGTGTAAATTATATTTATTGACTTGTTGAACTTGTCTTGAGCACAAGAGGAAAACCTGGGTATCTAGGTGGGTGGACGTGTACTGGTATGCCAGTGAATCTGTGGGGTTTAGCCACAGTTTCACTTAGAAATATTTATGCTTACAAATATAACTAAACTATGATGATGATGATTGGTTACCACAAGGTTATGGGTATGTTCCCTACTAGTGGATCGTGCATGAGAACAGATACTGTGATGGCTACTCACACCGAGATACGAGGTACCTGGGACCCACAATGAGCTAGTTCCTAGGGGTTATTTCCTATTACTTGTGCTCATTAGTTACTTTGTGCTTACCATTGGCATACTATATGGTTGGATGGAAAATTCAGTAGTGTTGAAATTATTTTTAAAGGTTTTTATTCTTAATGATAGCCCACTTGAGAATTGTTTTAATTTTTAAGTTGCATCTTTTAGAAATTGTAACTAGGATTTCCTATTTATGAAAACTTGAAAGCTTTTCATCTTTGAATGTTTATCACATGGAATCTCTTAGTGGTGGTATCCTACAGGGAAGTTTCTCACACACTACTTACATACTTGGTTGTAAGTAGACTTGGTTATTTTTGTTGTCGCAGGTTGGGTACATTTTTTTGTGTTAATGGTTCAGGTTTCTAGCAGGTCCTTGGTGGTGAAGTCTTGTGGAGATGGCTTGAGGGTGGTGCCCCTTTTCATGAGGGTTATTGGGATGTTTCCTTTTAGTTTTTTACCCTTTTTATAGTCTTGGTGAGTTTCTTTAAACTATGTAATTGAGTTCTGAATTTTTGTAAAAGATTGTTTGGTTTTAAAAATTCCGATTTGTTTTATTGGATTCATTTGTTGTTTTAAGTTTATAAACTCGGGTAAAACATTCACAATTATCATTTTATGATACTCCTTCACTTGTGATAGCCCATAGGGATTGAGAACGCCCTTCAGGCCTTGTCACGGGCTGATTTTGGTGCTGATTTCAATGCCGACAAGATTTGGTTCGTGACAAAATGGTATGAGAGGAGGTTCAGGTTAACTATTTGGGTCATGTTATTTAGGGAAGAGTCGGGATATTCTAGAGTTAGGATTTTTGGGACTTGGTTTTCTAGTTATGGGTAGTGTGCCTCATCACCACACCTCATGATGGGATTCAAGTTTCTAGGAGAATTCAGGATTTATCTAAGACCTTTGGTTTTCTTGGTTTGATGATGATTAGGGGAAATGAAAAGAGAGTTGGGCTAATGGTCTCAGTGAGATCACACGGCCTAGAAAGCCATGTGGAGTCTGGGATATTCCCTAGAACACCCTCTATGAGGGTGAAGTTACTGGAATATGGTTGCCAACCATATTTCCAAGTCACCCACTAAAACTAGTTTCCTCTTGCATTGTTTTGTGCTTTAGTTTTGAAATCTTGGCACTTTGGTTTTAAAGTGACTTGGTTTTAAGAAGCGTAAAGTTTTTGTGAAATTTTTTACAAGTAAATAGGGAATGGTTTGGTTTATGAAATGGTGGAACTGAATTTTCAGAATTTTTTTTGAAATGGAAAATGGTGTTCTTACACCACTTTTGAAAGCAGGATCTATATTGAAGTTGGTTTGGAAAAGTGTTTCCAATTGAGTTTTACAGACAATCAAAGGGTGTTTTAATGGGATGAGATGTTATGAAATTGATGTGAATATCTTTAATGTGGGTTATTTTCTAAATGGTTGTGTCTTTTTCAAAAGTTTTGTAAGATGTGAGTTGGGATTTTGATCTCATGGATAGTGGTTTTGAGAAAAAGGATGTGTTGGTTGACCGTTTTAGTTTTGAAAAGTAGATATAATTTTTGTTTTAACCATTGGTAGTTTTTTGATGAACCACATGCATGGGGTTATATGGGATGATGGATGGTTGATGGAAAGACTGGATGAGTGCTGGGATAGATATGAGGAGGTTGCCTGTTGTTTCATAGAAACATGCATGTGTAAGGCCCATGGGGTACCATTGGTGGATGCGCTAACCGCTGAACCATTTGTTTTCAAAGAAATGTTTTTAAAGAAAAACATGATGTCTTGATGAATTGTTTAGGATGGTTTATATTATGTGATTTTGTAAAATTCTGATGTTGTGGGATGTTTTGAGTCCAAGAACCCCTCCTGTTTGAACTATGTTTTGGGTTTGTGTTTGGTCGGTAAGCTGGGTAGAAGAATCGGGTAGTAGTCTTCTCTAAGATATGTTTCGGGTCACTCTTATGGTGGTTCCTTTCATGTGTTTGGATCTGGTTTGTGGCAATTTTTGACTAATGGACCAGCTTGGTTGGGTCCTTGGGTTCTCTCGTTGGATAATGTATGCCCCCATTAAGGGTTAATGCATAACTGAAGTGAAACCCAGATTGTTTATCCATTGGAAAATCCTCCAGTTGATCAATATAAGGAATATTTTTTTGAGCTCTATAGATTGAGTCTATACCCATTCCTTTCTTTGTTTTATTGATCCTCTTGTAGTAGGAGAGTTCTCGTGGAAGGATGAAAGAGACCTTTAATTTCTTAAGTTTCCTAATTCGTTGAAGGTGGAAGTGGTTTAGGGTTGTTAGTGTTGATGAGTGTCTCGATGGTGTCGAAGAGGGCCTCTGGGTTCTTCATAGTTTCTTTGAAGCATGAGTTCATGTTAAACCACCAGTGTGGGAAATATGGTCACGATAGGATATGGTGGCCACTTTCTATAATTTTGTGTTGTTTGGGGATGTTATATAAGGTCCCTCTCCATGCATTGTTTATATCAGTCGTAGTGGTCATATACGGTGATGCCTTATGATGTCATGTGCCCAATTGACCATAAAGTTGAAATTTGTGCAATCGTATGAGGGTCTTTGTTATGTTGGGATAATGTCTCCCTTGGATAAACATAAAAAAAATATTCCATCTTATAGGAAGGTGAGTATAGGTGTTCTTTACTTATATTATTTCTCACCCAAACAAACTAGGCTTGTTGTGTGTGCATCTTCTAAGACCTTCTTTCAGTGAAATATTAAGTTAAGGTAAAGTGATTTTGGAATGTGTTTGTCTTGGAAAACTTATCGGGGATTTCGGTGTATTTGTTGCTTTCATCGAAAGATGATTTCTCATTCAGGGGGTTTCCAAAGACTAACTGCGAGTCCAAAGATGCTTCAATCATTTGTGCTTCATCCATAGGTCTGGGAGAGAAGTTGGCTTATAGTCAGGGGAAATATCAGGGTTGTTTAAACCCTTGTACAAAGTCATATCCTTAGTATGAAAGATAGGAATATTTTAAACCTATGGTGTCATCATCCTTATTTTGTTGTTCCCGTTCAGTGGAAATAGGTGGTGCGACTTGCACCCTTGTCATCGCCCAATGTAATTAAATCCCTCTTTGGTTTCCAATAAGTCCTTGGAGAAGGGTTTTAAGTATGGATAGACAGGTTGATCACACGGTTTGTGCTTGGTTAGTAGTGACCATGCCCCAGAAAACCATGTGGATAGAAGGATCCCCACTGTTAGCGCAAGGTTTCCAAAACCGTACGGACTAACCATGTTGTCATCATAACTCTTTAAATTTTGGGGTCTTTCTGTACTGGCCCAAGCTGGTCGATAAAGATTGTTGGTTCTTATGGTGGGGATACCCACTATGATTATTATATAAGTTCTTTTATAAAGGTTTGATGGAAGTATACCCTTTGTACTGGGGAGTCTGTTCTGGCCTTCCCTTGTTAGTGTCTCGATTCTGTCTACGGAAAAATATAGGTTGTCTCTTATTGTGTGGACCCTATTTTTATTCCCCCATACTAGTAACTCAGATTTTTCCATGGTCTTGGATTGGTATTAGTTTGTCTGTTTCAGAGCTATCAAGCTACCTACATCTTCCTCGGGTAAACGTTGAGATTAGAGAGGGCCCAACAGTTTAGTTATAGCAAGGTAAGTGTAACCTTGTTCGATGTTGTTGTTTGTTTGTGTAAATTTCTTGAGTCTTATTCAGATTGTGTTTGAGGATTTTTTTTATTTTTGGATATTGCTTCCTTAATTGATCACTGGAGGTGTTTTGGCCTTTGGAGGTGAAACCTAGCAAGGGAGTACTTCTAGGTTTCTCAGTTGGTTTTGGTTGTTGTTTTGGCCTTGATGTGACTTTCCGGGTTGAAAAGTTTTCATGGTGGGTAGAATTGTCACATACATAAATTACTTTAAAGGTATTTTTAATTTAATTTCCATTATTTCTTTGTTTTGGAGGTTTCATATGCATTGTTTTGAGAAGTGGGTGAGTTTTCATGATTTGGGCCAAACCGTGAGCCCAATTCCAGATTTAAAAATAAATTTTGATTCCTTTATAACTCCATAATTTTTCAAAAAAAATCATACATTCTAATAAATAATTGGAATCCCCTGACCTATGAACACCAAAAAATTAATTTGGACCATTTAGAAATCCATAATCATAGTGAAGTTGAGTTTTTATTTGAGGGATTGGGCCTTCCCGAAAGCCCATTTACTGCATTAAAAATATTTTTTAATTCTTTAATAACTCAGTAAATGTTTTAGTTTTTTTAGTGATTCCAACTCTCACCTGAGCCCACTTACCTAATATGCGCCCCATTCTCTCCTCCCTCAATTTGGAGTTGAATAGAATAGTGAAATGGGAAGAAACTTCTCTATATTTCACAAATCGCCCAGATTTGAAGAGGTAAATTGATCCTTTCCTAAATCCTTCTATTTTTACTATTTACCCATGTTACAGTTCCTAAATGATCTCCTAATCCTTATTCAAACCTCCCTTCAATTTTAGATATTTTAAAATTTAGATATTGGTGGATGTTGGGTCGTTTTTTTCAATATTATTTTGGGTAAGTGTTTCTCTCTTCAATTCCTTCCTTCTCCTTAGGTTTTCCTCCCTCTTTAATAAATTTATAGAGTGTCCAGAAGATAGGGTTTATACCAAGGGTTTGATTTGGGGTATTTTTGGTCAAATATTATGGTTTATGGTTCGTTTTCACTTCCTTTTGTTTCGGCGGAGGTGCGGTTGAGGTTTCGCACCAAGATTCAAAGGTTTTGACTCAAAAGGTATGTGATTCCATGTATAACCCTTTTATGATGAGTAATATTGCTTGGTTTATTAATTTAGTATGTTTAAAATCTATTTTGCGTGGTGAGAAAAATATTTTTGATGGATTTGGTTAAGTGATTAATTTTGTAGTTGCATTTTTTCTTGGAATTGGGTGCTTTTCATGCACGGCTCTTGGGGAAATGGTTGGGTGTATTTTATAACCTATGAAAGTGATATATTAGTGTTGAAATGGGATGAAAATTCTTGTTTTTTAATTCCTTAATGTCATGTGGTACTTTTAATGGGAGTTTTTAATGGTTTTAATGTGTGAAACCATGTTGTACTTCTTGAACGTGATTTATGAAAACATATGTTTTTCATGTGTACCTTTTGAAGTACTATTTGAGGTATTTGTATAAAACGTGGGGGTGGTTTAATAAATATTGTTAGGGATTCCAATTCTATTTTGTATTGTTATTGGTATGGTTTTTGTCTTGAATGATTGTATTGAAATGGGTTTTCTATGCAAACCATGGTTGTACCTCTTGGGATGGTTTTATGAAAATTTTAATTGATTTAATGAGTAACACAAAGTTTGAAATGGTTTTTTATGTACTTTTTTAGTGATAGTATGTTCCTAAAATGATTTTTTTGAAACATAAAGTGGTTAGTTATGTTGTAAAACATTTTGGTAATGTTTTGTAATTTGTCGAGGTGATTTATGAAATTGTGATGTGGGTGGAAACATTTTTTCGGGCTGTTTTGCATGAGTGTGATGTAAAAAATGGAATTTGTTTATAAAAAGGGTAATATGTAACATGTGAGTGGGATGTTATGTGATGTTTAGCATCTTGGAAAAGATTTTATAAAATTGTTAACATATTTGTTGAATTTTGAAAGATGTGAAAAAAGTGTTGGGGGATATTTTTGGTGTGAGTATGATTTCAAAATTCATTTGAATGAAAAAATTGGATTTTTAGACTTGTGGGGTATAAATGTGGGATGTTTGGTGAATTTTTTATGTGAAAATGATATTTTCTTGTGCAAATTATATTTATTAACTTGTTGAACTTGTCTGAGCACAAGGGGAAAACTCGGGTATCTAGGTGGGTGGATGTGTACTAGTATGCTAGTAAATCCGTGGGGTTTGGCCTCAGTTTCACTTATCAATATTGATGCTTAAAAAATAACTAAACTATGATTATGATGATTGGGGACTAGTAGGTTATGGGTTCGTTCCCTACTAGTGGCTCGTGCATGAGAACGGATATTGTGATGGATACTCTCACTAAGATACGAGGTACCTGGGACCCACAACGAGCTAGTGCCTAGGGGTTATTTCCTATTACTTGTGCTCATTTGTACTTACCGTTGGCATATGGTATGGTTGTCTGGAAAATTCCGTTGTGTTGACATTATTTTTAAATGTGTTTATTCTTAATGATAGCCCACTTGAGAACTGTTTTAATTTTTAAGTTTCTTCTTTTAGAAATTGTAACTAGCATTTCCTATTTATGAAAACATACAAACTTTTTGTCTTTGAATGTTTATCACATGGAATATATTAGTGGTGTTATCCTACTAGGCATTGGATAACACCCTACTTACACCCTTGGGTGTAAGTAGACTTGGTTTTTTTTTTGTCGTAGGTTGGGTACATTTTTTTTGTGCCAGTATTTTGGGTTTATTTTAGGTATTTGGTGGTGAAGTATTGTGGATATGGCTTGAGGGTGGTGACCCTTTCCATGAAAGTTATTGGGATGTTTCCTTTTAGTTTTGTACCTTTGTTATAGTCTTTTTGATTTTCTTTAAACTATATAATTGAGTTATGAATTTTTGTAAAATATTGTTTGGTTTGACAAATCCAGATTTGTTTTATTGGATTCATTTGTTGTTTTAAGTTTATAAACTTGGGTAAATCATTCCCAATTATCATTTTATAATACCCGAGCACTTGTGCCAGCCCATGGGGATCGAGAACGCCCTTAGGGGCTTGTCACATGCTGATTTTTTCTACGATTGCAGTGGAGGCCAGATTCGGTTCGTGACAAAATGGTATGAGAGGAGGTTCAAGTTAACTCTTTGGGTCATGTTATTTGGGGAAGAGTTGGGATATTATGGAGTTAGGATTTTTGGGACTTGGTATTCCATTTATGGGTAGTGTTCCTGTTCACCACACATCATTATGGGATTCATGTTTCTAGGAGAAGTCAGGATTTATCTAAGACCTTTGGTTTTCTTGGTTTGATGATGATTAGGGGAAATGAAAAGAGAGTTGGGTTAATGGTCTCGGTGAGCTTGCGGGGCTTGGTAAGCCATGTGGAGCTGAGGATATTCCCAAGAACACTCTATGTGATGGTTAAGTGATTAGAATATGGACACCAACCATATTTCCAAGTCACCCACTGAAACTAGTTTCCTCTCACATTGTTTTGTGCTTTAGTTTTGAAATCTTGGCACTTTGGTTTTAAAGTGACTTGGTTTTAAGAAGCGTAAAGTTTTTGTGAAATTTTTTTCAAGTAAAGAGAGACTGGTTTGGTTTATGAAATGGTGGAACTGAATTTTCATAATTTTTTTGAAATGGAAAATGGTGTGCTTACAACTCTTTTGAAAGCAGGAACTATATTGAAGTTGGTTTTGAAAAGTGTTTCCAATTGAGTTTTCTAAACAATCAAAGGGTGTTTTAATGGGATGATATGTCTTGAAATTGATGTGAATATATTTAATGTGAGTTATTTTATAAATGGTTGTGTCTTTCTGAAATGTTTTGTAAGATGTGAGTTGGGATTTTGATCTTGTGGATAGCGGTTTTGAGAAAAAGGATGTGTTGGTTGACCGTTTTAGTTTTGAAAAGTAGAAATAATTTTTTTTTAACCATTTGTATTTTTGTGATGATCCACATGCATGGGGTTATATGGGATGATGGATGGTTGATGGAACTACTATATGAGTGTTGGGATAGATATGAGGAGGGTGCCTGATGTGGCATAGAAACATGCATGTGTAAGGCTCATGGGGTACCATTAGTGGATGTGCTAACCATTGAACCGTTTTCTTTTTCAAAGAAATGTTTTTAAAGAAAAACATGATGTCTTGATGAATTTTTTAGTATGGTTTATATTATGTTTTTTTGGAAAATTTTGATGTTGTGGGATGTTTTGAGTCCAAGAACCCCTCCTGTTTGAACAGTGTTTTGGGTTTGTGTTTGGTCGGTAAGCTAGGTAGAAGGACCGGGTAGTAGTCTCCTTTGAGATATGTTTCGGGGCACTCTTATAGTGGTTCCCTTAATGTGTTTTGATCTGGTTTGTGGCAATTTGTTACCAATGGATCAGCTTGGTTCGGTCATTGGGTTCTTTTGTTGGATAAGGTACGCCCCCATTAAGGGTTAATGCATAACTGAAGTGAAACCCGGATTGTTTCTCCATTGGAAAATCCTCCAGTTGATCAATATAGGGATATTTTTTTCGAGATCTATAGATTGAGTCTATAACCATTACTTTCTTTGTTTTTTTTTATCCTCTTGTAGCGGGAGAGTGCTCGTGGAAGGATGAAAGAGACCTTAGTTTATTAAGTTTCCTGATTCGTCAAAAGTTGAAGTGGTCTGGGGTTGTTAGTGTGGATGAGTGTCTTGATGGTGTCTAAGAGGGCCTCTGTGTTCTTCCTAGTTTCTTTGAAGCATGAGTTCATATTAAGCCACCAGTGTGGGAAATATGGTCATGATAGGATATTGTGTCCACTTTTTAGAATTTTTTGTTGTTTGGGGATATTGTATAAGGTCCCTCTCCATACATTGTTTATATCAGTCGCAGTGGTCATGTACGGAGACCCATTATGATGTCATGTGCTCAATTTACCGTAAAGGTGAAATTTGTGCAATCGTATGAGAGTCTATGTTATGTTGGGAGAATGTCTCCCTTGGATAAACATAAAAAAATATTCCATTTTAGAGGAAGGTGAGTATAGGTGTTCTTTACTTATATTGTTTCTCACTCAAACAAATAAGGTTTGTTGTGTGTGAATCTTCTAAGTACTTGTTTCAGTGAAATATTGGGTTAGGGTAAAGTGAGTTTGGAATCGGTTGTGTCTTCTAAAACTTATCGGGTATTGCGGTGTAGTTGTTGGTTTCACCGAAATAAGAATTCTCATTCAGGGGGTTTCCATAGCCTAACTGTGAGGCCGAATAAGCTTCAATCATTTGAGCTCCGGCCATAGGTATCTGAGAGAAGTTGGCTTGTAGTGAGGGTAAATCTCTAGGTTTTTTAAACCCTTGTACAATGTCTTATCCTCAATATGAAAGATAGGAAGATTTTAAACCTATGGAACCATCATCCTTCTTCTGTTGTTCCCATTCGGTGGAAATAGGTGGAGCGACTTGCACCCTTGTCGTCACCCAATGTTATTCCTTCCCCCTTTGGTTTCCATTGAGTCTTTGGAGAAAGGTTTGAAGTTTGTCTAGACAGGTTGAGCACATGGTTTGTGCTTGGTTAGTAGTGACCATGCCTGAGAAAACCATGTGGATAGAAGGATCCCCACTATTAGCGCAAGGTTTCCCAAACGGTGTGGACTAACCATGTGGCCATCACAACTCTTTAAATTTTGGGGTCTTTCTATACCGGATCATGCTGGTCGGTAAAGATGGTTGGTTCTTATGGTGGGGAGTCCCACTATGGGTCTTATATAAGTTATTTTGTAAAGGTCTGATGGAAGTATACCCTTTGTACTGGGGAGTCCGTTCAGGCCTCCCACTGTTAGTGTCCTGATTCTGTCTCGGGAAAAATATAGGTTGTCTCTTATGGTGGGGAGCCTATTTTTGTTCCCCCGTACTAGTAACTAATATTTATCCATGGTCTTGGATTGGAAGTAGGTATTCACTTTCAAAGCTATCAATCTACCTACATCTTCCTTGGGTAAACGTTGAGATTGGAGAATGCCCAATGGTTTAGTTATACAGAGGTAAGTGTAACCATGTTCAATGTTGTTGTTTGTTTGGGTAAATTGATTGAGTCTTTTTCAGATTGTGTTTGAGGATTTTTATTTTTTTTGGGATATTTCTTCCTTAACTGATCACTGGAGGTGTTTTGGCCTTTGGAGGTGAAACATGGCGGGGGAGTACTTTTGGGTTTCTCAGTTGGGTTTGGTTGTTGTTTTGGCCTTATTGTGACTTTACGGGGGGAAAGTTTTCATGGTGGGGAGAATTTTCACATAAATAAATTACTTTAAATATATTTTTAATTTAATTTCCATTATTTCTTTGTTTTAGGGGTTTCCTATGAATTTCTTTTATAAATGGGTGAGTATTCATGATTTGGTCCAAACCGTGAGCCCAATTCCAGATTTAAAAATAAATTTGTATTCCATTATAACACCTTCATTTTTAAATATTTTTCATCCATCCCAATACATTTTTGGCATCCCATGACCTAATAACACCGCCAAATTAATTTGGACCATATAGAAATCTATAATCATGGTGAAGTTGAGTTTTTATTTAAGGGATTGGGACTGCCCGAAAGCTCGTTTCTTGCATTAAAAATATTTTTTAATTCTTTAATAAATCATTCATTTTTTTAGTGTTTTCGTTGATTATAACTCTCACTAGAGACCACTTACCTAAGGCGTTCCCCCATTCTCTCCTCCCTCAATTTGAAGCTCAATAGAATCGCGAAATTGGGAGAAACATCTATGGATTTCACAAATCGCCCATATTTGAAGATGTAAATTGATACTTTCATAAATCCTTATATTTTTACTCTTTTCCCCCCATTAAAGTTCCTAAATTATCTCGTCAACCTTATTCTAACCTCCCTTAAATTTTAGATATTTTAAAATTCAGATACTGTTGGATGTTGGGTCGACTTTTTCAAGATTGTTTTGGGTAAGTGTTTCTCTCTTCAATTCCTTCCTTGTCCTTAGGGTTTCCTCCCTCTTTAATAAATTTATAGAGTGTCCAGAAGATGGGTTTTATACCTATGGTTTGATTTGGGGTATTTTTGGTGAAATATTATGGTTTATGGTTCATTTTCACTTCCTTTTGGTGTGGTGGAGGTACGGTTGAGGTTTTCCACCAAGATTCAAGGGTTTTGACTCAAAATGTAGGTGATTACATGTATAACCATTTTATGATGAGTTATCTTTCTTGTTTTATTAATTTAGTATGTTTCAAATATATTGTGTGTGGTGATAAAAATATTTTTGATGGATTCGGTTAAGTTTTTAATTTTGTAGTTTCATTTTTGCTTGGAATTGGGTGCTTTTCATGCGTGGCTCTTAGGGAAATGGTTGGGTGTATTCTATAACATATGAAAGTAATTTATTAGTGTTGAAAGGGGATTAAAATTATGGTTTTTTAATTCCTTAATGTAATTTGGGCCTTGTAATGGGGGTTTTGAATGGTTTTAATCTATGAAACCGTGTTGTACTTCTTGAAAGTGATTTGTGAAAACATGTGTTTTTCATGTGTACCTTTTGTGGTATTGTTTGAGGTATTTTTATAAAACTTGGGAGTGGTTTAATAAATGTTGTTAGGTCTGCCAATTCTGTTTTGGATTGTTATTGGTTTGGTTTTGGTCTTGAATGAGGGTTTTGAAATGGGTTTTGTATGCAAACCATGGTTGTACCTCTTGGGTTGGTTTTATGAAAATTGTAAATGATTAAATGAGTAACACAAAGTGTGAAATGGTTTATTATGTACTATTTTGGTGATAGTATGTTCCTAAAATTATTTTTTTGAAACATAAAGTGGTTAGTTATGTTGTAAAAAAATTTGGTAATGTTTTGTAATTTGTCGAGGTGATTTATTAAATTGTGATGTGGGTGAGAAGCATGTTTTCGAGCTGTTTTGCATGAGTGTGATGTGAAAAAATTGAATTTTTTTATTAAAAGGGTATTATATAACATGTGAGTGGGTTTTTATGTAATGTTTATCATCTTTGGAAAGATTTTTTAAAATTGTTAACAGATTTCTTGAATTGTGAAAGATGTGCAAAATGTGTTGTGTGCTATTTTTGGTGTGAGTATGATTTCCAAATTCATTTGAATGAAAATGTGGATTTTTAGAATTGTGTGGTATACATGTGGGTTTTTTGGTAAATTTTTGATGTGAAAATGATATTTTCATGTGCAAAGTATATTTATTGACTTGTTGAACTTGTTTGAGCACAAGGGGAAAACCCGGGTATCTAGGTGGGTGGATGTGTACTAGTATGCTAGTGAATCCATGGGGTTTGGCCTCAGTTTCACTTAGCTAGATTGACTCTTACAAATCTAAATAAACTATGATGATGATGATTGTGGAACACTAGGTTATGGGTATGTTCCCTACTAGTGTCTCATGCACGAGAACAGATATTGTGATGGCTACTCTCACCGAGATACAGGTACCTCGGACAAACAATGTGCTAGTGCCTAGGGGTTATTTACTATTACTTGTGATCATTAGTTACTTTTTTATTACCGTTTGCATACAGTATGTTTGGTTGGAAAATTAAGTAGTGTTAACATTAATTTTAAAGGTGTTTATTCTTAATGATAGCCCACTTGAGAACTGTTTTAATTTTTAAGCTATGTCTTTTAGAAATTGTAACTAGCATTTGTTGTTTATGAAAACTTGCAGGCTTTTCATCTTTGAATGTTTATCACATGGAATCTATCAGTGGTGGTATCCTACTAGGCATTGTCTCACACCCTACTTACACCCTTGGGTGTAAGTAGACTTGGTTATTTTTGTTGTCATAGGTTGGGTACATTTGTTTTCTGCCAGTGGTTCGGGTTTCTAGCAGGTCCTTGGTGGTGAAGTCTTATGGAGATGGCTTGAGGGTGGTGCCCCTTTCCATAAGGGTTATTGGGATGTTTCATTTTAAATTTGTACCTTTTTTATAGTCTTGGTGAGTTTCTTTAAACTATGTAATTGAGTTCTGAATGTTTGTAAAATATTGTTTGGTTTGAAAAATCCAGATTTGTTTTATTGGATTCATTTGTTGTTTTAAGTTTATAAACTCAGATAAATCATTCACAACTCTCATTTTATGATACTGGGGCACTTGTGTTAGCCTATGGGGATCAAGAACTCCCATCAGGCCTTGTCATAGGCCAATTTTGGTGCCGATTTCAGTGGCGACCAGATGCGGTTCGTGACAAAATGGTATCAAATGAGGTTCAGGTTAACTCTTTGGGTCATGTTATTTTGGGAAGAGTCGAGATATTCTGGAACTAGGATTTTCCAGACTTGGTATTCGAGTTATGGGTAGTGTTCCTCATCACCATACCTCATGATGGGATTCAAGTTTCTAGGAGAAGTCAGGATTTATCTAAGACCTTTGGTTTTCTTGGTTTGATGATGATTAGGGGAAATGAAAAGAGAGTTGGATTAATGGTCTCAGTGAGCTCTCAGGGCCTAACAAGCCATATCGAGATATTCCCTAGAACACTCTCTATGATGGTGAAGTGATTGGAATATGGATTCCAACCATATTTCAAAGTCACCCACTAAAACTAGTTTCCTCGTGCATTGTTTTGTGATTTAGTTTTGAAATCATGGCACTTTGGTTTTAAAGTGACTTGGTTTTAAGAAGCGTAAAGTTTTTGTGAAATTTTTTTCAAGTAAAGAGGGAGTGGTTTGGTTTATGAAATGGTGGAACTTAATTTTCAGAATTTTTTTTAAATGTAAAATGGTGTGCTTACACCTCTTTTGAAAGCAGGAACTATATTGAAGTTGGTTTTCAAAAGTGTTTCCAATTGAGTTTTCTAAACAATAAAAGGGTGTTTTAATGGGATGAGATGTTTTGAAATTTATGTGAATATATTTAATGTGAGTTATTTTCTAAATTTTTGTGGCTTTATGAAAAGTTTTAAAAGATTTGAGTTGGGATTTTGATCTTGTGTATAGTGGTTTTGAGAAAAAGGATGTGTTGGTTGACCGTTTTAGTTTTGAAAAGTAGAAATAATTTTTGTTTTAACCATTGGTATTTTTTTAATGAACCACATGCATGGGGTTATATGGGATTATTGATGGTTTATGGCATGACTGGATGAGTGTTGGGATGGATATGACGAGGGTGCCTGGTGTGGCATAGAAACATGCTTGTGTAAGGCCCATGGGGTACCATTGGTGGATGCTCTAACCGCTGAACCATTTGTTTTCAAAGAAATGTTTTTATATAAAAACATGATGTCTTGATAAATTGTTTAAGATGATTTATATTATGTGTTTTTGAAAAATTTTGATGTTGTGGGATGTTTTGAGTCCAAGAACCCCTCCTGTTTGAACTGTGTTTTGGGTTTGTGTTTGGTCGGTAAGCTGGGTAGAAGGACCAGGTAGTAGTCTCCTCTAACATATGTTTCTAGAAACCATTATAGTGGTTCCCTTCATGTTTTTGGATCTGGTTTGTGCCACTTTTTGACCAATGTACCAGCTTGGTTGGTTCCTTGGGTTATCTCGTTGGATAAGGTACGCCCCCATTAAGGGTTAATGCATAACTGAAGTGCAACCCGGATTGTTTCTCCATTGGAAAATCCTCGAGTTGATCAATATAAGGAATTTTTTTTTCAAGATCTGTAGATTGAGTCTAAATCCATTCCTTTCTTTGTTTTTTTATCCTCTTGTAGTGGGAGAGTGCTCATGGAAGGATGAAAGACACCTTAGTTTCTTAAGTTTCCTGATTCGTCAAAGGTGGAAGTGGTCTAGGGTTGTTAGTGTGGATGAGTGTCTTGATGGTGTTGAAGAGGGACTCTGGGTTCTTCATAGTTTGTTTGAAGCATGAGTTCGTGTTAAACCACCAGTGTGGGAAATATAGTCACGATAGGATATTATGGCCACTTTCTATAATTTTGTGTTGTTTGGGGATTTTGAATAAGGTCCCTCTCCATGCATTGTTTATATCAGTCGTAGTGGTCATGTACGGTTACGCCTTATGGTTTCATGTGCTCAATGGACCGTAAAGGTGAAAGTTATGAAATCGTCTGAGCATCTATATTATGTTGGTACAATGTCTCCTTTGGATAAACATAAAAAAAATATTCCATTTTAGAGGAAGGTGAGTATAGGTGTTCTTTACATATATTGTTTCTCACCCGAAAAAACAAGGTTTGTTGTGTGTGTTTCTTCTAAGCCCTTGTTTCAGTGAAATATAGGGTTAGGGTAAAGTGAGTTTGGAATGTGTTATGTCTTGGAAAACTTATTGGGTATTGAGGTGTATTTTTTGGTTTCACCAAAAGAAGAATTCTCGTTTAGGGGGTTTCCAAAGCCTAACGGTGAGGCTGAAGATGCTTCAATCATTTGAGCTCTAGCCATAGGTCGCGAAGAGAAGCCGACTCATAGTTAGGGGAAATTTCAGGGTTTTTTAAACCCTTGTACAAATTCCTATCCTCAGTAATAAAGATAGGAATATTTTAAACCTATGGCGTCATCATCCTTTTTTTGTTGTTCCCGTTCAGTGGAAATAGGTGGAGCGACTTGCACCCTTGTCATTGCCCAATGTTATTCCATCCCCCTTTGGTTTCCATTGAGTCTTTGGAGAAAGGTTTGATGTTTTGATAAATAGGTTGAGCACACGGTATGTGATTGGTTAGTAGTGACCTTGCCCCAGAAAACCATGTGGATAGAAGGATCCCCACTGTTAGCGCAAGGTTTCCCAAACCGTGCGGACTAACCATGTTGAAGTCACAACTCATTAAATTTTGGGGTCTTTCTATGTCAGCCTGTGATGGTCGGTAAATATGGTTGGTTCTTATGGTGGGGAGACCCACTATGAGTCTTATATAAGTTCTTTTGTAAAGTTCCGATGGAAGTATACCCTTTGTACTGGGGAGTCCGTTCAGGCCTCCCCCTGTTACAGTCTCGATTCTTTCTTGGGAAAATTATATGTTGTCTCTTATAGTGGAGAGCCTATTTTTGTTCCCCCATACCAGTAACTCAGATTTATCCATGCACTTGGATTGGAAGTAGGTAGTCTCTTTCAAAGCTATCAAGCTACCTACATCTTCCGTGGGTAAACGTTGAGATTGGAGAGTGCCCAATGGTTTAGTTATAGAAAGGTAAGTGTAACCTTGTTCGATGTTGTTCTTTGTTTGGGTAAATTTCTTGAGTCTTGTTCAGATTTTGTTTGAGTATTTTTTCCTTTTGGGATATTCCTTTTTTAATTGACCATTGGAGGTGTTTTGGCCTTTGGAGGTGAAACCTGGAAAGGGAGTACTTCTGGGTTTCTTAGTTGTGTTTGGTTGTTGTTTTGGCCTTGTTGTGGATTTCCTGGGAGTAAAGTTCTCATGGTGGGGAGAATTGGAACATAAATAAATTAATTTAAAGGTATTTTTAATTTAATTTCCATTATTTCTTTGTTTTGGGGGTTTCCTATGCATTGTTTTGAGAAATGGGTGAGTTTTCATGATTTGGGCCAAACCGTGAGCCCAATTCTAGATTTAAAAATAAATTTTGATTCCGTTATAACTCCTTAATTTTTTACATTTTTCATCCATTACAATACATGCATGAAATCCACTAACCCATGAACACCACCAAATTAATTTGGACCATTTAGAAATCTATAATCATGGTGAAGTTGAGTTTTTATTTAAGAGATTGGGCCTTCCCGAAACCTCATTTCCTGCATTAAAAATATTTTGTAATTCTTTAATAACTCATTCAATTTTTTAGTTTTTTCGATGCTTCGAACTCTCACCTGAGACCACTTACATAAGGCACGCCTACATTCTCTCTTATCGCAATTTTGAGCTCAATAGAATCATGAAAGTGGGAGAAAATTCTTTGGATTTCACAAATCACCTAGATTTGAAGTGGTAAATTGATCCTTTCATAAATCCTTATATTTTTACTCTTTTCCCCCCATTATAGTTCCTAAATTATCTCCTAATCCTTATTCGAACCTCCCTTAAATTTTAGATATTTTAAAATTAAGATACTAGTGGATGTTGGGTCGTTTTCTTCAAGACTGTTTTGGGTAAGTGTTTCTCTCTTCAATTCCTTCCTTCTCCTTAGGGTTTCCTCCCTCTTTAATAAATTTATAGAGTGTCCAGACGATATGGTTTATACCTAGGGTATGATTTGGAGTATTTTTGGTGAAATATTATGGTTTATGGTTCGTTTTCACTTTATTTTGGTGTGGTGGAGGTGCGGTTGAGTTTTCGCACCAAGATTCAAGGGTTTTGACTCAAAAGGTAGGTGATTCCATGTATAACAATTTTATGATGAGTTATCTTGCTTGGTTTATTAATTTATTATGTTTAAAATCTGTTTTGTGTGGTGAGAAAAATATTTTTGATGGATTTGGTTACGTGTTTAATTTTGTAGTTTCATTTTTGCTTGGAATTGGATGTTTTCCATGCGCGGCTCTTGGGGAAATGGTTGGGTGTATTTTATAACATATTAAAGTTATATATTAGTGTTGAAAAAGGCTGAAAATTATGGTTTGTTAATGCCTAAATGTCATGTGGGCCTTGTAATGGGGGTTTTTGAATGGTTTTAATGTGTGAAACCATGTTGTACTTCTTGAACATGATTTGTGAAAACATGTGTTTTTCATGTGTACCTTTTGTGGTATTGCTTGAGGTGTTTGTATAAAACTTGGGGGTGGTTTAATAAATGTTTTTAGGGCATACAATTCTGTCTTGGATTGTTATTGGTATGGTTTTGGTCTTTAATGAGGGTTTGAAATGGGTTTTTTATGCAAACCATGGTTGTACCTCTTGAGTTGGTTTTATGAAAATTGTAAATGATTTAATGAGTAACACAAAATGTGAAATTGTTTCTTATGGACTATTTTGGTGATAGTATGTTCCTAAAATGATTTTTTTGAAACATAAAGTGGTTATTTATGTTGTAAAACATTTTGGTAATTTTTTGTAATTTGTTGAGGTGATTTATGAAATTGTGATGTGGGTGTGAAACATGTTTTCAGGCTATTTTGCGTGAGTGTGATGTGAAAAATGGAATTTGTTTATGAAAATGGTATTATGTAACATGTGAGTGGGATGTTATGTGATGTTTAGCATCTTGGGAAATATTTTATAAAATTTTTAACAAATTTGTTGAATTTTGAAAGATGTGAAAAATGTGTTATGGGCTATTTTTCGTGTGAGTATGATTTCAAAATTCATTTGAATGAAAAAGTGTATTTTTAGACTTGTGTGGTATACATGTGGGATGTTTGGGGAATTTTTGATGTGAAAATTATATTTTCATGTGAAAATTATATTTATTGACTTTTTGAACTTGTCTGATCACAAGGGGAAAACTCAGGTATCTCAGTGGGTGGACGTGTACTAGTATGCTAGTGAATCAGTGGGGTTTGGACTCAGTTTCACTTAGCAAGATTGACGCTTAAAAATCTAACTAAACTATGATTATGATGATTAGAGACCACTAGGTTATGGTTATGTTCCCTACTAGTGGCTCGTGCATGAGAACATATATTGTGATGGCTACTATCACAGAGATACGAGGTACCTGGGACCCACAGCGAGCTAGTGCCTAGAGGTTATTTCTTATTACTTGTGTTCATTATTTACTTTGTGCTTAACATTGGCATATGGTATGGTTGTCTGGAAAATTAAGTAGTGTTGAAATTATTTTTAAAGGTGTTTATTCTTAATGATAGCCCACTTGAAAACTGTTTTAATTTTTAAGTTGCATCTTTCAGAAATTTTAACTAGCATTTCCTGTTTATGAAAACTTGCAAGCTTTTCGTCTTTTAATTTCTATCACAAGGAATCTCTTAGTGGTTGTATCCTACTGGGAATTGTCTCACACCCTACTAACACCCTTGGGTGTAAGTAGACTTGGTTATTTTTGTTTTCACAGGTTGGGTACATTTTTTTGTGCCAGTGGTTCGAGTTTCTAGAAGGTCCTTGGTGGTGAAGTCTTGTTGAGATGGCTTAAGGGTGGTGCCCATTTCCATGAGGGTTATTGTGATTTTTCCTTTTCTTTTTGTACCTTTGTTATAGACTTGGTGAGTTTCTTTAAACTATGTGTTTGAGTACTAAATTTTTGTAAAAGATTGTTTGGCTTGAAAAATCTAGATTTGTTTTATTGGATTCATTTGTTGTTTTAAGTTTATAAACTTGGGTAAATCATTCCCAATTCTCATTTTATGATACTCGGGCACTTTTTCCAACCAGTGGGGATCGAGAACGCCCTTTGGGTCTTGTCACAGGCCAATTTTGGTGCCAATTTTAGTGGTGACTAGAATCGATTTGTGACAAAATGGTATCAGAGGAGGTTCAGGTTAACTCTTTGGGTCATGTTATTTGGGGAAGAGTCGGGATATTCTGGATTTAGGATTTTCAGGACTTGGTATTAGAGTTATGGGTAGTGTTCCTTATAACCACACCTCATGATGGGATTCAAGTTTCTAGGAGAAGTTAGGATTTATCTAAGACCTTTGGTTTTCTTAGTTTGATGATGATTAGGGGAAATGAAAAGAGAGTTAGGTTAATGGTCTCAGTGAGCTCGCAGGGCCTGGAAAGCCATGTGGAGCTGGGGATATTCCCTAGAACACTCTCTATGACAGTGAAGTGATTGAAATATTGCTTCCGACCATATTTCCAATTCACCCACTGAAACTTGTTTCCTCTAACATTGTTTTTTGCTTTAGTTTTGAAATCTTGGCATTTTGGTTTTAAAGTGACTTGGTTTTAAGAAGCGTAAAGTTTTTGTGAAAATTTTTTCAAGTAAAGAGGGAATGTTTTGGTTTATGAAATGGTGGAACTGAATTTTCAGAATTTTTTTGAAATAGAAAATGGGGTTCTTACACCTCTTTTGAAATTAGGAACTATATTGAATTTGCTTTTGAAAATTGTTTCCAATTGAGTTTTATAAACAATCAAAGGGTGTTTTAATGGGATGAGATATTTTGAAATTAATGTGAATATCTTTAATGTAAGTTATTTTATAAATGGTTGTGTCTTTCTGAAATGTTTTTTAAGATGTGAATTGGGATTTTGATCTCGTGGATAGCGTTTTTGAGAGAAAGGATGTGTTGGTTGACCGTTTTCGTTTTGAAAAGTAGAAATAATTTTTGTTTTAACCATTGGTATTTTTGTGATGAACCACATGCATGGGGTTATATGGGATGATGGATGGTTGATGGAATGATTTGATGAGTTTTGGGGTGGATATGAGGAGGTTTCCGGGTGTGGCATAGAAACATGCATGTGTAAGGCCCAAGGGGTACCATTGGTGGATGCGCTAACCGATGAACTATTTGTTTTCAAAGAAATGTTTTTAAAGTAAAACATGATGACTTGATGAATTGTTTAGGATGGTTTATATTTTGTTTTTTTGGAAAATTTTGATGTTGTGGGTTGTTTTGAGTCTAAGAACACCTCCTGTTTGAACTGTGTTTTGGGTTTGTGTTTAGTCGGTAAGCTGGGTAGAAGGACCAGGTAGTAGTCTCCTCTAAGATATGTTTCTAGACACCTTTATGGTGGTTCCATTCATGTGTTTGGATCTGTTTTTTGGCACTTTTTGAACATTGGACCATCTTGGTTGGGTCCTTGGGTTCTCTCGTTGGATAAGGTACGCCCCCATTAAGGGTTAATGCATAACTAAAGTGCAACCCGGATTGTTTCTCCATTGGAAAATCCTCCAGTTGATCAGTATAAGAATTTTTTTTCAAGATCTATATATTGAGTCTATACCCATTACTTTCTTTGTTTTTTTGATCCTCTTGTAGCGGGATAGTTCTTGTGGAAGGATGAAAGAGACCTTAGTTTCTTAAGTTTCCAGATTCTTCAAAGCTGGAAGTGGTCTAGAGTTGTTAGTGTGGATGAGTGTCTCGATGATGTCTAAGAGTACCTCTAGGTACTTCACATTTTCTTTGAAGCATGAGTTCATGTTAAACCACCAGTGTGGGAAATATGGTCACGATAGGATATTGTGGCCACTTAATATAATTTTGTGTTGTATGGGATGTTGTATAAGGTCCCTCTCCATGGATTGTTTATATCAGTCACAGTGGCCATGTATGGTGATGCCTTATGATGTCATCTACTCAATTGACTATAAAGGTGAAAGTTTTGAAATCATATGAGAATCTCTGTTATGTTGGTAGAATTTCTCCCTTGGATAAACATAAAAAAAATCCATTTTAGAGGAAGGTGAGTATAGGTGTTCTTTACTTATATTGTTTCTCACCCGAACAAACAAGGTTTGTTGTGTGTGCATATTCTAATCCCTTGTTTCTGTGAAATATTGGGTTAGGGTAAAGTGAGTTTGGAATTTATTATGTCTTGTAAAATTTATCGGGTATTGTGGTGTAGTTGTTGGTTGCACCGAAAGAATAATTCTTGTTCAGGGGGTTTTCAAAACCTAACTACGAGGCCGAATATGCTTCAATCATTTGAGCTCCAACCATAGTTCTCAAAGAGAAGCTAGCTCATAGTCAGGGGAAATATCAGGGTTTTTTAAACCCTTGTACAAAGTCATATCCTTAGTATGAAAGATAGGATAATTTTAAACCTATGGCATCATCATCCTTCTTCTATTGTTCTGGTTCGATGGAAATAGGTAGAGCGACTTGCACCCTTGTCATCGCCCAATGTTATTCCCTCCCCCTTTGGATTCCATTGAGTCTTTGGATAAAGGTTTCTAGATTGGATAGACATGTTGAGCACATGGTTTGTGCTTGGTTAGTAGTGACCATGCCCCAGAAAACCATGTTGATAGAAGGATCCCCACTGTTAGCGCAAGGTTTCCCAAACCTTGTGGACTAACCATGTGGCCATCACAACTCTTCAAATTTTGGGGTCTTTATGTACCATCCCATACTGGTCAGTAAATATGGTTAGTTATTATGGTGGGGAGACCCACTATGAGTCTTATATAAGTTCTTTTGTAAAGGTCCAATGGAAGTATACCCTTTGTACAGGGGAGTCCGTTCAGGCCTCCCCCTTTTAGTGTCCTGATTCTGTCTCAGGAAAAATATAGGATGTCTCTTATAATGGGGAGACTATTTTTGTTCCCCCATACCATTAACTCATATTTATCCATGGTCTTGGATTGGTAGTAGTTAGTCTCTTTCGGAGCTATCAAGTTACCTACATCTTCCTTGGGTAAACGTTGAGATTGGAGAGTGCCCAATGGTTTAGTTATAGCAAGGTAAGTGTAACCTTGTTCAATGTTGTTTTTTTTGAGTAAATTGCTTCAGTCTTGTTCAGATTGTGTTTGATGATTTTTACTTTTGGGATATTCCTTCATTAATTGATCACTAGAGGTGTTTTGGCCTTTGGAGGTGATACCTGGATAGGGAGTACTTCTGGGTTTCTCAGTTGGGTTTGGTTGTTGTTTTGGCCTTGTTGTGACTTTCCGGGGTGGAAAGTTTTAATGGTGGGGAGTATTGTCAAATACATAAATTACTTTAAAGGAATTTTTAATTTAATTTCCATTATTTCTTTGTTCTGGGGGTTTCCTATGCATTTTTATGAGAAATGGGTGAGTTTTCGTGATTTGGGCCAAACCGTAAGCCCAATTCCAGATTTAAAAATAAATTTTGATTCCTTTATAACTCCTTAATTTTTCAACATTTTTCATCCATTACAATACATACTTGGCATCCCCTGACCTATGAACACCATCAAATTAATTTGGATCATTTAGAAATCTATAATCATGGTGTATTTGAGTTTTTATTTAAGGGATTGGGCATGCCCGAAATACCATTTCCTGCATTAAAAATATTTTTGAAATTCTTTAATAACTCATTCAAGTTTTTATTTTTTGGTGATTCGAAATCTCACCTGATACTACTTACCTAAGACGCATCCCCATTCTCTCCTCCCTCAATTTGGAGCTCAATAGAGTCGCGAAATTGGGAGAAACTTCTATGGATTTCACAAATCGCCCGGATTTGAAGAGGTAAATTGATCCTTTCATAAATCCTTCTATTTTCTCTTTTCCCCCCATTCCAGTTCCTAAATGATCTCCTAATCCTTATTAGAACCTCCCTTAAAATTTAGATATTTTCAAATTCAGATACCAATGGATGTTGTGTCATTTTCTTCAAGATTGTTTTGGGTAAGTGTTTCTCTCTTCAATTCCTTCCTTCTCCTTAGGGTTTCCTAACTCTTTAATAAATTTATAGAGTGTCCAGAAGATATGGTTTATACATAGGTTTTGATTTGGGGTATTTTTGGTGAAATATTATGGTTTAGGGTTTGTTTTCACTTCCTTTTGATGCGGAGGAGGTGCAGTTGAGGTTTCGCACCAAGATTCAAGGGTTTTGACTCAAAAGGTAGGTGATTCCATGTATAACCATTTTATGATGAGTTAGCTTGCTTGATTTATTAATTTAGTATGTTTCAAATCTGTTGTGTGTGGTGAGAAAAATATTTTTTAAGGATTTAGTATGTATTTGAGTTCTGAATTTTTTTAAAATATTGTTTGGTTTGAAAAATCCAGATTTGTTTTATTGGATTCATTTGTTGTTTTATGTTTATAAACTCAGGTAAATCGTTCCCAATTCTCATTTTATGATAACGGGGAAATTATGCCAGCCTGTGGGGATTGGGAATGTGCTTAGGGCCTTGTCGTAGACTGATTTTGGCACCGATTTCAGTGGCGACCAGATTCAGTTCGTGACACATACTAATAAAAATTAATAAAATAAAATAAAATAAAATTATAAAAACTAATAATAATAATATAGTGTTAAATATAATTTATGAAATTAATATAACTAATAAAAATACTAAATCACTAATATAAGTATATAAATTAACTAAAAATTATTAAAATATCTAAACTACTACAAAACTATAAAAATAAAATAAAAATATTAAAAATGGTTAAACTAATTAATTAAAATTAAGTTAGAAATTTATAAAAATACATGATAAATACATGTAAATAAAATCCCCCACACTTAATATTTTTCACTATTGGGAAAAATAATCAGAAAGAAAACACAAGCGGACCCGTAGACAAATCAAAACATCAAAATTACAAGTTCTAAAATTTTCAATCTCTTTTACCAATAAAATTTCATGCTTCATTTAAAACTCCAATTTTAGAAAACCATTTTTCTTCCACTCATATTCTTTCCAAAACAAGTATGTGCACTCATGTATCATGTGACCTACCTCTCCATCACTCTCATCTCTCAAAATATCTAATCAAAGTTTTACTCAATTCTCATATGCATGCATGCTTACCATAGGCTTTACATGAATTTCACATCTCCACTAGTGGAAATCAAAAAGAATGCACAAATATCAAGGAATTTACATGAGGTTCAAATGTCTCTGAGGCTGTAGGATAGTGGGTAAAAAAAATTGACAGTTTTTTTTGGAAAAAAAAAGAGGGTTGAATCTTGAAATAAATGAATTATAAATGTCAATCCAAATGTCTCCCTCAAACACTCGCTCCCTCACACTTAAAACATTTTTTTACCTAATCATATTATAATCCAATATTTCACCTTTTTTTAAGGGACATATCTCACTCAAATTGGATGGGTAGAAAAAACTGATGAGCATCAACCCCAAAATCCCATGAAAAAGATGTAAGACAATACCCCAAGAAAGATACACAAGTAGCGTGTACGCTGTAACATCTCAGTAAAAGTAGGTCATATAGAAAACTTTCTAACTCCTAGAGTAATGGATCATCACATTTATAGTTATACCTAAAAGCGAGGGTTACTGCGTAATGACCACCAATGTACTAATTTTTGGAACCAAAAAAATATATATGTCCATATCAAAATACAATTAATGAATGTGGATACTATGAAATATAACACATATGATGAGGAGCATATAATTTCAATCCATGTGCATAAAATGACTCACTTCCCATCAACCAACCCTCTCCATGATTAAATCTCTCCCCCACACTTAGATTGAAAATTATCATGAAGATATTCAAGAAATGGGTAGGTAAGGGTATCGGATATGGGCTCATCCTAATAGGATTATTCATGGATTATAAGGGATATACGATGGAGAAAATGTATGGGTGGCTTAGTGGGTCAAAGGGGATAAAGAATCAAACATATGCCTTGTTCATTTCTATGAAACTTTCAAAATTCATATCACTTTGATGTAAAAACATGGAAAGTTCGAGAAGAAAAAACATGGTCAAGATTCTCTTAAGAAAAAGATAAACAAAAGATGATGTAAAATGGGTCAGAGTACTCATGGGTATGGAAATATAATGTTGGACAGCACATATGAGCATGAGTGAAAATATGTGTCTCAAAAATATACATGTTTTTAAAAACCATTTTTGAAGCATGAAATAATATCAGCAATCATCTAAGTCATGAGATCAAGGATCCAAGCATTCCAAACAAGAATCAGGTGCTCAAACAGCCTAGTGACACAAGTGGTATGCCCCCGACTATGTTACACCAAAAATTCAGTGGCTTTCAAGTGGGTTCATCAATGACAAGAATTTTAGTTTTTTTTGTTAGTTGTTTTAGATGGTGTGTTTTTGGAAGCATAAAATATGACAAAAATAAAACATTTCCCTATGTAAATGTAGATAGACACAGAAAGGTTGTCTGTATCTGATGAAGCTCCATAAATGGTATACCTATAAAACCAACACATTGACAACACATACTCGCATCATATCAAATAAGTCACACTATAATCCACAGTATGTGGATGATAAAAATAAGTATGATGAATTCAAATCCACTGGAGTTCCAAGAAAAAAAAGATTGCGGTAAATGAATGCCTTTTTATTTTATTTAATTTTTAAAGAAAACTAAATGAAATTAAATTAAATGTAGTGAAAAGAAAAGAAACAAATGATGGGTTGCCTACCATTTAGTGATAATTTTACTTCTTATTCAGCCAAACGTTGTTGAAACTCTTCCAGGATCGAACAGAAATGTAAACAAAGCATCTACTTATTTTTCAGTATAAGTGTGGAATCCATTCGTTGAAGATGGATTTATCCTGCAAGATGCACAAAATCTCAATGGAATATTGTTAGAAAAATGGATGTGTGTAATGAAATGAAAATATTCCAACTCAAAAGGAAATGAATATACCTCACCTGAAGATAAACTCATCAAATAATTGAATTTTTGGAAAAGTTCGTTAGCAGAAAGATCATGAAGATTACCTCCTTGAATATACACAAGTGAAAAAGTTACTTTACCATACTCCTTCAGTGTTCATCTTATATCCATCACATCCTTGAATGCAGTATTTAGGTTGATGAAGTATCCCAATTCATTTTCACACAAAACCACTAGCACAGGGAAATCTACTAGTTTCCAACTCAAATAATTCTTGATGTTTTCATTGACTTTGATAAGGTAAACAATATTGTTAGAATATATGGGTATTTCAAGTGAAGTGTTTTTAACCTCAATGCATGGAGAAAGTGGCGTAGGATCAATTGGAGTATATGACTCCATTTTGTCAAGAATGATATATTTTTTGAAATTTTTATCTATACCTCCCTCATCATATTTCACTATTGGGACATATTTCACCACAAACTCAGGATCCTCCAGGAAATCTCATTCTTTCATTGTTTCTAAAAAATTATGAGTCTTCTCTACCACCAATTATGACTGATTCTCTAACTGCCAAAATTTTTTGGATGTCTCTATTTTATAAAAAGTTACGGACTCACAAATATTTTCATAAAGATTAAATCCAATGTCATTTGAAGTGATTTACTCTTGCGTGTTGCAATTAATGGTGTTTGGGATGAATTTTGTTTGTATCATGCAAAAGAAGGGACCCAGTTCAATGTCGTCTTCATCATCAAAAGGTGCAATTTGATAGACATTTAATGTGTCTTTTTTCACTTTGGGATGTACAGGTTGTGAAATCACAAAAGGACATGAAATCACATTTTACAAGGGACCATTTTGTTCAACATGGTGGAAGAATAATCTATCATATTCTTGAAATGTGATTAGATTGGAAGAATTAAATTATGATGGATAGGATTCATCAATGGTATGAAAAAAAGAAGTAATGGTCTCATTATCTGACTCAGGAAATGGATGTTGTTAAAATGGAACCTCTACCGCACTCCCCTCAAAATAATTATTTTGAATTATATCATCAAGTGGTATTGAGGTGACTAGTTGGACATTATGAGTTATTTGATTTTATAGATCTTTAATTTTATTTTATAGACCTTTCATTTGATATTCTAAATGTTTCATTGAAGAAATAAATTTTTCATTACATTTATCTTAAAGTTCAATCATATTATTTGTCTCAGTGATAGAAGAAACCAACATGCGCCCAATTATTGAATCATTGGTTTCACATTAATTATCGAGTTCTAAATTTTCAGGAATGCATTGACTTTGAAAATGATCAAATGGTGGGTAGGAATTAGAAGTAGAATATGGTGAAGCATTCTTGCATGGATCATGATATGGACTTGAATAAAAATCATTACAATAATAAGGATTACCTGGAGATCTTGTGTGAGGTGAATCATTATATATCATACCTTGAGTTGTGTCTGTGTAGGGTGGGTATTGATTGTAGTTGTATGTTGCTGACCACGTAATTCTGAACTTCTGGGTGTCTTGAAAATTCCTACAATGAAAAATTCCAAAAGTAGTAAACTATTTATTTATTTTTTTGACCTAAATCACTCTTTTAAAGTAACTCTTAATTCTACTATTCTCCCCAGAAATAGCGCCAGAAATTGGCATGCACATCACAACATGTGAAAATTTTCAATATTTATTAACCTACCAACTACTATAGAAGTGGCGAGTAGGGTCGAACCACAGAGAGAATGTGAGTAGACACTATAAATATACTCTTAGAGGAATGTTCAGGTAGATGGGTTTTAATTGTGATTACCAAATAAAAATTCTAAAAACTAGAAAACTATTTAAAAACAACTATTTAAATTAACTAAAAATCTCTAGGTGAACTAAATTATGAATGAAACTAACATATATGGAAGTGTCAGAGTCATGACGTCTATTCAATTGCATACAATGTCAATTATTTAATTTGCACATGTGAATATTTATTTATTCAATTATCACTGATTCCAAATTTAATCAAAATACTATCTAGTCTTTTTCTCTGGTGTTAGACAAAATTCTAATTTTTACACAAATTATCCATTATTTTTTTCTCTGTCCTGATGAATAATTTGTGCGTCATTATAGTACCGAATCACTTGGTGAAATATGACGACCCATTTCTCGCAAAGTCAAAGTATTTACCTACGTTGGGTTTGCTCACATGAGATTGATGATTAAGTATCACTCATGAAAGTTTGAAGGAGAACACACACAAAATATTAATTTTTCAATTAATATATTTATTTATTCAAAATTTTCTCGCACGCTTGATCGAATTCTGGAAAAATAAATTCTTAGATGAACTGCCACCCGTTATTACTAATTAGGTATCACATGAATGGTCACCAAAGCATGTGTGAAGAGCCCAAATGAAAATTAATTTAAATGAAGATATAATTAATTAACTAAACATCCAATTAAAATTAATTCAAAAGACAATAAAACATGGGAATAAATTAAAGACATGCATTCATCGTTACATTTATCATAACTCTGACACCAATTAAATTATCCAACCACCATGAAAACAAAACAAGAAAAATAAATAAATGAAGTCACCATGTTCGTGTCGATGTAAGGAATACTGCAACCCATTGTTGATGGTCGCAAAATAATAATCTTCAATCCTCTGATCGCCGCAATGTTGAACCACACCATCACGCAGCTACAAAAATGATTGGATTTGTATTCGCTCTTGGCACGCACCTACGATCTTTAGAAGTTAATCGAGCATTGATGACGCGCTTGAACCACCGCTGCACACACGGAATGAAGGAGTCTGGCCGCTGGATGTTGTTCTGGTCAGCGGAGGGGAGACCAGCTGTCGTGGTGCGCCTTGGGGTTTGCTGGTGAGAACCTAAGAAGAATGGGATGGGGGTGAAAAGAAGGTACAAGGGGTATGGGGGCATGGGGTGATGGGAAGGGGTTTGTTGGGGCATTGTGGAAGGAGGGGTGAGGTGGTTCAAGGGGGAGGGAGGGGTGAGGGGTGGCGGGTCTAGGGGTGAGGGAGACAGTGGCTAAGAGGGGCGAGGGGGTAGGGGCGTGGGATAGTGGATGAGAGTGTAGAGTGATTGGAGAGAGGGAGGGGGATGGGGCATGGGATGAGGGGGGAGTGGGATAGTGGGATAGTGGGTGATTGGAGAGAGGGAGGGAGGGGGTGGGGAGGGTGGTGTGGGAGAGGGGAGTGGTCGAAGAGGATAGGGGAGGTTAAGGGGAAAGTAGAGAAAAAATCAAAACAAAAAAAGAATTCAAAATCAAAAATTAAAAGTAATTTTAAATTAAAAAAAACAATTATCTAGATATTAAATGTTAGATAATAAAAATAATAATAATAATAACAAAATTAGAAATAAAAATCAATGCACGTGTAATTAGAATTAAAATACATATGCATATATATATATTTATATTTATATTTATACACATTTAATTAAATGTTATACTATTAAATATAAAAATAATAAACTAATAAAAATATACTATGTTATTAATACTATAAAAATATTGAAATAAAATAAAATACGAATAGAGAATTAAAATATATACATACTAATAAAAATTAATAAAATAAAATAAACTAAAATTAGTGAAACTAGTAATAATAATATAGTGTTGAATATAATATATAAAATTAATATAACTAATAAAAATACTAAATCACTAATATAAGTATATAAATTAACTAAAAATTATCAAAATATCTAAACTACTACAAAACTACAAAAATAAAATAAAAATATAAAAATGGTTAAGCTAATTAATTAAAACTAAGTTAAAAATTTATAAAAATATATGAGAAATCCATGTACATCATTTCTTCATCTAAAAAAATTGAATTCAAGCATGGTTAGACACAATATATTTTACTTTAGTAGTGTTCAAAAAAATGATATCTTGTTTCTTTCTCAGTGAAGAAATACATAATCCTCTAAGATAGAATGCATGACCTGCTATTTATTTTTTATTATCTTCTAAACCAGCCCAGTCAGCATCTATATAACCCAATAAATCTTGTTTAGATTTATCATTGTGAATCAAATCAAAATCCATTATGCCCTTGATAAACTGAAGTATTCATTTACCTATAAGTAAGTGGGTTTATTCTGTATTACATTGATTTCGTGCTTTTTATAATGTGAAAAAAAATATCAAGTCATGTCATTGTTAAGTATAATAGACTTCCAATGATTTTTCGGTATTATATGATGTTAACTGCTTTGACTTCATCATCTCATGACAGTTTCATCCGAGTAGGCACCAGAGTTTTTATTTACCTGGAATCATCCATTCCAAATATTATTAGAAACTCCTTGGCATATTTGTACTGATAAATGAATGTTCCATTTATTACTTTAATTACCTATAAACCAAGTAAAAACATTACACTACTAGAATTATTGGTGATTGCAATGGCTTATTTGTGACGGGATCCCATCGCAAATAGGCTTTAGCAACGGGGCCCCGTCGCAAATAGCCCGTTGCATAAAACGCTATCGCAAATACCATTATTTGTGACGGGCCCATTGCAAATAATCCTCCGATTATATGTATTATTTATACATAAACATTTTTGTGATGGGCCCATTGCAAATAGTTTTTGCGACGGGTCTGTCGTCCCATCGCAAATATATATATATAACATTCTAGGATGGGCCCGTCGCAACAAAGTATTTACGATGGGTAAGTAGTCCCGTCGCAAATATGTTTTTTAAAAATATTTAGTTAGGCTATTTGTGACGGGGTCCCATCGCAAAAGGTCCTGACACAAATACTAAATTAATATAAAAAAATAAATTTAATATAATTATGATTATTGAAAAAATAATATTACTATTATTAAAAAAAATATTAAAATTCTCAATATTCACAAAAAAATATAAAAAAAAATATAAAATATTATTATTATTATTATTATAAGTAAATAAACAAACATTAAAAAATATAATACTAAAAAATATATTTAATAAAATATTATTATTATTATTAAAATAAACAAAATTAAAAAAAATTAAAATTCTCAATATTCACAAAAAAAATATAAAAAAATAGTAAAATATTAAAAATTAAATTATGTAATATTTTCACCGATATAAAAGACATAAAATGTAAATAATTCATATTACAATGTTAAATTAAAATGTTTTTAACATAAAAATATCACTGGGGGGGTCGTCTTCTGGAGGAGGTGGAGGAGCTGAAGGAGTTGGTGGAGGAAACTTCATCCCTAAACTACGAGTCAGACGGTGCATGTACTTCATCTGATCGTGATGTTGTTGCTTCCATAGATGCATATCCTCCTCATACTGCTACTACTGCTACTACTACCATCGACGCATCTTCTCCTCGTGATGCTGATCCTACTACTGCTGTCGCCGACTCATCTCTTCTTGCTGCTTCTGCAAAGTCTTTGTAAGCTCAGCCTGAGCTCGCAACTGCTCCTGATACTGTGAGCCAAAAGATGATGCCTCTCTACGAGCTCCTCTAGAGATGGACTCCGACATTGCAGCAGTACCATAATAAGTACCAGGAGTCAAATGAGAGCTGATACCAACTACTCTTCCCTTCTCAAAGCCATACTGAGTCACCTGCATCCATGTCGCCTCATCAAAATGGTGCGCACTGGTCTGCTCAGTCGTCTCGTCCTGACCCTTAACCCGTTTCTGAGAGGTCGCAGCCACATATGACTCCTTCAATTCCAATTTAAAATTAAAATTGTGAAAATATTATATGCAGTTAATTGTCAAATTGAAAAAATAATACTAACTACAATCTGACGATGGCGATCACCTCTAATCTCTCCAGTGGCTGGATCACTGTACATCCTCCGATAAATGTAGAACTCCATAATATCGAGATACTCGACTGCCTACATAAATATAAAATAAAATTTTTATATTTAAAGTTATATAAAATATTTAAAAAATATACTTACTATATGATCTCTCTGCGAACTGAATGTATGGCTACCAGCTCGATGCGTCACCTCCTGTCTCCCCCGGTTCTGTCGTCCCACTAAGGATCTCCTCTGAAATCCACCACCAAACCAATGTAAACATAATCCATCCCAAACATGAGATAAAATGTACTCTGGTTGGTGGGATCTACACGACTCATCAAATTTTTTCACTCCTGCTTACTTAATGGTTGTCCTCAAATTTTGCAAAAACTGACGGAAACAATCACGCATAGAAACCAGTCATGCCACGTGGATAGCGTCGCGCATGCTATCATCGATAGGATACCATAAACCCTACAAATAATTTATAATATCAATTTGTTAATAAAATAAATTTCAAAATAAATATTATTTATTTACATACCAGCCAATGATGGAACATGTCGCGTCACACATCAACGGGAATCTGTTCTCATGTGATCCATGGCTGAGAAAAATAATTGTGCAATATAGTGTTCCCCTTTCCAATAGCTAGATGCTGAAAACAGTGAAAAAGGAATAAATAATCAAACAATTAGTATATATATAAATAAATAAATGAAATCTAACTAAAATATACAGGTTACCATACCTCTGTGTGTGTGGATTGAAACCAAAATGTGGACGTCGCTCGGGGATAGGGTCAGGAATCATCAGTCACACAAGACCATTCCACCTCTACGTACCTCTGAAACCACTAGTAGGCTGAGGGTCAGATGATCTCACATCCCCATCATCCAAAGGTAGCTCAGCCTCCTATAACTCACGCAATAGATCAGAGTCCATCTGAAACACAAAATGATTGTTGTTAGCAGATAGCTGAACATAAATATTATATATAGATATATATTAGTTATGATTATAACCATCATTTAACTGTATCAATGTTCATCTTCATCTTCTTCTCCATAACTGTCAATGTCAATGTCTTCATCTTCCTCCTCAGCATCATCAATATCCATATGAGTTTCATTTTCAGCATCTATTGTCATTTCAAATTCATTTTTAACATCATTAAAATCTTCCTCACCATCGATCCTTAATTGTGGGGTGTCATCGTCGATATTCACATCTCTTTGTGAATCAGAAGGATTTTGATCAGTCTCTTGAAAAATTTCAATTCCTTCCACTTTAGCAGAACCACATTCAGTTTGAGTAAACTGATTTTCCTGAGATTTAATTTTTATTATTCTCCATAAATCGCTCAAGTCTCTTGAAGTAGCACATTACTTTGCATAAAAAATTTGATGTTTCTGTTGATCCAGTAAAAATGGTTCATTTACTGCAAGAAGACTTTTATATTTAATATCGATGATTCCATGAGTCAGATGAACACGCAAGCCTCTCTCAGTATCTAACCACAAGCATTTAAACATTGTTATGTAATTCTATCCTAGATAACACAGCTCAATAATTTCATCCAAAATGCCATAAAAGTCAACTTCAGTTTCTCTGTGATGTGATCCTCTCAAGAAAACTGCATTGTTCATTTTTTTTTTGATTCCCCGTGTGCATGTGTATGAAATCAAAAACCATTCACCACATATGAATTATAATATTTAACCATTTTTGATGGTGGGTTACCCAATATAAACAGTTGCTTATCAATTTTATTAGCATATTGAGACACCTGAAAATTTTTAAAACAATTATCAATATAATAAATAATAAAGAGAATTGATATTAAACCATCAATAATTTATGTTACCAGTTTTTGAAACCATTGAGAAAAAAAATTGTCTGCGTTCTTCCAGAGCAGCTGCTGTAATTTGTGGAATTTATTTCTTGATATGATTATCATATAACCTAAAAATAAAATAAGTTTAAATACTATAACATAAATTATAGAATAAGTGATATAAGCACTCACAGCAAAAATGATGTCATTTCTTCACAGTTGAGCAGAACCTATGTATGAGCTCTGTGATGTTCATCATCTGAAAGTCATCATTCATGAACTCTATCGAAACCAATATTTGGATGATTAAAAACTGTCAATTGATTTTCCATTTCATCATTAACATTCCCCTCGTTTCATCCCATGTGATTGTGTTTTGAGAGATATTGATATTCAAAATAATGAGAGCAGAAAAAAGCAATTTTCTCTTAAAAATAAGCTTCAGCAATTGAGCCTTCAACTGATTCTTTATTACGTACTTTTTTCATCAATTTCTACATGAATCTCTTGAATGGGTACATCCATCAAAACTGTACTAGACCACCACATTTAGCTTCATTTGTAAAAGGTAATATCAGATGTTCCATTGAGTCAAAGAAATCCAGTGAAAATATTTTTTCCAGTTTACATATAATTATAGCAACATCTTCTTCCAGTTTTCTTAGTGCATCGTAGTATGTTTTCACTGCACAAATGTCTTGAAAAAAATATGATATGTCTGTTATCGAATCCCAAATCATAAAATTCAACAAACCTATGAATCCAATCGGCATAATTCTTTCCATTATAACATGACAATCATGACTTTTTAATCTAGTAATATAACCATTCTTAACACATCTGCACAAATTGGAAGCATAGCCATCTGAAAGTCTCAAATCTGCAATCCACTGAAAAAATAATAAGCTACTCTCTTTGGACAGTGTAGAATCTGCTTTTGGCTTCATTAACCTCTGTGATCTGACATTTTCAAAGAGTTCAAGTTCTGGTCACCTGCAAATTTGGGAAAGATCTAATCGTGCATTTATAGTATCTTTGGTCTTACTTGGTGTATCCAAAACTGTATGAAATAAATTATCAAAACAATTCTTCTCAATATGCATAACACCCAACATGTGGCGGACCAACAAATCAGACCAATACGGAAGATCCTAAAAATGCTCCATTTTATCCAATTATGTTCTTTCCAAAAGCCATGAATTTTTTATTGGTTTATTGTTGGTCCAAATGTGATGGGGGTAATGAAAATACAACTGATTTTAACTCTGTACCTAAGATCATCTTTGGAGGTTCATACCTTTCAATTTTACCTTTTCTGAAATGAGATTTGTTCCTCTGAAAAGGATTATCGGTTGGAAGAAATATACGGTGACAATCAAAATAGCAATGTTTTTTTCCATTGACAATCATAAAAGCTTTGTTTTCTTTCATACAATAAGGATATGATTTCAGACCATGTGTACTCCAACCAAATAACATGTCATATACCGGAAAGTCACTAATCATCCACATCAATGCAGCTTTTAATATGAAATTTTGTTTCGTAGCAACATCATATGTATTAACACCATCACTCCACAATGCATTTAACTCATAAATCAATGGTTTCAAATAAATATCAATATTATTTTTCAGATTTTCTAGGATTAATATAGTCAAAAAGATATAAGGCTCCTTCATCAACATCCATGGAGGCAAATTGTACGGAGTTATAAAGACAGGACAACATGGATACTGACTACCATAAGAACCAAACGGACAGAAACCATCAGTAGAAAGACCCAATCACACGTTTCGGGCTTCTATAGAAAAAGACGGATGCAGACGGTCAAAATTTTTCCATGAATCACCATCAAATGGATGATTCAACAACTCATAAAATTCGGATGGTACCAACTTGGGAGTTAAATCAATATCATCGTGAGTTTCAGTTTGTTGCACAGATAGACTTCAACATCATGTACTAAATTTTGAAACCGTGATAGATCCAGAATCAAGTTATTAGGATCTTATCTGGAACTGCGTTTACCATGTTGATACCAAAAAACATAATCTGGTTGAAAACCAAACTGCAAGAGATGCCCCCCAACCTTGTCAAATGTGTCAAACGTTCTGAGAGCACATTTTTTACAAGGACACTTAATTGTGCCTTCTGAAACATATTTTGGTTTTGATGATGATAAAGCTAAGAAAGCTTCAACACCCTCAATATATACAGGATTCAAACCAGAACCATTTGGATTTCTGTGCTGATTTATCCAAGCATGATCATCTAATAATGACTGATGTCGACTTCCTTATTCCATATTTTTCTACATAAAATATAAAATCATCACTATTTTGGAATAATTTGAAATTATAAAAACACTATCTGAAAAAGGAAGATAATTAATTACAAATACTTAATAATTATTACTAATTATCACAATTATAACTAATTATTACAATTTATTACTAATTATTACAATTTATTACTAATTATTACAATTTATTACTAATTATTACTAATTATTATAATTTATTACAATTTATTACTAATTTAGCAATACTTAGCAATACTTAGCAAAATGAAAACTGCTTGAATAATGAAATGAAATTTGGTAATCATCATTGTGGAGATGATTACAAATTTTCCCTTCATTATCCAAGAAGATTTTGTTTAATAATTATTAGTAATAAAAAAATTATATTATCAATATTTATGAAAAAACAATATTAATATTATTAAAATAATAAAAAATTTATAAAATATTAAAATTATCAATATTCGCAATAGACTTTGCTCTATTCTTAACAAGTTCAAATATCAAAGGCTCGCCAACTGTCAGGTCAAGCGCAATAAAAAGTTTGTGTCGGTCATGTCTAATGTAAACTCTATAATTGTACTTGCATGGTTGATCACCTCGCAAGTAGTGTTTCAATAGGACAACCAAAGTAATATTGTTCTCGTCTCTAAGAATCATCTCACTCCCTTTACATAGATCATTCTTCCTTAAAAATTTAAGGGGATATCAGTATCTTTCCCTTAAATTTTCAAGAAAGAATGGTCTATGTAGAGGGTTATGTGAGATAATTCTTATAGATGAGAAGGGCATGACTTGGGTTGTCATATTGCAACACTACTTGTGAAGTGATCAACTATGCAAGGATAATTATAGAGTTTACATTGGACATGGTTGACATAAACTTTTTATTGCGCATGACCTGACAATTGGTGACCCTTTAAGATTTAAACATGTTAAGAATAGAGCAAATCTTTTTGCGAATATTGATAATTTTAATTTTTTATAATTTTTTTATTATTTTAATAATATTAATATTGTTTTTTCATAAATATTGTTAATATAATTTTTTTTATTACTAATTATTACTGATTATTACTGATTATTACTAATTATTACTAATTATTACTAATTATTTCTAATTATTACTAATTATTACTAATTATTACTAATTATTACTAATTATTACTAATTATTACTAATTATTACTAATTATTACTAATTATTAATAATTATTACTAACTATTACAAATTATTACTAATTATAACTAATTATTACTAATTATTACTAATTATTACTAATTATTACTAATTATTACTAATTATTACTAATTATTCCTAATTATTCCTAATTATTCCTAATTATTCCTAATTATTCCTAATTATTCCTAATTATTACTAACTATTACTAATTATTATTAATTATTACTAATTATTACTAATTATTACTAATTATTACTAATTATTAGTAATTATTACTAATTATTAGTAATTATTAGTAATTATTACTAATTATTACTAATTATTACTAATTATCACTAATTATTACTAATTATTTGTAATTATTTCTAATTAATACTAATTATTACTAATTATTTTTAATTATTACTAATTATTACTAATTATTAGTAATTGTTATTAATTATTACTAATTATTCCTAATTATTCCTAATTATTCCTAATTATTCCTAATTATTACTAATTATTACTAATTATTACTAATTATACTTAATTATTCCTAATTATTAGTAATTATTACTAATTATTACTAATTATTACTAATTATTACTATTTATTACTATTTATTACTAAGTATTCCTAATTATTACTAATTATTCCTTATTATTCCTAATTATTACTAATTATTACTAATTATTACTAATTATTACTAATTATTACTAATTATTACTAATTATTACTAGTTATTACTAATTATTACAAGTTATTACTAATTATTACTACTTATCACTAATTATTACTAATTATTACTAATTATTACTAATTATTACTAATTAATACTAATTATTACTAATTATTACTAATTATTACTAATTATTACTAATTATTACTAATTATTAGTAATTATTACTAATTATTACTAACTATTACTAATTATTACTAACTATTAGTAATTATTACAAATTATTAGTAATTAATACTAATTATTAGAAATTAATACTAATTATTAATAATTATTACTAATTATTACTAATTATTACTAATTATTCCTAATTATTTCTAATTATTCCTAATTATTCTTAATTATTCCTAATTGTTACTAATTGTTCCTAATTATTCCTAATTATTACTAATTATTAGTAATTATTAGTAATTATTACTAATTATTAGTAATTATTACTAATGATTACTAATTATTAGTAATTATTACTAATTATTACTAATTATTACTAATTATTACTAATTATTACTAATTATTACTAATTATTACTAATTATTAGTAATTATTAGTAAATTATTACTAATTATTACTAATTATTCCTAATTATTTCTAATTATTCCTAATTATTCTTAATTATTCCTAATTATTACTAATTGTTCCTAATTATTCCTAATTATTACTAATTATTCCTAATTATTCCTAATTATTACTAATTATTAGTAATTATTAGTAATTATTGCTAATTATTAGTAATTATTACTAATGATTACTAATTATTAGTAATTATTACTAATTATTACTAATTATTACTAATTATTACTAATTATTACTAATTATTACTAATTGTTACTAATTATTAGTAATTATTACTAATTATTAGTAATTATTAGTAATTATTACTAATTATTACTAATTATTACTAATTATTACTAATTATTACTAATTATTACTAATTATTACAAATGATTAGTAATTATTACTAATTATTACTAATTATTACCAATTATTAGTAATTATTAGTAATAATTACTAATCATTTGTAATAATTAGTAATAATTAGTAATAATTAGTAATTATTACTTATTATTTGTAATTATTACTAATTATTACTCATCATTACTAATTATTACTAATTATTACTAATTATTACTAATTATTACTAATTATTACTAATTATTACTAATTATTACTAATTATTACTAATTATTACTAATTATTACTAATTATTACTAATTATTAGTAATTATTACTATTTATTACTAATTATCACTAATTATTCCTAATTATTTCTAATTATTCCTAATTATTCCTAATTATTCCTAATTATTACTAATTGTTCCTAATTATTCCTAATTATTACTAATTATTAGAAATTATTAGTAATTATTACTAATTATTACTAATTATTAGTAATTATTACTAATTATTATTAATTATTACTAATTATTAGTAATTATTAGTAATTATTACTAATTATTACTAATTATTACTAATTATTAGTAATTATTACTAATTATTACTAATTATTACTAATTATTACTAATTATTACTAATTATTAGTAATTGTTAGTAATTGTTAGTAATTATTACTAATTATTACTAATTATTACTAATTATTTGTAATTATTACTAATTATTATTAATTATTAGTAATTATTACTAATTATTACTAATTATTCCTAATTATTACTAAGTATTCCTAATTGTTAGTAATTATTACTAATTATTACTAATTATTACAAATTGTTAGTAATTATTACTAATTATTACTAATTATTACTAATTATTACTAATTATTACTAATTATTAGTAATTATTAGTAATTATTACTAATTATTACTAATTATTTCTAATTATTTCTAATTATTACTAATTATTACTAATTCTTAGTAATTATTACTAATTATTACTAATTATTAGTAATTATTAGTAATTATTAGTAATTATTAGTAATTTGTAGTAATTATTAGTAATTAGTACTAATTAGTACTAATTATTACTAATTATTACTAATTATTGGTAATTATTAGTAATTATTAGTAATTAGTACTAATTAGTACTAATTATTACTAATTATTACTAATTATTGGTAATTATTAGTAATTATTCCTAATTATTGCTAATTATTGCTAATTATTGCTAATTATTGCTAATTATTGCTAATTATATCTAATTATTACTAATTATTGCAAATTAATACTAATTATTACTAATTATTGTAAATTAATACTAATTATTACTAATTATATCTAATTATTGCAAATTAATACTAATTATATCTAATAATTACTAATTATATCTAATTATTACTAATTATATCTAATTATTACTAATTATATCTAATTATTGCAAATTAATACTAATTATTTATAATTATCACTAACAATATCAATTTCTTACTAAAAATAGGTATAAATAAAAATCAATTGAAATCTAATTTATTTACAACTAATAAACAACAATTAAAATTATCATAAAAAAATAAAAAAAATATATAAAAAATAAAATATAAATACCTTAAACTTTGATATTCTGAAGATATTGACGTCGTCCAATTGCGCTCGTATAAAAAATTTCAACTAAAAGAAAAATTTTCCTTGAAACTGAAGAATGAAAAGAGGGAGAGAGCAAGATCTGAGTGATTTGGGAAAAACGGATGGGGGATATATAGGCTAGATTAGTTGCGACAGGGTTATTATCGACGGGTTTCCCGTCGCAAATGGTGGTATTTGCGACGGGGCCGGTTGCAAATACCCTCGTCCGCATTAATTACAGTCGGTGGTTAAAAGGTTATTTGCGACGGGACCCGTCGCAAATAGTTCCTGCCGACAATTTTTTTGCGACGGGACAACATCCCGTCGCAAAACGTTATTAACCGCCGCTGGGTATTTGCGACGGGAGACATCTCCCCGTCGCAAAAATTATTATTTTCGCGGTTTGGCACGCAAGTAGCGCCAAACTATTTGTGACGGGAGACGAAATCCCATCGCAAATAATTGGTTATTTGCGACGGTGAAATTTTCCCATCGCAAATAGTGATTTTTCCCGTTGTGTTAGTTCTCCAATAATTAATATTTTAAACTCACTATTCATTAATTTTGAAAACTATTTTCATTATTCTTTATCTGAACCACCAAATATTATTTCAATGATATACACCAGAATCATCATCCTATGATTAATGGCATTGTTGACATAGATATTTTAATCAAATTCACCACTCTGAAAGCTGATCTTCTTCAATAACTGATCAAGTCTTGAATATCATGCTCTCGTTTCTTACTTCAACCAATATGGTGCTTTCCACAGTTGACAAACTTTGTTCCCATATTTGTGAATGAGAAATCTATCTAGATGCTTAATATAAAATTATTTTCTATAACCTCATTCAGAAATGCCAACTTGATGCCCATCTAGAAAGATTTGAACTTTCATCACACTGTTGTGGCTAAGAATAGGTGAATAATCTTAAGCCTTGCACAAGTGAAAATGTTTCATCAACACTTATTCCCTCAATATGGGAGTACCCCTTTCACACTAGTCGTGATTTTTCTCAAATTACTAATCCATCTTCACTTAGTTTGTTTGGGAATACCCATTTGGTCCCAATTTCATCCTTATCTATGAGTCTCAAAACAGTCTCTAGTGTTTGTTTATTTTTCATTTGGTCAAGATATTTATTCATAGCCTGAAACCAATTTTTATCTACGGCTACTTATTTAAAACAATTTGTCTCTACCTAAGATGGAAAGAATGTTTTATATAAATATTTCATTCTCCATGTTTGAACTGGTGTTTCCTGGTCACTAATGATGTTTTTCCTATCAATTTCAACTCGACTCTTTAGTTTCCATACAAATATAGATTTGAATTCATCATACTCATCATTATTATCTTCTTTAAAATATTCATTTTCTACTTATACTCCCCCTAATTTTCTTACTTCCTCATCACTATCATTCGGAAATATTTCACTATGTTATCGAATATTCTGTTTATTTTCTACTACAGTGACATCATTACATTCAACCACTTTTCCAAGCCTCTTGTTGAAGCATTTGTATGCTTTTCTTTTTCCTGAGTATCCAAGGAACATTCCCTCATCTTTATGAGACTCAAACATTCTATATTTCTCCTTATTTAGAATAAAAGAATTACTTCCAAAGATTCAAAAGTATTTAAATTTTGGATTATTTCTGTACCAAAACTCATATAAAGTCTTTTATTATTTAAAATGCTTAAAATTCCTATTTGATATATAGACCGATGTTAAGAATTCTTCCTTCCAGAATTTCTCTGGTAGTTCCTTTTCAATAATCATTGTTTTGGACATGTTGCTTATAATCTGATTTATCCTCTAAACAACTCCATTTGATTGATGAGTTATTACTTCTGAAACATTTTTCCTTATCCTATGTTTCTCAATATAATCCTCCACTTGGATGTTTGGTAATTCTATACCATTATCATTTCAATACATCAAAATCATCTTCCCTGGCATCCTTTCAGATTCCCTCCAAAATTTTGTTATGAAACTGAACACATTGGACATATGGGCAATGAAAAATATACATTCCATCCTGATAAAATCATTAATGGAAATAACATAATACCTCTTCCTATCAATGGTTCTCGGTAAGATAGCTCCACACACATCTACATGCACCAATTCAAGCACTCTGGTTGGATTTTTTTCATTTTTCCTTGTATATATTTATGATAATATTATATTCACCACTACAAAACTAGATTTATCTAGTTCTAGGGTTTTCATAGTGCTAGTTAAAAGTGCTGTTAAGAACCCCCTTTATCATCTTTAGAAAAAATGTTGTTAAAAGAGGTCTTTAACAGTTCTTTTTTTAGTGTTGTTAAAGGGGGTCTTTAACTGTGCTAAAAATGTGCTATTAAAGGGTCCCTTTATCAGTGCTTGTAAAAAAGTACTGATAAAGTCTCCCCTTTTATCAGTTCTAGTAAAAAAGTGCTAATAAAAATGGTCATTTATCAACGCTTCTATAAAAGTGCTCATAGAGTGGGGCCTTTATCAGTGATTGTAAAAAAACGTTGATAAAGGGGGTATTTATCTGTGGTTTTTTAGAAGCGCTGATAAAGAACCCCCCTTTATCAGGGTTTTTTTACTAGCGCTGATAAAGGGTATATTTTAAAAATAATTATATTCCATTAAAAATAATATATTAATATATAAATATATTTATATTGATATAAATATAATATATATTTTTTAAATATGTTTTAGATAGGCCTAAATACGTATTTAAACAATATATATATAAGATATTTTGTGAAAATATCTTATAAAGTAATTAAAAAATATTTTTAGTTAATAATTTTCTAATTATTGTTGAGTAATATTCATTTAATAACAATTTGAAGATAAAAAATCAAAAAAATAATAAAATATCTAAGTTAAGTTGAAAACATAACTCAAACTTCAGACGGCCAATTTGAAGATAAAAAATCAAAAAAATAATAAAATATCTATGTTAAGTTGAAAACATAATTCAAACTTCAAACGGTCATAACCTTTGATCCAGATGTCCATTTAGGCTCTGCCACATGTCAAATCAAAACCTGCAATGATATCTACACTTTAGTGACTCAGGATAAACCCTACATCACCTTTTTTGTGTCCAAAAAAGTTCCAGAAGGCCTCCAAAACTAATTTTTTAGGTTAGATACCTCAATATTTTAACATTTGATGGATTTTAAGCCTCGTTTAAGGGGGGATTTTGGCCCCTTTTCAGTGAACACTGAATTTATTCCTAGGTATGACATTCATATTGATATTATGGATTTGAAATTTTATCATTTTTCATAATTTACTATTATTTATATAAAATATATAACAATATTATTTTTATTCACACATAAAATTAAAATTTTATAAATAAATAATTAAGAATTTTACATATAAAATGTATTTCTTAATATATAAACATATATATAAACATATATATAAATATATGGATTATAAAATGTAAAGAAATATATATAAATATATAGATATACCATAAAATGTAAAACAAAATAGTATAGGGGAGTGGAAAAGGCAATGGTGTATAAGCTAAAGGTCTCTTGTTAGAAACTCATTGGTGGTAGGGGTTCACAAGGTAGGGTGGATTATCGAAAGTGCTGATAAAGGGGTGGGGGAAGCACTGATAAAGGGGGGTCGGAAGCACTGATAAAGGACTAGGGTAGGGTGTGGGAAAAAAATTATTTCCTTTATCAGTGGTGCCTTTATCATGGATTTTTATCACTGTTAAAGTGTGAATTTAATAGCGCTAAAAAGGCACTGATAAAGGTGTACTTTAATAGTGCTATAAAAGCACTGATAAAGACCCCATTTAACAGTGCTAAAAAAGAGCTAATAAAGGCCCCCTTTATCAACTCTTTTTTTAACTGTTAAAGGGGGGCTTTGTCAACACTTTTTGCAAGTGTTGTTAAAGACCCCTCCCCACCAACATCACTTACATTATCAGCACTTATATAGTGCTAATAAAGCCCTTTTACTATCACTGTTAAAGACCCAATTTTAAGTAGTGATTATTGACAAGCATCACACATGTGATTATGATCATGTGATAGGGAGATATAGAGTTGCATCATATTTAACCAGATCTTATAGGGATGGTTGGAATATATGGATAATCCCTTTATGCTACAACCTATTTTCTTACTCTTTGAATAGAAAGCACATGTCCTCTTCTATAATCACAAGGTAAAGATTCCCATTCAAGTTCTTTACCTATAAAACAATTGTACCAAAATTTCCATTGATGATATGAAACTTCTTGGTAAAGCATATATAATGACTTGAATCACATAATTGAATAGCACTTAGGAAGTTGTGACTGAGACCTTCGATAACCAAGACATCAGCACATCTAATATCTTTACCCCCAAATTTGGATTTTCCCAAGGCGATAATATTTATTCCTTCATCATTTCAAAATGTGGAAACTATTTCCTTGTCATATTTGATTCTAGTAACAAGATCCTTATTTTCTATCATATGGGATGTGCATCCACTATCAAGGATACATACACTTGCACGATTTGATACTTTAAGGGTGATTTCTACAACCACTACCTTCTTAAGTGTTTTCTTTTTGATACACTTCATTGACATTATACCTATTGTTGACCAGTATTATTTATATTCCTTTGAGTATTAATGATAAAATTTATCTTCCAGGGCTGCAAATCGATTTTATGTTTTCATCTCATTCGATGATTCTTTGATATATTTTTTACGACCAATTTGGGTCTACTTTAACACATTCCTATTCTTTTTTTATGATAAATATCTAGACATGTGTCTAAATCCTACACACCAACAATAGTGACCATCAAAATCATTCCTGGAATATTTAAATCTATGTGTTCACCTTTTCTTATCTTGTTTCCTTTAATAAATTTCAGAAATGGAACATGTACTTTGGGAATATCCCATTTTTTTCACAACAAAAATACCTAATACAAGATGAATTCAGGTGATTAATTATTATAGGACCTCTTGTTTCATGAATTCTCTGACCTTTTGATTCGTATTTTTACCCAAATCAATTTTCAACCTTTGAGTGGGATCTTGCGTTCTGACATCAATCATCACTTGTTTTTATTTGTGATCAATCCCCATACCAGCCTTGTCATTTGAATATGACTATTTCTACTTTTTTTTTTACCTCTATGATCCACTTACATATTTTCTATCACCTGAGTGATATGATTTCGTGATGTCATTCTAAGAGTAAAGAGTCTCTTCTAGTCTTATAATTTTATTCAAAGGATGAAAAATTCCTCTTCAACTTCATCGATACATTTGATTTGGTCTTTTTATGTGTTATTAAAACCATCGATCATCCTTATATATTCTTTAACTTTGAGCTTATACTCAATGACCTTTTCTGAGTTATCTAGCATTTAAGACTTAATATTTTCAATTTCTTTCTTTAATTTAGACTTCTCTTCTTCCTATTTCAACATATAGAGTTTGGAATCATGAACCACTCAGTTGGATTTATTTTTTTTAGATCTCTAAAAAACTATCTCCTCAAGAGATGATTATAATTCAGCCTAGAGATCAACCCTTACTTCGACTTGTTCTTTATAATTTTCACTTTCCTCCCTTATCTGGAAGTTACCTACAACTTCCACCATAGAATTTTCTCTATGATCCTTGCGATCCTCCATCTCTTCTACCTTAGATTCATCAAAACTGACATTCTCTTGTGAAATTAGGTTCTTATTCTTGAAGAAATTTTGATTCACTTTTTTATTAGCTTCCATATAGGCTAAAGACTTATTCATAGGAACTTCAACTTCATCCTCATCATTATCTTGGAATTTCATGAGGATCCATACTGTAAGATGTCTAACCTTTCCATATATAAAGCATGCTAGTGGAAGTTTCCCCTTGATCATTCCTTTTTCTCTTCATATATTTGAGTAAAGTAATGACATAATCTCATCAGTCTATTACTCTTCTTATTCACCCTATATAGTGAGTTTCTTTATATCCTTAAATGCCACCTTTTTGGATTTCCCTTTTTACAAAGCCTCATTATCATCATTTCTCATTTAATACACAATAAGATTACTATGTAAACTATCCAATGTGAGATATTTTGGATCTTTTTCCTCTAATATAGGGACTTTTGGATTGAACTATGTAGTAATTATTAAAAATATTCACTTGATGATCTTTACATCATCGATTATTTCTCTAAGAATATGCATATCTTCCACAACAACATTCACTTGATCAAAGAATGCATCTACAAACGCATTAGGTTCATTATTAGGTCCTCATATTTGTTCCAAATAACCTATAATTCTTCTTATATAGATTTTTAATCACATTAATAAATATTTAATAGCTTTTACCACATGTCATGAATTGAGTTAAATGATATCACTATTTTTTAGATTTTTTTAGATAAATCTACTCCAAAGGTATTGATTCCTTTTCCATCAATATCCAATTCTCTTAAGTATTATTATGATAGAACTCCACTATCCACCATAGAAAAAATACTATAGATAACAGCTATAAAGATATTCATTCCTAATGATCAAAAGTAGTTTTTCATCTGATTCTTTTACAATTGAAAATTCTTCCCGTTTAAGATCATAATCCCTTTATGATTAACAACCTCCATTGAAACTAATGAGAGATAAAAATTATCTTTATCATTTTCCACTAATACCAATTTTTATTCAAACTCTATAAAATACCCTAATAGGGGGTTGAATTAGGATATGATAGATTAAAATAACTTACCCTTCAGATCTTGTTTCATCATTAAGAAAAAAAACTATTCTCTCCCCTTCCTACAGCAATGTGTGAGTAGAAATAAAAGATTGCACAAGACAATGAAATTTTACTTGGTTAACCCACACTGGGATACGTCCAATGATCTTAGAAAGATAATGTGAATATGTAAAAAATCCACTAAATCCAATATTATTGAAAATTTTAGAGTGTACTTACTATCCCTCTTGGTTCACTACCACTCACAATTTGAAAGTTCCTTGCTCTCTCAATTGAAGTTTGCTCACTTATCCTTCAAAATATTCTTCTTTTAACCACTCAAATCAATACGTTTTACACCTCATTTGGTAAATAATTAACTTCCAATTTCATACACTTGATGAATACCACTTACCATATAATTTATAGGAAAATCCTTCTTATTAATGTTAGATTCACTTCTACGAGACTCCAACCTCACTTTCACAAAACTTTTCAATTCTTCATGAAACTTTCAGTTTTTTTTGAAACCCACAACTTTTTAGAAACTCAAAACTTTTTCGAAACTCTCAAATTTCATAAAATTTTCTTTCATATATAAATTTATGGTCTAATGAAAAAACTTCATGCCATAAAAATACTACGTGAAATAATTTTTTGAATTCAAAGGTTTTGGATATTTGTTGAGGATTGTTCTATCCAACTGAGGGGGGGGGGTATCTGCCAATTTGGAGACCTTCATGACACCAAATTTTTATTAATTCCATTCCATTTATGTATTTTTATAAGAAAATATTTGAAACCCATCTTTCACAAAACTTTTCCCTTCCTCCAAATTTTAGACCCCAAAAAGGTAGAAAACACTGGGAAATGACCCCACCTTATACACGGCATTTTATATACCACTTCCTGAGATTCCATACCTATATATTGAATTTTTTTTCAACATACTTGGTCAATAATCATGCTGGAACACCACAAATAACCTTTTCAACCTGCTTTGTCAATAAAGAATAATCAACCTAAAAACACTTTAAAGTTTCCTTGAGGGATTTTTTCCCAACAACTTCTCCTAAGGATTAATCTTATGGGATGTCTATTCTTCTATATTTAATCACACACAATCAAATTCAATGAAAAAATATTTATGCAAGATCCACTCAAATATAATACTACTAATCTCGATAATTCACTTCTATGGTAAAGTATAAAAACTCACCTATCCTACAAAACATCCCATTAAACCTTACGTGTCACCCTAGAAAACAAAAAAAATAACTTACATAAGATCTCCCTTAAAATTGAATGTTATCAAGCTACCTTCAAAACCAATGAATCCTATGTAACTGCTAAAAATCAATTAAAATCTATAAAACACTAAAACACTTAATTAAACTCTAAAAATATCATTAAAAATCCAAAGTCAAAATAAATTTAGTATTAAAAAATAAAAGGAATATAACAAAAGAACCTGGGATTCCCTCTAAAACTAGCACATAAATAGATTATCCATATACCCAAAGAGAGTTATCGATCCCCACGGGAAAGATACTATCACCCAAGCCTAAAACAATGACCAGAGGGAACAATTTCTCCCAACCTTAAACAAGATACTTGGAATACATACACAATGAAAAAAACAATAAAAGGAATAGCTTTAAATATATATTCCATAAATAAATAAAACCAGAAATGGTAGTATAATCAAAATAGAAAATAGCATGATCAAACCAAAAGTATATTTTCAACTCGCAAAAATACAACAAAAAATAGAAACAGCTATAGAATTTGATATGTGGGAAATGTCTCACCAACTATCCACCAGTTAACTATACCCGGCTAATATAAACCTATTTTCCTCACTATGGAGCCTTTCCTTTACCTATATCAAAAGACAATACAAGTTACACCATTCCTGAGGGAATGTGTAGGGTGTGAGTTAAACAGGCTCAGTAGGATCCCACCCAAGTGTTTTATATCAAATATCTATACAAAAATCCAAATATTCTCAATTTTAAGAAAAATAAGTCATGATATGAAGATAAACATTTTTTTATCAAAATCATGGTAAAAAATCCCATTTTTCCATAGTTTTAAAACAATATAGGTAAAATAGTTTCATATCATAATTTCAATAAAAAAATTACATTTATCAAATCATGTATGTCAAATCTAAATAGATCGAGCCAAATAACAATGGTAAACATGCCTAATATCACAAATGTTAAGCTAGAAAGTTCACTCATACCATGATAATAAAAAATGACTAGTTTATACTCAAGTCCTTAGGACACGAGGCATAAGTAATAGAGGAAAACCCCATGAGTGAACCCCCTATGTAAACAATAGACAAGCCCCAATACTAAACACTCCACATAGGTACCCAAGGATACCATGTGTTTCATTTATCAAACCATTTCAAAATTTCTTATCACATATCACAATACAGTTCCAAACAACCCTTTTTTCCATCAAAAACATTCTTTGAAAACATTCCATGAATTCATTTCACAATGCTCTTAAAAACGCATTTACTTAACAAAAATGATGGTAAAACCATATTTTCTAAAAAACCCCATTTACACACACAAATAAATCAATCATGACAATTCATTTTTAAAATAATTTAAATACCAATATTAATAATGGTCCATCCAATATAGGCTAGAGATCAAACCACCTACCTCAATATCAGGTTGCATGCCACCTGTAATGGGATCCACACACACCAAGAGAAAAAAATAAACTCAATAGAAACAAATGGAGGCCCTAAATTCTCACATATTATAATAAAATCCCATAAAAATAAGGGTTATTGGAGAGGTTATATCAACACGTACCTTGATAATCTCACATTCCACACCACAACCAACACAAGAACCTGCCCTCAAATAGTAATTACACAACAGATCTATAAGGGATGTAAGAAGCATCATTGTAAGATAAAAAATACTATAAATTTATCCCCAAAGTTCTACAAAAACCATAAGAGTGGAACAAAATATTAAGATCATATAATTCTTACCAATAGTGGAGCGACCAACCAAGCTAGAGATCAAAACATCAAACAGAGCAATATAGAAGGATAAAAACCACCTAAGAATTTATGGTGTTGTTCTAGGGTTTGAGAGAGGAGGTTTTTATGAAATAAAAGAGGATCATTGGGAATATAGTGTGTAGAAACTCAATGTACATAAATGATTCATTTCATTGATCATGGATTCACAGCATGATTCCTCTGGGTTGCATGTATGTCAAAAAATAACCTCATAGTAAAAATGTTGAGTGATCAATTCATCACATGAATTATATTAATGTCATGAATTATCTTCACTTAATGATCCCATTTCATTGATTCAACCCAGTAACTGATTTACTTCATGAATCAACCATTCATGATGTGAATTGTTTATATTATCAATGCCCAAGACAGCTTCCTGTAGAAAACTCCCAAAATTCATTAGATTCCCTATGAACCCAAAGTAAAATCTCTTAAACATTAAAATAGAGGGTTCCTTTAACTAGATTTTTATATTCTTTCCACTATATTGATTTCCATCCCCAAAAATTCATGTAGAAGAAGGTTTATTTGGAAATAGATGAGGCCACTACTCTCTCACTGATGATTCACTCTCCCAAGTCTTGTGAGGCCACTACTCTCAAGTTTCTTAGTAACCTAAAATGATCCAACATATATCAGATCCATCTTTTTGTATTTACCAATCCGATGGTGACCTAATAAAGGAGAAGAATTCAGGAAAATCCATTCACCAATGGAAAACTATAATGGATGATTTCAATGATCTAGATACGATTTATGAAGACTCTGAGATATAACCAAGAAATGATGTTTGTCTTAAATCCTCACCATCATCACCTGAATGAGACCCAGTCCCATAAGAGGGGTCTCACCCACCTTTTCCCAACAAAGAGGTGACCTACATGGGTAATAATAAAAATCCTCAAAGGGTATCATTCTAATCAAAGACTAGTAACTATTATTATAAATGAACTCGAACATTCCTGGTTGGTTTTCCTATGATCCAAAAAAATCCAAGATACAATCATGGAGCATATCCTCTAGTATCTAAATATAATTCTATAACTTTCCATATTTTTTTGGATGGTAAGTTTTACTCAACCTGATCTAATTCCCCATCACCTCTTAGAGACTCTTCCAAAATATGGAAGTAAACATGGGATCCATGTCTGAGATAATGTTAGAGGGAACCCCATATATCCTCATGTTCTCCTACACATACATATTACCCATATCTTCAACTTTAGTGGTGTCCCAAATCAAAAACAAAATGGGGTGATTTTTTCAACTGATCAATCACCACCCTGATAGCATTCTTTCCTTGAGGAGTCCATGTTTATCCAACAATTAAGTCCATGTAAACTACATCTCATTTCCAAACCAATACCAGAAGAGGTTGGAGTAGAAAATAAGTCTCCAAGTGCTTTGTCTTGGTCTCTTGGTAGGTGTAATAGTGGGATACATAATCAACAATGTCATGTTTCATACCCATCCACTAGAAACTTTTTCTCGTATTATAATATATCTCTATAGTGCTAGGATGAATGGACTATGAATAACTATAAAATTCATGCAAGACTGAATTCCTAATGGATTATGGGACAAGAAACTAATTCAAAAAGAAAATAATTCCATAAAAATGGATATATATCATAATATTCTGGATAATACACAAAAAAATAAATTCATGAGAATTATATACACCACATATGAGAAAAGCGTGGTGAATATGGTATAAGTCTCACAAAAATAAAAGTGAGACTAGAAATCCCCTTACTTTAGGTATGATTTCCTTCATACATATATGAAACTCATGTATAATGGATTAAATAATGTTATTAACTTATTCGAGAACCATATTAATTTTTATTATATCATATATGATATTATTATCACTCGTTTTTTAATAATATTTTATTATTACTCTTCTTTCGGGTGTCAACAGCTTTATTTTATTATGCATGTTTTTTCATTTAAGTCCCAATTCTTGTGCATAGGATATAGTTCCTTAATTTACAGAATTATATTAAGATAATATATATCATATTTATTCATTATATACATTTATATAATCATTCTTGAATGTTGAATATGGAAAATGAATCGCATCGCGTCGTGGAGATGGTAGGTCATACGTACGCACGAGTGAAGATATCATTCCCATAATTGTGAAAAGATAAGGATATGGATGGTATATGTTTTGTTATAGAATAAATATCATGTTATAATAATCATATATAATTATTACTTCTATAATTATACCCATCCAAGTAAACTGGTGATGAAAAACATATTACACCACGGTGTGGAGACGTTAGGTCGTACGTACGCACGCAAGGTGATTTCATTTTTTATAGGATGGATAAAAGGGGAAATATGGTTGTTCCATAATCATAATAAAATCTTATCATATTTTTTATACTGTATTTATTACTTTAAAATGTTAACAACACATGAAGAGGAAGTATAAGAAGAAATACACTTAAGGGAGTTAGTAAATACAATTACCTCTTCCTTAACGAACCTCCTTTGGATCTCCTCTTAGGGACACTAAGGTTAGTCTTGTGAGAAGAACATAAACTCTAGGATGTATCTAGGGAAGTTGATAAAGAAAATTGGTAGGGTATGTTCAATATTTAAGGCTCAAAGTGATGTGAATAAGTGAGTGAGGAGGTTCCCTTTTATAATTGTGGTGATGGGCACTTTTGGAATTTCTAGAAATATTAATTTAAAATAAATTCAATATCAATACAAATACCTAAAAAGGACCATTGATTTGAATATAAGATGAGATAATGTTGTAATCTAATCAAATAATATATTTTTACAGTTCTTTTTATTTTTTTAAACCTTATTATTTTGATTAACCCTTAGTTAACCAATTTTAATTTTAACTAAAGTAACATCTTTGTCAACATTAAAAGGTTATAATTTTTACTTATGTGGTATCTATTAGACCATAAATGAAACTTTTATAAAATATTAGACCATATTATAATTATTTGGTATTTTTAAATATGTTTTATGTTTTTTAAATAATTTAATAAAACATTATTTTGATAAAATATCATTACTGTCAATTTTGACACTATTCATTACTTGGATTTTTAGAAATATCATTTTAACAATTTAAATTTGAAACTAATATTTTATTATATCCATAATGGGTCAATTTCATCTACAAAAATATTTGATCACATTAATTATCTAAAATTAAATTTATTTTAATATTTTTTAATAACATTTATTTGATATTTCCATTAATAAAATAATTACTACATCATCATTATGTAAAACTTTAAGGTAATTATTTATTTAATATAAATTATAAATAAATTACCATGATAAAGAAAAAAACAGATTTAAAATTAATATTTATATTCAAATTTATCTTCTGTATAAACCAATATTAAAAATTGTATAGTTATTTAAAATATGAGTATGACATCTTTAACTTTTCTTTAAATAAGATATAATAAATGTCTCGTTCTCATCTAAGTGGCTCAAAAATGTTATAATCTGATCCCAAGGATGTTTTTGGTCATATAATAGTCATCCAATGAAATTATAAAAGGTGTTAGGGTAATTTTATAATATTTATAATATTATTATCTACCCATAATTACCTGATTTACCTTTTACCGTGTTAATAAAAATTACTAAAGTTACTATTTATAATGTCCAAAAATAAAATAAACCTATTCAAATAATTTAGAACCACTGCTTCCAAATATGGAATCTATTTTTTAAAATTTAAAACATAGAATTTTCAATAATTAATTAAAAATTAATTTCATTGATGGGTTAGGAAAATGGGTTATTAAAGTTAAAACATGCAAATGATTGAAACATTTTTATATACCTAATTCATTTTAACTGATAATAATTTGATCTAATTATACTTTAAAACTAATCAAAAATATAATTTAACTCTATAAATTATTTCAATGAAAAAAGTTATTTTTAATTAAAATTTAGTATTTTTTACTATTTAACAAAACATGAAACTTATCAAAAAAAATAAAAAATTAAAACAAAGTAAATTTTTATATTCCGATTTAAAATAATAATTTTATTTTGTCAAATGTAATATATTTTTTTGAAAAAGTTTGAGGGTCAATCCCCCTTTATTGAAATAAAGAAAAGAGAGAACCTCTTTAGAACCAGGAAATAAGGAACCCATTACAGATAAGGGAAAATGTATAAAAGAAACAAAATGAACAAAGGTTAAAATTAACATGCAAGTTTAAAGGAAGAAAACATAAAAGAAAGAACCAGAAAAACCTTGTCGCCCCCCTCACCAAACAGTGCAACAGTGAGATCAATCCAAAATGATGTGTCACCCCCTTCGCTAAGAAGTTGTACTATACTGGAAGAGCACCTCTCCAACCAACTTAAAAGCATGGAGGAGAGCCTGATGAAAGGTTATAGCACACCTTTCCCTCATTCGAGTCACCCACATGAAAAAAGCATGAAATGACTCACAGTAATGTCATCCTGATGCAACACAAAAATGGACTGAAAAAATTGAGAAAAAATCATGGTAAGGTACCCATACATCCATCAAAAGTGATGACAGATGGCTGAATAATGGGTGTCATCACACTCATCCCTATTTTGAGGTCTCCCACCCAGCGGAACCTGCAAAAAGCTATTCCACATCTAAATGAAATAAGGAATTATAGTACCACCAAGAAATATGCACCCAAAGAACAAACAGAACCAAGAAGACCAATGTTAAACAGGATAAAAATCATGATAATCCATCTTGAAACACCACCACAGAATATGAAACAACCCAGTTACTAGCTAGAAAACCACTGATGAACTATCCCACATAGCCAACAGGCAAGCCCCACAGCTGACGCCATTGAGAAACAATATTTTGTGAGTTTGTTCAAAGTGGTTGACCACTACTTTGAAGACTCCTGTAGGCATTAAGCAACTGAGATCGGGAGCATCCGAGAAAACCCTACAGCAAATAGGAACCCAGAAAATTCCATTGGACAAAAGAACATCGATGATCCAATCACACAATCCAACCTACACACTGACCCCCACCATTGGACATCATGATTACTACATCATGTCTATTACAACCTTGGGATGATGATCAGAAGTAGAACCAAACCTCATAAACCAGATCATAGCCACAAGCGGCCACCACCCATATGCAAACTAGAATCGCTTGAAAGACCATGGATCCTCAAAAAAAACTTAGATCGACACCATAGGATCCCAGATCTGATCTATATCTAGGTATGGGGGAATCCATTAGGGTTGTTCAGTAATGGAAGAATAACAACAACCCTGTAGAATGATTCAGTGTAGAGAAATATACGGGATAAGGCTTCCAATAAGCTTAGAAAAATGCATCTGAACCTGATCTAATGGAAAGGAGCAAGAAGAAGGAAGCCCTCCTCAAACTCCACCAACAAAACCAAGTTGATAATTTCAAACTTGCAAAGTGAAACTACAAACCCTATAGGAGGGAGTCAGTTCACCAGGGGAATGCAGTGACATCACACTAAAATATAATATATAAAAGTTTCAAAAATTATATTTAAAATGGGTTCTCCATTAAAAGCGATAAAATTACCCTTTTGAAAAATATAGGTTTTTATGAATAAAATTGGGTTGGTTATTATCTTATTCCTGTAAAATATATTTGATGAATATCAAAAATATTTGATTGAATATATAAAATATATTTTTTTTAATATCATTCACTAATTTTAATTAATTTAATTTATTAATACAAAATGAATTCGGGAGTATAAAAATAAAAATATTTCATTTATATTAAATTGATATATATTTTCATTTATAATTAATTAATAACTAATGAATTAATCTTATAAATATTGTATTTTAATAAGTTAGGTAGTAATATTAATAACTAATAATTTAATGGATAGGTTATTATCTTATTTAAATAATAATAAAATGATGTTTCATAGAAACTCAGTGTTGTGTGTAACTCAAGATAAACTGGTGTTTCATGTAGTGAAAGCTTACCTTAGTGTATCATATAACAAACGTCTCACTTAGTGTCACATGAAATCACAAGAAATCAAAAAATAATAATTTTTTCAGAAAAAAAAGGTTCTTAAAAACTCAGAGTGTTACATTCTACCCCCCTTAAAATGAACTTTTCCCTCAAAATTCATCATTCTAGTACAAATAAATGAGGATACTTCTGCCTCATCATATCCTCGTGTTCTCTCATAAATTTCTCTAATTGGTGATTTCTTTAAAAAAATGACCAGGTGAGTGGTCTGGTTTCATAGAACTTTCTCTGGACGGTCAATAATTTTAAATGGTTGTTCCTCATAAGAAATTTCATGCTCATGTGGTATGACCTTTGAGTTCAGTACATGTGAAGGTTCAGTTATATAATTCCTTGATATTTATACATGTAACACATCATGGATTTGAAATATATTTATAGGAAGTGCAAAGAGATATGATACTATCTTGATATGATCAAGAATCTCAAAGGGATCGATATACATAGGGCTTAGTTTACCTTTATTCCTAAATCTCATAACCTTATTCCATGGTAAAATTCATTGAAAAGGCTTCTCACCAAATTCAAATTCTAGATTATGTCGATGTTTATCAGCATAACTTTTCTACTAACTTTGAACTGCCTTAATATGTTACTGAATGGTTCTAACCTTCTCAATCATTTCTTCAGTAATCTTTGGTCCCAATAGCTTTCTTTCTCCAACTTTATCCCAGCATGTTGGTGCTATACATTTATTCCTACATAGGGCTTTATAAAGATCCATCTTAATTCTTGAGTGAAATCTATTATTTTAATAAAACTCAACTAGAAATAGGTGTTGATCCCAACCAACTTTGAAATCCAGAGAATCTCAACATATCCTATAGGGTTTGAATTGTTCTTTCAGGCTGACCATCCATCTGAGTATGATAAGCAATGATGAAACTCCATTTTGTATCAAGTGTTTATTGAATAATTCACCAAAACATTGAGGTAAACCTTGGATCCTGATCAGATACAATGGAATGTGGTAATCCATGAAACCTTACCACTTCCTTAATGTATATCATGGAAAGTTGATCCAGATAGAAGTCTTCTCTGATAGTGATAAAGTGTGCTAACTTCTTAAGGTGACTAAATGCCACCCAAAAAGAATTGAACCCATTAGAGGTTTTAGGGATTCCAATTATGAAATATATAGTGATGTTATCCCATTTCCATTTTGGTATGGGTATTGGATACAATATCCCTTTATACTTTTGTCTTTTAGACTTAACTTGTTGGCATACCAAACACCGTGATACAAACTCTACAATATCTCTCTTAATTTCATCCCACCAGAAGTATTCTTTAAAGTCTCTATATATCATCATAATACCATGATGAATAGAGAATAAAGAGATATGAGAATCCTATAATATCTCCCTATTTAAATATATTATGAAAGTAACAAATTCACAGTTCCTAAACCTTATCATTCCATCCTGATCAAGGTTAAACATGAGAACATTTCTAACCTTCTTTTTCAGCTATAAATTTTCCATCTACACCTCTTTAATCTTCACCAGGATATAGGTTTGAACATTAAATTGAGTAATATAAGGTTTTTCCCCTTCCTTCAGTATTTCTAGTTATATCCTTTGTATATCCAGAAATATTGGATCTTTTGTGATCATCATCATAGATAATCTAGCATGATCCTTTCGACTGCACCGGCCACCTTGTTCAGTTTCCCAGGTTGGTAATGTATTGAGCAGTCATAATTATTTATCAGTTCTAAAAATATCCTCTTATGAATGTTCAACTCCTTCTATGTAAATATTTTTTTCAGACTTTTATGATCAGTATATAAATCACACTTTTCACAATAAAGATAATCCCTTTATAATTTTAATGAAAAAATTACCGCAGCTAACTCCAAATCATGAGTTGGGTAATTTTTTCCATGAATATTCAACTTTCGCGATGCATAAGTGATAACCATGTAGTTATACATAATAACGCATCCTAATACTTTCTTGGATTCATCACTATAGATTACAAACCCTTCACCACTATAGGGTAATGTAAGTACAATTTCACTGACTAACCTTCTCTTTAGTTCATTTAAATTTTCCTCACATACATCTATATAAGGGAACTTGAAACCCTTCCAAGTTAACTAGTTCATAATATTAGATAGACATGATAAATTCTCCATAAATTATTGATAATATCTAACTAAACCAAGAAATATATAGATATCAGTCATTGTGGTTGGTCTAAGGCCAGTATTCAATAGCCTCTTTCTTTGATGGATCTATTAATTTACCCTCTCTTGAGATTATATAACCCAAAAATGAAACCTTTTGTAGTCAAAATTCACACTTTGTAAATTTTTCATATAGTTTCTCCTTCCTTTGGGTCTTTAGTACAATTCTCAAGTGATTTTCATGCTCTTCCTTTCTCTTTGAAAAGATAAGAATATCATCTATAAAAACTACCAAAAACTAATCTAGGTAATATCTAAATTCTCAATTATTCAAATCCATGAAGATGTAAGGGGAATTAGTAATACTGGAAGGCATCACTATATACTCATAGTGTCCATACCTTGTACGGAATGTCATCTTGGATATATCCTCCTTGAACCTCAATTTATGATATCCAGAACGAAGGTCAATCATGTAAATGTATTGAGATCCACACATTTGATCAAATAAGTCATCAATATGGGTAAGAGGATACTTTTTCTTGATCATGATCTTGTTCAACTCTCGATAATCAATTAAGAGTCACATTATTCCATCTTTCTTTTTCATGAAAAGAACATGTACACCCCAAAGTGACACACTTGGATGAATAAATCAATTATCAAGGTTTTCTTAGTGTTTCTTCTTCAATTCCTACAACTCAATTAGGGTCATTCTATATGGAGTCTTTGAAATTGGTGTGGAACCAGGTATGAGCTCTATAGAGAACTCAACTTCACATTTCAGTGGAAGGCTAGGAAACTCTTCCAGAAATACATCCAAAAATTCTTGAAAAATATGCACATCATCAATGTTGATTTTCTCCCCAACCATTTGAGATCAAAAAAACTTATGAATGTGAATTAATACCCATACATTATATGTAATATTCATAGGATTTTCATACTTATTGTCACATTAATATATGATCATAGGTTGGTTTGAAATATCAAATACAACTTTCTTTTCTCAAAAATTGATGTGGGTGTTATGTAGAGAAAGTCAATCCATGCCTAAGATGACATAAAATTTAACCAGAGGAAGGATAACACTATTTGAAGAAAGCACATTCCCACAAATATCAATCTGAGTGTAATCATAGACTTGAGATGCAATCATCATACCATTAAGCGTTTTCATGTCTAGTTCCACATTTAATCATGTGGTTTTAATCTTATTACCCTTAAAACTTATTTAGATATGAAAGATTCAGTAGATATAGAATAAAATAAGACATTATTAGTTCTATAATGGATGGTAAGTGTGCCTTTCACCATATCATTATTTCACCCCTCATCAGAAATAGCGATCACATGAGATTTCCCCTTTCCCTTGGATTAAGAGGATATTGATGTTGATCATCATCACCATCCCTTGGGTTTGGGAACTAGTTAGTATAATTCCCATTATCCTTAAACTTTTAGTATATAATTGGGGGAGGTAAATTTTTTATAGCTTGCTCTCCACTCACATTGTTAACTAACTTCTTCCCATCACTTTAGTAATCAATACCTGATGACCTACCTTTCTTCACTTAAAACATTTATTAGACTACCTAATACAATTTCCTATATTCTTCTTCCCACACTTAGAGCATAAAGAAAAGTTAATCTTCTTTTAACTGTGGTTTTTATATTTTATTTTGAACTCTATGTTCATCTTCTTTTCAAAACCATGAGATTGATACATAACCCCAACCTCCATTTCAACCTTGATTACACAATGCACAATCTCTTCATAACTACTAAATCATCTTATTTTTAACCCCCTTATGAGACTTGAATTTAGTCCGCTAAAGAACCTATAAACATTACTTTTGGGTTGGATGATAATTATAGAAGTGTACCTAAAAAGTCCTTTGAAATTGGATTTATAGGTACCAATGGTTTCATTATCCATTTGATTTAACTTAAGAAACTCCTTCTCCATTTTTTTACATAGAAAATGAGGAAAGTACTTATTGAATAATAAGTTATTAAACTCATCCTAATACATGGATTTACTTTCATCATTAGGACTTGTATTCTTGATTAGATTCCAATACTTGTCCACTTCACCTTTTAATTAATAAACAACCAGAATAACTTTCTCGCATTCTGAATATTAGAGAATAGAGAATATCTTTTCAGTGGTATTGAACCATTGTTTAGAAAAAGAGTGGATCAGAAGACCCATTTAAAGAAGGTGTATTATCACATATATAACTTATTTTAAAGTTATTTTTCATTTAATTTCTATTCTTTATTTGTTTTTGTGGGTTTCCCATGTATTTTTGTATAAAGGGGTGGTTTCATCATGATTTGGGCCAAACTGTGAACCCATTTACAAATTTAAAAACAAAATTTATTTCTTTTATACTTCCTTCATTTTTTAAAATTTTTCATCCATTACACTTCCAACTTGGCCTTCCCTAACTTATTCAAACCACCATATCCTTTTGGACTCATTAGGAACTCATAATCATGATGGATTTGGGTGATTTATTCAGGCATTGGGCCAACCTATGATCCCATTTTAAGTTTTAAAAAATAATTTAATTATTTTATATATCATTCATTTTTTAATATTTTTCAGTCATTCCACCTCTAAATCGAGACCAAAAACCATAGGCATGTCCCCATGTTCCGTTTTTCCTCTTTGGAGCTTATATTCATTATAGATTAGGGAGAAATTTGTCAAGGTTTCTCAAATCATCCAGATTTGAGAATGTAATTTTTTTTCTTTCATAAATCATTAAGTTTTTACAATTTTTCCCCCATTTTAGTCCCCACTCGACCTCCTAAGCCTTATTAGAAACTCCCTTTCAATTTTATCTGCTTGGAGATTCAACTATTGGTGTATTTGGGGAGATTTCTTCAAAGATATTTCAAGTCAGTGGGTTTCCTTCCTTCCTCCTCCCATTTGCTTAGAGTTTCTTCCATTTTTTTTGAAGTTCCTAATTTCCAGCAAGTATGGATTCACACCTAGGGTTTTATATTGTTTTATTGGTCCAATATTGTGGTTTTAGGTTTATTTTTACTCCCTTGTGGTGCGGTGGTGGTGCGGTTGAACTTTCCCACAAGGATTTGATGGTTTTGACACACTTGGTAGGTGATTCCATGTATAAGCACTACTAGATGAGTTATACTTGATTAATTTATATTTTTAGGATAATCCCCCTTCATTGTTATTTCTGTGAAAATTATTTTTGGTGGAATTTGTTAAACAATTGATTTCTAAGTGCCATTTTTGTGTGAAAATGGGCGTTTTAAATGTGCATTCCATGTTATACCATTTGGGGCTATTTTATAATTCATGAAAGGGTTTTATTAAAAAAATTCCTGCTGAAAATTCAGGTTTGGGATAATATTGGTGTTCATTTTGTTTTCAAATAGGGCTTTTAGATGGATTTTAAGTGCAAAGTTTGGTTATATCCCTTCAAAATGTTTTATGGAAATTCTAAATGGTTTATTGAGTTATACAAAATGATGAAAAGAATATGTAGATAATTTTTTGAGTTTTTATGACTAGAAATGGAGTTTTTATATGAAAATGGCATTTGTTAACATGTGTAAATTATTTGCGCACAAAGGGGGGAAACATGGGTATTTAGGGGGGTGGACGGGTACTAGTATGCTAGTGATCTGAAGTGGTTTTGTCCCTGTTTTACTTAGAAAGTTTGACATTGAAAACACTAACAAAACTATAATGGTGATGATTGGGGACCACTAGTTTATGGTTATGTTTCCTACTAGTGTCTCATGCATAAGAACGGATATTATTATGGTTACTTTACACTGAGATACGAGGTACACGATGCCTGAAACTAAACAGTGCATAGGGATGTTCCTGAGATTAGTGCTCATTGACTCTTTCATATTTATCATTATATTATGTTTTTTTTGTCTGGAAAATTAAGTATATTACATGTTTTATTGAAACGTGTTCATCCTTTGAAATCATCCTTTGTAAACTGTTTACTTTTAAAAGTTTCATTCTTTAGAAATTATTGCCACCATTTCTTGTTTATTAAAACTTTCATGATTTTTATCTTGTAATTCTTACCATATAGAGTCTTTTGGGTGGTATCCTATTGGTATTAGTATCACACCCTACTTACAACCTTAGGTTTAAGTATAATTGATCATGTTTTACACAGGTAAAGGCAAAGCCTTGGGTGATGGTGGTTCAGGTTGTTAGTTTCCTTCCATGGTGCAGTGTTGTGGAGACAGCTCGTGGGTGATGACCCCTTATAGTGTGGTGTTAATTGGGATGTTTTTCTGCTACTTTTATGTATCTTTGGACCTATTGTGTCATGTTTAGACCCATGTACTCAGTTGTAAATTTTATTTAACGCTTGTTTGGCATGAATTTTCAGATTTGGTTTATTGATTGTTTTTTGTTGTTAAATTATTCCAAACTTAGGTAAATCATTCCCAAACCAATATTTATGATACCTATGAACTTTTTCCTGCCAGTGGGGATAGGGAATTCCCTTAGGCCCTTTCCACAGGCCAGATTTGGTGTCGGTTTTGATGGTGACTAGATTCAGTTCGTGTTAAAATGGTATTAGAAGAGGCCAATGTTTTTGGGTTATATTATTATTTTGGGATGAGTCGGTCTAGACAGTTGATAGGAATATCGGGGCTTAGATTTTTGGTTTTGATTAGGGTGCATGGAACAAATATCTCGTGATATACCTCAAGTCACCATGGGATGTTGGAATTTTTTTTTGACTTTACTTTCAGGTGAGACGTGTGGGCTGAAAAATGCACGTGGACATCAGGTGGGTTGAAGTAGTTGTTTATTTTATTATTATAATGTGTTTTTATTATTTATATTTGATTTTATTGGTGAAATTATTCAAAATTATTGTAATGATTTTTTTCTCTTGTTACTGTTGCCTTGTGTAGCAACATGCCTCCCCAGAAATATCACATACACCCACAGGAGGATGTCAGAGAGAGTTCTCCCTGACCGATTGATCAAAGGATGGTAGAATCTATGGTTAGGGATGTCTAAGACCTAGTAAATGGAGTATCTCCCACTCTTGATATTTCTAGGGAAGAAAAGTTTGTTCCTAGGAAGGACAAAGCCTAGGTGTTTTTGAAAAACAAGCCTCCTACTTTCTGAGGTAGCACATAACCTCAAGAAGTGGAGGAGTGGCTCGAAAATATCAAGCATGTATTTGAGTTCCTAAAAACACACAAGGAGGTCAAGGTGAAGTGTGACTCTTTTCTATTAGAGTTTCTAAGCCACAGGTGGTGGGAATCAATGCTTCAATCTAGGAAGCACAAGCAGATGAGTTAGAAGGACTTCAAGGTTATCTTCAATGGCCAGTATTTCCCTAAAGTTTTGGTATATTCTTGATATTGAGATTTTATGGAACTTGTTTAATAGGATCTTTCAGTGATGGAGTATTCCAACCATTTTTCTAATTTCGTCCAGTATGCTCTAGAAATGATCTCTAATGAGCAGATGAAGGCCCAAAAGTTTGAGAGGGGTTTGCGGCCAGAGATCTATTTCCAAGTCTTCTTGTTTAAGATGAAAACCAATGAAGAGGTGGTTGATCAGGAGTTTATGGTGGATATAGATAGTAAGGGGGGATGGTTTCTCTAATACGGTGTTAGGAATGGGTAGTGGTAGATCTTCTAAGAAGAAAAGGAAGTGAGGGGAGTAGGGAAATAAGGAAGGTGGTAGCTCAGACCAACCTTTCAAGAAGTTTTATTCGGTGGATTATGATGTGAGGTCTATTGTGTGCCACTAGTGTGGGAGGCCAGATAACATATGACCATCATGCAAATCTCCTCTGAAGCCCTGTAATCAGTGTGGAGGTTTAGGACACTTGAAACATTTTTGTAGGATGTCATGTTCACTCTAGAGTGGGTCAGGACCACTGGCTTCTAGGGGAGTTCCAGCTCAATCAGAGCCATCGAGGATAGGGTTATCTCAGTTTGGTGGCTATGGTGGCAGGGTCAGATCATCTTCTGGGCATATCTAGTTCAAGTCAAAGCCATATGAAAGTAGTTGTTCTCAGGTAGAGACTAGGCATCTTCATGTAGTGGATCAAGCACTAGCAGGATCAGAGGCAGTACCATCAACAGTTTGAGGTATCATTTTTATTTCATATTCTATAGATATTTCTCTTTTTGATATTAATGATTCTTTTTAATTCATATCTACCCTTATTATAGACATGCTAAATTTTCCAACCAATATTTTTTCTTTTATGATGGATTTTGTGACTCCACTGGGAAAGAAGGAGTAGGGTATCAGGTGCCTGTCGTGTGCGCTTTCTGTGTCAGGGGTTGAGATAGAGTGGGACCTCCTGGTCTTAGATATAGATCTATTTGACATAATAATTTGCATGTATTGGTTGGTACTCTTTCAGGTACACATCAATTTCTATAGGTATCAGGTGAGTTTCACGACACATGATGGTAGTCTGCAGGTTTTTCATGGGGAATGGGATCCTCAGTCGGGTCACATGGGACCTATACTCCCAGATTTGGGGGATATTATCTTCCATTTATTGTCTCTCATGATAGAGGATGATGGTTGTGCTCATGAGGGTGGGTTACCTCATGAAGTGGATGAGTTCCCAGAGGTATTCCCAGACGATTTTGCAGTCTTACCCCCAGAGCAGGACATGAAGTTATTGATCGATTTGGCACCAGGAACATAGCCGATATTTATTCAATCATATCATATGACCCCCACTAAAATGAGGGAATTAAATATTCAACTGGACGATTTAGAATCCAAAGGAATTATTCGCCTGAGCATCTCTCCTTAGGCCGCTCTTGTTCTCTTTATGAAGAAGGCCGACGGGTCCCTTTGATTGTGCATTGATTATCAAAATCTGAATAAGGTAACCATTAAAAAAATATACTTTGACCTAAATTGATGATTTGTTTGACCAGTTGAAGGGGGGAAAGTGTTTCTCGAAAATAGACTTGTGTTTGGGTTACCATCAACTTAGGGTGAAAGAGGCAGATATCTCGAAGACAGCCTTCTAAAGCAGGTACGTCCACTTTTAGTACTTAGTCATGCCCTTCGAATTGAACAATGCTCCCATGGTATTTATGGAACTCATGAACAGGGTGTTCCACCAGTATCTTGATTATTTCATCATGGTATTCGTGGATGACATACTAGTTTACTCTAGATCTGAGGAGGAACACAAACATCATTTGCGGATCATGTTGGGCACTTTATGGGATCACTACCTCTATGTAAATTTGTCCAAGTTCACTTTCTGTATTAGGGAAGTAATTATTTTGGGGTATATGATCTCGTATTAGGGGGTTTTAGTGAACCCTGAGAAGATTAGTGTGGTTATTTCATGGGAGCAACTGAAGAACGTGTTTGAGTTCAAGAGTTTCCTCAACCAGGTTGGTTACTACAGGTGGTTTGTTTGATATTTTTCTCAGCTTACCTTTCCCATGACCGTGCTCACCTGGAAAGGGGTGAAGTTTGTATGGGGATTAGAATGTGAGGAATCCTTCAATGAGCTAAAGCAGTGATTGACTACCACCCCCTTCATGATTTTTCCAGAGTCTAGAAAGGGGTATGTGGTGTATTGTGATGCTTCGGGTATGGGTATTGGGTGTGTGCTTATGCAGAGTGATCATGTGGTGGCATATGGTTCTCGCCAAATCTGACCACACAAAAAAATTATCCAACCCATGACTTGGATTTAGCAGTTGTGATGAATGATTTGAAGAATTTGTGTCACTACCTATTTGGGGAGAATTTTGTGTTCTACTCTAATCATAAAATATTGGCCTACATCTTCTTACAGAAGGATCTCAATTTGAGGTAGCACTGTTAAATCAAGTACTTGTAGGGGTTCAACTTTGACATTGTCTATACCTCAGGTAAGGGAAATGTGGTGGTGGATTATTTGAGTAGAAAATAACTAGTTCAAGACTTGAGAAAGTCCAATGATGAGTGGACTTTGATAGGGCTATTTTGATCTTATGCATGTGGAGACCAAGGAGCACAGTGGAGGTGTGTTCTTGGTGAGTATTTAGTTGTCTCCTCTCTTAGAGTTGATTCAGTGAGAACAGACCAAAGATGATATTTTCCAATAGTAGAGGCATATTCTTCATGGTGGGGAGATGTCTTCTGATTGGTTGTCGCCTCCCAAGGGAATCTTGTGCTTCAAGGGACGATCAATAGTTTTTTCATCTCTACAGAAGGCAGTGATGTAGGATAGCCATTGGTCTCAGTGGGTTTTCTATTCGGGTTCCACCAAGATTTATTATGATGTGTGTCAGCAGTTCCGGTGGCTAGGTATGAGACAATACATAGCTGACATTATTTTGAGATGCTACACTTGTCAGCAAGTGAAAGAGGAGCATCAAAGGCCCTCCAGTTTTCTCCAGGCATTACTCATTCCTACCTGGAAGTGGAATGAGATCACCATGGACTTCATTGTTAGCTTTCCTTGTAAACCTTAGGGTAATAATTCCATATGGGTAGTGATTGATCTTCTAAATAAATCATCCCACTTCATTGCGATCAAAGATAAAGCTAAAGTGGATGAGTTTGGATGTTTGTATCTTTAGTAGGTGGTAAGGATTAATGGTATTCCATTAGTATTTGTCTCAAATAGATACCCTAGATTCACTTATCATTTTTTGTAAGGCCTTCATAAGGCATTGGGGTCACAGATTAAGATGATCACGGCATACCATCCTCAAATGGATGGTTAGATAAAGCGGTTGAATCAAATTCTTGAGGACATGATTTGTGCATGTGTTTTAGACTTTAGAGGTTATTAGGATATCCATTTGGGATTGGTTGAATTTTCTTATAATAACAGTTACCAATCCTTGATTCGAATGGATTCTTTTGAGGTGCTCTATAGTCGGCCTTATCGGTCCCCCCTGTTTTGGCCTAAGGTAGTTGAGACTTTACTGTTGGGTTTGAGCCTTATTCAAGATATGTCTGAGAAGGTCAAGTTGATTTGGAAGTTCTTATTGACATCTCAGATTCTCCATAAATCTTATGCAGACCAGAGGTGTCGAGACCTAGAGTTTTCTATGGGTGACCAGGTATTCTTGAAAGTGGCCCCTCATCTGGGCCATCATCATTTGGGAAAGAAAGGGAAGTTGATGTCGCAGTATGTCATGCCTTTTGAAATCACCGAGTGTATTGGATAACTAGAATAAATTTTATCTTTTCCTTCTCAGTTGACATCCATTCATGATTTCTTCTATGCCTCCTAGTTGAAAAAGTACAACCCAAATCCGTCCCATGTGCTGAATTGGGAAGAATTGGAGATAGAGCCTGATTTATTGATTTTTGAGAGGACGGTGCAAATTGTGGAATCCTAAAAAAAATTACTTGAGGGAATATTATTCCTCTTGTTTGAGTCCTCTGGTAGCATGGTACTGATGATCATGAGACATGGGAGTGGAAGTCATGGGTCGAAGAGCAGTTTCTATTTCTCTTATTTGATCAGGATTCAAGATGACTTTTTGAGGGTAGAATGTTTTTATGGTGGTGAGAATTATCACATCCAAGACTTCTTTTAAAGTTATTTTTCATTTATTTTATATTATTTCTTTGTTTTTTGGGGTTTCCCATGTATATTTGGAGAAAGGTGTAGTTTCATCATGAATTGGGCCAAACTGTGAGCCCATTTCCATATTTAAAAATAACATTTTTTTTCTTTTATAACTCCTTTTTTTAACATTTTTAATCTATTACACTTCCCACTTGGCCTTAACTACCCCATTAGGAACTCATAATCATGATAGATTTGGGTAATTTATTCAGGCAATAGGATAACCTGTGATCTTATTTCCAGTTTTAATAAAATAATTTAATTCTTTTATATATCATTCATCTTTTAATATTTTTTTTCATTACACCTCTCAATTGAGACCAAAAATCCTAGTCACACCCCCATGTTCCATTTTACCACTTTGGAGCTCATATTCATCGTATATTAGGGATAAATTTCTCAAGGTTTCTCAAATCATCTAGATTTGATAAGATAATTTGTTTCTTTCATAAATCATTCATTTTTACTCTTTTTACCCCATTTCAGTCCCCAATCAACCTCTTAATCCTTATTAAAACCTACCTATCAATTTTGGATGATTTAATATTTAACTAATGGTGTGTTTGGTGTGATTTCTTCAAAGATCTCTCAAGTAAGTGGGTTTCGTTCCTTCCTCCTCCCATTAGATTAGGGTTTCTTCCATTTTTCTTGAAGTTCCTAATGTACAGAAAGTAGGAATTCATACCTAGGGTTTGATCTTGGGTTTATTGGTCTAATATTGTGGTTATAAGTTTTTTTACTCCCTTGTGGTGCAGTGGTGGTGCGGTTGAACTTTCGCATAAGGATTTGGTGTTTTTGACACACTTGGTAGGTGATTCCATGTGTAAGAACTACTAGATGAGTTATCCTTGATTTATTTATATTTTTATCATATTACTCCTTCATTTTTCTTTCTGTGAAAATTATTCTTTGGTGGTATTTTTTAAGCAATTGATTTTTAAGTTCCATTTTTGTGTGAAAATGGGTGTTTTACATGTGCATTCCATGTTGTACCATTTGGGGATGTTTTATAATTCATGGAAGGGTTTTATTAAAAACATTATGCTGAAAATTATGGTTTTTGGTAATATTGTTGTGCATTTTGTTTTAAAATAGGGCTTTTAGATGGATTTTAAGTGCAAAGTTTGGTTATATTCCTTGAAAATGTTTTATGGAAATTCTAAATGGTTTATTGAGTTATATAAATGATGCAAATAATGTGTAGCTACTATTTTGAGTGTGTATGACTAGAAGTGGTTTTTTTATATGCAAATGTAATTTGTTAACATGTGTAAATTGTTTGATCACAAAGGGGGAAACTCGAGTATCTAGGTGGGCGGACGTGCACAAGTATGCTAGTGATTCGGAGTGGTTTTGTCCCTATTTAACTTAGCAATTTTGACATTGAAAACACTAAAAAACTATAATGGTGTTTATTTGGGACCAATAAGTTATAGGTATGTTCCCTACTAGTGGATAATTTATGATAATGGATATTTTTTATGGTTACATTACACCGAGATATGAGGTACATGGGGCCCGAAACTAATTGGTGCCTAGGGATGTTCTCAAGATTAGTTTTTGTTGATTCTTTCATATTTATCATTGTCTTATGGTGTGTTTTTATAGAAAATTCAGTATCTTACATGTTTTATTGAAATTTTTTCATCCTTTAAAATCATCCTTTGAAAACAATTTACTTTTAAAAGTTTCATTCTTTAGAAATTATTGCCACCATTTATTGTTTATTAAAACTTGCATGATTTTTATCTTGTAATTCTTATCATATGGAGTATTTTGGGTGGTATCCTATTGTAATTAGGCTCACACCCTACTTACACAATTGGGTATAAGTAAACTTGATCATGTTTGACATAGGTAAAGTCAAGGTCTTGGGTGATGGCGGTTCGGGTTGTTAGTTTCCTTCCATGGTGCGGTGTTGTGGAGACGGCTCGTGGGTGATGACCCCTTGTCATGTGGTGTTCCTTGGGATGTTTTTTTGATAATTTTATGTATCTTTGGACCTATTTTTTCATGTTTATATCCATGTATTAAGTTCTGAATTTTATTGAAGGCTTGTTTGGCATGAATTTTCATATTTGGTTTGTTGATTTTTTTTTGTTGTAAAATTATTACAAACTATGGTAAATCATTCCCAAACCACTATTTATGATACCCATGCACTTATTCCAGCCCGTGGGGATAGGGAATTCCCTTCTGGCCTTGAGACGGGATGGTTTTGGTGCTAGTTTTTATGGCGACCATATTGGGTTCATGACATGGATGTTGCTTCATAAAGGACTCAGCATAATGTTGTTCCCTCTTTTTCTCATTTGGAAGTCCAGAATGATTCATAGCTTGAGAAATTTGGGTGAGTATAGAAGTGAGATTTTTTATTCTAGCTCCCATAGAATTCGGTTTCTAAAAAATACATTCATTTCATTTTTTGTCACAATTACCATTAACATGGTTCTTTCGGGTTCCAACCATCGACTAAAACCGAAAACATAGAGTAAGAAACATTTATCATAGTGAGGAACCATATAATCATGAAAATAACTTATATGATATCTTAATTTTGACAAATTCTGTAATATATGACACCTTAGTTTCATCCTAGATTATTCATAGACAATTTATGTTTAAATATTTCATGATAGTTCATGAAGAGTGTGAATTGCTAAAGAATATTCCCCATCAGTATCAAACCAGGTGTGAAGCAAGGCCCATTGTCATGTACAAAGTTATGCTCAAGTCCCTAAAGCACCTTTTTGGAGTTTTTAACCCTAGGTACATCTATTTCAGATCCATATCCACTTATAGTATCCAGACAGGGATGTATTTCTAGGAAACCACTCACTCTATCCTTTACTAAAATTGCAGGACATTTTCCTTATCCTTATACTTATCCTTAGACATGTACTTAGGGTTATCACTAATGTTATATCATATTAGTTTTAAAATTTTAACTAAAATTTTTATCCAATACCAACTATAACAACCCACACTTTTCATTAATTAACATTACATTTTTTTTGTGGAATACTTAATACATTACACAAACTGACGCACAAAGACTGTACTAGTCTAGTGCCTTTGGAAACATGGAAACATAAACACTAGTACATAAGTGATCTAAATAATATCCCAATAGGTTATTATAGACTATAAACCTTCTTAGACACATTAAACATAATACATATCTTCATAACCTGGGGTAAAGGAAATATAAAAAGGGGTAATCTCAAATGCTTAGTAAGGGTAAACAAGGGAGACATGTAACTATAATCATGAGCATAAGAGTATGAGAACATGATCGTGAAAATATAAGATCTTACCCTCCGTATCAATGATCATAAATAGGAATAATGGCATAAATATTGGAAAATCATAAGACATGAATCATGAGGAAATAAAGAACATAATCCATGAAATCATAACATTGGAATAAGACATGTAATTTGTGGCAGACACATAATCATATAAAATGATTTCCATAATAGTAAATTCATCACTAATAATTCCATATTAGTAGTATGTTTTTACTCCCCATACCATCTTGGTAGTCATATTTTACTCCCATTACCATCTTAGTAGTTGAGGTTCACTCCCAAGACCGTCTTAGCAGAAAAATTCCTTTACTAAACTGAGTTCATTCCCTGTTCCAGCCATGTCTATCTCATGTGATATAAATAATTAACTAATACATTGGAGGGAGATATTGGTCACACCCATAACATAATTAAAACCATACATATGTGTGCTAAAAAAACATAAATCATTCATCATATCAAAACCCACAAAATTAAATGGGTTTCATAAACATCATTCAATCATAACATAACCCATAGAAAAGAAATAGGTTTCATAAATATCATTCCATAATTAAAATAAACCATTATTAGAAAGAATAATAATGGTATAATTGAAGCATATAACTAGTAAAACATAATTAAAATCAAATAATGTTATCCTTAGATTGAAAATAATTTTGAGATATCACTTGAAAACAATTCTTGAGGAAAATATCCTTTCTGATTTAAAAGCATTTTATTTTTTTGAAATGCCACACAATTTTAAAAGAATAAATTTTAATTGAAAATAAAATTTTAATATTGTGAGGTAATTTTCAATTAAATAATGAATCATGAAATTGAAAAAATCTATTCATGTTGTATAAGTTAAAAGAAAACATAATTTTCATATGTTTGTTGGAAAAGTCACAAATTACCTCATTTAAAAAATGGAAAAGATTCCTTTCAATCCATGTAGTAAAAATTCAAAAATGGGTTAAAATGAATTTAAAGATATATAGGAGAATAGTAAAACATTTTTTGAAAAAAAAATAGAAAACATGGAAATGGATGATAAGTATTCCCCAACAGATACATAAAATGAAACAATCCCAAATATTTAAGAGATTGTGAAATAAATATTCGTCACTTTATAATCAGTAGAATTATATGCCTCATGAAATAATGAAAATTATACTGATATGAAAATATCATAATATTATGGATAAGACTCATAAAAGACATTCATGGATAGTATATACACCATTTTGAAGAAATAAGTGGTAAATATGGCGTAAGTCTTGCAGTAATAAAAGTGAGACTAGAAATCCCCTTACCTTAGGTATGATTTCCTTCATACGTATCTAAAACTTTTGTATAATGGATTAAAAAATGTTATTAGCTTATTCCAAAACCATATTCATTTTTATTATATCATATATGATCGTATTATCACTCATTTGTTAATAATATTTTATTATTATTCTTATTTCAGGTGTTAACTACTTTATTTTCTTATGCATGTTTTGTTATGTATGTCCCAATTATTGTGAATAGGATATAGTTCCATCAGTTATATAATGATATTAAGGTTATATATATATATATATATCATATTTATTCATTATATACATTTATATTATCATTCTTGAATGGTGAATATAGAAAATGGATCGCATCGCGTCGTGGAGACGGTGGGTCGTACATACGCACGAGCAACAGTATCATTTACTTAATTGTGAAAAGGTGAGGATATGGATGGTATATATTTTGTTACAGAATAAATATCATGTTATAATAATCATATATAATTATTATTTCCATCATTATACCCATCCAAGTAAAGTGGTTATGAAAAACATATTACACCACGGCATGGAGATGGTAGGTCGTACGTACACACGCATGATGATTTAATTTTTTGTAGGATGGATAAAATGTGAAATATATTTATTCCATAATCATAATAACATATCATGATATATTTTATACTAGATTTATTACTTTTGTAACACCCCGAGCTTCCATGATACTCTTCTCATTCAATAATTCAATAGCTTGCATTGTACGCAACTTCGAGTTCTAACACACCGCAACTAATCAAAGTAGCCGTTATGAATAGTAATAACCACTTTTTAAATTTATAGAAATTTTATATTTCAAAATGGACTTAATTTTTTTATTCCTAATATTTAAATTAGCTTATGATGAATTTTTTGTAATTTTTTGAGAACTTCCAAATTTTTATGAGTAGTGAAAAATACTTAAAAACAACTTTTTTAATAAAAATAATTTATAGTGATAAATTATACTATTTAGTTGTTTTAAAGTATAATTAGAATATATTTTTACCATTTTATCCAATATTGGTCATTATAATTAATTTAACAATGAAATTGGACATAAACAATTGCCAATCTTTTGATATAAATTGTTTCTTAAAAACACGCTATTTGTTGTGACAGCGGGAATTAATTATAAAATTAATTAATTCAACTTATATGTTTGGAATTTTGTAAAATAGACATCATTTTTGAATTCTGAATATCAATTATAGCTTAGGGTGAAATTTTGGCATTGTTCTGAAAAACTTCAATTTTTGATGAATAGTGAAACCACTAAGTGGTAGTTAAATAACTGATTTTTCGTTTAAATGAAATATTACCACTTCTATGATTTGATTTTTAAAAATCCGACATAAATGGTTGTCATTAATAAGTAAAATGTGGTTCAATGAGATTAAAATAATTTTTTGTGAATAGTAACTTTTAAGTTCTTAATCGCGATTAGAGGTAATTAGTGTAGTTTAAGGTAAAAATAATGTTTTAATAATATGAGATGAGCTTGACACATGTCCTACCCTCATTGGATGTGCCATTTCCGACCAAGAAAATCCATGGGTCTACTTGGGGACCCCATGGAGCTACTTTAGTTGGAAAATGACATAAATACCTTTTATTTAATGTTAAAGTAAAAATGACACAAACATGAAATGTTTTAGTAAAACAATTTTTACATGGGGTTATACAAGTCATATTTTTGACTATAAATATTCATTTGAAAGATAAAAAGATTTCCTACATCATAGTATTTTTTTTATAATTTTTAGACATTAAATAAATTAAATTATTTATGACATCATGATGATGCAGCGATGACCTCATTATTTAACGATTTAAATAAAATGAGAAGATAATGTAAAATCCAAGGCTTACACTTGTCCAAAGCCTATTGGATGAGTATATTTCGAATAATTATCACCTTATCCTTTAATTATACAAGTTTGGGACCTTTAGAATCCGAAAATCATTGTATAATAGAATAACATTTCATTACTTTCCAAAAGTGCCCCTCCTCTCCACTTATAAAAGGCCCCCACCACTCCCACCTTATTCACACCTTAAAGCCATTTGGCTCGGACAAACTCTTCCCAAATACTCTCCCAACATCCCTCAATTACTCCTAGAAGCCTCACTTTGGGAGGAATTCTTACCAAGGAAGCCTTTGTCTCAAATCAAAAAGAGTTACCCGATTTTTTAGGTAATGTCTTCTCTAATGTTGTTTTGTTTTATTTAAATTCTCCAACCCCCTAAACTCTTTTTATTCATTTCTTTTGTAACAAATCCAGTATCCTAAATATACTAGGATGTTGTTATAATAAGGATTCGAGCTACACTTACACACACCTACATCTAATGGTTAAAGAACATACGGTTTCTGTGGATGGAAAATTTCTGCCTCACGAAACGATGATTGTTCAACACTCATATAACACCTTCAAAGGTGGACATTAAGATGTCACTATATTTATATATGATAAATAATATGTTTATGTTTTACTTATGCTTCTGTATTTCTCATTTATTTCATACTTTATGATTTCCATTATGGGTAAACGAGATAATTACATTTTAGGAAGTGTGGACTACCGCCCCCTCAAAGTGATTTGAATCGTTAATGCCATATGTGGGATGTATAAAGGATGGAGTAAATGGTATTATACACTATATTATACTGGAATTATATTATAAATTTATATCATTATTATTTCATTCCATTAAATATGAAATATAAATGAAAGTAGCGTTCATGCGTACGTACGGCTTACCGTCTCCATGAACGGTGCATTTCATTTCTTACCTCTAAATGTTACATAATATTATAAATGAATGTATATACTGGATATATATAATATATATGACATCTAAATCATGAATATAATTCTGGAGATAATGGATATTCTACCACATAAACAACTTGTAATTATAAGAAGTTTATTGTTGACTCAAGTACCAAAGATCGACAAAACGACCGTTATTAACTTAAATAATTACATAATGTTCATATCATTGTAATAAGTGATATAAAAAGGATAAAGAAATTTAAAATGGTTCTTAATAAGGTATATATTAACTCTAGTTTATTATTCAGGAGGTTAAAGAACGGTTGAGTCAAGTCATACACGAGGTAAGGGAACTTCTTAACCCAATTTCTATTCTTTGGGTTAATCTCCTACTTTCAAATTATGTCATGATATTATTATGTCCTATCTTGTATTTTTACATTATTTATGTGTACTTATAGTGAATACACATTATAGATGTACTTTATTTAAAAAAATGATCTTTTAAGGACTTCGTCTCAATCCCCTTTCATTGAGGCATATTTGGTTTTATACACAATTTTCTTTTATACGGTGTATAAACCCCTTTGACTTTTACGTTTATTCAAAAGGAATTTTTTTTATACGAAGCGTTTTGCTAAACGACAAAAGGGAATGTTTTTCTTTCCATACTTATGTGGCGACAACGACTTCTCCGCCGCCGTGACCATTATTTGAGTTTTGGCTTCCTCTACAAGCCATCATTTTTTTTAATGAAAAATAAATACAAAGTTTTAACTTTCTTTTATTTTGGTATTGAAAATGGTTTTGAAAGCATTTTTATTATATCAATATGTTGTATTGATATATTTTTATTGAAATGTGGAAATGTTATGTTTCCTTTATTCATGTTTTATGTGATACAATTATGTTATGGTTTATGATATGTTTAAACCTATTCATATGAGGAATGTATTGGACTTAATAAGTGACGGGTGGAGCCCGCTATAGCTCCTCGATGCATCGGTAGGTCTCATGAGACAACTAGACATGGAATTGGATGAGGCCCTTTCCCAATTTTATTTATGGTTTTGGTCGAGGCCTTAATCATTTTAGACGTCTTGGCCGAGGCCTTGACAAAATGTTTCAGAATGTCTGGCATTATACATTTCCTCATTATGAAAGTGGTTATTGATATTGCATGTGATTATTCGACCAGTAGAATATCCATGTGAAGAAGACTAGAACCACTAGGATGTGTCTAGGAAATTTTAGAAGGGATATGGTAAGTTTATGGTGAGCTTTAAGTCTCAAAGTGATGTTAATAAGTGAGTGAGGTGTTTATCTTTTATAATTGTGGTGAGGGGCACTATTGGAATTTCTAAAAATATTAATTTATAATAAATTCAATATCAATCCAAATACCTCAAAAAGGAAATTTATTCAAATATAAGATGATATAATGTTGTAATATCATCAACCAATATATTTTTTACAAGTCTGTATTATTTTAAACCTTATCATTTTGGTAAACCCTTAATTAACCTATTTTAATTTTAATTAAAGTAATGTCTTTGTCAATATTAAAAGGTTATAATTTTTACTTATTTGGTATAGATTAGATCATAAATTAAAATTTATCACATATTCTACCATATTGTCATTATTTTTTATTTTCAATTTTTTTATGATTTTTAAATAATTTAATAAAACATTATTTTGATAAAATATCATTAGTATCAATTTTGACACTATTCATTACTTGGATTTTTAGAAATACCAATATAACAAGTTAACTTAAAAAATAATATTTTATTATATTCTGAATGGGTCAATATAATCTATAAAATTCGTTGATCATATTAATTATCACAAATTATATTTATTTTTAATATTTTTTTAATAACATTTATTTGATATTTCCATTAATAAAATAATTACTACATTATCATTGTATAAGCCTTTAAGGTAATTATTTATTTCCTAAAAATTATAAATAAATTACCATGATAAATAAAAACATGTTATATTTCAGATGAATATTTATAGTTAAATTTATCTTTTGTATAACCCTATATTAAAAACGATATAGTTATTAAGAATATGAGTATGACATCTTTAACTTTTCTTTATATAAAATATAATAAATGTCACACTCTCATCCAATTGGATTAAAAAGGTTATAATCGTATCCCAAGGATGATTTTGGTTGAAACCCAATCATCCAATGAAATTAGGAAAAGTGTTAGTGTAATTTTATAATATTTATAATATTATTTTTTACCCTTAATTACCTGATTTATCTTTTAATGTGTTAATAAAAAATACTAAATTTATTATTCATAATGCCCAAAAATAAAAAATAAAACCTATTTATATAATTTTTACCCACTTATTCCAAATATGGAATCCATTTTTCAAAATTTAAAACATAGAATATTCAGTAATTAATTTCTAATTAAGCCCATTTATGGAGTGAGAAAATGAGTTATTAAAGTTAAAACAAGCAAAAGCTTGAAATGTTTTTATGTCTAAATTCAATGTAAAACTGATGTTGATGACATAAATTAGATTTAACTGGTAAAAATTTGATCTAATTATACTTTAAAATTGATAAAGAATTATAATTTAACACTATAAATTATTTTGATGAAAAAGTTTGTGTTTAATTTAAATTTAGTATTTTTTTTACTATTCATCAAAACATGAAACTTATGAGAAAAATAAAAAAATAATGTAATTTTTTATATTCCAATTTAAAATAAGAAGTTTATTTTGTCAAATATAATATATAAGTGTCAAAAATTGGATTTAAAATGGGTTCTCTATTAAAAGGTGATAAAATTACCCTTTTGAAAAATATAGGTTTTTATGAATAAAATTCGGTTGGTTCTTATCTTATGAATATAAAATCTATTTGATGAATATAAAAAATATTTTATTGAATATATAAAATATAAATTTCATTAATATCATTCACTAATTGTAATTAATTTAATTTATTAATACAAAATGACTTTGGGTGTCACGGCCCGTCCCGGTGGGGCCCGTGTCGTGAATCCCCAAGCCCGCCTCCAATAAGCCAGGGGCTGGTGACTAGCACCGAGTAGGCATGTCACTAACATGGGAGGCATTTCCTAAGTACCTGTACACACACACACACATCTCTAAGCCCACAAATGTTGAAATGTAAAACACTAAGCAACAAAAATGCATGCATACAACTAAACTCAACCAACAGAGCACGACGAAAGGTAGAGTACTGTAAAAGTAAACTGGGCTAGAATACAAACCCACCAAAAACAAGAGTCTCAAAAAAACTGCAAAGTCCAACCTGTAAGAACAAAGGTACTGGGACTATTGCTCGTAGCCGTAGGAACGCCTCGGCCTGTAGGGAACTCAGAAAGCTTGGTCCTGTCCTGGTCCACCCTGGACTCTGTCAAAAGGCTGCTCGTCTGCACAAGACACCAGATGTGCGGGCAAAGCCCGTGCAGGGGTGAGTATAACAATACTCAGTAGAGGACCCCAAAAACCACAAAGCAGTACACAAAGCAAAGGTACAGTCATCTATGCACAATATATGTTTACAGAACATATAAACAAACCAGATATACTCAAAACCCAGGCCCGTGGTCTAGAGACAAGCCACACAACTGCATACCCCGATAGGGATTCTGTTTGAAGATTCCATGATGCACTCGTTCCGGGAGAACACACTCCACGAGTCTTATAGTTCTGATGACGTCCGTCCGAGGAGTGATGTTCGTCGAGAACCGTCACGAGATATAGCTACACTCATTGTAGGAGACACACTCCTGAGTGGAAGGGTTATGATAGATAGAAGCACTCATTACGGGAGACACACTCCTGAGTGGGAAAGATCTCGATACACAGATGAGGATCACTTCCAGGGCCATGGCGGATACCGCGACTCATCCGGAATTCACCTGCTAGTTAGAGGATCAACGCCTAGTAAAGTTGGTCACGCCGATGCCTGACTCTACCTAGGGTCTGGAATGGATAGAGGATCTTGATCTGGGCCTCTTGGATGGATTCCTGACTCTATCACAAAAAAGTCCTGCTGAAGGGATCATAAACCGGTGTGAGGGAATGATGTCTGACCTTCAGGGTAAAAGAAGAAGGGGCACTAACCCAAACGAAAGATGTTCAAGGCACGGTGAACAAAAGGACCAAGCCGTTCTCCAAAAAGTACACGACGTGTAGAAATGACACACGTCGTGTTGTCCGACCCCAGGTACTGCCCGTGTTCAACGGCCCATGTTGTAAGGCTGGTCATGTGGAAAAATTTATACAAGGCATGTAGTACGGAGTACATGCCATGTCTGGGTCACTGGGGCTGGCTCCGTGTACTCTGGACATGTGCCCGTACACGGTCACCAACCCATGTACTCCAACCTGTGCAATCTTCACACGGGGTGACCTGCGCTGGTGACCTTGCCTGGCCGGGTGAGGGAGTACACGGCTGTGTACTCCATCCCGTGTCCGTGTATCCCTAGAATACATGCCGATCTCCACGTAGCTACCTCTACCGAGCTGTACACGCCGTGCCGCCTGAAGCCATGTAGAGAATCCCGTGTCCGTGCACCACCCGAAGTACACGTCGAGCTTCGGGGAAGGTCTAACACACCGTGTGACCGGGGTCACACGCCGTTTGATCCTTCTCTGACCCCGAAACCCTATCCGCCACCATCAGAACTACACGGCGTGTTCTTCGGAACTACACGCCATGTATTCTGGAAATTTCCAGAAACGCGGACCTCTACCGTCACGCCTCCCATGGTGCTCTGATCATTGATACGGTCGTTTTATCGTCACTAAACCTTCAGGTTTTGGTCATCGCAACACCACGAAGTTGTTTCCGTCATTTTCGGGCCTCCGATCGACTCCGAAAACATGATTGATCTTCCCGCACGAAGAACGCTCGAAGAACTCCCTTTCCGATCTGGTCCGATTCTTCGTCCGCCATTGCCGCCGCACCTCCCCAAGATAGTTTTGTTGTCGAACCTTCGATTTTGGATCATTACGTCGCAGAAAGGATGCGCAACGATCCATTGTTCTTCGCCCTGTGAAGAACGCGAAGAACGCGCGAGGAATAAGGAGGAAGAGATCCAAATAAAAAAAATGAGGAGTGAAACTCCTCTGTCATTCATCACGACGTTGATCCTCTCCCGTTAATAGGTTTAAACGGAGTAGAGATCAACATGAAAAGCATGGATTAATTTCCCCAAAATTATCCCAAGAAAACCCTCCCGTAAGAACATACGGATCCGCGGATCAACTTGTTTGTGGTTGATCCATGTTCGTCGTTTAAATTTAAATACGGGGAAAAGAAAATCAAAACAACAACCCCTTACCTTTTGAAAGGATCGATCGTTGACTAAGGCGTCGTTCTTCCATTTTCGTCGTGATCCTCCAACGCTGGCGCAACGATCCTTGGTTTCGATCCGTTGTCGTTCGTCGTCGAGAATTGCTCCAACGCCTCGCATATTTGACAGAGGTTCTTCCCAAGTGTTGCCAATGATTCAACAATTGGTTAACCCATTAAAAGGGAAACAAGTTAACATTTAATTACACAGCATCATTAATGACATTGACTTGTCATTTTGAAGTTATTATGACGCGTCATTAATTTAGGAAACAGTTGCACCGTCGCAACACTGCAGCGGATGTTTCCTTAAAAGAAAATAAAATAAACTGGTTAATTTATTTTATTTTATTTTACTTAAAACGTCCGAAAAATAACTTTTTCCCTCAACCCATGCCGGTCGAGGTTAGCCTCATTCTTAGGTAGAGTCATCGTCCCGGACGCAACGGTGCGCTCAGATTTTTAATTCGGGCATCCGTTTGGAAACTTCCACAACTGCGCACAAGCGCCGACTCACTTAACTAAAAAAAAGGTTCAAACCACCATTCCAGGCTCACTGGACCTCGGAATGATGTGTCGTCTTCATGCCCAGTCTCAAAATAATTCCATATAATATTTAAAAAATAATAAACGAAAAAATCTGAGACATTACATTTTCCCCACCTTGGGGATTTACGTCCCCAAAAATCCAAAACAAAGGCTACTCAAAAAGATGAGGGTACTGGGCACAGATCTGGGCCTCCCGCTCCCACGTGCTCTCCTGAAGATTCTCGTGCTGCCACCAGAGGCGCACTAAGGGAATCGATCGCCCACAAAGGATCCTCTCCTACCGATCCTCGATCTCCACTGGGTACTCAGCAAAGGTCACTCCATCCTCGATGTCTCGCTCTCCCCAGTCGATGATGTGCGATGGGTCATGCATGTACCTCCTCAGCTGCGACACGTGGAAGACATCATGTACCCAATGTAACTGTGGCGGTAGAGCCAGGCGGTATGCCACCTCGCCAACTCTGCCCAGGATCTGGAAAGGTCTGATGAACCTCGGAGATAGCTTCCCGCCTCGGCCAAATCTCCACAACCCACATCAAGGTGAAACCCGAAGAAAAACGTGGTCTCCCTACTCGAACTCCAGAGGCCTCCATCGTCTGTCAGCATAAGACTTTTTCCAGCTCTGTGCAGTCTTCATCCGCTCCTGGATGATCTGCACCTTCTCTGTGGTAGTTCTCACTAACTCTGGACCCATGAGTGTTGACTCTCTGTGGTCGGTCCAGCAAAGCGGTGACCGGTAGGGTCTCCCATATAAAGCCTTGAACGGTGCCATGCCAATGGTGGAGTGGTAGCTGTTGTGGTATGAAAACTCCACCAGTGGTAGGTGGTCCTCCCAGCTATGACCAAAGTCCAAGATACAGGCCCGCAACATATCCTCCAGAACCTGAATGGTCCTCTCTGTCTGACTATCTGTCTGAGGATGAAACCTTGTGCCCAAGCATAGCTGAGTCCCAAAAGCCTCATGCAATCCCTTCCACAACTGGGATGTGAAGCGGGCATCTCGGTCTAAGACTATAGTCGAGGGGACTCCATGAATCCGAACTATCTCTTGTACATAAAGGCGTCCCAATCTCTCTACGGAACTCTGCTCCCTGATAGCTAGGAAGTGGGCCGACTTGGTGAGTCGGTCAACGATCACCCAGATGGAATCGTGCCCCTTGGACGTCCATGGTAATCCTGTCACGAAGTCCATAGATATTCCATCCCACTTTCACTCTGGAACTTCCAAGGGGTGAGCTGACCCTGCTGGAACCTGGTGCTCAGCCTTCACCTGCTGGAATGTGAGGCATCGAGAAATGAACTCTACCACTGCCTTCTTCATGCCTGACCACCAGAACTGTCGTCGAATATCCTGGTACATATTTTCCACTCTGGGATGTACCACCAAAGGGGATGTATGAAACTCCCTCAGGACCTCCTTTTGTAACGCCACTGGTACAACAGTGCATCCTCTGAAGAGAAGTACGTGCTCCCTACCTTGTGAAAACCCATCAGGAGCATGTTCTATGGTTAACTGAGCACGTAAATCCACAAATTCGACATCCCCAAGTTGTGCCTCCCTAACTCGCTGTAAGAGTAGAGGGGTGACAACCATTGACTGTAGGTAAGCTGTGTCCTCAACATCCACGAAGGATAACTGTAAAGCGACTAATTGTTGTGTCGCCTCACTCAATAGCTGTGAGCTCGACCTTCTACTAAGAGCGTCCGCCACCTTGTTCCCCTTCCCAGGAGTATAGATAATCTTGAAATCATAGTCCTGGAGGAACTCTAGCCAATGTCTCTGCCTCAAATTCATATCCTTCTATGAGAAGATGTACTTGATTATCTTGTGGTCAGAGTAGACAATGAACCACTCTCCCATAAGGTAGTGTCGCCACATCTTCAATGCGAAGACTACCGCTGCCAACTCGAGATCATGGGTCGCATAGTTCTGCTCATGTGGCCTAAGCTGGCGTGAACCATAAGCAATCACTGCATGTCGCTGTATCAAGACACAAACAAGCCCGGTCCCTGATGCATCGCAGAAAACTACATACCCAACACCCTCCTTCGGCAATCTCAAGACTGGGGCGCTCGTCAAACTCTGCCTCAGCTGCTCAAAGGCCTGCTGGCACTTTTCTGTCCATACGAAGGGTTGCCCCTTCCTGGTCAAGGCCGTCATCGGTGCTGATATCCGGGAGAAATCAGGTATTAATCTCCGGTAATATCCTGCCAACCCAAGGAAGCTTCGCACCTCTGTCACGCTCTAAGGTGGCTCCCATGCTAACACAGCCTCCACCTTGGATGGGTCCATAGCTACTCCATCTGCTGAGATGTAATGTCCCAGAAAGTGGACCTCCTGAATCCAGAACTGACACTTCGAGAGCTTTCCATAAAGCTAGTGCTCTCAGAGTATGTCCAGAACCATCCGCAAGTGTCTCGCGTGCTCCTCCTCTGACGCCGAGTACACAAGGATGTCGTCGATGAAGACCACTACGAACCGGTCCAAGTACGGCTGGAAGATCCGGTTCATCAACCCCATGAACACTGCGGGGGCGTTCATCATGCCAAAGGGCATCACCAAGTACTCATAGTGACCGTAGCGACATCTGAAAGTCGTCTTCGGTATATCCTCATCCCGCACTCATAGCTTGTGATAGACTGATCGAAGATCAAACTTCGAGAACCACCGATCCCCTCTTAGCTGATCAAATAGGTCATCAATTCTTGGCAGTGGATACTTGTTCTTCACCGTTACCTGGTTCAGGCACCGGTAATCCACGCACAACCTCATACTCCCATCTGCCTTCTTGGCAAACAAGACCGGGGCCGCCCAGGGTGAAACACTGGGTCTCACGAAACCCTTGCTCTGCAAATCCTCCAACTACACCCTCATCTCACGAAGCTCTGCGGGAGCCATACGATAAGCCGATGAGGAAATCGGTGTCATCCCGGGGTGTAAGTCAATGCAGAAGTCAATTCCCCGGCGGGGAGGTAACACTGGGACATCTTCTGGAAAGACGTCCTCATACTCCGCCACCACTGCTGGGAACTGAGAGCTCACAACATCTACTACTCCGAGGTAAGGCTAGCCAACTCATGAGTGATCGGCTGCCCCCTCCTATGAATGAGCCCACTTTGTGTTGCATGGGTTTCCTTTTCTCTAACAAAGGAAAACCTTGTTCCATCACGGCGGACACACCGCACTCTTTGCCTAAAACAGACAATCTGGGCATGGACTGAAGATAACCAATCCATACCGAGAATGACATCGTAAGGCCTCGACGCTACCACCAAGAGGTTCCAACCGAAACTCTCACCTCCAAGGGTAAGATCACACAGTCTGCAAAGGTGCGTGATCGTCGAGTCTCCTCCCGTAGGTGTATCCAAGTGTAAGGATCGAGTCAACGGTTCTATCGGAATCTTGAGGTTTTGTACAAGACATGTGGATATAAGGGAATGAATGGAACCTATGTCTATGAGTACGTCAGCTAAGGTAGAAAAGACACAGATCGTACCTCGAATCATCCCTGGAGCCCCTGGGTCGTATGCCTCGACCGCATGCAGCTGTCCCCGTCCCTGTCCCCCAGCTCCCTGAGCCTGGTGCGGACCTCCTGGGGGTGGTGGTGGAAGTAAGTCAAAGCGTCTACCACCACCTGCAGCTCTCCCTGCTCCTCTGCCACGTCCGCCGCCTGTCGGATCTGCCTGCTCCGTTCTCTGCCTCTGCCTCGGTGGCCCATCCACCACTTCCCTGTCAGTAGCCCGATGTGTCGGGCAATCTCTAGCGAGATGCCCCCTACCGTCGCATTCATAGCATCACTTCTCCCTAGGCTGACTGGATCCAGCCTGAGAGCCCTGGACTATCGATCCCCTGTCCTGGGTCCTCTTGTGATGTCTCCCACGTCCAGATCCCTACGTCTGATGTCGGCTCCCTGCTTCCGGTGTCTCCGCACCTGTCTGCCTGCTGCTGACTGCCGACGGTTGTCTCTGCTCCTCCAAGAAGATTTCGATCACCAAGGCCCGCTCGAGCACTCCAGCATAGGTCGATATGCATAGAGGCACGACACTAGCTCGGATGCCTCGCCGTAGACCTCTCTCAAAGGTCTGAGCCCTGAAGTATTGATCCCAAACCATATCCATCGAGTACCTGGCGAGGTTGGTGAACCTCGATGAATAGTCAGCCACCGTCATACTGTCCTGCTAGAGCTGAAGAAGCTCCTGGATGCGCACAGATCTTAGCGTAACCGAAGAGAACTCCTCCCTGAAGAGTTGCTCAAACTCTGTCCACGAAAGAGTCTCCTCGCCATGAATCTGCGTGGTCAGACTCCACCATCATCCGGCCGAACCCTGAAGAAGGCTCACTCCTAGGATCATCATCTGGTCTACTGGTGTCCTCACTAGATGGAAAACTCTGGTCACCGCCTCAAGCCAGTCCTCAGCCGCCTGAGGTTTGAGCTCGCCTCAGAACCTGAGGGGCCTCTGTCTCTGAAACTCATGGAGCACGCTGAGCCTGCGCTCCTCACCAGTTGGTACCACTGGCTTCTCCACTGGTGGTGGTATAGCAGGTACACCACCTGGTGGAAACGCCTGGGGAACTGGTCCCTGTATCGAAGCCTCATCACTAAGGGGTTCATCCTCGTGATCATGCTACTGAATCCTAGCGGGTACGCGTCGCGGAGGCATCCTATAAAGAAACAAGATGTGTCACGGTCAAAGAGTATATCTGGATAGCTGACACCAAGGATATGGAAGACACAACTCATTCCTATATGATGCATGTACCTTTTTATTTCCCCGCAACCAGTGTTTTCGTGAACCGGGTCGAGAAGCAGGCTATCAGAGTCCTGGTGTGTAGATACGTCGGTCGCCGCACCAACACTGGGGTCTCTGGCCTGAAAGTTGAACTCGAAACACTCAACACTTGTTGCCCCAACCAAACTCACAGACTCTTGGTCCTAAGGTAGAACCGAACACCTCTGATACCACTTTGTCATAGCCCGTCCCGGTGGGGCCCGCACCGTGACTCCCCAAGCCCGCCTCCAATAGGCTAAGGGCTGGTGACTAGCACTGAGTAGGCATGTCACTAACATGGGAGGCATTGCCTAAGTACCTGTACACACACACACACATCTCCAAGCCCACAAATCCTGAAATGTAAAACACTAACGAACAAAAATGCATGCATACAACTAAACCCAACCAACAGAGAACGACGAAAGGTAGAGTAATGTAAAAGTAAACTGGTCCAGAATACAAGCCCACAAAAAAAACAGTCGAAAAAAACTGCAAAGTCCAACCTGTAAGCACAAAGGTACTGGGACTGCTGCTCGTAGCCGTAGGAATGCCTCGAACTGTAGGGAACTCAGAAAGATCGGTCTTGTCCTGGTCCGCCCTGGACTCTGTCAAAAGGCTGCTCATCTGCACAAGACACCAGACGTGCGGGCAAAGCCTGTACAGGGGTGAGTATAATAATACTCAGTAGAGGACCCCAAAAACCAAAAAGCAATACACAAAGCAAAGGTATAGTAATCTATGCACAATATATGTTTATAGAACATATAAAAAAACCACATATACTCAAAACCCAGGCTCGTGGTCTAGAGACAAGCCACGCAACTGCATACCCCGATAGGGATTCTGTTTGAAGATTCCATGATGCACTCGTTCCGGGAGAACACACTCCACGAGTCTTATAGTTCTGATGACGTCTGTCCAAGGAGTGATGTTTGTCGGGAACCGTCACGAGATATAGCTACACTCATTTCGGGAGACACACTCCTGAGTGGAAGGGTTACGATAGATAGAAGCACTCATTACAGGAGACACACCCCTGAGTGGGAAAGATCTCGATACACAGATGAGGATCACTTCCAGGGCCATGGTGGATACTGTGACTCATCCAGAATTCACCTGCTAGGTAGAGGATCAATGCCCGGTAAATTTGTTCATGCCGATGGCTGAATCTACCTAGGGTCTGGAATGGATAGAGGATCTTGATCCGGGCCTCTCGGATGGATGCCTGACTCTATCACAGAAAAGTCCTGCTGAAGGGATCATAAACCGGTGTGAGGGAATGATGTCTGAACTTCAGGGGAAAATAAGAAGGGGCACTAACCCAAACGAAAGATGTTCAAGGCACAGTGAACAAAAGGACCAAGCTGTTCTCCAAAAAGTACATGGCGTGTAGAAATGACACACGCCGTGTTGTCCGACCTCGGGTACTGCCCGTGTTCAACGGCCCATGTCGTAAGGCTGGTCATGTGGAAAACATTATACACGGCGTGTAGTACAGAGTACACGCCGTGTCTGGGTCACTGGGGCTAGCTCCGTGTACTCTGGCCATGTGCCCGTACACGGTCACCAACCCATGTAATCTAACCCGTGCAATCTGCACACGGGGTGACTTGCGCTGGTGACCTCGCCTGGCCGGGTGAGGGAGTAAACGGTCGTGTACTCCATCCCTTGTCTGTGTATCCCTGGAATACAAGTCGAGCTCTGTGTAGCTGCCTCTACCGAGCCGTACACGTTGTGCCGCCTGAAGCCGTGTAGAGAATCCCGTGTCCGTGCACCACCCAAAGTACACGTCGAGATTCGGGGAAGGTCTAACACGCCGTGTGACCGGGGTCACATGCCGTGTGATCCTTCTCTGACCCTGAAACCCTATCCACCACCATCAGAACTACACGGCGTGTTCTTTGGAACTACACTCCGTGTATTCTGTAAATTTTCAGAAACGCGGACCTCTGCCGTCGTGCCTCCCATGGTGCTCCTATCATTGATCCGGCCTTCTGATCATCACGAAACCTTCAGGTTTTGGTCGTCCCGACACCACGAAGTTGTTTCGGTTGTTTTTGGGCCTCCGATCGGCTCTGAAAACATGATTGATCTTTCCACGTGAAGAACGCTTGAAGAATTCCCTTTCCGATCTGGTCCGATTCTTCGTCCGCCATTTCCTCCGCACCTCCCCAAGATAGTTGCATTGTCGAACCTTTTATTTGGGATCGTTATGTCACAGAAAGGATGCGCAAAGATCCATTGTTCGTCGCCCCGTGAAGAACACGAAGAACGCGTGGGGAAAAAGGAGGAAGAGATCCAAATAAACAAAATGAGGAGTGAACCTCCGCCGTTGTTCGTCACGGCGTTGATCCTCTCCCATTAATAGGTTTAAACGGAGCAGTGATCAACATGGAAAGCATGGATTAATTTCCCCAAAATTATCCCAAGAAAACCCTCCCACAAGAACGTATGGATCCACGGATCAACTTGTTCATGGTTGATCCGCGTTCGTCATTTAAATTTAAATACAAGAAAAAGAAAATCAAAACAACAACCCCTGCCTTTTGAAAGGATCGATCGTTGATGAAGGCATCGTGCTTCCGTTGTCGTCGTGATCCTTCAACGCCAGCGCAACGATCCTTGGTTTCGATCCGTTGTTGTTCGTCATTGATAATTTCTCCAACGCCTCGTGGATTCGGCATAGGTTCTTCCCAAGAGTTTCCAACAATTCAACAATTGGTTAACCCATTAAAAGGGAAAAAAGTTTACATTTAATTACGTGGCAGCATTAATGACGTTGACTTGTCATTTTGAAGTTATTATGACATGTCATTAATTTAGGAAATAGTTGCACCGTTGCAATGCTGCAGCGGATGTTTCCTTAAAAGAAAAGAAAATAAACTGGTTAATTTATTTTATTTTATTTTACTTAAAACGTCCGAAAAATAACTTTTTCCCTCGACCCGCGCCGGTCGAGGTTAGCCTCATTCTTAGGTAGAGTCGTCATCCCGGACGCAACGGTGTGCTCAGATTTTTAATCTGGGCATCCGTTTGGAAACTGCCACAACCGCGCACAAGCACCGACTCACTTAACTTAAAAAAGGTTCAAACCACCATTCCAGGATCACTGGACCTCGGAATGATGTGTCGTCTTCGCGCCCGGTCTCAAAATAATTCCATATAATATTTTAAAAAATAATAAATGGAAAAATCCGAGACATTACATTGGGAGCATAAAAATAAAAAAATTTCCTTTATATTCAATTAGTATATATTTTCATTTCAAATTAATTGGTAACCAAGGAATTAATCTTATAAATTATATATTTTAATGAGTTAGTTAGTACTACTAATAACTGATAATTTAATTTCTAGGTTATTATCTTATTTAAATAATAATAAAATGATGTTTCGTAGAAACTCAGTGTTGTGTGTAACGCAAGCTAAGATGGTGTTGCATATAACATAAGATTACCTTAGTGTAGCGTATAAAAAACATTTGACTTAGTGTATCATAAAATCAAAATACATTAATAAAAATTTTATTTATTCATAAAAAGGTTCATAAAAACTCAGGGTGTTGCAGGAGAGACCAATAAAAAATGGTATCCCCACTATAAAAGGTTTCCTTGATCCCTCTAAACTCATAATCCTATTGCTAACCATGTAGAATAGACTCAATGAGATATGATGATAACTAGAAACTACTCAGAACCATTCCTAAATCATTATCCTATGTGTCCAAATCCAACTAAGAAAAAAATCTCCACCGGGATCCACTCCTCCTTTGATTCCAAATTAGCTTGTGGTGGAACTTTCCAATTGAGAGCGTCGGCAATGAAATTCCCCTTCCCCAGTGTGTAGGCAATGTCAAAGTTGAAAATTTAGAGATATTTCACCCATCATTTCTACCCGAGATTCTGGTCCTTCTGATAAAATATATAACTAAAAATCTTGTCATCAAAAATGATTGTGAACCTCTCCCCAAAAATATAGTATTTTTAACACTTAAGTGTATACATAACTGTAGAAATATCCAAATTTTGAGTGGGGTAATTATTCTCATGTGGTCAAAGATAATGTGAAGCATAGGTCGCATCATCTAGCATAAGATCACAACCCATACTAGCACTAAAAGTGTCGTAGTAAAGTACATACCCCTTATCGGGCTCAAGAAAGTTCAAAATATGAGTTGATGTTAGAATTTGTTTCAATGCTTCAAAACAAGTCTGACATTTAGAATCCCATGTGAATTCAGCCCCTTTCCTAGTAAGAGATGTCATAGGTGATACCATCTTTGATAAATCCTTGATAAACTGGTGATAATATCCTTCCAAACCAAGTAAGCTTCATATCACGAAAACATTCAATGGTTCTTACCATGACAAGATAACCTTCACCTTATTAGGATAGACTAAATGTCCATGTTCAGAAATCATGCTCCCCAAGAACTTCACTTATTGGATCTGAAAATTTCATTTCTATAGCTTCCCATAAATTTGGTTACTCCTCAGGATCTCTAAACCCAAATTTAAATTGTGCTCATCCTTATGCTCAAATTTCAAATAAAATTGCATATCTTCCATAAATACAATGAAAAATGTTTTGAGGTGCTGATGGAATATTCAGTTCAATAAATCCATAAAAAATGTTGGAGCGTTAGTCAGACTAAAAGGCATCACAAGATTTTTAAAATGGTCATACATACTCCTGAAATTGGTCTTAAAATTATCAGACTCTTGAACTCTGAGTTGAGGATAACCCAACTGATGATCGATTTTCAAAAACCACATTGCTCCCTTTAACTGATCAAACAGGTCATCCACACAAGGAAAGGGGTAATTATTCTTAACAGATTCATAGTTCAACTTCTAATATTCCATGAAAAAATGAAGTAAACCCCTTCATGGAATAGAGCATAAGGGTTTCCAATGGTGAAACACTTGGGCGAACAAAATCTTTCTCCACATGATTAGCCAACTGGATCTTAAGCTCCTTCGGCTTAGTAAGTTTGATCTGATAAGAGGGTATTAAGATCAATTTAGTACGCAACACCAGAAAAATTGTAAACTCTATCTCAATTTCTATAGGAATACCATAGAAATCTTCTAGGAAGACATCAGGATAGTCATGAACAACCACAGGAAGATCAAGAAAATAGGGAACATCATTGATCTCAACTACAACAGCATACAATAGACTCCTCGTCTTTAGGTGGAGAGATCCTGCACTAACAAGCCTTGGATCCCACTTTCCCTAAAATACCTGAGATATCCTATCAGCAATAGATTAAAAAACATTCCTATGATAACAATCAACCTCATCTGAGTGAGAAACTAGTTAATCCATCCTGATGATGTTATCAAACAGATCCAGATCAAGAACTAGGAAATCCCAAACAAACTCTGTATCAACTATCGATAAAGAATAAGATGGACAATGAAACTATGGATCTTTCCATTTTTCAAGTGGTGTCTCTAGTTCCATAAAAAAGGAAATGAGTTCCATCATATGTTTTAGTATATCAAAAAAATGGGAATATATGAATAATGTGAGACACATGTATCAAGTAGAGAAGTTGATATGGAAGATGAAACAAAAATGGTATCTGTCACTATCATTGGGCCCACATAAACCTTTGTTGTAAACTCATCCACTACGTAAAGGTGGTTAAATATTGAAGATTGTGGTCAGATCCCTGTGCATGTTGAATCTTTTGAAAACATTATAGTGGCCTTTGGAGCTAAATATGCATGATTATAATAGGGAATAGACATAGCCTGGCAGAACCTCTGTAGATGGCCTTAGAAGACACGAGTATTGTAAATTTTTGCAGGTGCAAGACAAGTACTTTGATTGTTCCCTACCTTGACACATGGATAAAATGTTAGGGGTAAACTGCTAGTTTCTACAGATGTTTCAGAGGAGGTACGATGTTGAGAATCACATACACCACTCTTAATATGATAATGATATATTCTTTTTTCCTATGTTCCATTGAAACTTCCACTGGTAAGAATAGAAGAACGAAAAAATCTAATATTACCTACCATATCCATTTTCTCCATGATATCCATTTCTACCATGTCATCATATCTAGTAAGATTCAGCATGTATAACTATGATTGGATACATTTTCACAAACCCTACAGTTATTTTTGAGCTTTCAACTGATCATTTATCACCACCTCCAAGGAAAAATGAACTTGGGCCACTAACCGATTGATGTACTCTGACATTGAGTGCTCTCCCTTCTACAGATAGAGTAACTCTAGAGACTTTGCAAATATCAGAGACTCTAGGTAGAACTACTTAAATAAGAGGTTATTTAAACCCTTCCAATCAAATACCACATGTTGATTTGCCTATACCATGGAATCCCACCACCACTTAGTGGGACCCTTGAGTCTGAATGTTGCACACTTCACCTTGATAGCCTTAGTTGTCTCCAAGAAGTCAAAGACAAGATCAATATTTTCCATTCATTCCTCAACCTTTAGGGGCTCATTCTTACCCTTAAAATATGGGATATTCTTTTGTAGGAACTCTCTAAATCAATCCATGTCTCCATCTTCTCCTGGTTGCACCTCAATAGTTGGGTTCTTAACCCACAGTACATTCTTGTTCATGGCATGAACTATTTGTATGATAGCCTCTATGAGATTTTAATTCAAAGGAGGATTCCCTTGAGGATCATCACTCGTTCCACCCTCCTGTGGAACTATTGGAAGATCTATTAGATTCATGTCACTGTACTAGAACAAAATAAAAAAATTAGACAATCATATAATATCAGTTTAAACCCAAAAATCATGATAAAAAACCAATAATAAGGTCAAAGATAAAAACAAGAGACACACATCCCAATATACCAGAATAACATGAGGATTGTCATGGAAAGAGATGGCTGGGAACTGAATGTAACCTACCTCTCAAGTCCTAAAAATCCTATCTCTAGTCTACCTGATGTCCCAATATAGGACTCTTTAGGAAAAACCTCCCTCTGATACCATTTTGTAACAAACTGACCGGGGATACCCTCTAAAACTAGAACTTGAACCAATTCTCCATAGACTTGAAGGGAATTCTTAATCCCCATGGGCTAGTGAATAGTACCAAAGCATCAAACAATGACCAAATGGTATGATTTCACCCAACCTGAAACAATATACATGTCATATATACATAAAGGAAAGAAACTACAGAATGAACAACTAGATATATTCCATAAATAAAGAAAATTAATGGTGGTGGTACAATTCAACAGAAAATAGTAGGATAAAACAAAAATACATGTCCAACTACAAAAAAGACAACCAAAACTATAAACAACTACTATTTGTGATATGTAGAAAACCTTTCACCATCTCACTGCTAACTATCCATACCCAGCTAACTTAAACCTTACTGACTCACTACAGCTCCTCAATTTTTCCTACATCAAAAGACAATAAAAGGTATACACATTACCAAGGGAATGTGTAGTATGTGAGATAAATAGGATCAATAGGATCCAACCAATTGTTTCAAATCATGTTTCTATAAAACAATCTTTATATTCTCAATTTTAAGGAAAACAATGCATGATAAGAAGTTAAACAGTTTTTATCAAAATCATGGTAAACAGTTCCCCTCTTTTCATAGTTCTAAATAAAGTTAGGTAAAATAGTTTCAAATCATAATTTCAATAAAATATTTATATTTATAAAAGAATATATATCAAATCTAAATATATCAATCCAAATCACAATGAAAAACATGCCTAGTATTGTAAAGGTCAGGTAAGCTAGGTCACTTGTACCATGATAATTAACAACAACTAGTGTGAACTCAAATCCTTAGGAAACATGGCCTAAGAAATATAGGAACACCCCATGAGTAAATGTCTTATTATGTCAATATCAAGTCCCTATGAAGTAGGTCCTAGGGAATAGAGAGACACCCCATTAGTGAACCCCCTACGGAAACAACATACAAGGCCCAATACTAAACTCTCCACCTAGTTAATAAAGGCTTCGATGTGCTGCATTTATCAAAACACTTCAAAAAGGATTATCAAATTTCAGAATACAATTTCAAACAACCCTTTTCCATTAAAAAATATGCTTTGAACAACATTCCCTAAATGCATTTCAAAATACTTTGAAAAAAAATTACCAAAATGAGGGAAAATCCATATTTTCTAAAAAACTCATTTACGCACACAAATCAATCAATCATGCCAATTCATTTATAAAACAATTTATAAACTAAGAGAAATTATGTTTCAATCCAACATAGTCTAGATATAGAACCACCTGCCTCAAGCTCGGGTCACACACTACCCACAATGGGATTCACACACACCAAGAGAAGAAATGAAATTCAAGAGCAATGAACAGAGGGCCTAACATTGGTTATCACATCTTATAATTGGATTCCATAAATAGAATGGTCATAGAATAGGTTGGGTAAACACATACCATGAGAATATCACACACCACACCACAACCAACACAAGAACCTACCCCTGAATATAAATTGCATAACAGATATAGAATAGATAGAAGGAGCATAATCAATTGATCATGAGTCCTAGAAATGCAGTCACAACACTACTAAAAAAACAAGAAGAATAGAGAAAAACAATAAGAACATGTAATTCTTACCAAGAGAGGGGAGACCAACCAAGTCGGGGATCAAAACTACAAAACATATTGCTCTGAAAGGAGAAAACCACCCAAGAGTGGTTGGTGTAGTTGTAGGATATGAGATAGGAGGTGCTTGTAGAATATTATAGGTAAGTCAGGCATGAAACGAATAAAAAACCACTAGATATAAATGATTCATTTCATGAATCATGGATTCATAGTGTAAATCCCTCAGGCTGCATGTACATCAAAAAAGGCATATCCTATTATTGAAAAACTTGAGTGATTAATTCATGATGTGAATTATATTAATGTCCTTAATTATATTCATGTAATAGTCCTATTTCATGGATTCTTCCCAAAAACCAATTCAAATTGTGAATCAACTATTCACAGCATGAATGTTTTATGCTACCAGCACCCAACACAGCTTCCTAAAGAAAAATGCTAGAATTCCTAAAATACCCTCAAAACCTGAAGTGCAATATCTTAAACATCAAAAATAGAGTTTTAATTTAATTAGGATGATACAAGAAATTACTTAAACACTAAATCATTCTAAAATAAAATTTCACTAATTAACTCACCACAAAAAAACTTAAAATGAATAATTCAAATATAAAAATAATTAGAGTACATAACAATTAAACATTTAAGCATACAAACACATTATTTTAATAATCATTAAAATAATTCACATCTTCACAAAAATTCAAAAAAAAATAATTCATCATTAAAAACTCATTTTATCATAAAATCACCTAAAATTAAGACTAGAATGCATGTGGTAAGCGCACTATAATAATGAAACGTAAGTAGGGTTGTATAAAATAGTATTATATTAAATACATAATTACATATGTGTTGACACTACCTTGGTTTGAGATGTTGGGTGAATAATTAGGGGGGATAGTACTAGAGTCAATACATAACTACATGTGTGGTGACACTGCCTTGGTTTGAGATGTTGGGTGAATAATGAGGGGGTGTATAACACCCTTGAAATGGGGAGCCTTTCTTTTTGAGAGGATATTATAAGAGAACTATGTTTTTAAGTATGTTTGGAAAGGATTAATATTTGGATGAGTGATGATAAAGAGTTCATGAGTGAGGATAAAGTTTACTAAAAGAACTTGTGTTATGAAAAAAATTGTTAGTCTATTATGTAACCTCAACATGGAAGTGTTCATCATGAACAATCACAGAAATAGTTTTACATAGCGCAACCTTTAAGAGCGCTAAAAAAATCACTCATAAAGGGGGTATCTTTACTAGTGCTAAAAAATACTAATAAAAGGTGATTTTAATAGCACTAAAAAAGAACTGTTAAAAGTTCCCCTTTATCATTGCTTTTTTCACACTAATAAAGGTATCCCCCTTTTATCATCATTATTTTTAGCACTATTAAAAGTATCACCCTTATCAGTGATTTTTTAATAGTGCTTATAAAGGGGGTATTTATCAAAGCTTTTTTACTAGCACTAATAAATGGTACATTTCATAAAAAAATTATAAATTACTAAAAATAATATATTAACATAAAAATATATTTATATTTATATATATATATATAATATTTTATTAAATATGACATATATAAGGATACATATGCATTTACACTTAATATATGTGATATTTAGTGAAAAATAGATTATAAAATAATTAAAAATAATAATATTAATTAATAATTTGATAATTATTATCAATTAATAGTTATTTAATAAAAATTTGGAGATATAAAAAATCAAAAAATGAATAAAATATCTAAAATAAATTGAAAACGTAACTTGAACTTCAAATATCCATAACTTTTGATCCGAGTGTCCGTTCGGGATCTACCACATATCAAATCGAATCATGTAATGATCTCTACATACTAGTTATCTGAGGGATCCTTAGGTGTTGGAGAGAAGGTCTGATGTTAAGAACCATCTCCACCACTCTTATGATGATCATGCCATTTTCTCTTCTTTTCCTATATGCCACTGAAACTAACATTAGGAGGAAGAGAATAACCTGAAAACCCAATCATTACCATAATATCCAATTTTTTCATAATATCCCTATCTACCATCTCATCATATGTGGTATGCTTCATCATGTATAACTATGATCATATACCTATTAACAAACCCTATAGGTATTTCATATCTTTCAGCTGATCATTCATCACCACCTCCAAGGAAAAATGAACCAACTCCACAAACTGATTGGTGTAGTTTGATATCGAGTGCTCTCCCTGCTATAGAGAGATGAACTCTAAATAATTTGTAGACATCAGAGACTCTGGGAAGAACTACTAAAATAATAGGGTCTTCAAACCATTTTAATCCAAGCCCATATATTGATTTTTTTTGTACCATGGAATCCCAGCACCGCTTGGTGGGACCCTTGAGTCTGAACATCACACACTTCACCTTGACAGCCTCATGTGTATCCAGGATGTCAAAAACATAATTGATATTTTCCGATCATTCCTCCACCTCTTGGGGATCATTAATACCCTTAAAATATGGGGGCTTCTCATGTAGGAACTCTTTAGATCGATCCACATCTCCCTTTACTCATGGTTTCACCTCAATAATTTAGTTTTGAACCCATAGAACATTCGGGTCCATCACTACTACAAATACGGCTTTTATCAGTGCTAAAAATGGCCTTTATCAGCGCTAGAAAAAGTACTGATAAAGACGGACAAGATAAAGGGGGGTCCCCTTTATCAGTTCTCCGAAAAGCGCTGATAAAGACCCCTTTTATCAGCGCTAAAAAAAGCGCTGATAAAAGGGGTCTTTTATCAGCGCTAAAACAAAGCGCTGATAAAAGGGTCTTTTATCAGCGCTTTGTTTTAGCAGTGATAAAAGACCCCTATATTAGCGCCTTCTTTATCAGCGCTTTCATTTTAGCACTGATAAAAGACCCCTTTTATCATCACTTTTTTAAAAGCGTTGATAAAAGGTAAAAAGAATTAAAAAATTTAAAAAAATTTAAAAAATTTAAAAAATACTCCCAATCGGGGGGGCTTTTATAGCGATTGACCCCCCCCCCTTTTACAGAGATTTTATGCCCCTGTACAGCGCCCCACGCACCCCCTTGACCCTTTAACAGCACTTGATCCCATATTCTCCCATGCGCGCGTGCCCCTGCCTCCACCAGGATTTGAACTCGAGACCTCCCCCATGCACGCCTAAGCCTTTACCACTACTCTATTTTGATTTGTCTTCCAATTCATGATATCTCTATATATATATTTATATATTTAGTTATATTTATTTTTATAGTAATATATATTTATATTAATATATATATATAGTTATATTTTAATATATATATATATAGTTATATTAATATATATATATATATAGTTATATTAATATATATCTCTATATATATATAGTTATATTTATTCATATAGAAATATATATTTATATTAATATATATATAGTTATATTAAAATATATATAGTTATATTAACATATATATAGTTATATTAAGATATATATATATATATAGTTATATTAATATATATATATAGTTATATTAATATATATATAGTGATATTAATATATATATTTATAGTTATATTAATATATATATTTATAGTGATATTAATATATATATTTATAGTAATACTAATATATATATGTAGTTATATTAATATATATATAGTTATTAGATTAATATATATATAGTTAGATTAATATATATATATATAGTTAGATTAATATATAGGTATATAAATATTCATATATTTGTATTTTAAATAAAATGGTTGTTAGTTATTATTTGGATAAAGCTAATATATTTTATATGTAAATATATTTTATTATTTATATTTATAATTAAATTTTTAGGTGTGAATATATAAAAAAATATGTACATATAGTTATATATTTGATTATAAATAGCAGTGCGTTATAAAAAACGATGAAATTTCAAAGACATAATATCAATATGAATGTAATACCTTGGAATAAATTCAGTCCCCACCAAAAACAAGTCTATAATACCCCCTTAAACGAGGCTGAAAATCCACAAAATGTTAAAAAATCAGGATACCCCAACTAAAAACTCAGTTTTGGAGGCCTTCTGGGCCTCTTTGGTCCTCGAAAAACCCCTGATCGGGGTTTCCCCAATCATAGAGATGTAGAGCTCGTCGCAAGATTCAATTTGATATGTGGTAGAGCTCAAACGGACACCTGGATCAAAAGTTTTGGCCGTTTGAAGTTTGAGTTGCGTTTTCAACATATTTTGGATCTTTTTTTAATTTTTTAAATTTTTTTAGTCTTAAAATTGTTATTAAATGACTATTACTCCATAATAATTAGCAAATTATTAATTAAAAATATTTTTTTTTTAATTTTTTAAGAAACCATTTTCACTAAATATCTTATATATTAAGTATATTAAGTGTAAATGTGCATTTATACTTATCTAAAATATTTTTAAAAATTATATATTATATTTATATCAATATAACTATATTTATATATTAATATATTAATATATTTTTTTAAAAAAAAATTGAAGTCGACCCTTTATCAGTGCTTTTAAAAAAAGCGCTGATAAAGGCCCCCACCCTTTATCAGCGCTACTAAACAAGCGCTGATAAAGGAGGGGCACTGCAAAAAACTATTTTTGTGGTAGTGCATGACATGAACTTTTGATATGATAGCCTCTCTAAGATTATTATCCAAGGGAGAATTACCTTGAGGATCATCTCTCATTGCACCCTCTTGTAGAACCCTTGGAAAACGTCTTGGAGGCATGCCACTATAACATAACAAAATAAAACAGTAAAACAATAGGATAATCTCATTTTAAATAAAAAACCAAAAACAAAAAGTGAGATTAAGGTCAAATCTCAACATAAGAGACACACATCCCATAGTAACATGAATATTTTCATGGAAAGAGATGGTCAGGCACTCACCGTAACCTACCTCTCAAGTCCCTACAATCATATCTTTATTCTACTATATGTCTCAAGACAAGGAATCTTAATGAAAAACCTCCCTCCAATACCAATTTTTTAATGAACCAGCTTGGGATATCCTCTAAAATTGGCAGCTGAAGCGATTCTCCACAGACTCGAAAGGCGTTCCCAGTCCCTATGGGCTAGTGACTAGCACCCAGGCATCAAAAAATGACCAGAGGGTATGATTTCTTCCAACTTGAAACAAGATACATGGTGTATATACACAGTTGAAAAAATAGTATAAGGAAAAAATAGAAAAATATATTACATAAAAAAAGAAAAGAAATGATGGTGGTATAATCCAACAAAAAACAACTTGATAAAACCCAATGTACATGTACAAATATAAAAAACAACAACCAAAACTATAAAAAACCACTGTGTGTGATGTGTGGGAAACATCCCACCATCTCACCACCATCTATCCATACCCTACTAACTTAAACCTCACTACCTCACTGTGGAAACTTACTTTTTCATATATCAAAAGATAATACAAGGTCTACACATTCCCAAGGGAATGTGTAGGATGTGATCTAAAAAGGACTAGTTGGATCCCACCTAGGTGTTTCATATCAAGTCTCTGTACAATAATCTCAATATTCCAAATTTTAAGAAAAAAATGCAAGATAATAAGTTAAATGGTTTTATCAAAATCATGGTAAAAAGTACCCATTTTCCACAGTTCTAAAAGAAGTATGGTAAAATAGTTTCAAAGAATAATTTTAATAAAAAAATTACATTTATAAAATCATGTATATCAAATATAAACAGATCAATCCAAATCATGATGGTAAACATGCATAGGATCACAAAGGTCAGCCAAGCCATCTCACTCATACCATGATAATCAAAAACAACTAGTGTACACTTGAGTCCTTAGGACACATGACCTAAAAAATAGAAGAACACCCCATGAGTGAATCTCTTATAATGTCAATATTAGGTCCCAAGGACACTGGGACTAGGGAAATAGGAACACCCCATGAGTGAACCCGCTATGGAAACAATAGGCAAGACCCAATACTAAACCCTCCACCTAGGTACTCAAGGCATGTATGTGCTAAATTTATCAAACCACTTCAAAAAGGATTATCAGATTTCATAATATAGTTCCAAACAACCCTTTTTCCATCAAAAATATTCTTTGAAAAAAAATCCATAAATCTATTTAACAATGCTTTGAAAAAAACCTTTATTTTACCAAAATAAGGGGAAAACCATCTTTCCTCAAAAACTCATTTACGTACACAAATAAATTAATCATTACAATTCATTTTTAAAACAATTTAAAAATTAAGAGAAATTATGGTTTATATAATATAGGATAGAGAAGGAACCACCCACCTCAAGCTCGAGTCATACACTACCCGCAACGGGATCCAGACACACCAAGAACAGAAAGGAAACTCAAGAGCAATGAACAGAGGCCCTAACATCGATTATCACATCCTAGAATAAAATTCCATAAATAGAAGAGTCATAATAGAGGTTAGATCAACACATACATTGATAATCTTTCATGCCGCACCACAACCAACACAAGAACCAATCCCCGAACAGCAACTGCACAACAGATCTAGAATGCATGGAAGAAGAATCATCACATGATCAAAAATCCCAAAAATGAAACCAAAACAGTGCTTCCAAAACCAAAAGAATGGACCAAAACAAAAAGACCATGAAACGCTAACCTAGAGGGGAGTGACCAACCAAGAAGGAGGCCAAAAACACCAAACAAAGTGATTCGGAAGGAGCAAAACCACCCAAGAGTGGCTGGTGCAATCCTAGGGTTCAAGAGAGGAAGTGCATGTTGAATAAATTAGGAGATTCATGCATGCGGCACATAAAAAATAGTTTCACATAAATGATTCACGTTGTGAATCATTAATTTATAGTATAAATCCCACAGGTTTCATATAAGCCGAAAAAGGCATCACATCTTATTAAAAAAATCAAATAATTAATTCATGATGTGAATTATATTCCTATCATGATCTCATTTTATGGATTCTTCCCAGTAACTAATTCACATTGTGAATCAACCATCCATGGCGTGAATTTATGCTACTGCTAGCACCCAACACAACTTCCTCTAGAAAACTCCAAGGATTCCTTGAACACCCTCTGAACCTGAAGTGCAAGATCTTAAACATTAAAAATATACTGTACTTTTAAACAAGATGTTACAAAAAATCCTTACATACTAAATAAATTTAAAATAAAATTTCACTAATTATATTACAAAAAAACATAAAATGAATTTTTCAAAATATAAAAAAAAAAATTAAAGCACATAATAATTAAGCATTTAAGAATACAAACACATTATTTTAATAATTATTCAAAGAATTCACATTTTCACAAAAATTCAATAAAAATTAAGAATCCATCATTAAAAACTCATTTCATCATAAAATCACCTATAATTACGAACAAAATTCATGTGATAAACACACTAGAATAATGACACATAATAAGGTTGTGGTAAATAGTATTGGAGTCAATACATAACTACATATGTGGTGACACTGCCTTGGTTTGAGATGTTAGGTGAATAATGAGGGGGTGTATAGCACCCCTGAAATGGGAAGAATTTATTTTCAAGAGACTATTTAAAGAGAACTATGTTTTTAAGCATGTTTGGAATGGATTAATATTTGTATGAGTGAGGATATAGAGTTCATGAGTGATGATAAAGTTTATTAAAAGAACATGTGTTATAGAAATAGTTGTTAGTATGAAATGTAACTGCAACATGGAAGTGTTCATCACGTCATCCATAAATGAAAACTAGGTTGATTGTTAGGCCAATGAATTGGGGAGGTTGGTTCATGACAAGGACAAACACAAAGTATAGAGGGGGAGGGGTGAGTGGAAATATAAGTAGGGAGGAGGAAAAAATTTCACCAGTTTTTTTACTTTTTGTACAAATCATCTATGACATTTCAATTTAAGTCAAAAATTTTACCAGCATAATAAATTTAGTGATCAATTTTATAAACACTACAATAAAAAAGAGGTTTTTCAGTGGTTTTTTAGCAGTGGTTCTTAAAAACCGCCACTAAATTTGTTTTTTATTTTTTTTTTATTTTTTTATTTTTTTTCGGTGGTTTTTAGAAGAAGTTTTTAAAACCACATCTAATTTAGATTTTTTATTTTTAGCGGTAGTTTATGAAAACCATCTTGAAATAACTGTGGTTTTATAAAACCGCCACTAAATAACGACGGTTTTTATAAAACCACTGCTAATTTAATGAGAAAAAAATATTAAATAATAAATTTTAAATTTTGATTTATTATTAAGAAGTATTATTTATTATTTATACTCATTTATTTTTTTATTTAGAATTTTCATTAATTATACTGTGTTAATTATTAATTATATATAATTATTAGTTAATAGTTATCCAAAACTTAAATTAATTCTTGTATAAGTTGAAAATCATAATTCAATATCAAATTACTATAACTTTTGATCTGGTCATCTTTTTTAGTTTTATAACCAGTAAAATTGAAACTTATGGAATAAAATACAATCATATTAGATAATAATTTAGTAATTATTAATAGAATAAAATTTATTATAGTTTTAAGAAAAGTTGAAAATTAAACTTCAACTTCAAACATTCATAACGTTTGATCCGGGTGTCTATTTAGGCTCTACTACATATCAAATAGAATCTTGAAAATATATCTATACCCTGGAGATTGGGGGAACCCTGATCATGTTTTTTAAGGCTGAAAAGGACCCAAAAGTCCTCCAAAACTGAGTTTTAGTTCGGATATCATGATTTTTGAACATTCGATGAGATTTTATCTTTGTTTAAGAGTGTCTTAATTTTATTTTTAGGTCATCTATGATTTTATTCCACTGATTTACATTCCTATTGATTTTATGGTGTTACTGTTATTGTGGTTTTCCCTCTTTTAGTGATTTATTATCTATTATATATATATATATATATATGTACTTCTATAAATTTATGTATATTTATTTATAATTTATATATATTTATCATTATCTATTTAAAATTATAAATAATTGTATCCATGAATGGATATTTATATGTATTTATGAATATTTGTCTATATTTATATACCAGAAACAGTGCAGACCATGGATTGAAACTCATGGCCTCGAGAAATTTATTTAAAATATAGTAAACATATAGAGAGAAGATGTAGTAACAAGATAAAAGTGACATCCATGTCACAATAACAATAATATGAAATCCTATACAATCATCTTTTTTGGTTCCTTCCACCCCTCCCTCATGAGCCGCCACAACCTCTTGAGTGTATGCCCCTCCTCCATTGTTTTGGAGTTTTCCATGTACCACATTGATTATCCATGTCTGATGACTCATCTTTCTCACTATTAGGGCTAACATCTTGGCATTTATCATCAATATTTTCTAGCATCACAAATTAATGCTCTTGCACATCATCTTGTGCTATGGTACCAACCCAAGACAAGGTATCCCCATATAAGTCTTGATTTGTTGCATCGCCAACCTAGGGATCCCCAGAGGCCGAATTCACCTGGAGATCCACATTCACAACCTGCACATTTATAGGAGAGGGAGAAGCAATACCATCATCAATTGATATAGGTTGTGATCCTTTTATTGTCCTCCATTTATTTTTGATTCCTTTATTCTAAAGGCTCTCAAGATAGAAAGCATCAAAATCTAGGTTATTAATTGAATCTAGCATCACAAGATAATTGAGTTAAGCACCCACAGACCGATCTCTTTGTCCATACCGAGCATCAGTTCGATTAATTGTACACCTAGTGTGAGAAACAAACATGCCCTCTATCTCACCAAGTTGTATCTCTAAATTCTAGTTGAATTCTGGAACAACATACATAGATGAGGGGACCTCATATCCCTTCTTCACAGTAGCAGCACAAGAAGACTCCACACTTCCACAAACTGGGCATGGGACAGCCAGCAATGTGGTACTCAAGCCATAGGGTGGGGTATCCACTTAAGTAGGAAGGTCTTCTACCCCACCAGGTTGTAGTTATAAGTTCTTGAAATCTAAAAAGGGGCCCCCATATCCCTCCTTCACAACACAAGGAGGCTCCCCACTACCACGAACTGGGAATGGGGTAGTAGAAAAAATGATACCCTCATTTTCAGTGGAAGCCTTGATAGTATGTGTGGGCCTCCCAGAACCTTCATTAACATCACCTACAAAAGGAGTAACCCCTTTTCTGCCCACAGTAGCCTTGGATGTCACCATTCCAGCAGAAGTCTTGGAGGATTTTTCCTATATCTTCAGTTGGGCAAGGCTCGTACTCTTTCCCTTACTATTACCTTTCAAAATATCACCCATAAAAACTATATCTTCATAAAATAAACCATCAAGGGAAACCTCCTCTAGTATGCTTGTTTGTTGTTTATTAACTTGATAGGATTTTTCAGTTTTATCATCTTGATCATCCATATCTATAGCTAAACAATCAGGAGCCTCGGTGTCCTCCATTTGTTGTAGTGGTTGTGAATTCATCAAAATGATGGTATCTTCCTCATTCAATCTACCCAATGGGCCATCAACAACAGTATCCTTCCAACTATTATTAGGACCACTCACATGTAAATGTGATCCCATACCATGGGTTGCAACTTCAACTCCTTTAGGAGATGAGACAATGTCATCAAGAAGAAGAAAAATTGAACCAGTACCTTCTTTAGTGTTAGCCACTACATTGGAAAACGAGAGAGAGGCTTGAAGTGGAAGATTCCCACTTTCCCTCATAGGCGTTTAAAAACCGGTAACCTTGTCAGAAGGAAAAGAAGAAGCAATATCCCCCCTTCTATGCATCTCATTCTGAGCATCAAACTTCCCATATTTAGTCTCATTGTCAACTGGCAGCTTAAATTTGCAGTTATCAACAAGGTGCCGGAATTTCTTACAATTCAAACATCTCATACCCCCTATGGCAGTTGTCTCTAACATGTCTAATGCAAAAAAATTTAAAGAAAAAACAAGAACAAACTCATACTCAATATCAATTTCAAATTTAAAGTCACCAGGAACCAGATACACCGTCTCAACAAGCGCTGCACTAAGATCAGATTCAATGAAAATGCAGGCATAATGTCTATACCTGACCATTTATTATTCGTTGATTGTTTATATATTTCTTATTACTTTCTTATTAATTTATTAATAATTCATTATTTACGTATTATTTTTTATTTATTTCTTGCTTATTTATTATATAGTCATTATTTATAAATTTATTATTTATTTATCATTTATTTATTATTTATTATTTATTATTTAATTAAAATTTTCTATTATTTGTTACTTATTATTTATTTATCATTTATTTAGTATTTATTTATTATTTATTATTTATTAGTTATTAGTTATTATCATTTATTATTATTTATTATTTATCTATTTTTGTTATCTATTTATTATTTATTTAATATTTAATTATTATTCATTAATTATGTGTTTGTTAATTATTTATTATTTATTATTCATTATTCATTTATTATCTATTTATTATTTATTATTTATTTATTTTTTATCTATTATCTATTATCTATTATCTATTATCTATTATTTATTGATTATTATTTATTATTATTTATTATTATTTATTATTATTTATAAATTAATATCATTTATTATTATTTATTATTTATCTCTATTTTTATTTAGTGACTATTTATTTATTTATTATTTATTTATCTATTATTTATTTAATATTTATTTTTATTTATTATTTATTTATTACTTACTTATTTATTATTTATTATTTATTTATTACTTATTATCATTTATTATTTATTTATTTTTATTATCATTTATTATTTATTTATTTTTATTATTTATTGAGTATTTATTTAATATTTATTTTTTTAATATTTTTTAGTTTTTTATTATTTGTTTAATATTTAATTATTATTTATTATATATTATTTATTATTTATTATTCATTTATTATTTATTTATTATTTATTTATTTATTGTTTTTTGTTTTTTATTTTTTGTTTATTTATTTGTTATTTATCATTTATTATTTATTATCATTTATTATTATTTAGTATTATTTATTTATTATTAATATTATTTATTTATTGCTAATTTATTATTTATTTATTTGATATTTAATTATTATTATTTATTACGTATTTATTATTAATTTAATAATTATTTATAGTCATTTATTTATATATTATCTATTATTTATTAAATTTTTATTTATTTATTACTTATTTATTATATATTCATTATAAATTCATTATTTATTATTATTTAATACCTTATTTGTTTTTTATCGGTATATGTATAACTATATTACATATTGTTTACTACAATTTTCTTCCTTGCGTTGTGTTCTGTGGTGGCGGATGTAACTGACTTAATATATTACATACTGTTTATTCATCAGATAAATAAAGAGCTTGCTTGCAATATATCTAAGAGATAAGGGGTTCAAATCTCTCTCAGGGCATATATATGTAAGATTTATGCATGGCATGCATGGAATATGCATGCATGATAGGTTAAATAAATATTAATAAATAATAAATTAATTAATTACATAAATAAAAAAACCAAAAAATTAAAAAAACCAAAAAATCGCAGCCAAACGAAATGCCGTGAAATAAAAAACCACCACACAAAAAATACCGTGAAATGATTCCTGACACACAAATACGCGACACTTAGAAAGCGTCGTGCATTATTTAACGGTGGTTTAAACTGCTACTAAATGGCAAAAAAAAACTATTGGGAGATGCCATTTTTTGTAGTGAGATCTTATGAATTATGTGTTACCACAATTAAGGATTCATTGTGACGTCATGTTGCCAACTGCCTAAGATTTTGGATTTCGAACCTGAGACCTCCCTCTCATATGCTTAGGCTTCTTTCACTCGCATATATTTTTTTGTTTTTCATTTTATGATATATCTATATATTTATATATATTTCGTTACATTTTTTATCCACATATATATATTTGTTTAAATACATATATAAAATATGTTTTGTGTGTGTGTGTTTAAAAATACATACATACGTATATAAATATACGTGTGTGCATCTATTAATATAATTATACATATTTATATTTATTTACAAATATTATATATTAATATTTATATACATATATCAGAATATTTAGATAAATATAAATTTTTTTGTCAATACACACAAATATATTTATATATATATAAACATTATATATACATTAATTTTCTATGTATATAAATATTCATAATTTTTTATTTTAAATAAAATGGATATTATTTTTTATTTAGATGAGGTGTATATATTTAGAAGGATACTTTTCATGTAAATATGTTTACATATATATTAATAAAATTAAACTTTTATGTGTGAACATATATAAAATATGTATATATTTTTATATATTTGATTATAAATAAAACTACATTATGAAAAATGATAAAATTTCAAAACCATAATATCAATATGAATGTAAGCCCTAGGATTAAATTATGTCCCCACCGAAAAAAGCTAATAAGATCCCCTTAAATGAGGTAGAAATTCCATCAAATGTTAAAAAATTGGGATACCCCGATTAAAAACTCTATTTTGGAGGCCTTATGGACCTTTTTTTACCTCGAAAAAACATTAACCAAGGTCTCCCTAGGTCATGATAGCATAGATCTCATCGTGGGTTTTGATTTGATATATGGTAGTGCCCAAATAGACACTCGGACATTTTCATCTTATTTTAGATCGTTTATTATTATTTTTTACTTTTCTATCTTCAAATTGTTATTAAATGACTATTACTTGATAATAATTAGAAAATTATTAATTAATATATTTTATTTTATAATTCATTTTCACTAAATATCTTATATATTAAGCTTAAATGCGTATTTAGTCTTATATAAATCATATTTTATAAAATATATTATACTTATATCAATATAAATATATTTATATATTAATATATGCTTTTTAATGATAAATAATTTATTTTATGAAATATATAATTATTTGTGATTTCATGTTGACAATTGTCATAGATTGTGGATTTGATGAAGAGATTATGACCATACTATACTTTTATCATGTTGAAATTTGTAAATTAAGTTCATTTCAATGAATCAATGGTTGGATGACATGGAATAATTTCATTGAGCCTGTGAGAGAGGGAAACAGACAATATAGAGGTTGGGGAGATTAGGCAAGTGAAGTCTGACTTGCGGACTAGAAGGGGTAGGGGTAATTAGGTTGAGATAGAGGCAGGAGGAGGATGGGATTGTAGTAGAATGGGGTTAGGGATGTTGTCGCTGTCGAGGGTTGAAATCACTAGGAAAATGGAAAGATGGGTCATCGTTGGGGGTCACTGTCGAGGAGCAGAATTTTGCTATGGGGTTTTCATCGGAGAGCATGGGGTTTGGGGTCACAGGGATCGAAGGGGGGGAGGAAGGGACGATCATCGTTGAGGATCAGGGGGTTCAGGGTCATAGGTATCAAAGGGGAGGAGGGATGGTTATCGTCGGTCGGGGAGTAGGGGGGTCAGGGTCATAGGGATTGACGGTAAGGGAGGTGTGTCATCATCGGGGAGGGGGGGACCGGTTCAAAGGGATTGGGGGTTAGGGTGGATTGGATTGGGGGAGGGGGTTGAATTATGGGTTTTTTTTAAGATTTAGTGGTGGTTATATTAAAACTCCAATATATTATAAATTATATTTAATATGATTTGTTTAACGGAAGTTATTAGAACTATCACCAATAAACCGCTGCTAAGACTTATTTTTTTTCTGTAGAGACCCGAAGCTTAACGTACATGGACATTACATTACTTTTGCAGAATACGTAATAATAACAAAAACACACACACAAGGATCGTAATAGTATAGTGTCTTTGGAAACTCGGAGTATAATCTTCTAATCCTGGTGAAAGATCTTCAACATCTCCCATAAAGATCTTCCCTTTTTTTTATACCTAAAACCTTTCTTTATATCCTGGGGAAAAGTAAACATAAAAGGGTGAGCTCAAATGCTCAGTAAGGGTAAACAAAAGAAATATCAATCACATCATATTCATAAGAACATAACATTTTGGAAATCTTAACCTGCAAAAGAGAGCATAATTTCATAACATGGGATAAATCATAGTAGTGAAATGAAATCCCAATAATCATAACCTAAAAAATGAAACATTGTGGCATACACACATAATCATAGAGAATCATTTCTTGTTAGTCAAAACTCATTGCCAATACTATCTTAGTGGACAAAGTCCCTTTCTGAACCGAGTCACCCTCGTTTCAGTCCTGTTTCACTGAACCGGTATAACCTACCATTCCAGCCATGTCTATCTCATGAGATATAAAATCTTTACCCAATGCATTGGAGGGAGATATAAGTCCCACCCATCTTATAATGAATCCTTTCTTATGTGTGCCACATAATCATAAATCATACATCATCGCATAACACATGTAACAAAAATGGGATTCTTGAAACATCATGACATCATAAAACAAATCATATAAGGTAAATGACTTCATAAAAATAATTCCCTCAAAACATAATCAAATCAATTTAATAATAGGGATAAAAACAGAACCCTATATTATCTTAGATGGAAAATAATTTTGATAAAACATTTGAACTCCATTCTTGAGGAAAATATCCTTTCTACTTCAAAAACACTTTTCTTTTCTTAACATGTCATACAATTATAAACTAAAAGAAGTTGATTAAAAATAAACTTGAAAACTTATAAAGGAAGATTCTTGGAAATAATGTTTTAAAAATCCATTCTTTCCGTATAAGTTAAAAAAACATTCTTCTCGTACTTTTGTCGGAAAAGTCAAAAAAGTACCTCGTACGAAAAACGACAAAAGATTCATTTCATATATTTTAATAAAAACTCACTGAAGGGTAAAATAGGATTTAAACTATTTTAGAATGATTTAAATATTACATATTGAGGAAACATGGATGTGGATGATAAAATACACCCCAGTAAATACTAAAGTATAAACAATCTCGGATAAAAATGAGATTGTGATATTTCCCTTACCTTAGGTCTGATTTGCTTCGTAAGTGTCCGAACCTCCTGTATAATGATTTAAATAATGTCATTGACTTATTACAGAATCATATTTATTGTTATGATATCATATATGGTTCACTTATGACTTTATATTACCCGTTCTTTTGTAAATTCCATGTTAAAGAGCGTTTTGGGTAAAATTGTTTCATTTGTCGTCCGTGTTTTGACTTGTAATTATTCATATGATTACTTAGATCATGATTAATTAATTCCAGAATATAAAACATGATTTATATATATATATATATATATTCAGAATATACATATATATAATAAATCAGTAAATGGAAAGAAATACACCGTTCATGGAGACGGTAGGCCGTACATACGCATGAACGATGTTTTCGTTTCCTTATTGAGTTGAACGGAATTAAGTAGATGACATACATATATATAAAAATAAATACAATATCATTATTATGTCATATATTTCATTATTACTTATTATATATACTTTATAATCATTCATGAATGGTTAAAGTGGAGAATGAATCTCATCGCGTCGTGGAGACGGTAGTCCGTACGTACGCACGAGCGATGATATCGTTCTCATGATCGTGGGACTGTATTGGAGTGTATGTATACTATTTCAGAATCAATATCACTTTAAAATAATAATATATAGTTATTATTTACACCATTATACCCATCCAAGTAAGGTGGTGGTGGAAAATAGATTTCACCACGGCGTGGAGACGGTATTCCGTACGTACGCACGCGCGGTGATTTCGTTTTCCGTAGGATGGATAGATAGTGAAATAGGATTGTTTCATAATTATAATAACATATCATTATATGAGTGATACTGATGTTATTACTTCATAATGAAACAACCTAAGAAGAATAAGTGGAAGAAGAAATAAAGGTGAAAGAAACGGTAACGGAAATTACCTCTTCTTTGGAAGTGCTTCTTTGAGACCTCCTTTTAGGGCACTAAAATGGGTCTTTGAAGAAGACCAGAACCTCTAGGATGTTTCTAGGGAAGTGGAGAAGAGAATTTGGCTGGGTTTGGCCGATCCTGAAGGCTCAAAGTTGTGTGAGGAAGAGAGGGAGGAGGTGCCCTTTTATAAGGGAGGAGAGGGGCATCTTTGAAATAACTAAAAATATTATTTTATTATAAAGTCAAGTTCGGTTTTAAATAGCTCCAAATTGATTTATTTCTAGGATAAGGTGGGTATGGGTAGAAATCCTCTCATCTAATAGAATTTAGGCAAGTTTAGGTTCCTATTTTAACCTTATCATTTAGATTTAACATTAAGTTAAATAATTTTACTTTTACCGTGTCTTCCTGTGTTCTTACACTATAAGGTTAATGAACTTACTATAAGAAGCCAAACGAACCCCAAATTGTTTATTATTAATATATATAACCTTATCTAAGTCATTTGGCCGAACCTTATATTTTTAGGAAAAAAATAACAATTAATAATATAATATTTGTTTTAAAAACTATTTCATGTCAATTTTGACACTATTTAGTAATTGATTTTTGTGAAAATTATAACAGAATGATAATTTCAAACAAAGTTAATTAAATCAATAATAACATGTCATATTAACCTATAAAATTAGTGGAATTCATAAAAAGTCTCAAATTATATTTATTTGGGTATTTATAACATCAATTATGTCAATATTTCATTAATAAGATAATTACTGCATCATCGTTGTGTCATAAATAAATTAAATTATTTAATGTCTAAAAATTACAAATAAAATACCATTATGTGGGAAATCTTTTTAGATTTCTAATTAATATTTAAAATCTAATTTATCTTATGTATAACCCTATATTAAAAATGTTTTAGTAAATAAACTTTGATTTTAACTCTTTTAACTCTTCTTTGAATTAAATAATAATAAATGTCCTAATCTAATCTAAGTGGGCCTAAATGGTCATATTTTATTCCTAAGCTTGTTTTTGGTCGAATTACACTTATCCAATAGAATTTGTACATGTGTTAGGGTAATAATAATATCATTTTTGCCCTTAATTACCCTATTTACTTTTAACCGTGGTAAATAAAGTTAAAAGTTACTATTCACCAAAAATTATTTTCATCTCATTGAACCACATTTTACTTACTGACATCAACCGTGTCTCTCGGATTTTTGAAATTCCACTCACAGAAGCGGTAAAATTAAGTTTTATGAAAAATTCAGTTTTTTTAACTACCACTTAGTGGTTTCACTATTCATCAAAAATTGAAAGTTTTCAGAAAAATACCAAAAATTAGGCCTAATTTATATTTGATATTATGAACTCAAAAATGATTTCTATTTTACCAAATTCAAAACATATCAGTTTCATTAATTAATTTAAAAAATTGATTCCCGTCGTCAAAACAAAAGGCGTGTTTTTAAGAGATAATAACTATCAAAAGATTGACACTTGTTTATAACTGGTTTAAATGTGAAATTACATCCAATGACCAACATTGTATTAAATTGTAAAAATATATTCTAAATATACTTTAAAACCACTCAAATTAATAATTTATCACTATTAATTATTTCGATTGAAAAAGTTGTTTTTAATTAAAATTTAGTAATTTCCACTATTCATCAAAATATGAAAGTTATCTGAAAATTACCAAAATTTCACCCTAAGATAATTTCGATATTACGAATCCAAAAATGAAATCCATTTTGAAAAATAAAATTTACAAAATTTCAAAAAGTGGTTATTACTATTCATAACGGCTAGTTTTAATAATATTTTAATAGCATATCGTTGTTTAGTGAAACTCGGTATTGCGTACTACACACCCTATGAAGGAAGGTCGCGATTGCGTGTAATGAAAGGCAAGTCAAGGATGCGTGTTGTGCAAGATCCTTTTGGTGTAGCGTACAACACAAGACATTAATGAAATTAAAAAGAATATTTTTCATAAAATCTCGAGGTGTTACATTCTACCCCCCTTAAAATGAATTTCGCCCTCGAAATTCGTCGGGGTTATACATGGTTTACTACTTGAAAGTTTCTTTAATAGAAACCCACATCGTAAAAAGGAATACCAAAACCAATCTTTAAAAACAAAAGTATGAAACGTAACGATTACCCAAATAAACTAATCACTGGGTATCCACATAGGTGAAAATATGGATATGGAAGAAAAATATAACCATCATGTTCTGATGGAGAGTGGTAGAGAACATGGCTATGGAAAAGCCAACAATCACAAATCCATAAATTTGTGACGATCTAAGGTACCATCGGATTAATCAAATATAAGAGCACTAGGACAACATTTTTATTTTTCAAGATCGTTTCCCTAAAGTTGAAGAATTTGAATTAGAATAAATACTTACTTTATTTTGGTACAATCTCACTATTGTTCGTGCCTTAAACAATTTCCACTTCATCTCTTAAATAAATGAAGTTAAATTTGTTATTCATGAAGTGTTAGCAGATCATGTGATAAAATGACTGGTCATTCCATCTCTTTCAAACAAAAGGTTAGAAAAAGTTATAAGTCCATCTTATGGTTAATCGTATATGGTTCCAAAAATGAACTTATACTTCATATATCATACCGCTTAATAAAATAAAACTAGTTTCTACTAACCAGGGACTTCCTGTAGGCCAGTGGTAGGCGATAAAGGCCAATCGCACTTCGGTTGTGGGTTCGATTCCCACAGCCTTATACGACGCGATGGGCTGTCGCCCGTCCTGCAGGTTGTCCTTTTTCTAAAGCTATATTACTATAACATCCCATCAATAATATCGAAAAACGTTTTATCCTAACTTATGTCCAACATAATCCATTCTAATATTTAGGCTTATCTAAAATACTTCGGTCCAAGCTCATAGTATAAAGAAAATGATTACTTGAAATGTCACAGAACAATCACGTGAATTCCATCATTTATCCCCCATATATCATAAGATATATCTTGTTGGTCAAATTACAAACATGTGAATACATTAATCATGTATTATCTTGAATAATGAATACCCATTGAACCTTAGTGAAAACATGAATGCAGTTAAAAGTTAACACTTTCCACATACCAAAATCCTCAAAATTCTATATACTCAAACCATGATATCACTTAGTCCTTATATCAATCATGAGCTCATGAATACTGTTAAATATCTCAATCACTTTGAATACCACATTAGACCAACACATAAATATTCCAATACTTTATGATACAACATTATTTTGGAATCCCATTACATAAACACTTAATCATTCCACCACATCGTTGTCATATTCAACATCGCCAATAGTGATCGCATGTGACTTCCCTTTGTCCTTTTCCTTAAGTGGTTGCTCATGTTGATCATCACTAACCCTTGGATTAGGTAATTTATTAGCATAATGCCCCATTTCCTTGCACTTGAAGCATTGAAGTGTTGGTGGTGCGCTCTCTGCATTGTTTGCTTTATTCACATCATTAGAAACCCTTTTTCCATTACTTCGACACTCAGCTGCTCGATGACCTTCTTTTCCACACTTAAAACATTTTCTAGTCCCTTTAAGACAATCTCCACCATGCTTCTTTCCACACTTTGAGCATAAGGAAACATTCATCTTCTTTTCACCATTATTCTGAGATTTCTCCTTGAACTCCATCTTTCGTTTCTTTTCAAAACCATGAGATGGATATGTAACACCAACTTCCATTTCTACCTTCATAGCACAATGCACAATTTATTCATAGATACTGAAGTCTCTTATAGCTAATTCCCTTTGAAGACTTGGTTTTAAGCCATTGAAAAATCGATCAACTTTACTTTCAGGTTGGATGATAATGCCAGATGCATACCTTTCAAGTCTTGTAAAATTTGATTCGTATATACCAACAGATTCATCATCCTTCTACTTCAGCTCAAGAAACTCCTTTTCCATCTTTGTTCGAAGAATACGAGGGAAGTACTTACTGAAAAAAAGTTCTTGAACTCGTCCCATTCCATGGACTCAATTTCATCTCTTGGCCTCGTATTCTTGATAAGATTCCACCATTGATCTGCTTCACCTTCCAAACGATATACGGCTAAGATGACTTTATCATGTTCAGAACATTGAAGAACTGAAAATATCTTTTCAGTGGTACTGATCCATTGTTCAGCAACAAGTGGATCGGAAGTCCCACTGAAAGAAGGTGGACATTTCCTCATGAAGGACTCAATAGAATATTGTTCCCTTCTCTGCTCATTTGGAAGTCCAGAATGATTCATAGCTTGTGTAAGTATAGCAATAAGATTTTTCACTCCATCTCCCATAACATTTGTTTGTTCAGGAGGGTAATCATTTCATTGTCCATTGCATTGATCAACACGGTTTCTTCGGGTTCCAGCCATCATCTAAAACCCAAAAAGAATAGTGTGAGAGGCAAAAATCATGCTAGGGAAAACAACATAATAAAGGGGGAGAACCTTCAATATCTAACATCTTAGGTTTAATTCTATGATCGTTAGTGTAATTCTAGTACTATAACCTATATGTATACTTAACCTTAGGGACATCCCTAGACATACCTTAGAAATATCTCTAGGGATCTCACTAACGTTTTCGCATCCTAGTTTCCAAAGGTTGACTAAACCTTTCCTCTGATACCAACTGTAGAGACCCGAAGCTTAACATACATGGACATTACATTACTTTTCCGGAATACGTAATACATAACAAAAACACACACACAAGGATCGTAATAGTTTAGTGTCTTTGGAAACTCGGAGTATAATCTTCTAATCCTGGTGAAAGATCTTCAACATCTCCCATAAAGATCTTCCCTTTTTTTATACCTAAAACCTTTCTTTATATCCTGGGGAAAAGTAAACATAAAAGGGTGAGCTCAAATTCTCAGTAAGGGTAAACAAAAGAAATATCAATCACATCATATTCATAAGAACATAACATTTTGGAAATCTTAACCTGCAAAAGAGAGCATAATTTTATAACATGGGATAAATCATAGTAGTGAAATGAAATCCAAATAATCATAGATTAAAACATGAAACATTGTGGCATACACACATAATCATATAGAATCATTTCTTGTTATTCAAGACTCATTTCCAACACTATCTTAGTGGACAAAGTCCCTTTCTGAACCGAGTCACCCTCGTTTCAGTCATGTTTCACTGAACCGGTATAACCTACCATTCCAGCCATGTCTATCTCATGAGATATAAAATCTTTACCCAATGAATTGGAGGGAGATATAGGTCCCACCCATCTTATAATGAATCCTTTCTTATGTGTGCCACATAATCATAAATCATACATCATCGCATAACACATGTAACAAAAATGGGATTCTTGAAACATCATGACATCATAAAACAAATCATATAAGGTAAATGACTTCATAAAAATAATTCCCTCAAAACATAATCAAATCAATGTAATAATAGGGATAAAAACAGAACCCTATATTATCTTAGATGGAAAATAATTTTGATAAAACATTTGAACTCCATTCTTGAGGAAAATATCCTTTCTACTTCAAAAACACTTTTCTTTTCTTAACATGTCATACAATTATAAACTAAAAGAAGTTGATTAAAAATAAACTTGAAAACTTATAAAGGAAGATTCTTGGAAATAATGTTTTAAAAATCCATTCTTGCTGTATAAGTTAAAAAAACATTCTTCTCGTACTTTTGTCGGAAAAGTCAAAAAAGTACCTCATACGAAAAACGACAAAAGATTCCTTTCATATCTTTTACTAAAAACTCACTGAAGGGTAAAATAGGATTTAAACTATTTTAGAATGATTTAAATATTACATATTGAGGAAACATGGATGTGGATGATAAAATACACCCCAGTAAATACTAAAGTATAAACAATCTTGGATAAAAATGAGATTGTGATATTTCCCTTACCTTAGGTCCGATTTGCTCCGTAAGTGTCCGAACCTCCTGTATAATGATTTAAATAATGTCATTGACTTATTACAGAATCATATTCATTGTTATGATATCATATATGGTTCACTTATGACTTTATATTACCCGTTCTTTTGTAAATTCCATGTTAAAGAGCGTTTTGGGTAAAATTGTTTCATTTGTCGTCCGTGTTTTGACTTGTAATTATTCATATGATTACTTAGATCATGATTAATTAATTCCAGAATATAAAACATGATTTATATATATATATATATTCATAATATACATATATATAATAAATCAGTAAATGGAAAGAAATACACCGTTCATGGAGACGGTAGGTCGTACGTACGCATGAACGCTGTTTTCGTTTCCTTATTGAGTTGAACGGAATTAAGTAGATGACATACATATATATACACATAAATCCAGTATCATTATTATGTCATATATTTCATTATTACTTATTATATATACTTTATAATCATTCATGAATGTTTAAAGTGGAGAATGAATCTCATCGCGTCGTGGAGACGGTAGTCCGTACGTACGCACGAGCGATGATATCGTTCTCATGATCGTGGGACTGTATTGGAGTGTATGTGTACTATTTCAGAATCAATATCACTTTAAAATAATAATATATAGTTATTATTTACACCATTATACCCATCCAAGTAAGGTGTTGGTGGAAAATAGATTTCACCACGGCGTGGAGACGGTATTTCGTACGTACGCACGCGCGGTGATTTCGTTTTCCGTAGGATGGATAGACGGTGAAATATGATTGTTTCATAATTATAATAACATATCAGTATATGAGTGATACTGATGTTATTAATTCATAATGAAACAACCTAAGAAGAATAAGTGGAAGAAGAAATAAAGGTGAAAGAATCGGTAACGGAAATTACCTCTTCTTTGGAAGTGCTTCTTTGAGACCTCCTTTTAGAGCACTAAAATGGGTCTTTGAAGAAGACCAGAACCTCTAGGATGTTTCTAGGAAAGTGGAGAAGAGAATTTGGCAGGGTTTGGCCGAGCCTGAAGGCTCAAAGTTGTGTGAGGAAGAGAGGGAGGAGGTGCCCTTTTATAAGGGAGGAGAGGGGCACCTTTGGAATAACTAAAAATATTATTTTATTATAAAGTCAAGTTCGGTTTTAAATAGCTCCAAATTGATTTATTTCAAGGCTAAGGTGGGGATGGGTCGAAATCATCTCATCCAATATAATTTAGACAATTTTAGGTTCCTATTTTAACCTTATCATTTAGATTTAACATTAAGTTAAATAATTTTACTTTTACCGTGTCTTCTTGTGTTCTTACACTATAAGGTTAATAAACATACTATAAGAAGCCAAACGAACCCCAAATTGTTTATTATTAATATATATAACCTTATCTAAGTCATTTGGCCGAACCTTAGATTTTTAGGAAAAAAATAACAATTAATAATATAATATTTTTTTTAAAAACTATTTCATGTCAATTTTGACACTATTTAGTAATTGATTTTTTTTAAAATCCTAAAAGAATGATAAGTTCTAAAAAAATTAATTAAATCAATAATAACATGTCATATTAACCTAGAAAATTAGTTTAATTCATAAAAAGTCTCAAATTATATTTATTTGGGTATTTATAACATCAATTATGTCAATATTTCATTAATAAGATAATTACTTCATCATCGTTGTGTCATAAATAAATTAAATTATTTAATGTCTAAAAATTACAAATAAAATACCATTATGTAGGAAATCTTTTTATCTTTCTAATGAATATTTAAAATCGAATTTATCTTATGTATAACCCTATATTAAAAATTTTTAGTAAATAAACTTTGATTTTAACTCTTTTAACTCTTCTTTGAATTAAATAATAATAAATGTTCTAATCTAATCCAAGTGGGCCTAAATGGTCATATTTTATTCCTAAGCTTGTTTTTGGTCGAATTACACTTATCCAATAGAATTTGGACATGTGTTAGGGTAATAATAATATCATTTTTACCCTTAATTACCCTATTTACTTTTAACCGTGGTAAATAAAGTTAAAAGTTACTATTCACCAAAAATTATTTTCATCTCATTGAACCACATTTTACTTACTGACATCAACCGTGTCTCTCGGATTTTTGAAATTCCACTCACAGAAGCGGTAAAATTAAGTTTTATGAAAAATTCAGTTTTTTTAACTACCACTTAGTGGTTTCACTATTCATCAAAAATTGAAAGTTTTCAGAAAAATACCAAAAATTAGGCCTAAGATATATTTGATATTATGAACTCAAAAATGATTTCTATTTTACCAAATTCAAAACATATCAGTTTCATTAATTAATTTAAAAAATTAATTCCCGTCGTCAAAACAAAAGGCGTGTTTTTAAGAGATAATAACTATCAAAAGATTGACACTTGTTTATAACTGGTTTAAATGTGAAATTACATCCAATGACCAACATTGTATTAAATTGTAAAAATATATTCTAAATATAATTTAAAACCACTCAAATTAATAATTTATCACTATTAATTATTTCGATTGAAAAAGTTGTTTTTAATTAAAATTTAGTAATTTCCATTATTCATCAAAATATGAAAGTTATCCGAAAATTACCAAAATTTCACCCTAAGCTAATTTCGATATTCCGAATCCAAAAATGAAATCCATTTTGAAAAATAAAATTTACAAAATTTCAAAAAGTGGTTATTACTATTCATAACGGCTAGTTTTAATAATATTTTAATAGCATATCGTTGTTTAGTGAAACTCGGTATTGCGTACTACACACGCTATCAAGGAAGGTTGCGATTGCGTATAATTAAAGGCAAGTCAAGGATGTGTGTTGTGAAAGCTCCTTTTGGTGTAGCTTACAACACAAGACATTAATGAAATTAAAAATAATATTTTTCATAAAATCTTGGGGTGTTACATTTTCTATAGTGGGTGGTAGTACAATCCAATAGAAAATAGCAGGATAAAGCCCCAAAGCACATGTCCAACTACAAAAAAAGACAACCAAAACTAGAAATGACTACTCTATGTGATATGTGGGAAACATCCCACTATCTCACCACCATTTATCCATACCCAGCCAACTTAAACCTCAACAGATCACTACAGCACCTTGCCTTTTCCTATATCAAAAGACAATACAAGGTCTACACATTCTCAAGTGAATGTGTAGGATGTGTGATAAAAATACTCACTAGGATTTCACCTATGTGTTTCATATCAAGTCTCTATACAACAATCCCAATATGCTCAATTTTAAGAAAAACAATGCATGATAAACAGTTAAATTTTTTTTATCAAAATCATGGTAAACAGTCCCCCTTTTTATGTAGTTCTAAAACAAGTTAGATAAAATAGTTTCAAAGCACAATTTCAATAAAAGAGTTACATTTATAAAAGCATGTTTATCATAGCCAAACAGATCAAGCCAAATCATAACGGTAAACATGCATAGGATCACAAAAGTTGGGCAAGCTAGGTCACTCATACCATGATAATCAACAAAAACTAGTGTGCACTCGAGTCCTTAGGAAACATGGCCTAAGGAATAGAGGAACATCCCATGAATGAACCTCTTATAATGTCAAGATCAAGTCTCTAGGACAGAGGGCCTAGGGAATAGAGGAACACCCTATGAGTGAACCCCATATGGAAACAACGAACATGGCCCAATACTAAACCCTCCACCTAGGTATTCAAGGCTCCAATGTGTTGCATTTATCAAACCACTTCAAAAGGGATTATCACATTTCACAATAAAGTTCCAAACAAACATTTTACCATAAAAACATGATTTTAAAAACATTCCATAAATCCATTTCACAATGCTTTGAAAAACACATTTCTTTTACCAAAATGAGGGGAAACCCATCTTTTCTCAAAAACTCATTTATGCACACAAATCAATCAATCATGATAATTCATTTATAAAACAATTTATAAACTAAGAGAAAATATGGTTCATCTAACATAGGCTAGAGATGGAACCACCTACCTCAAGCTCAAGTCGCACACTACCTGCAACGGGATCCGCAAACACCAAGAGTGGAAAGGAAACTCAAGACCAATGAATGAAGGCCATAACATCGATTCTCGCATCTTAGAATCAAATTCCATATATAGAAGGGTTGTAAAAGAGGTTAGATCAACGCATACTTCAAGAATATTGCACACCGCACCACAACTAACACAAAAACCAGCCCCTGAACAACAACCGCACAATAGATCTAGAATGGGTAAAAGAAGCATCCTCACATGATCACAAATTCCAAAAAAATAGTTATAACAGTGCATCAAAAACCAAAATAATATACCAAAATAAGAAGATCACAAAACACTTACCAAGAGGGGATAAACCAATTAAGAAGAAGATCAAAAGTTCTAAATAGAGTTATCTGAAAGGATCGAAACCACTCAACAGTGGCTGGTACAGTCCTAGGGTTTGAGAGAGGAGGTGCATGTCAAATATGATGGGGAGAGTCAGGTGTGCGGCACATAAAAAACCATTGGATATAAATGACTCACATCTTGAATCATGGATTCACAATGTGAATCCCCTGGGTTGCATGTACCGCCAAAAAAAGGTGTTGCCTCTTATTAAAAAACTCGAGCGATCAATTCACGATGTGAATTATATTCATGTCCTTAATTATCTTTACGCACTACCACATAAATGGGTTTTCGTAGCGCTACCATTTAACAGCGCTAAAAAAGCACTGATAAATGGGTCCCCTTGAACAGTGCTAAAAAAATACTGATAAAGGGGTACTTTTAACAATGCTAAAAAAACATTGTTAAGAGTACCCCTTTATCACTGCTTTTTTCAGCACTGTTAAAGGGGACTCACTTATCACCGTTTTTTAGTAGTTATGATAAAGGGTGGTCTTTATCAACACTTTTTTTACTAGCACTGATAAAGGGAATATTTAAAATAATGTATTTCATTAAAAATAAAATATAAATTATATTTTTTAAATATGTTTTAGACAAGTATAAATAGAAATTGTAGTTAATATATAAGATATGTAGTGAAAATGGATTATAAAATATTTTAAAAAATATTATTAATTAATAATTTGATAATTATCATTAATTAATAGTCATTTAATAACAATTTGAAGACACAAAAAAATAATAAAAGATCTAAAATAAGTTAAAAACATAACTCAAACATCAAACAGCCGTAACTTTTGATCCGGGTGTCCGTTTGATCTCTACAGTATATCAAATCGATGCATGCGACGAGCTCTACGCGTTAGAAACACAAGAAAACCTTTTGTCACAACTTTCAAGGCTAAAAAAGGCCCAAAAGGACTCCAAAACTAATTTTTTAGTCGGGATACCATTTTTTTTAACGTTATATGGAATTTAAACCTCTTTTTAAGGGGTCTTATTGCCCTTTTTCAGTGGGGAATGAATTTATTCCAAGGGATTACATCCATATTGATATTATGAATTTTAAAATTTATCGCTTTTCACAATGTACTGTCATTTATAATAAAATATATAACAATATATACATATTTTTTATATATTTACACATAAAAAATTTAATTTTATAAATAAATAATTAAACTAATTTACATCTAAAAAATATTTCTCTATATATAAGCTTTATCTAAATAAAAAACTAATATCCATTTTATTTAAAATACAAATATATAAATATTTATATACCTATATAATGTGTGTGTGTGTCTGTATTAACAAACTGATATATATTAATATAAAAATAAATATATGAATAAAAATATATATATAAATAGATATAAATATTTATTAATATACGAATAAATATAACTATATATATATCATTAAATGGACAACAAAGCAATATAGAGGAGTGGTAAAGGGTCCAGGCACACAGTGGGAGGTCTCGAGTTTGAATCCTAGAGGAGGAAGGGGCGCGTGTGGTGGTGAAGGGTTGTGTGTAACATCCCGGTTCCAGAAGTCGCCCAGAGACGCCCCGTACCCAGTTGGTCACATGGCCTCAAGCACATTTCCCCAAATGCCAGAGGCTACCGACTAGCAGTGAGGGCCTTGGGTGTGATAGTGGGGAAACTATTCCCTTATTGGCAGAGTAACACAGTAGAAGTAAAACACAAAGCAAAGTGGAAGCAGTAATAATACCATAAGAAAAGAAATAGCAGAATACTTCTAAAAGAAACAAGTGGAGCACATATATAAATGATGTGTGTTACATATGTCTAGGAAAGTAGACAAACAAGTCACAATTCTGAAATACAGTACTAAACCAAGTACAAAAGAAAAATAAGTAAAACAACTCATCATCATCACATGGCTCAGCTTGGTCCCATGCTCTCCAGCTCCACAGCAATCAACTACCTAAAGTAGAAGGGCGTTTTCCCTTATCTATACCTGTAGCAATATAATCTGTTTGGGCCCAAAAGTATAACCCAAACACGGTGTGAGACTAAATCCCAGTAGAAACCACAAAAAGATATGTACCTAACAGTCAGTGAATATATATTCCAGACAATAAGAAAAAGAAGCAGTAAACAAGGAAGTGCTCAAAAGTAAACAATCCACAGTTTCAATGCATTCAGTTTCATATAATAAGTAACAGCTAATCAAATAAGGTAACCCTTTGGGCAGTACTCACAGTCTAACCCCTTTGGTTCAATAAAACAACACAAGCAAGTAGCTAAACACCAACGGTAACCCTCTGGGAAGTACTCACAACCTAACCTCTCTGGTTCAACCAAACAAGTACAAGAAAGCAGTTAAGCATAGACTCTATGAGGAAGCACTCACCGTCAATTCCTATTATAGTCTCGTATCGGTAACTAAAGGTGCTCTGGGGAAGCACTTACGTCACATTCCCCCTATGGCCCACGTCGAGGAACTACAGACACTCTGAGGAAGCACTTACGTCAATTCCCCCTACGGTCTCGCATCGTAATAGTAAAAACATACACTCTGGAGAAGCCCTTACATCCATTCTCCCTATGGTATACTAAACCAGGTTCTCACGACCCTGTGTAAGTCAATAAGTATAGTAAGCGTAGCGTCCAAAGTAAACCTCAAGAACTACTTGGATAAATAGTCTACAACATAACAGCATGTCAGATATTTTCACTCCATCCTTACAATACTAGGCATGGAAAACAAACAGTAGCCTAACAGCCAAAGCTATACCAAATGGTCAAAACAAGAAAACATGCATGGGAAAACACTTCCAAATCATTGAAATTAACCCTATTAACATTCAATTAACCTCTATTCAAGCATACAGGCATAGCAGGCAATTATCAGGGCTAAAACTGTAAACATGCAATACCCCGTTCAAGGGTATTGGGCACTTTTGCACGTAAAACTCAAAGACTATCTACAGAAAGGCACAAACCACCTACCTTGATGTTGTTATATCGATATACTAGAGTCTTAGGGATTTAATTTCTCAAGAACACTGTAGATCTACAAAAATGTCTAAAACGTTCAACTAAGGATAACTTGAGAAAGAGGAATAATCAGGAAATGAAGCTCTAGAAGAAGGAAGAGATTACTGATACAATCCTAATGAAATCAACGGCAGTCAAATCAGAGAAAGTATGCTCAATTGGGGGACCAGAGAAGAAATGTGGTTGTACGGTCTCTCCCAGACAAACTAGACCTAGAAGGAGGCGGTTATGTCTGTCAGACACGACCCCGATACGTTTAATGAAAAAAGGAAAGTACAAAGTGTGTACTTTGAAAGTACACAGTGTGTACTTTGAAAGTACACAGTATGTACTTTCCCTTACCGGCCCCCGTATTAGGTGGTCTCTAGGTCACCACACACGACTACCCATGGTAACCAAGTACACAGCGTGTACTCATAAACTACACGGTGTGTACTTAAGAAATTTCCAGAAATTCTTCTTTTTCTCAAAAATGACCTGAAAAGAAAAACATACCTGAAAAGAAGATCCAGGTTCTTACAAACTTCCCCCCTTAAAGAAATTCATCCCCAAATTTCCCTAGCAAGTCAGTGTAGAAGAAGAATCCTTGAAAAGCTCCGGCCATTGTGATCGTACATCGGCCTCCCTCTCCCAAGTCTCATCATGTACTCGCCCATGATTCTATAGCACTCATACCAGAGGAACAGACCATCCATGGATAACCTTCGTACTTCGATCAAAAATCCTTATAGGATGCTCCTCAAATGAGGTGTCCACCTCTAGCTCAACCTCTTCGGGTTGAAAAACATGAGATGGGTCTGAGAAGTAATGTCGAAGCTGAGAAACATGGAAGACATTGCGCATAGCCCTGTACCTCTGAGGTAACTTCAACCGATAGGCAACTAGACCGACCCTTTCCAAAACCTCCAACGACTCGACGTACCTCGACGAAAGCTTACCCTGTCTCCTAATCCTTTTGTGTCCCAATATCACTGTGATAAGTAGAAAAACCTGATCTCCGACCTTGAACTCTAGAGGTCGTCTCTGTCGATCAGCATAAGACTTCTGTTGAGACTGTGCAGCATCCATTCTCTTATAAATCAACTCTGTTTGCTCTGTGGTCTCTTAGAAAAGACGAGGTCCCGGCATAGCTACATCTCATGCCTCCATCCAACATAAGGGTGATCAACATGGTCTACCGTACAAAGCCTCATAAGGTGTCATCTGAATAGTTGCTTGAAAACTATTATTGTAGTCAAACTCCACAAAAGGTATTTTATTCTCCCAAGAACCTCCAAAATCGAGGATGCATGCTTGAATCATGTCCTCAAGCACTTGAATCGTATGCTCGGACTGGTCCTCTGTCTGGGGATGGTAAGTTGTACTCAAAAGTACCTGTGTACCCAAAGCCTTATGTAGCCCCTGCCAGACCCGAGAAGTAAAACGTGCATCCCTGTCTGAAACAATGGAGTGTGGAACCCCATGCAAATGTATAATATCTCGGATGTACAATCATCCCAGTTCATCAACATTGAAAGTCTCCTTGATCAGAAAGAAATGAGCAACCTTCATGAGTTTGTCAATGACAACCCAAACTGCATCATTTCCTCGAGGTGATCTCAGTAAACCTATCACGAAATCCATCGCGACGTCGTTCCACTTCCACTCGGGAATGGGTAACTACTGCAAAAGCCCTGTTGGTCACTGATGCTTCGCCTTCACCTGTTGACAAGTGGAAAACCTCATGACAAAACCAGAAACATATCTCTTCATACCTATCCACCAATACCGACGGTGTAGATCATGATACATCTTGTTGATGCTAGGATGCACTGCCCAGACTGAGGAAGGAAAGTCCCGCATCAGCTCCTCGTGTATGTCTGCTGACACCCATACGTGCCCCTAGAAACACAAGATCTCATCCTTGTCTATGGTCCATCCAGGAATAGGTTCCTCTCCTAACACATTTTCCTGTAAGACTAGGCCTTTAAAATCTGATAGCTTCCTCATACGCACTTGATCAAGAAGAGTAGAGGTAACAGTTACCGAAGAAAGAAACATATGCCCATGTTTATCATGCACCTTCAAATGCATCTCAGAGAACAGCTCCATATGTTTCCACTCACTATTGGCCTCCTGAACTACCTGTATCTGATTCCTCCTACTCAGCACATCTGCCACTGCATTGCCTTTCCCAGGCGTATAGGCAAGCTCAAATTCAAAAGACTAAAGGTACTCAACCCACCTTAACTGTCTCAAATTCTAGTCACGTTGAGTGAAGATATACTTGAGACTCTTGTGGTTGGTGAAAACCACAAAATGCTCTCCCAATAGATAATGTCTCTAACAGCATAAGGCATGAACAAATGTCGTTAACTCAAGGTCGTGTGTCGGGTAATTCCTCTCATGTGGCCTCAACTTCCGAGACCCGTATGCAATGACTCCTCCCTACATAATCAAAACTCCCAGCCTGATACCTAAAGCATCACAGTACACAGTATAGCTCTTGCCTTTCTCTGGAAAAACTAGTATTAGTATTGAAGTCGGTCTCTCTTTCAGCTCCTAAAATGCTGACTCACAAGAATCTGACTACAAGAACTTCGCACCCTTCTTAGTCAGACCCATCAGTGGTGCTGCTAAGTGTGAAAATTCATGTATGAAATGTCGGTAGTAATCGTCCAGCCCTAGAAAAATTCATACCTCGAAGACGTTCTTCGGCTGCTCCCAGAACACTGCTGCCCTCACTTTCTCTAGGTCTACTGATACTCCAGTCTCTGAGATAACATGACCCAAGAAGTGAATCTGGTCCATCCAAAAGTATAATTTTGAGAGCTTATCATATAACTGATTCTCTCTCAGCGTACTCAGAACGATCTCAAGATGTGTGGCATGGTCATATTGAGTGCAAGAGTACACCAAGATATCGTCCACGAAGACTACCATGAAAGAATCCAAATATAGATAGAACACTAAGTTCATTAGTGCCATGAAGACTGTAGGCACATTTGTGAGTCCGAATAGCATGACCACATACTCATATAGACCATACCTACTTCGGATGGCAGTAAGAGGTATATTAGATGTTCTAACGTGCAACTGATGATAACCGGATCTCAAGTCAAAACACCGACGCACCTCGAAGCTGATCAAAGAGATCATCAATCCTCGGCAAGGGATAACGGTTCTTGACCGTCAACTGGTTCAGCTTCCAATAATCCACACAAAGTCAGAGGATAACGTCTGCCTTCTTCGCAAACAGGACAGGCGAACCCCAAGGAGAAGTACTGGGTCGGATGGAACTTTTTGCCTGCAACTCCTCCAACAGCTTCTTGAGTTCCTGTAACTCTAGTGTAGCCATACTATAAGGAGGAATGGACACCGGTGTAGTTCTTGGCACAATATCAAAAGAAAATTTTACCACTTTCTCTAGAGGTAAACCTGAAAAGTCCTCTGGAAAGACATCCATGAAATGATCCACCACTGGAGGAAAGTCCATCCATGAAGTCCCCTGATCATCCAGATAAAGACTAGCAATCTGGGCTATAACTCCTCCCAACCCATGATGCTCGAGTCCCACTCTACTCTCCTGGACATCCTATTCTCCCTTATAAAGAAACGACTTACCCTTAGGTGATGTGAAACTCACCCTACGGTGGTAGAAATCAACAACTGCCTGGAAGGGAACTAACCAGTCCATTCCGAGAATGACATCATAGCCTGTCATCTCTAGGACATAGAGATCCCATAAGAAGTGACACCCACCAACCTCTATAGGGCACTCCTTACAATATCGTACACTAGTTGTTCTTGTCCCCAACGGAATTTCTAGTGTTAAGATATCAGCAAAAGAAAAGATACAGAGCTCAAGGCTCTCCACAACAGCAACAAATATAAAGTTATGGGAATCCCCTGTATCGAAAAGAGTAGAAGATAAAACTGAGGAAACTAGAATCGTACCTCGAACTGTAGAGTGTCTAGGATCCTGCTCCGGTTGGGCCTAATCCACTGCAAAAGTCTGACCTGCACTGCAGCCCTGTGACCCTACCTGACCACCCTGAGCTGATCCACCCTATTGTCGCTGAAAACCTAGAAAATGGCTGCCACATCCACAACCTTCACCTCGGCCTAAACGGCTGGAAGAAATCCAGTTCCCTGACTGATGAGAAATTGGTGGTGTCGGTCTGGAACGAGGAGTCATAGAATAAATCATGTCACCCGCTGTTGGTGAGAAGAACTGATAGAAGCGCTGGAGATGACCTATCTTGCCATAAGATAGGCACTCCACTGGGTCTCTCGGACAATGTGGCATCGTATTCTCGACCTTACCACACTGGTAGCATACCACCTGGCTAATAGAATAAGTGTCACGCCTCCTTGGATCTCCATGCGTAGACTCCCTATGGTGCTTCCTGCTATTAGTAGGAGGGATACCAATTCTGGATGTCGAACCGCCCTGGCTCACAACTCCAGAATCCCTTAGATTGCGCTCAGTGATCAATGCATGGTTGATGATAGAAGTGAGAGAATTCAACCTGAATATGTTCACATGAGATCAGATGTCATGCCTCATACCATCCTAAAACTTTCTTACCAGGAATAAATCATCACCTACAAGAATAGGTGTGAAGCGCTACAACTCGGTGAAGCGAGAAGAATACTCCATAACTGAAAGAGTAACCTGCTCCAGGCTCATGAACTCTTGAGCTCGATCGGTCCTCAAAGTCTTCAGATAGAAGTAGTCATATAAGGAATGATGGAACTCATCCCAGGTCATAACCTAATGGCGTCCCACCTGTGAGATCACATCCCACCATCTCTTGGCGGAATCCCAAAGCATATACATAGCAAGCTTCACCCTTCTTTCTGGAGGCGTCTCTAGATGATCAAAGATAGATAGCATGGATTCTAACCATGACTCTGCAGCCTGAGGTCCTCTTTACCCTGAGAAGGTGGGAGGATGCTACTGCTGAAAGACCCACGTCAGCTCTTTCATAGACAGAGTAGGATGCGGTACTCCACGGAAGGTCTGCATGAACCTCATGAAGCCCTCTTGGAACTGTGCATCAGCACCTCTGTTCAGAATGACAGTTGGTGCCAAGACAGACACAACTGGAGGATCTGCTGGAAGTCCTTGATCAACCATGTCCAGTGTCTGATCGTTGCCCTGTAACTAGCCTAAAACCAGAGGATGTCTCAGTGGCATGACTCTGCAAGGTCAAGAACACACCTTAGATCAAGATTATCAAGGAATTAAAACGAGAATCATAAGAAGGGAACAGGAGAAAGAAAGATTTCAAGTTTTTTAAAACATGGATACATGGCGTGTATGTACACTACACGTCATGTACTTAAAGCCTCTTCCCCTGCCCGAGTTCCCTTACATGGCTAAACCACACGGTTTTCTTAGAACAAGACTACACGGCGTGTTAGTTCCAAACACGATGTGTACTAGACGAACCTCACCAACCTGTATTGTTAGTTACATGACGGATAACTATACACTGTGTGTTCCCTTATGGACATGTCGTGTACTAGAAAAGATTTCACCGACCCGTGTTTTTCGTTACACAGCTGGATTCAAGGGTAACACTACACGGCGTGTTCAAGACTGACACGGCATGTATAACTTAAGTTTTTATCCCTATGTTTCGTTAGTCACACAGGTGAACACAAGGTCTAAACACACGGCGTGTACATATGGTACACGGTGTGTTTCCCCAAGGATCTCTCTATCTCGTGTCTCTGCCCACACGGCCTATGACATGGTTAGAGACTACACGACGTGTACATACGGTACACGGCGTGTACTTAAGAAAAACAGTTTCTTCCCGAACAGAAGAACACAAGGCGTATATTCATCACTACACGGTGTGTATTCTGGGTTTTTCTGGACAGTAAGCCTCGAAAACTAATCCAAAGCCCAAAAAGACACTAAAACAAACATTAAAGTGTCAAATTCTAATCTGTGACAGCCCATACTCCCCACAAATCAAAGCTTGACATCTTATACATGTCATATACAAGAAAAACAAGGAAATGATCCACCAAATTCCGATCCATGAGGGCCCATAACACCTCAAGAACCAAAGTTTGACGTTCATTCAAATAAGACCTTACACAATCCAATACCCTATCAAATAGCAGGTATTCTATCAAGGAATCTATCACAACAGCATGCATATCTAGCATAATATCTATCACAACAACATGTAATTGCTAATGCACCCTAAATGACATGGAAAGAATGCATGACATGTGATTCCTAGCAAGTGACTATATGATGCATGAGATGGCATACCCTCATCTCATCGGGTTGCAACAGAAATAGAACCTCAATAACATCAACAATAATAGCACAATACATGTGAATCACTTAACGGTGAAAATCAAATCAACTGTAAAATTGCAAAACCAGAAAACTTGCAATATCGAGGTAGATTGGATTTTCCCTATACACGAGTTAACTACTCTCAGGAACAACTTATTACCAAGTACCTATTCCTTCCTATACCTAGCTAAGGCTCAAAATAATAAGTCAATAAGAAAAGAAATCCTCTGGTACCACTTTGTAACATCTCGGTTCTAGAATCCGCCCAGAGACGCCCCGTACCCGGTTGGTCACATGGCCTCAAGCGCATTTCCCCAAACGCTAGAGGCTGCCGACTAGCAGTGAGGGTCTTGGGTGTGATAGTGGAGAAACTATGCCCTTATTGGCAGAGTAACACAACGAAAGTAAAACACAAAGCAAAGCGGAAGCAGTAATAATACCATACGAAAATAAACAGTGGAAGACTGTTGAAAGAAACAACTGGAGCACATATATAAATGATGCATGATGCATATGTCTAGGAAAACATCCAAACAAGTCACAATGCTGAAATACAGTACTAAACCAAGTACATAAGAAAAACATGGAAAACGACTCCTCAGCATCGCGAGGCCCATCTTGGTTTCATGCTCTCCAGCTTCATAGAAATCAAGTACATGAAGTAGAAGGGTGATTGCCCTTATCTATACCTGCAACAATATAATCTGTTTGGGCCCAAAAGCATGACCTAAACAGGGTGTGAGACTAAATCCCAGTAGGCTACCACCAAAAGATTTGTGCCTAATAGTCAGAGAATATATATGGCAGACAATAAGAAAAAGAAGCAGTAAATAAGGAAGTAATCAAAAGTAAACAATCTACAGTTTCAATGCATTCAGTTTCATATAACAAGCAACAGCTAATCAAAGCAGGTAACCCTTTAGGAAGTACTCACAGGCTAACCTCTCTGGTTCAACCAAACAACACAAGCAAGCAGCTAAACACCAATAATAACCCTCTGGGAAGTACTCACAACCTAACCCCTCTGGTTCAACTAAACAAGTACAAGCAAGCAGCTAAGCATAGACTCTCTGAAGAAGCACTCACCGTCAATTCCTCTTATAGTCTCGTATCAGTAACTAAAGACGCTCTGGGGAAGCACTTACGTCACATTCCCCCTGTGGACCGCGTTGAGGAACTACAGACACTCTGAGGAAGCACTTACGTCAATTCCCCCTATGGTCTCACATCGTAATAGTAAAAATAGACACTCTGGAGAAGCCCTTACGTCTATTCTCCCTATGATCTTCTACACCAGGTTCTCACGGCCCTGTGTAAGTCAACAAGTACAGCAAGCATAGCGGCCAAAGTAAACCTCAAGAACTACTTGGCTAAACAGTCTACAGCATAACAGCATGTCAGATATTCTCACTCCATCCTAACAATACTAGGCATGGAGAACAAACAGCGGCCTAACAGCCAAAGCTAGACCAAACGGTCAAAACAAGCAAACATGCATGGGCAAACACTTCCAAAGCATTGCAATTAACCTTATTCACATTCAATTAACCTCTATTCAAGCATACAAGCATATCAGGCAATTATCAGGGCTAAAACTGTAAACACGCAATACCTCGTTCAAGGGTATTGGGCACTTTTGCACATAAAACTCAAAGACTATCCATGAAAAGGCACAAACCACCTACCTCGACGTTGGGAGATCGATATACTTGAGTCTCAGGGCTTGAATCGCTCAAGAACACCGTAGATCTACAAAAACATCTAAAACGTTCAACCGAGGATAACTTGGGAAGGAGGAAGAATCAGGAAACGAAGCTCTAGAAGAAGGAAGAGCTTACCAAGGTGATCCTGATGCAATCGACGGCGGTCGAATCGGAGAACGGATGCTCGATCGGGGGCTTGAAGAAGAAACGCAGTCATATGGTCTCTCCCGGACGAACCAAACCTAGAAGGAGACGGTTATGTCCATCAAACGCGACCCCGGTACGTTTAATGATAAAAAAGGAAAGTACACGGCGTGTACTTTAGAAGTACACAGCGTGTACTTGCCCTTACCGGCCCCCGCATTAGGTGGTCTTCAAGTCACCACACACGGTCGTGTGTACGGCCATTACACGTCCAGCACACGGCTACCCGCGGTAACCGAGTACACGGCGTGTACTCATAAAGTACACGACGTGTACTTAAGAAATTTCCAGAAATTTCTCTTTTTCTAAAAAACGACCTGAAAAGAAAAAACATACCTGAAAAAAAGATCTGGGTTCTTACATTGTGCTAGCGTTGTTAAAGGGTTGGGGGTGGTAGGGGTGTGCGGGCGGGCGGGGTGCTTCATAGTGTTGTTAAAACCCCCCTCTGATTTGTAGATTTTTTTTTAAAAAAATTAAACTTTTATCAACATTTTTTAGCGCTGATAAAAGGGGTCATTTAATTGCGCTAAAAACGCTGATAAAGGACCCTTTTATCAACGCTTTTTTTAGCGATGATAAAAGAGGTCTTTATCAGTGTTTTTTTAGCACTGATAAAAGAGGTCTTTTAATTGCGCTAAAAAATGCTGATAAATGACCTTTTTATCAAAGCTTTTTTTAGTGATGATAAAAGAGGTCTTTATCAGCGTTTTTTTAGCGCTATTAAAAGGGACCCCTTTTAGCACTGTAAATGGCATTTTCTAGTGCTTTTAAAGGCCATATATGCAGTTGTGATGTCATGATCTCATTTCATGTCTTCTTCCCAGATTCACGTTGTGAATCAACCGTTCACGACATTAATTTGTTTTGATGCCAACACCCAACACAGCTTGGTGCAGAAAACTCCTAGAATTTGTCGGCACCATCCGAACCTGAAGTACAAGGTCTTAAACATTAAAAAGAGTGTACTTTTAACCAAGATGTTACAAGGAATTCCTTAAAACACTATATCATTCTAAAATAAAATTTCACTGTTTAATTCACCACAAAAAACTTAAAATAATTGTTCAAAATATAAAAAAAATTAAAGCACATAACAATTAAACATTTCATCATGCAAACCCATGATTTTAATAATTATTCAAAAAATTCACATTTTCACCAAAATTCAATAAAATTCAAGAATTCATCATTCAAAACTCATTTATCATAAAATCACCTGCAATTATGACCAAAATGCATGTGGTAAACACACTTGAATAATGATACACAAGTAGGGTTGCAACAACCTAGAGTTAATACATAACTACATGTGTGGTGACGGTGTCTTGGTTTGAGATGTTGGGTGAATAATGAGGGGTTGTATAATGGGGAGACTTTCTTTTCGAGAGACTATTTGAAGAGAACTATGTTGTTAAGTGTGTTTGACATTAGATCGTGACTGAGCATAAAGTTTACTAAAAAAACATGAACATGTATTGTGGAAACAATTATTAGCCTACTATGTAATCTCAACATGGAAGTGTTCATTGCGTCATCCATTAACCTCAACATGGAAGTGTTCGTGTCATCCATGAATAACAACCAGACCTACTGTTAGGACAACGAATTGGGGAGGTTGGGTCATGACAAAGTATGGAGAGGGAGGGGTGAGTGCATATATAAGTAGGGGGAAGGAAAAGTTTTTGCCTTTTTTTTTTACTTTTGGTAAAATCATCCATGACATTTAAAATTTAAGTCAAAATTTTTAACACAATAAATTTAGTTAGAGATCTTACAAATTCCCTGTCAAAGAGGACACATATAATTATTTGGGATGTCATGTTGATAACTTTCCTGGATTGTCCGTTTGATTAAGAGATCATGACCATATTAATTAAGTTGTTCCAATGAATCAAAGGATAAAAATACCTTTTTTTTTGTTACATTGATAGGCAGGGTTTGATTATTTATTCATGTCCAAACATGAAATTTATTATTTTGTAAACATGGAAAATTCAAAGAAAACACCTCTCCGCCAATGGAACCAAACTGAATTAAGTAGACCAATCGAGAACCCTAAAACAATACATATTCGCCAATCGTCATCATTGCCTTCCGTTCGTTATTCCATGATTCTACCCCCTCACCTTCACTTTCCTTTCCGTCAGCATTCTCTCTCCAACGTATCTGCAACAAAACAAACCCATAATCAAATTTTAATTTATAAATAAAATCGAAAATGTCTGCGCAAAGGAGAAGTCACCTTCCCAGCATCATGACCGTGGCCTGGGGGTTGGTTCCCGGAGACCGGTTGAACGTGGACCCGTCCACCACCCGCAGCGCCTCCACGCCCACCACCCTGTACTCCCCGTCCACCACCGCGCCCTTCCGGCACCCGCCGTGGTAGTGCCAGATCGTCAACACCGTGTCCCTGCAAAATTTCTCCAACGACAAACCCGTGGTCAGGTGCCTCGGCCGAAGGTTCAGAGGCAGCGCCGCCGTCGTCGCCAGCACCGCCTCCGCCGTCACCAGAGGGTGCCGGAACTCCGACAGAGCATCCGATCTGTAGACGTTCATCACCGTCTCCATCCCCGCCACGCACGCCCTCAGATCCTCCGGGTCCTGGAAGTAGTTGAAGGAGACGACCGGATTAGCCGCGGGGTCGCGGGTGAGGAGGCGGAGGTGGCCGGAGGATCGGGGTCCGGATATTTTCTCCAGGATGACGGCGCCGTTGATGATGGGGGCCGGCACCGTGGCGGCGTTGGGGTCGAGGCGGCCGAAGGCCACCCCGCTGGCGGCCTCCACGTAGAAGTCGTCGGAAGCGGCGATGCCGACGGTCTGGATGAGGGAGACCTCGACCGGGAGGCGGCTCCCGACCATAATGGCATTCATGGGGTTGTCAGCCATGCCTTGGCCCACCATGGGTTGGTCCATCACGACGGGGATGCCGTGGGCCAGGAGATGGGCTTTGGGCCCGATGCCGCTCAGCATCAGCAGCTGCGGGCTCCCGAGGGCGCCGGCGGACAGGATGATCTCGTTGGCGTCCCCCACGTTGAGAAAAGCTGAGTGCATGATCCCCGCCGCGTCCTTAAAAATCACGCCGTGAGCCCTCGGCTTCGGGGTACCTCCAGCGGCGAACAGGATCTTGTGAACGACGGCGTGGAGATAAACAGTAATTTTGGCGGGGTCGGCATACTCGAGGAGATCGGCGGCGGTGTGGCGGTGGCCGTTCCGGTCAAAGATGGAGCCGCCGATCTTCGTGCCGTGGATGTGGTCGTACGTGAACCCGTTATCCGGCCCCAGGCCCACCTCCAGCAGCCCCGCCTTGACGGCGGCCTGCCACGGCCCGGGCTCCGGCTGGAACGCCACCTTCTGCTCCACCCACCGGAAAGCCCGGTCCACCTCCGCCGCGTCCCACCCACTCTCCGCCACGTCGCGGGGGCTCGCCCGCGTATAAAACCCCGCGTTGATGGCGCTGCCGCCGCCGAGGACGCGCGGCCGTTGGCTGTAGACGCCGTCCTTCGACACGAACTGCTGCGCCGGGGACAGCGGGGTGGCGTCGGATAGGTCGGCGGCGAAGGATTCCACGTCCCGCACGCGGGGGTTCCCGTACGGGGAGCCGCCGCGCTCCAGGACCAGGACCCTGGCGCCGGAGGAGAGGGTGGCGCCCAGCGCGCAGCCGGCGGTCCCCCCGCCCACGACGATGTAGTCGTAGAAGGCCGTCGCCGGCGCCGACGTCGCGTGGCGGAGGAACGAGTAGTTGGGAGCTGAAGCGCGGAAGAGTGTTAGTCAACAGAATGCCATTGATGGATTTCGAGAAAGATTCAGGTGCTTGATAAATGCTTCAAAATGGGAAAAAGGCTTTTACCTTGATCTGAAGAGCACGACCAGTAAAAGAGGAAACTTGCAGCAAGAACAGCTCGAGCCCATCTCCACCTCATTGCTCCCATTACACTCAAAAGGAACTGCATAAGCCCCCAATCCCACAGCACTTACATATATATATATATATATATATATTCCAGTTTACTGTTAATAAATCTATAAATGTCGGCGTGACTTTTTATTAGTGGAGAAAGGCAATTATGCACCGCAATCCTCCGGTTCTAAGTATTTTATACTATATTTTGAATTAGGTTTAACTGGGCCTGGCCCACTAATTCGTTATGATAATGAATTCATAACCACTGCATGGCCGGCCAAGTCCCAAAATCAATACCAATTATGTATTATACCATTTTTGAACCAACCACATTGGCATGGGACGCACTGGACCCAGAGGCGGGTCAGCTGTCATTCCACGGCCTGTGTTGGGCCACATATCTTCGTTTGCCTCCACGTGGACTGATGATATTCATACATCCAAAGGGGCAAGCATTTATTGGACCGGATAACTGTAAGCAGTAAAACCCTCAGAGAGCATTGATTTCATCCAATAGATCAGTGGCTGTGGAAGAACAGAAGCATTCGATATTTGTGTTCTTTTTACTGCGACTCTCCAGCCACTTAGAATGACCCACGTGTACATCTCACCACCACCACCACCACACTTTTTTTTTTCTCTTTTATTTAAGTACGATGAATTTCCAGACGATATCTAAAGTTTTGAACTTGAAACTACCCGTCTACATTTTTACTAAGTCGAATTTTTCTTTTTTGTTAAATGTTAACCTATCAGTGAATGCATGGGAGTAGATTTTTTTTGGTGCAAAGCCCTTTTTTCCTTTCTTTTGGTCGCATTAATTATGGCTAAAAGTCTACGAATTTATTGGGATGACAATTTGTATCGCTTCCCTTTGAAAAATCCGCATTATTAAAACGGTGAAGTGATGTGACACCTCATTTTAGTTGAAAAATCTGAAGTCAACTGCGTGTTTCCCAACAAGGGAGGGCATTGGGCGTGTTTAGAAGTGCAGACGCAAATAAAATAACACATGGTTCGTATTAAGAGTAGAATCAAAACAAAAGGGAAACTGAATCGAACACAAAGGTTTACAATTTGGTAGGCGTTAGCAAAAGAAAAAAAAACGCTATTAAAAAGGAGATTTACTGCCACACACAAAAATGCTAAACAATGACCCTTGACATATCAATAACTTGACATAAATTAGTGTGAAGCACAACATGAGATTCATCTCATGTTAAAATACGTTTTGTTGCACTTGGTGATTTTGAAAAACGTTTATTTTTTCAGTCGATGATTCAACATCGTTATTTAATAACCAACATCGAATATATTTTAAACATCAGTTATTATAGAACCAATGATGAAAATTTAGTTGGATGGCCTTTTATCATCGGTTATTCTTATAATCGATGTTAAAAATATATTTACAATGTTGGTTTAAATAATAATCGATGTTAAAAGTCTATAAAAAATGTCGAACAATTAGATTACCCACTATGCCACTCTACTAAAAATCTATCACAAAAACCCCATCTCATTGAACTTTCACTACAAAAAAAATGTGGTTTTAGCAGCAATTTTTTTAATACTAGTGCCAATTTAAACAACTTATTGTTTAGCGGTGGTCATTTAAACCACTATGTATTTCACAGTCAACAATCACTTAGCAACATTTTTATAGTTTTTTGACGGTTTTTCATGTGTTAGTTTTTAGTACTTATTGTGGGTTTAAAAAAAACAAGGGAAATAAAATGGAGAATTAACATAAACACCGCTAATTTATTTTGTAACGCTTTACTTTCCCTGAGCTAAAAAAAAATCGAAACTACCTGAACCACCACAATTTTCCAACACTTTTGCTAGGGCATACCCGTGCATCCACAACATGGTCGTGCTTGTTGGCTGCTTTGTTACCCCGTATTCCTGCTTTCCAAAGCGGGCGACATTCATCACTTTTAGCGGCGATGTTTGCTCCTTGATCGAAACGGTATGATGGGATGTATGTTCCTCCTTCCATGGATCCCTCCCTGAAACTTGCTCCCTAGTCCGAGTCTCCCTCATAGAGTTGAGTCATTTTCATGAAACTCATTCCCGGTGTCATCTCTTTGTGGACACCGGTTAATTACACTGCTTTTGTCATGACATACCATGTTCGTCTGGATACGACAGTAACTTTCGGTCAGGAGAGTAGTCACGTTGGGCAACGCTGCCATGTCTGGATGCTAGGAACATTGGTCACTTATATTGTTCCTCTTGGGAGGGCATCTCATGTGAGACATCTTAGGCGCGGAATCCAAGACATCTTGTGTCGATCACAAGGTATCTAACGTCGAGGGCGTATATCTTTCAAGGCTTTCATCCCGAGCATCCCATGTTTTGCATGAGGTAGCTGACGTCGGAGGCGCATATCTTCCAAGGCTTTCACCTCAAGCATCATGTGCTTATGCCTAGGGTTTGTGTTTGGGGATAGGTTACAAGTTTAACGTCTTGTGGCAACATACTTGATTGATCACGACGCCCCATGGAGGCGGATCAAGGAGGTACGTCCCTAAAAGGGAAGATGTCACACATGGGAGTTTATCGATGGATGGATTAGAATTCCCTATGGCGGAGAATTCGGGGGGGGGGGGGGGGGGGTCCCATAAAGGGAAGATGTCACCTTGTGAAGGTTGATCGGAACACCCATAAGGGTGGATCAAGGAGGTACATCCCTAGGAAGAAGTACCTAAAAGGTTTACCAATAGATGGATCAGAACGCCCCGTGGAGGTGGATCCAAGAGGTGTGTCCCATAAAGAGAAGATGTCACACCATGAAGGTTGATTGGAACACCCCTTGGGGTGGAGTAGGGTGGTACATCTCTATGAGGAAGTACCTGAAAGGTTTACCAACAAATGGATCAGAACGTCTCGTGGAAGTAGATCCAGGAGGTGTGTTCCATAAGGGAAGATGCCACTCTATGAAGGTTGATCAGAACACCTCTTGGGGTGGATCGGGGAGGTACATCCCTAGGAGGGAGTACTAGAAAGGTTTCCCAACAAGGAAGGGCATTAGGAAAGTTTTGAAGTGTAGAAACATAAATTAAATAACACATAGTTCGTATTAAGAGTACAATCAAAACAAAAGAGAAACTCAATCGAACAAAAAGCTTTACAATTTGGCAGGTGTTAGAAAAAGAAAAAGAACACTGTAAAAAATGAGATTTACTACTGTAAGAGTTGGTGTCCTAGAACCAACTGGTTTTACTTTGATTACATAGATGTTTAATGTATTATTACATATTGTTCATTGTTCTTCATGACTACGATGTAATAATGTCCTAGAGTATTTGTTAGATTGATAAGGTCATGGTAGTTCCCCGCTATGATGAGAACCTTGAAATGCTGTAACAATATTCTTAAATATAGTTCTACGGTTGGATGACATACTATGATCCGACACATAGCATGCAGACCATCATGTGCAAGTATTCGTAAGCAGATGAGATTTCCTCTCATGAAGTTCGCACTTGGTAATCTCCAAGATAGGAGATTATGAGAACATACCCGCTAGTAGGAATTCCGCATGTTTTGGTGTCATTGGATATTTCTATATGTGAGCATGTGTAATGATCCTTATACTTTAAGATTATCATTAATACGTGTCACGACTCGCGCACTTTGATTTACTGACGAAAACCGTCACACAGACAGTTGGCGGGAAGTAGGGTATGTTGGGTGTGTCACGAGTGACATGTTATTAATGGATAGGTCGAGGAAGGATTTGTCCCTTCAATTTATGGAAGTTGATATCTCGACCTTTTGATTGAAATAGAACTGTCGCGTGAAATTCTATGGCCATGGTGTAACGATGAGTTTATTTTAGGTAGTCAAAGAATGACGTATCAAGAATAAAAGTTGATGACACCATCATGAAACCTACTTGATGAGATATTACGATAAAGAGATTATATTACACAGTGAGTGTTTTTATGTGGATGTCGTTGTTGCGACTTTACGTTCTTTCGCTTGGGTGCATTGACCCGTTGTTAGACAATACTCTTAGACTTTAGGCAAGTCCATCTAATGCCAATGAGAAAGAATCCTAGTGGGTCACACACTAAGTGTTTTTGGTTATCTCGGTTAAATTCTATTTGAATTTAATTAATGAAATAAATATTATTCTCAAGACCGTGGAATAATTTTATTCAAGTTAAAATGATAGCATAAATTAAATAAAATATATTTATTTATTTTATTGAACATTTAATAAATATTTTTTTACTAGTTTGTAAATAAAATATTTATTTAAGATAATAAATTATTTATTTATTTATTCGGGTGTTCAATAAATGGAAGTGAAGTTCAAGCGGACCAAGGCCGGTCCGGTATTAAAATAATTATTTGAAAGACGGTAAATAATTATTTAACTAGTTGGCACAAGTTAAAATAATAATGACACTGTTATTATTTTGTGATGAAGAATTTTATTTATAATTCTGTTTTGCACAAGTTGGTGCACCATAAATAATGATGCGGTATTATTATTATGAGCATGAGTTTTCTCTAAGTTCATGAATGTATTTAATTGCTGTTATGTAATTAAATATTGTAACTGAAGTTCCATGCATATAAATAGACAAGTACACCTATTGTGCCAGAGACCACACGACACCGCAAGCTTTGAGAATTGAGAATTGTTGAGCCAAACAATTTCTCTCTCAAATCCTCTTCTTCCCCCTCTCAAGAACGAGAGACGTTCTTCAAGGCTGAAGAACAAACGATCAAGAACGACCGACACAAGACACTCGCTTCACCGCACTATCACCCAGAGAACGAGCGATATCGACCAGAGGCCATCAGATCACGTGTGGATCACCGCTAGAGGGATTCTAGTTTGAATCCTTACAAGCGCAACGAGATAATCCAGAAGGGTCATTCCGGACAATCAACATCATTAACGAAGAAAATACTGAAGATCCATGCATTATTTTCTTTATAAAATTAATTAAATTAATTATAAACATGATGTGCAAGATCCTCTCTAAATGTTTTAGGCCTCTTTCTTTTTATCTAAATATTTGATTATATTCCGTAGAGACTGACGTTCATCGTCGTATTAATCCCAGAATAATCATTGATTGCGGTAAAAATTAAAATTGGGTGTCGTCCTAACCACACTTCCGCTGCGCTCGAAACCTTTAAGTAGTATCAAAGGGGTTATATCATAGTTTATAATTATTTAAATATTTCGTTGATGAATTAAGCATTTAATAATTTAGTTGTTTCAATTCAAGTTAATCGTTTTGCAAATCTGAATCTCGAGATCTATTCCTCCACTTTCTTTTATCGTTCACTGTACAAAAATGATCTTTTCTTTTAATTTTGATTAAAATAAAATAGAGGATCTCATCTGGAGGTGCCAAAGCTTCCTGGCCGTACAACACCAGAACACACGATGTGTATTCGGCAGTACATGCCATGTAGTTAGGATTCAATGCATCAGATCGATCCTCCAAACCAAGCCGTGTGTTGGAGTCTTTCTAAGTCTTAAATGACTCTGTGTGTTAACCAGAAACAGGTGGCACAAGGTTTCCAGATTACACGCCGTGTGGCACAAATGGACACGGTGTGTAGTCCCTTTAGGTTAGCGTTGGACCGTGTACCCCGTACACGGCTAGCTCAGCTGGAGACTGTGTAACGAGGAACTACATGGCGTGTGGACAACTAGAAAGGCCATGTACTCCAAATATTTTTGAAGTACACTCACACTCCGTTTCCCCAGATGTGTACTTCAGATGGACGGTGAACAATAGTACACGCCGTGTAGTTGGAACTACACGTCATGTACTCATCCAAATTACGCAGATTTATTAAAACTTATTATTATATTATACAAACCCTTGAGATATGTACCATCATGCGGGCATAAAGCTGAGGCACAACACATGATAGGTGTTTTATATATATGTGTTTAATTTAACATCTGTGTAATGTTAATTTCAACTCATTGGGTAGTTATGAATAGGAATTCACTGGGTTTCCTCCAAGGTACAAGTTATATTCAAAGATAATTTTAAATGATTTTTTTTTAAAAATTATTATGGATGATAATCTCATTGAAATTTAGAAATGGGATTAAGATAAAAGTATTGATTAATTAAAGATAATAATTAATTGATTCAAGTGTGATTTATCTTAAACAAGAACGATTAAAGAATTAAATGCTAGTTTTATTTATGCATAAATATCGTTGCATGTATGGATGATCATGACCTAGACTAAGACCTCTGTACGTGGATGGTTTATTTTAATTTATTTATTTGAATTAAATTTATTGGCATACGATCCTTCTCTTCATTAATATATAGGGCCTGCGTGTCCAAGGTTTCATTTATATAAAACCCCCTTTTACCCTTCACCTGCATGTGAGTTAAAAAAAGGGCATATGTAATGGATGGAACTTCCGAGCTAGTGGAGGCGGTTCAAGGTGGAGCCAAGACGAAATGAATCCCAAGAGATACAGAGGTGGACAAGTGGAAGCTGTAAACAAAAACTCAAAAGGTTCAAGGTGTTTCTCCCCTAGGACAGGGTTAGTTTATCAACCGCTAGATAAACTAACCATTAAAAAATCTCATGATCATGCCATTTACTTTATTTTCTTTTTGTCATTTGCATGGTTTATCATTATGGATGTGTTTTTTCGATCACATAATTAATGAATTAAACAAGCATGCAAGATGGAACTAAAATAAACCAGACTTATGCGTAAATATTATCAAGACATGGTTAATCACTTAAGTAAGTTCCACTTAATATTAACAAGCATGTGATAATAATAAATCCACGCATAAGAGATAAAAATCCCTCAAATAAAATATTAAGTCAGACCAAGCCTTTCGTTACATGATTAAGGGAAAAACTCAATAAAACTACGTGTTTGACCAACCCTTGTTGGGACACTTACTTTTATACAGGAAGCCCTTATGAAAGGTTTTGGTTTGACTTAACCATATTACATCAAGAGGAGTAGCCCTTGCTAGACTAGGTGTAATATTGGAGGCAAGAGTTGAGGAAATCCAAAGTCATGATTTCAGGATTGGGGAGTCCACTCAACAGATCAAGGAGCTGCAAGCCCACAGTTGGCAAAGTCCCGCCTACCTAAATACCTTCTAATAGATTGAACAACCCTTGTTGGGGTTATGAGAAGGGGAATATGGATCCTTGCCACTAGAATTTCATGGCAACTGGACATTCCGAGTTCAATGGTGAGGGCCATTGGGACTTGATAAAATAGTGGGAGACTTAATAAAATTTATTATTTATCATAAAATGTAATCAAGAAAGTATTGATGATCTACTCTTTTAATTGTAGAATAAAAATGACAAGCCCATCAACCAAACTATCCCTGTGATCAATTCTGGTTAAAGATAACATCCTCACCAGCAGTAACTTCCAAGAATAGTTTAGATGCCTTCGGGTTATCCTACGCCATGAACGAAAGTCTTACATGCTGGAGTCAGCATTACCCGATCCGCCTACCAAAGAGGCGAGTGATGAGGATTTCCTTGTCTATGAGAAAAATATGAACAATGCGGTTGAAGTTCAATGTTTGATGTTATCATCAATGTCTAGTGAGCTCATGAAGTCTCATGAAAACATGGATGCTTATAGAATTCTCAAGCACCTTCGTGGTCTTTACTAGGAGGGATAAAGATAGGAAAGGTTTGAGATCTATAAGGCACTCTTTCAGAGTAATCTTGGAGAAGGTACCCCAGCTGGGTCTCATGTTGTCAAGATCATTGGCTACATTGAGCACCTGGAGGTTCTAGGGTTTAAAATCCCCCAAAGAACTGGGCACCGATCTTGTTCTCACATCACTCCCTTAGAGCTTCTCTAACTTTGTTGTAAATTTAAATATGAAAAACATTGAGAAGTCTCTATCTGATCTTCTTATCCTCATTCGCCAAGTGGAAAAAGATATGAAGTGCGAAAAGCCTTCTGTCCTTATGGTGAATAAGAGGAAAGGGAAGACGAAGAGTTTTAAGCCCAAAGCTTCTTCACGGCCTTACAAGAAAAGGAATATCCAAGGGGAGGCAAGGGAACAAGAGGCTGTTTGTTTCGCATGTGGCAAGAAGGGCCACTAGAAGAAGAACTGCACCAGCCTAAGAAGAAAGGGGAAGCTTTAGGTGCATTTTTTATCGAATGAAATCTATCTATTTCTAAAAATTGGGTATTATATACAGCTTATGGTGATCACATATGTATCCAAATACAGGAACCAAGTAGATTCAAGAAGATTGATCAAGGGGAGGTAGATCTACAAGTACCCAATGGAGCCAAACTTGCTGTTGTAGCTGTCAGGGACTACCACCTCACATTGCCAACTAGGATGATCTTGGTGTTAAAGGGTTGTTTTTATGTGCCTTCTGTAACCAAAAACATAATTTCTATATCCAGACTAAATATTTATGGATTTGTTTTCAATTTTGGAAGTGAATGTTGCTTCTTTTATAAAGATAGCATTTGTTTTGGTAGGGAACATTTATACAACAGTCTTTATGTGTTCGATTACACAAACCAAGTAATGGTAATCGATGATAAAGATGCTTCACATGACTCATACCACACCCAACTTTGGCACCACCGACCAGGTCAGGTAAATGAGAAATGCTTGACAAAGTTACATCAAGATAGATATTTAGATTATTTTAAACTAAAACCACTTGGCGTATGTCATGCATGTTTACAAGGAAAAATGACCAAAGCCCCATTTGGTGGGAAAGGTGAAAGGGCTAAAAAGATTCTTGAATTGGTTCATACCGATGTGTGTGGACTATTTCCAATTGAAGAAATGTAACACCCCCAAATGATAAAGGGTTAAATTATTAAATGATACGATTCATGTAAATAAGGCACACCTTCCTTTTCAGGAGCCTACCTGATTAGAACTCCACAGTTAAGCGTACTTGGCCTGGAGTAGTGGTCAGGATAGGTGACCTTCTGGGAAGTTTCCCAGGGTGTGTGTGAGTGAGGAAAAAGCACACTGGAAAGGATAAGTATTGGCCTGTGGGGACTATCAATAGTTAGATGATCCGTTCAAGCACGTGGGTGGGCCCCTGGGTGGGGACCATGTGTCTACGGGGAAACTGGTGGTACCTAGCGAGCCAAGGACCTGATGACCATGTTAAGGCGGGGTGTCTGTGCTGTCACCGGGGCCCGGTTGTCACATTTGGTATCAGAGGTGGTACCCAGCCTTAAGTGTGGTTTACTGCCTGGGTTGAGATGTAGGGACCACAATGAGGACATTTTGCCCTAAAGGGGGGGTGATTGTAACACCCCCAAATGATAAAGGGTTAAATGATTAAATGATATGACTCATGTCAACAAGGCACACCTTCATTTTCGGGTGGGACCCTGGGTGGGACCACGTGTTTGCGGGGAAACTGGTGGTACCTGGCGGGCCAAGGACCCGACGACCATGTTAAGGCGGGATGTCTGTGCTGTCACCGAGGCCCGATTATCACATTTGGTATCAGAGGTGGTACCCAGCCTTAAGTGCGGTGTACTACCTGGGTTGAGATGTAGGGGCCACAACGAGGAAGTTCTGCTCTAAGGGGGGGGGTGGTGATTGTAACACCCCCAAATGATAAAGGGTTAAATGATTAAATGATATGACTCATGTCAACAAGGCACACCTTCCTTTTAGGGAGCCTATCTGATTAGAACTCCACAGTTAAGCGTGCTTGGTCTAGAGTAGTGGTCAGGATGGGTGACCTTCTGAAAAGTTTTCCAGGGTGTGTGTGAGTGAGGACAAATCATACTAGAAAGGACAAGTGTTGGCCTGTGGAAACTATCATTAGTCAGATGACCTGTTCGAGCATGAGGGATGACCATGTTAAGGCAGGGTGTCTGTACTGTCACCGGGGTCTAGTTGTCACAAGAAAGGGGTGGGTACTCATACTTCATAACTTTTAATGATGATTTTAGTAGATATGGATATATCTACTTAATGAGGTATAAGTCATATTCCTTGGAAAAATTCAAGGAATACAAGAATGAGGTTGAGAACCATCTTAGTAAGAAGATTAAGAAACTCCGCTCAGAACGAGGTGGGGAATATCTTAATCATGACTTCATTGATTACTTACGGAAGTTTGAGATCCTATCCCAACTCACTCCTCCTTTAACACCTCAATGGTATGGTGTAAGCGAAAGGAAGAACCACACCTTGTTGGACATGGTGAGATCAGTGATGAGTCATGAAACTCATACTTCGTAACTTTTACTAATGATTTTAGTAGATATGGATATATCTAATTAATGAGGTATAAGTCATATTCCTTTGAAAAATTCAAGGAATACAAGAATGAAGTTGAGAACCATCTTAGTAAGAAGATTAAGAAACTATGCTCAGACCGAGGTGGGGAATATATTAATCAGGACTTCATTGATTACTTACGGGAGTTTGGGATCCTATCCTAACTCACTCCTCCTTACACACCTCAATGGAATGGTGTAAGAGAAAGGAAGAACCACACCTTGTTAGACATGGTGAGATCAGTGATGAGTCATTCAAGTCTTCTATTATCCTTTTGGGGGTATGCATTACAAACAGTGGTACACACACTAAACCAAGTACCAAATAAATCGATAAATGGTATTCCATACGAGTTTTGGAGTGGAAGAAAATCCATGTTATCAAATTTACATGTGTGGGTAGCGAAGCGTTTGTTAAGGCCTCTTCAGGTAACAAACTCGCACCCCGAGGCACAAAGTGTACCTTTATAGGATACCCCAAGGAAAAAAGGGGATATTACCTATACAACCCCTTATAAAAAAACATTATAGTGGAAAGACATGCCATATTTCTTAAGAGAGAGCACATCTACCAAAGAGATAGTGGGAGCAAGATATAATTCAATGAAGTCGAGGCTCAAGGTACACAAGAGTTGGTACAGGAACAGATTCCACAAAGCCCCGTGGAAGAAGAATCTATTCTATAGACACAAGTACTGCATAGAAGTACAAGAGAGGTTAGAGAACTGGAATAGTATATTTTTCTAGTTACCGAGGATGGTGACTCATTATTAGTTGATAATAATGATCCTCTAACCTACAAGGAAGAAATAAGTGGAATAGACATTGCCAAGTGGCAAGAAGCCATGAATTCTGAAATGGATTCCATCTACCAAAACCAAGTCTGGATTTTGGTAGATCCTCCAGTTGATGTAAAGCATGTTGGTTGGAAATGAGTATTCAAGAAGAAACTAGACATGGAAGGGAAATTCAATACCTATAAGGCACGACTGGTTGCAAAAGGGTTTAAAAAACATCAAGGAATTGACTACGATGAAACCTTCTCACCAGTTGCAATGCTGAAATCCATCAGAATTCTACTTTCCATTGCAGATTACCATGACTATGAGATTTGGAAAATGGATGTCGAAACAGAATTCCTTAATAGGAACCTTCAGGAAAATGTCTACATGACACAACTTGAAGGTTTTGTGACTCCAAAAAATTCCAATAAGGTATGCAAGTTGCAGAAATCCATTTATGGATTAAAGAAAGCATCCAAGTCATGGAACATTTGTTTTGATGAATCCATAAAAAATCTAGTTTTATCAAGAATGAATTTGAGCCTTGTGTCTAAAAATAGTTTAGTGGGAGTGCAGTTGTTTTCCTAATAGTATATGTTAATGACATATTACTTATTGGAAATGAGATACCAGTCTTATAGTCTATTAAGGAATGGTTGAATCAATAATTTTGTATTAAAGACTTGGGCGAGGCAGCGTATATTCTTGGGATCAAGATCCATCATGATAGATCCAAGAGATTTTTGGGCCTAAGTCAAAGTACATACATTGATAAGATACTGAAGAGATTCAGTATGGAACAATCCAAGAGGGGATTGTTCCCAGCGTCACATGGAATTCATCTTTACAAGAAAATTTGTCCTCAGACACATGGGGAAATAAAGATAATGGAAAGGACTCCATACGCATCAGCGATTAGGTTAGTCATGTATTCCATGCTATGTACTAGGATGGATGTTGCTTACGCATTGAGTGTGGTAAGCATATATCAATCTGACCTAGGTGACCGCAATTGGATGGTAGTCAAGACTATCCTAAAGTATCTAAGGAATACTAAGGATATGTTCCTAGTTTATGGAGGAGATGAGAAACTAGTCATCAGAGGATATGCAGATGCTAGTTTCCAGACTGATTAAGATGGCATGAAGTCACAAATGGGATACATATTCACTTTGAATGGAGGTGCAGCGAGCTGGAGGAGCTCAAATCAGAGTGTGGTTGCAGATTCTACAGTAGAGTCTGAGTATATCACAACTTTTGAGGTAGCTAAAGAAGCAGTTTGGATGTGAAGCTTCATCCAGGAGCTAGATGTGATACCTAGCAGTAAATATCCCATCACACTGTACTGTGATAATACTACAGCAGTGAATCTCTCAAAAGAGCCAAGGTCACATCAGTAGACAAAGCACATACTTCAGAAGTTTCATCTCGTGAGGTATTTTTCTCAGATAGGTGAAGTTGTAGTGAGCAATATTTCCATAGAAGACAACCTGGCAAACCCCTTGACTAAAGCCTTGACTCAGCAGAAATATGATCATCATGTGAGGTCTAGGGGACTGAAAGTCGTAGGAAGTTGGCTCTAGTACAAGTGGGAGTTTGTAAGAGTTGGTGTCCTAAAACCAACTGGTTTTACTTTGATTACATGGATATTTAATGCATTATTACATATTGTTCATTGTTCTTCATGACAATGATGTAATAATGTCCTAGAGTATTTGTTACATTGATAAGGTCATGGAAGTTCCCCGCTATGATGATAACCTTGAAATGCTATAAAAATGATCTTAAATATAGTTCTCCAGTTGGATTACATACTATGATCGGACACATAACATGCATACCGTCAGGTATGAGTACTCGTAAGCATATGAGACTTCCTCTCATGAAGTTCGTACTTGGTAATCTCCAAGATAGGAGATTATGAGAACAAACCTACTAGTAGGAATTCTTCATGTTTTGGTGTCATCAAATATTTCTATCTGCGAGCATGTGTAATGATCCTTAGACTTTAATATTATCACTAATACATGTCACGAATTGCGCACTTTGATTTACTGATGAAAACTGTCACGCAGACAGTTGGCGGGAAGTAGGGTATGTTGGGTGCGTCATGAGTGACATGTCATTAATGGATTAGTTGAGGAAGGATTTGTCCCTTCCATTTATGGAAGTTGATATCTCGACCCTTTGATTGAAATAGAACCGTCGCATGAAATTCCATGGCCATGGTGTAATGATGAGTTTATTTCAGGTAGTCAAAGAACAACGTATCAAGCATAAAAGTTGATAACACTATCATGAAACCTATTTGATGAGATATTGAGACAAAAGAATTATATTTCATAGTGAGAATTCGTATGTGGATGTCATTGTTGCGAATTTACATTCTTTCTCTTGGGTGCCTTAACCCATTGCTAGATAGTACTCTTGGACTTTAGGCAAGCCCACCTAATGCCAATGAGAAAGAATCCTAAAGGGTCACACACTAAGTGTTTTTGGTGGTCTCACTTAAATTCTATTTGAATTTAATTAATGAAATAATATTATTCTCAAGACCATGGAATACTTTTATTCAAGTTAAAATGATCACATAAATTAAATAAAATATATTTATTTATTTTATTGAACATTTAATAAATAATTATTTACTAGTTTGTAAATAAAATATTTATTTAAAAGAATAATTTATTTATTTATTTATTCAGATGTTCAATAAATGGAAGTGGAGTTCGAGCGAACCAATGTCGGTCCAGTAGTAAAATAATTATTTGCATGATGGTAAATAATTATTTAACTAGTTGGAACAAGTTAAAATAATAATGAAAATGCTATTATTTTGTGATGCAAAATTTTATTTATAATTCAGTTTTGCACAAGTTGGTGCACCATAAATAATGATATGGTATTATTATTATGAGCATGGGTTTTCTCTAAGTTCATGAATGTATTTAATTGCTATTATGAAATTAAATATTGTAACTAAAGTTCCATGCATATAAATAGAAAAGTACGCCTATTGTGCCAGATACCACACAACACCGCAATCTTGGTGAATTGATAATTATTGAGCCAAAAAATTTCTCTCTTGAATCCTATTCTTCCCCCTCTCAAGAATGAGAGACGTTCTTCAAGGCCGGAGAACAAGTGATCAAGAAAGACTGACACAAGACACTCGCTTCACCGTGATAGCACCCAGAGAATGAGCAGTGTCGATCAGAGGTCATCTGAGCACATGTGGATCACCGCTAGAGGGATTCTAGTTTGAATTCTTATAAGAACAATGAGATAATACAGAAGGGTCATTTCGGAAGATCAACATAATCAATGAAGAAAATACCGAAGATCCAGGTATTATTTTCTTTATTAAATTAATTAAATTAATTATAAACGTGATGTGAAAGATCTCATCTAAAGGTTTTGGGCCTCTTTCTTCTTTATCTAAATCTTTGATTATATTCCATGGTTCATCATCGTATTCATCTCAGAATAATCATTGATCATGGTAAAAATCAAAATTGGGTGTCGTCCCAAACACGCTTCCACTGCGCCCGGAATATTCAACTACCATATAAAAAATGCTAACCAAAGAACCTTGTCATGTAAATAACTTTCCATAAACTAGTGAAGCGCAACATGAGATTCATATTATGTCAAAATACATTTCGTTTCACTTGGTGATTTTGAAAAACATTTTTTTAGTCAATGATTCAACATTGTTATTTAATAACCAACATCAAATATATTTTAATCATAGATTATTATATAACAAACATTGGATGACATTTTATCATCAGTTATTCTTATAATCAATGTTAAAAATATATTTCCAATATTGGTTTAAATAATAATCGATGTTAAATGTCTTTAAAAAAATGTCGAACAATTAGAATACCCATTATACCACTATACTAAAAATCTACCACAAGAACCCCATCTCGGTGAACTTTCACTAAAAAAAAATGTGGTTTTAGCAGTATTTTTTTAATATGAGTGGAGATTTAAACTTCCACTATATTGTTTAACAATCACTAGTCGAAAAACATCTTTTAGAGACCGCTAGAAGTCATCGCAAAAGGCCTATAGCGATTACCTAGTGTCCGCCAAACAACAGACACTTTAGGTCCATCGTGGTTGTCTATAACATCCTCCATTTGGCGGTCGCTGTAGATGAGATTGGGATCACCTATTGCGGCCTCTATATGTTTTTTTATTTAAAAAAAAATTCATAGAAACATTTAAAAAACCACTATATTTAAAAAATACAAAAAAAATTTCCAAAATCTCTAAAACCACCATCACATAAATCTCTTTTACTCATCATATTCCAACCTCAACACCAATCATCGTGTAATGAATCATATTTTCTCAGTTTTATTTTTATAAATTTTTGGGAAAATTCCAAGACGAAGTACTAAGACGACGTGCGATTCCGAGGCCCGGTGTGCTCGGAATGGTTCGACAAAAAATGTTAAATTTTTAATAGTGCCCATGAATGGTTTTCCTGAAAAAGTTAAATAAATATTAAATAGATTCCTTGATCAGAAATATAAGGGCACTGTTACATTCAAGATGGAAGATTTACCCTAGGTGCGACTTAACTTCAGTCGGCGCAGGTTGCAACTTCAGTGGAGGTGTGGTGGTGAAGGTGAGTTGCCAAAACATGTCATTCTTTGGGAGGTTCAGGGTTCGAATCCTGGGAGTACACTTTCGGGGAGAGCCTCTCCCCCAAGATCCACCCACCTTTTTGGGTCGCCCGGACTCCTTTGGGCGGGAAAAATGAAGCGCGACCCAATTGCTGACAGATCGCTGTGACGAACCATCGCTGTCGGGCCGTTACCCTCCGGGACGCTCTACCATCTCGGCTGGCAACGACTCCTTCCCCAGCTGGGGAGCTGCCTTCGGGTGCTACCCCTTCATGGGGGAGGGGGGTTTCTCTGTGTGGAGGGTTTGAAAAGGCCACACTGGGGAATTCCCTTTTCAAAAAGAAAGAAAAAAGTCAGCGCAGGTCTGTAGTGAGAAAACCCTAAAAGAATGTAACTGTAAATAAAATAATTAAATAAAATTATTTTATTTTAAAATATTAATAACTTATGAAAGGTGACTTGGATTGGAAATCTGAGATGACCATTGAGTTTGTAATGTGGTGTTGCACTTAGGTGGAGCCTAATATCATCCAGCACGAGTCGACCATGAAAGTTAATTTTTGGGCATTTTATAGAAGAATAAAATAAAATTAAAGAAGTTTATTTTATTTCTTTTTAATGTTCGCAGCGTGGAGACAATGAGACACAATTATAGGGAACCCCATTTTCTTTCATGAATGAAATAGCATGGCGACAATGCAATGCTAAAACGGTAACACTAAAATATGTGTAACACTAAAACACGTGTTACGCTAAAACACGTCTTTCTTCTTTAACCATTGGCAAGGATACATGATTAGATTAATGATCCTTCCCTATGAGCACTGAAGAAAATCCTTAGTGACTTACTTTTGTTGGCGAATGACGAATAACGACGAGACAAGGATCGAAGATTGAGGATTGATGAGACAAAAGATCGCGACGACTCTCGACGGATCACCAATGATGATTGAACCCCAACATAAACCGATCCAAACTCCAGGTGGGGGGAGGGTATTTTCTGTTTGATTTTCTTCCTGTTCTTTCTTTCAAATGATGAACCCAGATCAACCCACAAACAGGTTGATCCGCAGGTTGATCATTCTTGTAGGATTGGTGTTCTGTTGCGGGGTTTGATTCGGGAATTATCTATGATTAGATTTGATGTTGTTTTAACTATTGTTTTTCAATTATAATGTGGATGGATCGAGGTCAACGCAAACAAGGCCCGAATCCATCCAATTTGGTTGTTCTTATGCCGCCTTTTCCCCTATTTTCGTTCTCCATGTTCTTCATTGGGTGTAACGATTCAGAGTGGGATCTGGGACGATGATAGTGTGAGGCGGCTCCGGCCTTTCTAGGTGGAGAGCAGCGAGAGGAGGCCACCGGCGGGGTAGCCGCTGGTGGAGGTGACATCGACCCAACGGTGGCGAACCACGGTCCAATGGGACCGCGATGGCGGAACAACCCACGACAAGGGGCCACGGGTGAAGGCGGATGAGGCCACGGGCGGCGGCGAAAAGTCATATTAGGAGGCCGTGATGGTGGAGGGACATGGCTCCCTGATATTTATTAAATGAAGGATCTATGATAGAGCTGCGAGTGTGAGCGGGTCCCGAGGACCAGCTGCTTGAAACGCGGTCCGACTGTGTTGAATTGAGGAGGCGTGGCCTGCATGTCGTGCCCGTCTGGACGAACTGGCCCGCATAAGGGGGCCGGGCTGGAGAAAAACCAGGCTGCCAGGTTGGACCACATGGCATAGTGGGTCGCTATCCAACAACCCAATGGGCTGGCCCAGACCCGACCGGGTCAGTTCGGGTTAGACCGAGACCCAACTGACCCATTTTTACTTAAATGCCCATAACTCTCAGACCATGAGTGCATTTGACGATCCATTTGCGGTGTTGGTACCCTCATAATGAGGTGGTCCTTTTGGGATACTCTACGTGGCCTTTCATAGAGTTTGTCATATAAACTATTGGATCAAGGAGTAGGTGCTCCTGAAACGAGCATGCAAAGGATGAAATCCTATGACTGTTTGTGCAAAATACGTGGAGTTGGTCTTCTATAAAGATACAGAGTTGGTCTCCTACAAAGAGGCAGAGTTGGTCTCCTATGAAGAGGCGGTGTTGGTCTCTTGTTAAGATGCAGAGTGGATCTCCTGTGAAGACGCAGAGTGGGTCTCCTGTGAAGACGCAGATTGGGTCTCCTGCGAGGGCGTGAGGTAGGTATCCTATGGATACATGAATTAGGTCTCCTGTGAAGACTGTATGTCTTATTGAATTCAAAAATTCCTTGAACAGAATCCTTTGGCTAAGGATTGGCTATGATATCAGGACTCCTTATCTTAGTGAGACTGGATATATCAGGGAACTTTATGATGTATCGAGACCAAGTGTTCTCTCAGATACTTTTGGTAGACCTGTTCTTTGTGTTTTCTATCATATGGATCAAGGAGTGAGATCTCTCGGAACGAGCGTGATACGAGCGGAACCATATGACTGGCATAAGATGAGACCTTGAGTCTTGGAATCCTTTACGAGTATACCAGGATGTTGTTGTTATATGTGTTGTTGACACATACTTGTGTGAAATTACTCTACTGACTCTAGTGGCTCTAGTGACTCTCTTTATTGCACTTCTTAGAGGCTACACTTTGTGTACCTCTTTGGTAGTATGCCTTGTGTCTTTCTTTGTGGTTTACCTTTGTGGTCTGGGGTCCCTACTGAGCATTGTTTTACTCACCCTTGCATGGAATTTACCCGTACATGTTGTGTCTTGTGTATATGATCAACAAATTTGATGGAGTCCTTGGTGGGCTGGAGACAGGTGGTGCTTCAGGGTGACCCGACGGACGTGGTACGCTTCAGCGACATTCAGACAACCTAGTGTACCTACCCTTTAGGTAGGGTTTTCTACAGACAAGATCCATGAGCTTGTAATTTTCTATTTTAGTTGGGCTTGTATTATGGCCCATTTACTTTTCATCTTCGTAGTTTTACTCTCAGTGGTTTCCTCGGTGGGATTCATATCTGTTTACTCAGTGTTTTAGTTTTAGTACCTTTTCTTGGAGATGATGGCATGTGTACAGATTCTTAGGTAAATGCCTTCCCTTTGTGAGATATGCCTACTCGAGGCTAGTTTCCAACCCCTAACCTATGATAGGTGAGCTTGGGGTAGTCACGACATCGGCCCTGAGGGATGGGTCATGATAGAGTGGTATCAGAGGAGGTCGATTCTACCTTAAGAACCCATAGGCCATGAGTTTGGTTTGGGGAAAAAGTATTAAGAGTTCTAAGTTCAGATTTCAAGCCAGGGGATCCATTGTTGGTGTGGAGACCGATGTATCCATACACCATGACCCTGAATTCTACTTTTCAACTTGGTACATGAAAACACTAGTTGCAGGAAAAAATGATGGTACATGCATCGTATAGGGATGGGTTGTGTTTTCCATGTACTTCTTGAGTCATCTCACTAGGTATACTCTCTTGATCGTGGTACATCTTATTTTGCTTTAAGATTCTTCCACATAGACATTCAGCCAGGATTCCACCACGTGATCATGAGGATAATTTGTGGGGTGACGAGATATGGGTATAGGGATTTGTACTAGAGACAGCACCTTCGGGTGCTGTACCAACTATACCACCACCTATATAGTAGAACATGGTACTCGTAGTACTAGTGGATGAGATGCACATGCTGAGAGAACTTCATGAGTTTTGGTGACAGAGACCCCTCAGGTTCTAGGGAGAGCCTTAATTTCAGGTGGCTGAGGATTGGCTTGAGGTGGTAACTGAGTTTTTCATCAAGTCAGGACACCATTAGATCAGATGGTGGTCCTAGCAGTGAGCCTTATACGTGTCTCAGTTGGGTGATGGTGGGGTTTAGATAACCCAATATTATGATGAGGTGACTCTTCAATGGATAGAGTTTGAGAACCTTTCTCAAAGAAGGGGCTCTCACCATAAAAGATAAGGGTTATGTTTTACCAAGAGCTTCAACAATTCTAGCAGGACGACATTTTGGTATCTGAGTGTTCATCAAGGCATACCAAACTTCCCAATTACTCGATGGATATGATACATGACAAGTGATTTATGGCTCAGACCTTTGAGTAAGGTGTGATTAGGGAAACTTGAGCCAGCATTATTCCTCTGTGCATTCCTACTTATGCTAGGGTGATAGAGATAACCACTCTGGTTGAAAGTCCTTTTGATGAGTAGATACAACCAATGGATGCTAGCAGTGGGAAAACAGGAGCAGATACCTCAGGAGCAGAAATTTGACGTCAGTCTTAGAGACTTGGACATGTGAGAAATTCTATGAGGAGGTCCCAGGATAGGGTATCCATAGCCCATGGCTCATAGGGTGAGTCCAGTCGGCCTAGAGAGAGGAAATGCTTTTCATGATATGGTAGGGGACATCTCATTAGATATTATCCAACACATCATGCTACAGATAGAGAAATGGTGGATGGGCCACTGAGGCAGAGACAATGACAGAAACAGATGGATCTATAGGGCGGTAGATGTGGGAAAAGAGCTAGGAGAGTAGTAGGAGGTGGTATACATTTTGACATGTTACCACCACCACCCCCATGTGGTCTACACTAGGCTTAAGGAGCTGGAGGATAGGGGAAGGGGCAGCTGCATGCGGTCATGGCATATAACCCAAGGTCTCTAGGAAAGATTTGAGTTACGGTCTATGTTTACTCATATCTGCCATATTAATAGACACAGGTGATAATCATTCTTCCTTACTACGTATCTTGTTCAAAAACTAGAGTTTTCGGTTATACTATTAAATTGACCCATATGTTTAGAGATACCTACAGGAGGAGACTCGATAATCACACTAGTGACGATTGTAACGGCCCGAAGTTTTGAATAAATCTTGTTTCCTAATTTCATGTGTTATTCTATTTTATTTTTATACTCAACAAAAATGTTTTATTTGATAAACATGATTATAATTAAAATGAGACCATTGGGTTATGACTGTTATATGACCATCGGTCAATATGACCGCTGTGAACAAAATGTTTTGATTATTGTCTCTAAATACAAGTAATCTTGGTTAATTATTATAGAAAGAAGATTCGATGGCCTCACCTAGTAGTCTTGGACCGATCGAAGCCCATCTAACAGAACTTGGGAAGGAGGTAGCACCATTGGGCTTTGCTCTGGACCAAACCCAAGCCGAACTTCATCATGTGAAGCTAGAACGGAATCGCCTTCACGAGAAGTTCAAACTGATAGAAATTACTACTCAGGCAATGTTGGACGAGCCTCCCTCAGACTCTCTCACCTTAGCACACCTTACACTTAGGTCCTATGCTGGTGTGATAAGGGGCTATGTAAGAAGACCATAACTGCCTTGTGTAATCCTTTGTTTTAAATAAAAATTGGGATTTCTTCTTATGATGATGTTTATGAATTTTCAAATGACCGGATATATATAGTATGCATATTTTTGATGAATTAAAAAAAAGGATATTTTAAAAATGTTTATGTAAACCTTAAATAATTAAAAATGTGTAATGATTTTCAAAAAATGGTCTTCTACAATTTTGTTCAGTACAAAATTTGAAGTCTAATAAGATCAACTTGATTTTTGATGAATAGTAAATTATGAATAGTGATTTTATGATTAGGATTTGTAATATGACCAAATGGATTAGTAATCTCACTTAAAGAAAGTTTTAAAATAATCTAGGCACCTTGATTAAGTAATGTGATTCAATAAAATGGTTAAATAACGGTTTCATAAATTATTATTCAACTATTAGTTTTTTTCGGGTGAATAGTGTTTTTTAATTAAAAATTAAATTAAAAATATTTAGAAAATTATTTTTATAAAATGGTTTTCATTTTTGAACTCAGAGCACCGATATTAGGTTATGGTAATTTTTGGGGTTTTTTCTGAAAAAATGAATTTTCAGTGAATAGTGTATTATTTAAAAAATAAAATAAAATTATTTAGAAAATTATTTTTATAAAATGGAGTTCATTTTTGAAATCAGAGCATTGATATTTGATTAAGGTGAAATTTTGGGATCTTTCTGAGAAAGTTGAATTTTCAGTGAATAGTGAAAATACAGTTTTAAGGTTTCGGTATATTTAATGACATCATAACTGTGTCATGATGATGTCATGAGATATTTTAAGGGTTGGCCGGCCAAGGGTGATGAATTATTGTTTTGGGGGCCCCATGTGGCCTAACTCCATGGTAAATGCCAAGGGAGAGCACATGGGTTTGAGAAAAGCACATGTGAGGTGTCCCTTGGCCATTAATGCCTTGTCCCCTCACTTTCCCTATAAATACCAAGCCCTCCTCTCATCCATTCGACTCCCCACTCTTCCCCAACGAAGTTCTGGTCTCATTACCTCCCAAGGAGTCCTCCCAAGGTGCCCCCAAGCCCTGAAGGTCCCATCCTTTGAGGTTTAAGAGTTACATTTTAAGGTAAGGGATCCGACCCCTCTCTTTCTTTTCAAGTGATCTCTTTTATGTCATTCCTTTTATGCTCCATGTCCTTATGTTGGAGGATGTTATTTTATACTCCTCTTACTGCCCTTTTTTATGTTCATATAATGAGAGATCCCCTCTTACTCTCATTATTTCGTTTTATGAAGTTTTATGTGGCGCCGTTAGGCTGCCGAATTTTTTGTAACAGATTCTTTCTCTCCTCTCATTTTTCAAGATCTATTTTCATGTAAAGTATTTCATGTTCCTTTTTATTATGTTGGGGTATGATCTCTAAATTTATCATACTGATATTTTATGATCATATGATGAGAGACCCCATTTAATCTCTTCAATTCAGTATTTTGAAGTTTTAAGTGGCGCCGTTAGGCTGCTGAATTTTTAAGTGGTTCTTCACCCTTCTTGTTTTGAAGTTCTACTTTCATGTCAATTATTTCAAGTTCCTTTCTATTATGTTGGGGTATGATCTCTATATCTATCATACTGGACTCTTATTTTCATATGATGAGAGACCCTATTTTACCTTGTCAATTCAATTTTGTTGAATTTTAAGTGACGCCGTTAGGCTGCCGAATTTTTAAGTGGTTCTTCACCCTTCTCGTTTTGAAGTTCTACTTTCATGTCAATTCTTTCAAGTTCCTTTCTATTATGTTGGGGTATGATCTCTATATCTATCATACTGGACTCTTATGTTCATATGATGAGAGACCCTGTTTGACCTTGTCAATTCAATTTTGTTGAAGTTTAAGTGACGCCGTTAGGCTGCCGAATTTTTAAGTGGTTCTTCACCCTTCTCGTTTTGAAGTTCTACATTCATGTCAATTCTTTCAAGTTCCTTTCTATTATGTTGGGGTATGATCTCTCTATCTATCATACTGGACTCTTATGTTCATATGATGAGAGACCCTATTGGACCTTGTCAATTTAATTTTTTTGAAGTTTAAGTGACGCCGTTACGCTGCCGAATTCTCACAAGAGAAATCTTATTTTTTCTTCCTTTCATGTTCTTCATTTCATATGGTATATTTTCAAATTTCATTACCATGTTATTAAATCCCTTATATTTTGTCCCTATACTGTTGATTGGTCATTTATGAATGTTTGACCCATGTCCCCTCTCTTCTCAATGTTTTCTAAAACCCCGAAACATAGTCGTTATGCTGCAGAATTTTCATCTCAAAGCGCCTCTCTCTCTTTTCTAAAAATTATTTTATGTTATAAAGTGAATAATAAAAGCTCTTATTTCTATAGGGGTATTCACATATATATCAAAATGTTCTATTTTAAATTCTGGTATTTACATACATGAAACCCTCTTTCCCTTTCCGTGGGTTTAAAGTGACGTAAAGATCATGTCTTTAAAGCAGTTTTCAAAACGTTATGATTATGAAATGAAACCCATTTATTTTATGCTATGTGGGTTATTTATGAAATGTTAGATTATGATATATGTGGCTCACATGATAATAAAGGCAAATTTAAGGGTGCGCCCTGATAGCGCTCCAATGCATTGGGTAATGATATAACCACTAGAGATTACAATTTTCACGATACCTTGGTGAATAACCTTGGTAATTTTCAAATGACACCTTGGGGATGGACCTTGGTGATATGTTCATGATTTTCTATATTAAATGATGTAGCCACATCTTCAAGTTATGAAAAATGTTATTTTTATTATGATATGCCTCATGATTTATTTCTCATGCCTTAAAGTTCTTTTCATGGCCTTATTGAAGTATCTCAAGTTCACGTGTAAAATGTTTCTCTTGTTTCCATTACTGGGCCTTCTGCTCACCCTTTCTTTTGATGTATGTACCCAGGTTATGAGATGCAGTAATGAACCTAGGATGAACATGAGGAGAATCCCTCAAGTGTTTAAGAATAATGTTTTATGTTTTCATGTTTTAAGTTCCTGGTTTCCAAGACACTAAACCCTAAAGATCCTCGGTTTTGTAAAATGTAATTAAAGTTTATTTGATAAAAAGGCAGGATGCTATAGTTGGTATCAAAGGATGGTTTAGTTATTTGTGGAAATTAAGATATGAAAACTTTAGGAAGAAGCCTATTGAAAAGTTATAATATATGAAATCTTCCTGGTATTTTGGTGAGTATTGAGTAAGGGGTTGCCAAGAAAATACATCCCTGTCTGGATATGAGCAGGTAGAGGTGGATCTGGCACAGATGTACATAGGGGTAAAACCCGAAAACACCGCTTTGAGCTAGACTCGAACGGGAATTGGTACACGACAACGGGCCTTGCTGCACTCTTGGTTACGACACTCCCGGGGGATATGCTTTTGTAAATTCATAAGCTTGGTATGAACCATTGTTAAAGGAACAAAGATAAAATAAAATAAAGATTCACATAATAATATATGATCATGGATAACCTAGATTGGAACCTAGGGGATCAAAAGTTAGGGTATACTTTTCTTCTACAAGTTATCCTTATATGCTTCCAGTTCCTTTTCATGATTATTGGCTAAGTACTTAAGCCCCTAATTATGCTTTCTCTTCTTAGTGAGTGGTGGGAAATGGAAGAACATGTCCCAACAACCAATGTGATAGGAAATGCGACGGTTGTCGTATTAATATGACAGGGATGATTAGGGGATTAAAATATGATTTTTATTTTGGAAGACGTTCATTATTTTGGGGACCCTATATGATCGAGGTAAATAGATTACAACGGTATTTTCATTAAGGAGTAAGGTTGACTTATATTTTTAAGAATCGATGAATTTAAGGTGGACTTATAGTAATTTAGGTTACTTATGGGAATGATTAACCTATCTTGGGTTAAATATGTTTAGGTTAGATACTTTTGTTATAAGATGTTAGGAGTGGTTGATGTTGTTTGGAGATGAACAATGAAGTTTATTTTGAAGACTATGTTATCAAATCCTTCTTGTATTTGGGTTTCAATCATAGTTTGGTTTATTTTGAGGAATTTTAAGGACCGTTATTTATGGAATGGACTATGATGAACTTTGGGTAGTACCATGGAAATTCGAAGATTTCAAAGTAGTTTCCATTCCTATGGGATTCTTTCTTTTTGAAGAGTTGTTTTACCTTACCCTTTCGGTTTTTGGGATAATGTTTAAAGATAAAAGAAATAGATAGTTAATCTTTTGTGGATTATGTGATTCTCTAGAAGATGATTCTTGTGTTTTGATGAGACCAAGTAGTTTTGAATGCTCATAGTTTGGAGAAAAGATTAGTTTTGGGTATAAACTTATTAAAGGATGAAACTCTATATGAAGGTAGATATATTTTCTTATGTTTTTGTTCTATGTTGTAAATTATTTCCTCAAAGTTATGAAAAGGAACGTAAAACAAAAACGTTGTTGGTTTACGTTTCCTACTAGGTAATCAAAGACCGCTTGCACACATCATAATTTTGGGATTTACTGGTGGTAAACTTCCTCCTAATCATGTTTTCTATCACCCTCCTTTAGGACGCGACCCTTTGTTTTCTCCTCCATGTCCATGTTTCCTACATGGAATCCTAGTATGAGTAAACTCGGGTGGCCTTTGTACTTCCTTTTCTTTCTTTTAAAGTAATGGTGTGACTGACTCTTTTTCCGATGTGGGACTTTCAATGAAATTTCAAAACCCTATTTTTAAAATTGCGAGGACGCAATTTCTTAAGGGGGGAAGATTGTAACGGCCCGAAGTTTTGAATAAATCTTGTTTCCTAATTTCATGTGTTATTCTATTTTATTTTTATACTCAACAAAAATGTTTTATTTGATAAACATGATTATAATTAAAATGAGACCATTGGGTTCTGACTGTTATATGACCATCGGTCAATATGACCGCTGTGAACAAAATGTTTTGATTATTGTCTCTAAATACAAGTAATCTTGGTTAATTATTATAGAAAGAAGATTCGATGGCCTCACCTAGTAGTCTTGGACCGATCGAAGCCCATCTAACAGAACTTGGGAAGGAGGTAGCACCATTGGGCTTTGCTCTGGACCAAACCCAATCCGAACTTCATCATGCGAAGCTAGAACGGAATCGCCTTCACGAGAAGTTCAAACTGATAGAAATTACTACTCAGGCAATGTTGGCCAAGCCTCCCTCGGACTCTCTCACCTTAGCACACCTTACACTTAGGTCCTATTCTGGTGTGATAAGGGGCTATGTAAGAAGACCATAACTGCCTTGTGTAATCCTTTGTTTTAAATAAAAATTGGGATTTCTTCTTATGATGATGTTTATGAATTTTCAAATGACCGGATATATATAGTATGCATATTTTTGATGAATTAAAAAAAAAGGATATTTTAAAAATGTTTATGTAAACCTTAAATAATTAAAAATGTGTAATGATTTTCAAAAAATGGTCTTCTACAATTTTGTTCAGTACAAAATTTGAAGTCTAATAAGATCAACTTGATTTTTGGTGAATAGTAAATTATGAATAGTGATTTTATGATTAGGATTTGTAATATGACCAAATGGATTAGTAATCTCACTTAAAGAAAGTTTTAAAATAATCTAGGAACCTTGATTAAGTAATGTGATTCAATAAAATGGTTAAATAACGGTTTCATAAATTATTATTCAACTATTAGTTTTTTTCGGGTGAATAGTGTTTTTTAATTAAAAATTAAATTAAAAATATTTAGAAAATTATTTTTATAAAATGGTTTTCATTTTTGAACTCAGAGCACCGATATTAGGTTATGGTAATTTTTGGGGTTTTTTCTGAAAAAATGAATTTTCGGTGAATAGTGTATTATTTAAAAAATAAAATAAAAATATTTAGAAAATTATTTTTATAAAATGGAGTTCATTTTTGAAATCAGAGCATTGATATTTGATTAAGGTGAAATTTTGGGATCTTTCTGAGAAAGTTGAATTTTCAGTGAATAGTGAAAATACAGTTTTAAGGTTTCGGTATATTTAATGACATCATAACTGTGTCATGATGATGTCATGAGATATGTTAAGGGTTGGCCATCAAGGGTGATGAATTATTGTTTTGGGGGCCCCATGTGGCCTAACTCCATGGTAAATGCCAAGGGAGAGCACATGGGTTTGAGAAAAGCACATGTGAGGTGTCCCTTGGCCATTAATGCCTTGTCCCCTCACTTTCCCTATAAATACCAAGCCCTCCTCTCATCCATTCGACTCCCCACTCTTCCCCAACGAAGTTCTGGTCTCATTACCTCCCAAGGAGTCCTCCCAAGGTGCCCCCAAGCCCTGAAGGTCCCATCCTTTGAGGTTTAAGAGTTACATTTTAAGGTAAGGGATCCGACCCTTCTCTTTCTTTTCAAGTGATCTCTTTTATGTCATTCCTTTTATGCTCCATGTCCTTATGTTGGAGGATTTTATTTTATACTCCTCTTACTGCCCTTTTTTATGTTCATATAATGAGAGATCCCCTCTTACTCTCATTATTTCGTTTTATGAAGTTTTATGTGGCGCCGTTAGGCTGCCGAATTTTTTGTAACGGATTCTTTCTCTCCTCTCATTTTTCAAGATCTATTTTCATGTAAAGTATTTCATGTTCCTTTTTATTATGTTGGGGTATTATCTCTAAATTTATCATACTGATCTTTTATGATCATATGATGAGAGACCCCATTTAATCTCTTCAATTCAGTATTTTGAAGTTTTAAGTGGCGCCGTTAGGCTGCTGAATTTTTAAGTGGTTCTTCACCCTTCTTGTTTTGAAGTTCTAGTTTCATGTCAATTATTTCAAGTTCCTTTCTATTATGTTGGGGTATGATCTCTATATATATCATACTGGACTCTTATGTTCATATTATGAGAGACCCTATTTGACCTTGTCAATTCAATTTTGTTGAAGTTTAAGTGACGCCGTTAGGCTGCCGAATTTTTAAGTGGTTCTTCACCCTTCTCGTTTTGAAGTTCTACTTTCATGTCAATTCTTTAAAGTTCCTTTCTATTATGTTGGGGTATGATCTCTATATCTATCATACTGGACTCTTATGTTCATATGATGAGAGACCCTGTTTGAACTTGTCAATTCAATTTTGTTGAAGTTTAAGTGACGCCGTTAGGCTGCCGAATTTTTAAGTGGTTCTTCACCCTTCTCGTTTTGAAGTTCTACTTTCATGTCAATTCTTTCAAGTTCCTTTCTATTATGTTGGGGTATGATCTCTCTATATATCATACTGTACTCTTATGTTCATATGATGAGAGACCCTATTGGACCTTGTCAATTCAATTTTTTTGAAGTTTAAGTGACGCCGTTACGCTGGCGAATTCTCACAAGAGAAATCTTATTTTTTCTTCCTTTCATGTTCTTCATTTCATATGGTATATTTTCAAATTTCATTACCATGTTCTTAAATCCCTTATATTTTGTCCCTATACTGTTTGATTGGTAATTTATGAATGTTTGACCCATGTCCCCTCTCTTCTCAATGTTTTCTAAAACCCCGAAACATAGTCGTTATGCTGCAGAATTTTCGTCTCAAAGTGCCTCTCTCTCTTTTCTAAAAATTATTTTATGTTATAAAGTGAATACTCAAAGCTCTTATTTCTACAGGGGTATTAACATATATATCAAAATGTTATATTTTAAATTCTGGGATTTACATACATGAAACCCTCTTTCCCTTTCCATGGGTTTAAAGTGACGTAAAGATCATGTCTTTAAAGCAGTTTTCAAAACGTTATGATTATGAAATGAAACCCATTTATTTTATGCTATGTGGGTTATTTATGAAATTTTAGATGATGATATATGTGTATCACATGATAATAAAGGAAAATTTAAGGGTGCACCCTGATAGCGCTCCAATGCATTGGGTAATGATGTAACCACTAGAGATTACAATTTTCACGATACCTTGGTGAATAACCTTGGTAATTTTCAAATGACACCTTGGGGATGGACCTTGGTGATATGTTCATGATTGTATATATTAAATGATGTAGCCACATCTTCAAGTTATGAAAAATGTTATTTTTATTATGATATGCCTCACGATTTCTTTCTCATGCCTTAAAGTTCTTTTCATGGCCTTATTGAAGTATCTCAAGTTCACGTGTAAAATGTTTCTCTTGTTTCCATTACTGGGCCTTCTGCTCACCCTTTCTTTTGATGTATGTCCCCAGGTTATGAGATGCAGTAATGAACCTAGGATGAACATGAGGAGAAGCCTTCAAGTGTTTAAGAATAATGTTTTATGTTTTCATGTTTTAAGTTCCTGGTTTCCAAGACACTAAACCCTAAAGATCCTCGGTTTTGTAAAATGGAATTAAAGTTTATTTGATAAAAAGGAAGGATTCTATAACGATAGTGTGATTTGACCCTTGATGTAATGCATTGAACCTAGTTACCCAAAGTTGGTGCATTATTACATAACAGTGGCATGATCAAAAGGGATCAAATCCCGAAATACTGACCTGTTTAGTAGCTTTGGAAGTACTAGATACATACATAAGTTTTACATTACATTATGAAATGAAAACAAAAACATTGTGTCTTCTTTGAACACATTAATATCCCTTAGACTATCCCTACAAGCCATTAATAATATACTTATTTGCATCCTGGAAAAAATAAAACATAGAAAGGGGTGATCTCAGATGCTCAGTAAGGATAAAAATATAGAAAAAACTATCATAAATAATCATAAACATTTAAGGAAATGTATAAGACTAAAACACAAGCCTTTTAAACATAAAATTCAGCATAATATAGATAAGATAAATCAAATAATTTCATTTACTTATTCACATAGATATTCTACTAGTCGAATAATCACATGCATTATCAATATCTAATTTCATAATGATGGAATGCATAATGTTGGATATCATAACCACATAGTTAAGGCCTCATGCCAATAATACAAATAAGATTTTGTCAAGGCCTTGTTCCAAGACACTAGTTTGTCTCATGAGACCTACCAATGCATCTAGGAGCTGTAGCGGCCTCTACCTATAACTTACTAAGTCCACTGCATTCCTTATATAAAAAGGTTGAAACATAATATAAACATCCACATTAAAACTAGCATAAGAAATGTCAATAATTTAACAATAAACCATGAATGGTATAAAAATATCACATCCATAGTCAAACATATCACAAAACCTTCAATACAATATGGAAGATTGTATCATAATAAATCAACTTCAAACAAATTTAAAATCCAATGAAGGATGTTGACATAGATGAAATCAATCCAAAAACTATTTGAGTGAAATATTTCTTTCTACATTGAAATCATTCAAAAGTAATGAAAACATTTATTTTGAAAATATTCTTATAAGCTTGTAAGGGAATCTAAAAAGGTGTTGTAATGGCGGAAAATATCCACACCCACTGTATAAGTTAAAAAAACATTCTTTCCTTAATTTTTTGAAAATGTCATAAAGTACCTTGTTTGGAAAAGGATAGAAAGATTACTTTCAAACAATTTCTTAAAAATAAAAACAAGGGTATAAATGATTTTAACCCATAGTATAGTGAATAGTAAAAATGTTTTGAAATACATTTTAAGAAACATGGATGCAGATGATAAATAGGTCCCAATAGATACTTACATATTAACAACCTCAGATAATAAAGAGATTGTAAAATTAACCCTTACCTTGTACTTTTACTTGGTTGAGGGTATGTTAAAATCCTACATAATAGTTAAATAATTGTTATTAAATTATACAAGAACCATATATATAAATATGATATCATATATGATCTTCTAATATTGCTTTGTTAATAATATTTCAGTAGTATCATTATTTTGGGTGTTAACTGATTTGTTTTCCTTTATATATTTTGTTACATATGTAATATTTGTTATGGATATGATATATTTGATTCATATCCAGAATTATATTAAGTCTTTAAACATTATTTTAAATCATAAAGTGAAAATTATTCTTGAATGGTTACGATGAGAATGAATCTCATCGCGTTCATGGAGACGGTAATCCGTACGTACGCACGAGCGACAATATCATTCTATTGATGGTAAAATAATATATAATTGGATTTTATATCATATATACAGTATCATTAACATTTTATATTTATTATTTACATCAATTATACTCATTATTATACCCATCCAAATAATTAAGTGTTGAATAAAAAACTACACCACGACGTGGAGACGGTAAGCCGTACGTACGCACGTATAGTGACTGTCATTCATAGGATGGATAGAATAATGAATATGGTTGTACCATATTTATAATAACATCAAATTATTTATAAGGTACTAGAGTTATTACTTTGTTATGGAAACAACAAATAAAGTGGAAGTGTAAGAAGAAAAGAATATGAAAGAGGTGATGAAATAATTACCCGTCTTTGGGTGCTTCCTTTTGATTTGATCAAAAGTGTTCCTTAAGCTAGATTTATGTTCAAAGTAATTCCTATAGGTTTAATTGAGGGTATTTGGGAGGATATTTGAGTAGGGGTTGGATGATCCAAATGGATTTTGAGGTGTGAAATTAAGAGAAGGAAAAGTACCCTTTTATAAGAGAGGTGAGTGGCACTTTAGGAAAAGCTTGAAATATTATTTTATTATAAAATCATTTTTAGTTTATAATGGATCCAAATGGATTTATTTCAAGTATAATGTGGGGAGGGGTCTAAATACTCTCAAAAAATAGGTTTTAGACAAGTTTAGGTCACTATATTAACCTTATTATTTAGATTTAACTCTTAGTTAAATACTTTAGCTTTTACCATGTATTCTTGTATTTTTGTATTACATGGTTAATAAACTTACTATAAAATGCCAAGAGAATCTAAAGTGGTTAAATAATGACATATCTATCATTATAAAAGTCCTTTGGACGAATCTTATATTTTTAGGAATATTATATCATTTAATAATATTGTATTTGTTTTAAAAACTCATTTATGTTAATTTTGACACTATTTAGTATTTGTTTTTTTGAAAGTCATAACAACTTTATCACTTCAAAAAAATTTATTTAATCAACCCTAACATGTCATATTAATCTATAAAATTCGTGGAATGTATCAAAAGTATCAATTTACATTTATTTTAATATTTATAATATCAATTATTTTAATCTTTCATTAATAAGGTAATTACTACATCATCATTGTGTCATAAATAAATTTAATTATTTAATGTCTAAAAAATATAAATAAAATACCATGATGTAGGAATTATTTTTAGATTTATAATTAATATTTATAGTTGAATTTATATTATGTATACCTTATATTAAAAATGGGTTAGTTATTAAAATTTGAATTTAACACTATTAACTCTTCTTTAAATAAAATAATAATAAATGTCATAATCTAATCCAAGTGGATAAAAAAGGATCATATTTTATTCATATGGTTGATTTAGGTCAAAATAAACTTATACAATAGAATTAGGACATGTGTTAGGGTAATTATAATGTCATTTTTACCTTTAATTATCCTATTTACTTTTAACCGTGGTAAATAAAATTCAAAAGTTACTATTCACCAAAAATTATTTTATTCATATTGAACCAAATTTTACTTACTGATTTCATCTGTGACTCTCAGATTTTTGAAATTCGATTCACAGAAGCAGTAAAATTACGTTTTATGCAAATTTGCAAATGTGCCTAGAAGGTGGGTAAAAGACGTTAAAAAGTTCAATAAAATTTTATATATCTAATCTTATTATAAAATGACTCCAATGAATTACATTAGAACAATATAGGTATTATGTATCTATTTTTACTTTAAAATGAATTTATGTAAAAGTAATAATTATTTAAATAAAAGTCGGTTTTAAACAATAAAGTAGTGTTTTTCACTATTCATAAAAAATTGAAAGTTTTCAGAAAAATACCAAAAATTCACCCAAAGGTAATTTTGATATTGAAAATTCAAAGGTGATATCTATTTTACCAAATTCAAAACATAGTAGTTGCATTAATTAATTTAAAATTAATTCCAATCGTCAAAACCAGAAAGTGGGTTTTTGAGAAGTAAAAACTATCAAAAGATTGATATCTGTTTATGTCCAATTTAAATGTGAAATTACTTCCAATGACCAATATTGGATTAAATGATAAAAATAAAATATAGTTATACTTCAAAACCATTCAAATGTATAATTTAACACTATAAATTATTTTTATTAAAAATTTTTTTCAATTAAAATGTTGTATCTTTCACTATTCATCAAAATATAAAAGTTATCAGAAAAAACACAAAAAAATTATCCAAACTAAATTTTTATGTCCCGCTTCTAAAAAAGAAGTTTATTTTGTCAAATTGAAAATATAAAAGTGTCAAATACTGGATTTAAAAAGGGTTCTCCATTAAAAGGTGGTAAAATTGCATTTAAAAAAAAATACTTATTTTATCTGAAAGTTTGAATTTGTTTTTATATTATGTCTAATAAACACATAATATAGATGTTAAAATTATATGTATAATATAAAATTCAAAATGCAGTTAATACTATTCATAGCTGCTTTTGGAACGGCTAGTTTGGTAAGTCGTGGTGCGCTCAAACTTGGTGTTGTGTGTAGTGAAAGCTGTTGAATTATTTTAAAGAGATGACATACTATGAAATCTCAGGATGTTACATTCACCCCTCATTCAATAAATTGCATCCTCGTAATTTTAATTTTTTTTTCAAAAATAAAAGGTTAAACATATAAAATACCTTTGTGGAAAATCCACATCAGAAATAGGGTTAATAAAATTTAGTCTTAATAAGAGGGAAAGGAAAATTAAAAAGTAACCACCAAATTAGGATTTCAAATAGAAGAACATTGGTGGAAATTTGGGACACATAATTAGAGGAAAAACATAAATATTTATAGGGAGTGATTAATGTCGTCAATCACAAACAAGTGAACAATAAATAGAAAATTGAGGGCCTCAAAGCCATAAATCTATGATGACTTAAAATATTATTAGTTCATTAATACACAAGGTATTAGGATAACACATTTTTGGTTTTAAGATAATTTGTATAAATTTTAAGAATTAATTTCTTCATAGAATAAGGAAAAAAATACTTGATAAGTAGAGTTCCATCCTTTAACTAATTTCTACCACAAACTCATCTTTCACTCCAAAAGATAATAGAACTCAAAAATATTCTATTTATCACAATCGTATAGGGTTTAAAAAAAATAAATTTACAATTTATCTATCAGATCATTAAAAAAACTAAACTATACAAACTAGGACATCACGTAGGCTAGTGGTAGGTGATGCACCATTTTCGCCCTTCGGTTGTGGGTTCATGTCTTGCGACCTTACCGGACGCGATGGGTTATCGCCCGACCTTTGGGTTGTCCTTTTTATAAATAAAAAAAATCCAAAAAAAATCTTAAGAAATGTTTTAACCTTAAACCATAGTATCCAATGTCTAACCTAATCCATTCCAATCTTTAGACTTATCCAAAATACTTGTGTCCAAACTCATAGTACAAAAATTTATAAGGAAGATCAACATAGCATAATGAAGATCTCTTTTTTCCACATAATAACATGTGAGTACCTTCATCATGTATTGTATTAGAACATGGTAACAACCTAAATTACCATAAAACCTCATTGATTACATTCATTCTCCCTTATTCCTTATAGAATACTAGATATATTCCTTATATCCAAAATTTTTGAATACTCCAACAATTATGGAATAAACAAATCATCAATTAGTTACAAGGTAGTCAAGAATATCCAATATAATTTATCCAAATCAACCATATCTTATTCCAAAATCTCTACCTTAGTATTAGGACCATATTAAGGTTTATCTTTCCTTCAAACATGTATTTTACAAAAAATCAACTTGCTGTTGAGTCACTTTTCTTAGTACCATATAATCTCAAATCCTCAATGAAATAGTACTACAGTACAATCCTTATTTATTTCCATAATTAATATAACCAGTACATCATTGATACAACACTCAAATGACATAATTAATTAGTAAAAATATTTGAACACTAATTATTCCTTTTAATTTGTGGTATTATCATTACTTGATTATTATCCAATAACATCATTTAGGGTATACTCTGGTGATTGGGACATTGATTCACGTAGTGTCCTAACTTCTTGTAGATGAAGCATTGTATATTTGAAACCTTTTTCTTACCCTTGCAATCATGTACTTGGTGTCCTTTTTCTCCACACTACTCCCATTACCTTAAAGCATTTACCAAGACGATTCTTTCCATAGTTATCACATATGGGAAAATACTTCTTTACCTTCTCCCCTTTATCCATCTTTCTCTTTGCCATCCTTTTCTTCTTTGGCTTCCCTTTAAAGCCACAAGACTCAGAGAATTATTTACTTATCTTATTAACACATGATAATATTTATCCATATGACGAGAATACATGGGAGACTATTTCCCTTCTAAATTTTGGATTAATACCATGAAAGATACGATCCTTCTTACTCTTTGGATCATGCATATTGCTAGAGTTCTCATTCCTTCTACTGGGCGCCATTTCTAAACAATAGAATACACTAGGTTAGTTTATGAATTACAATGCATAATTCCAAACTTGTAAAATACCTAACATAAATTGAAAAGTTTATGCATATAATTAATAATCATAAAAATGTTTTCTTTGAGGAAGTATTTAGTTATAAATCCTTCATAATGTTTTGTAAAGAAAATGTGAATTATCCTAAGCATATCCCCCAGGAGTGTCGTAAACAAGAGTGCATCAAGGCCTATTGTCATGTACCAGGATACCCTGGGCCAAGACCGGAACTCCTTGTCAGAGTTTTCACTCCTAGGTACATCTGTGCCAGATCCGTCTCTATCTGTTCTTATCCAGACAGGGTTGAATTTCTTGGAAAACTCACAAAATATCTACATTACCAAAATTCCAGGAAGTTCTTCTATACTAATCCTCAAAGTCAATCTTAGGGAAATGTTCTCTAATCATAGTTTTTCTAAATATAGTTTTCAAGGTTTGTACTAAACTTTCTCTAATACCAGCTGTAATACCCTGACCCTAGTTACCTAGAGTCGGTGCATTATTACATAACATTGGCATGATCACAGGGATCAAATCCCAAAATACCGATCAGTTTATTATCCTTGGAAGTATTAGATACATACATAAGTTTTACATTACATTATGAAATAAAAAACAACAACATTGTGTCTTATTTGAACAAATTCATATCTCTTATACTATTCCTACTGGTCAGTCATAATATACTTCTTCACATCCTGGAAAAAATAAAATATAGAAAGGGGTGACCTCAAATGCTCAATAAGGATAACAATATAGCATAAACTATCATAAATAAGCATAAAAATTTAAGGCAATATATAAGACTATAAAAAATCATTTTAAACATAAAATTCAGCATAATATGGCAAATATAAATAAAATAATTCCATTCACTTATTCACATGGATATTCTACTAGTCTAATAATCACATGTATTATCAATAGCCAATTTCATAATGATGGAATACATAATGTCGGGCATCATAACAACATAGTAAAAGCCTCGTGCCAATACTACAAATAATATTTTATAAAGGCCTTGTTCCAAGACACTAGTTTGTCTCATGATACCTATGGATACATCAAGGAGATGTAGCGGGCTCCACCCATCACATACTAAATCCAATGCATTCCTCATATGAAAAGGTTGAAACATAATATAAAAATTCGCATTAAAACTAGCATAAGAAATGTCAATAATTTAACCATAAACCATGAATGGTATAAAAATAGAACATCCACAGTCAAAAATATCACAAAACCTTCAATACAATATGGAATATTGTATCATAATAAATCAACTTCAAGCAAACGTAAAATCCAACGAAGGATGTTGACATAGATAAAATCAATCCAAAAACTACTTGAGTGAAATATTTATTTCTACATTGAAATAATTCAAAAGTAAAGAAAACATATATTTTGAAAATATTATTATAATCTTTTAAGGTAATCTTAAAATGTGTTGTAATGGTGGAAAATACCCACACCCTCCTTACAAGTTAAAAAACATTCTTTCCATAATTTGTCAAAAAGGTCATAAAGTACCTTGTTTGGAAAGTGATGAAAAGATTCCTTTCAAACCATTTTATAAAAAGAAAAATAAGGGAATAAATGACTTTAACCCATAGTCTAGTAAATAGTAAAAATGTTTTGAAATAAATTTTAAGAAACACTGATGTGGATGATAAATAGGTCCTAGTAGATACTTACGTATTAACAACCTCAGATAATAAAGAGATTGTAAAATTAACCCTTAACTTGTACTTTTCCTTGGTCGAGGGTAATTTAACCTCCTGTATAATAGTTAAATAATTGTTATTAAATTATAAAATAACCACATACATAAATATGATATCATATATGATCTTATAATATTGCTTTGTTAATAATATTTCAGTAGTATCATTGTTTTGAGTGTTAACTGATTCGTTTTCCTTTATATGTTTTGTTACGTAAGTCATGTTTGTTATGGATAATATGTATTTAATTAATATACATAATTATATTAAGTCTTTAAACATTATTTTAAATCATACAATGAAAATTATTTTTGAATATTTACAATGGGAATGAATCTCAACGCGTTCATGGAGATGGTAATCCGTACGTACACACGAGCGACAATATCATTCTATTGATGGTAAAATTGTATGTAATTAGATGTTATATCATATATAATATATCATTAACATGTTATATTTATTATTTACATAAATTATACTCATTATTATACTCATCCAAATAATTAAGTGTTGAATAACAAATTAAACCATGACGTAGAGACGATAAGTCATACGTACACACATATGGTGACTTTGTCATTCATATGATGGATAAAATAATGAATATGGTTGTAACATATTTATAATAACATCAAAGTATGAATAAGGTACTGGAGTTATTACTTTGGTATGGAAACAACAAATAAAAAGGAAGTGGAAGAAGAAGAGAACATGAAAGAGGTGATGAAATAATTACCTCTTCTTTGGGTGCTTTCTTTTGATTTGATCAAAAGTGCTCTTTAGGTTGGATTTCTGATCAAAGTAATTCCTCTAGGTTAAAGTGAAGGTATTTGGGAGGATAGTTGAGTAGATTTTGGCTGATACAAATGGATTTGGAGGTGTGAAATTAAGATAAGGGAAAGTATCCTTTTATAAGAGAGGTGACAGGTACTTTTGGAAAAGATTGAAATATTATTTTATTATAAAATAATTTTCGGTTTCTAATGACTCAAAATGGATTTATTTATAGGATTAGGTTGGGATTGGTCTAAATACTCTCATCCAATAGGTTTTATACAAGTTTAGGTCACCATATTAACCTTATCTTTTAGATTTAACTCTTAGTTAAATAGTTTAGCTTTTTCCATGTCTTCTTGTATTTTTATATTACATGGTTAATAAAATTACTATAAAATTCCAAGAGGACATAAAGTGGTTCATTAATGAAATATATATCATTATATAATTTCTTTGTCAAAACCTTATATTTTTAGGAATATTATATCATTTAATAATATTGTATTTGTTTTAAAAACTCATTTATGTCAATTTTGATACTATTTAGTATTTGGTTTTTGTGAAAGTCATAAAAACTTTATCACTTTAATTTTTTTTATTTAATTCACTATAAAATGTAATATTAACGTATAAAATTATTTTAATGCATCAAAGGTCTCATTTTACATTTATTTTAATATTTATAATATCAATTATTTTATACTTTCATTAATATGGTAATTACTGCATCATCATTTTATCATAAATAAATTTAGATATTTAATGTATAAAAATTATAAATAAAATACCATGATGTAGGAAATATTTTTATATTTCTAATGAATATTTATAGTAGAATTTATCTTATGTATAACCCTATATTAAAAATGGTTTAGTTATTAAAATTTGAATTTAACACTATTAACTCTTCTTTTAAATAATAATAATAAATGTCCTAATCTAATCCAAGTGGATAAAAAAGGATCATATTTTATTCCTAAGGTTGATTTATTTATAAATACACTTATCTAATAAAATTTTAGGATCGAAATAGTGATGTAGATGCTCAATATACAAGAGGGGGGGGGGTGAATTGTATACTTTAAAAATTCCTTTGGAACCTTTAAAGTTAGTTACGAATAACTATGTTTTACTTAAGCAAAGGAAAGATATAATTTTAACAAAGTTAAACTAAGAAAATTCACAAAACCTCTAACACCGAAAGCAAACTTGGAAAGATATTCTGAAAGTAGGTTCCAGAAATATGGTTCCGGAATTTTAAACTTAACAAAAGATTACAATATGAGATTCTACCTTAAAGCGTATAGAATCTAAATGAAACAGAGTACAAGTAAGGAAGTATAAGAAAGTTATACTTTCCTTACAATACAAAATGCAGCAGAAATAAAACAAGTAGTTAAACTACAAGTAACAAGATATAAGTCTTTTAACCCAAAGAGAAGGGTATCCAACAACCTTGGATAAAGGTCCCTTGATTTATACTTTCAAGCAAGTATGTCTTACCCACACCAGGGTAAGCCCTCGATATGAAGATCGGAGTCTCTGTCTTGCTATCCCCGCAAGCCCTCAACTTCAAGGTAGTTGGCAACCTCTGTCTTCCTCAGCAAGGAAGCCCTCGAACTTCAAGGTAGTCGGCACCTCTGTCTTCCTATCCCCAGAAGCCCTCGAATGTAATCACGAAAATTCGGAGTCGCACGAAGCTTCGAGAGTTAATAAGAGCCTCTCTCTCTAGAAATCACTTCAACAGCATGTATGCACAAAATCAAGTTGTTCATCTGTCATCAGTATCGAGCTCTTTCAAATGAGCTCCTATTTATAGGTAAGGTCGGCTCCTTCTCCAACGGTCATATTTTCCTTAAAGACCGGAGGGACCTGTACACGTGTCACTTAGACAATGGTTAGTTTATAACAAAATAGACGACATCGTTTTATAACAAAACAAGTGTAACAGAATGTACGACATCATTTTAAATTTAACTCAAAAGTTCGGAATGAAAGCTTCAGAGTGAAGATTCGGAGTGTAATGGAAATAATAAAGAGTAGACAGATTATGGAAATGTAAGCAGAATAAAAGTTCGGAGTCTAAACAAAATATTTTTCGGAGTCTGAATTAATTCAGAGTGTATAAAACAAAGATGATCAGATTCTGTTTAATAGGTGAATTCAGAATGAGAATTTGGAATGATAATTCGTCATCAGAATTCATAATGAGATTTCATCATCGTAGTTCTTAATGAAAATTCATTATCATAATTTGTAATGAGAATTCGTCATTAGAATTCGTAATGAAAATTTAATGTCGAACTTCATAAGAATTCGTATCCTGAGTCTGGAGTAGAACTTAATCAGAGTTCGTATCCGGAATTCGGAATGAAACTTCCTTACAGTTCTTATCCAGAATTCGGATCCTAAAACAGAATGATTCATATCAAAGTTTCAACGATTCTGAGAAAATAGAAATGAATCCGAATCTCATACTTAAGAAAAAAAATATGGATGAAAAAAATGATAAGGATGGTTTTTCTTATAAAAGCGATTTTCCTTATAAAAGCAATTTTCCTTAAGAAAACAATTTTCCTTATAAAAGCAATTTTTCTTAAGAAAACAATTTTCCTAAAGTTAAGGTGTTTGTGATTTTCAAAACAAGAAGGAATGGAAAAGTCATAAGGAAAACCTTATTGACTCAACAATCTCCCCCTTTTTGGAAAGCACAAACATCCTTACGAAAAAGAAATTCTAAGAAGAAAAAGCTTATCTCCCTTGCTTTAAGGATATAGATGAATACGACTAACTCCCCCTTAGGCTTTGAAACTCTAAGGATCGTATTCTAGATGTCCGGAGTGACATTTTATTAAGAATAAGAAAGTCTTCTTTAAAAAACTCCCCCTTAGATAGACTCTTATTAGAGTTCTTCTTTCTTACAGATCTTTTCCTTCTCCTCCTTATATAAACTCTTATTAGAGTTCTTCTTTTTCTTAAGGATCTTTTCCTTCTCCCCCTTTGTGATTTTCAAAAATAAATCGAGGGAATGGAAAAAATAACAAAGTACCTGAAAAATTAGTAATAACAACAAAGGAACCGAGAAGCACAATTTTCATTAGATTTGAAATGTCGGCAACAAAGAAAAAAAGGTACAACAAAAAGATCGGATTTAGTTATTTCAGATCTTTTTCCTTTGACATGAGCCCCTTAAGAATAGTCTTGATCTTTTCTTCCCGAGACTTCATCTTCTGTTCAAACTCAATCCGATGATCCCTTTCAAACTTCCAGTTTTGAGAAACGGAATTCAGCTTCCCATTCAGATCTCTGACTTCTTGAATCTGGAAGTTCTTTTCATCTATCAGCTTCTCTTCAAAGGATGAAGTTAACTCATTTATCTTCCTATCCTCGGTCTCAAAATCATCTTTAACATTGTCTTAAAACTCATCAAATAGCCTCATCTCTTCCATAGTCTTCCTCGACCAGCTCGTCATTCTCTTGCAAGATCTTTTGTGGGCTTCATAGCCAACAAGAAAAGATTTGAATTCGGCTTCTATCTCAACAAACTTATCCATGACTAAGGATACGGAATCTGATTTATGATTCAGATCATGTTGGAGCATTTGGCATCTTGAGTCTATAGTAGAGATGGTCGGAATGGAACCAACTAACTTTATCAAAGATTGAACAACAAAGTCATGTCCCAATGAGGATGACTCCGAATATGAAACTTTACTTGGAGAATTTTCTTCCTCAATAAGCTCCAACTTCATTTTAGATGAATCACCATATTCTCTTTTCTTGCTAACCACTGATTTCGGAGTCTCAACAAGGAGTTGCTTTCCCTTGTCTTTTTTCGGAATCGATTCTTGATCAGGAGTTTTCTGCTCGCCAGTAAACACTTGAATAATATCATCAACAACTTTTTGAACAACATCTTCCTCATTCTTATCCTTCTCTGGAGTTACTAACTTAGAGGATTCAGTCTCTGAAGTTCTGAGTGATAGGTGTTCCGAAGACGACCCCTTATAATCATCTACTTCTTTCAATAAGTCTCTTGTTTCACCACTTCCTTCAGCAACTACTTCTTCCTCTTCCACTTGTTGAATCTGCTCGAGTTGCTCAACATGTTTAGTTGTAATCTCTTCCGGAAAATCAAGGTTTCTTCCTGGAGTCTCAGGTAGAGAATCCAAGGAGAAAGATCTCAGAACTGGAAAGCTTCCTGATACTATTTCATTAAATTTTAACAAAGCTTGGACTACCTCAGCTTCTGACATCTTCTTCTTGAGATTCTTTTCCTTTACTTGTTTTTCAAGCTCATCAGCAGTTCTCTCCTTCAAGGCCTTAGCCTCCGCAGGGTTCAATCCGAACTACGGATCCCCTTCTTTCCTTTTTTATTTATCTGCTCTCCACTTCGCAACAACTTCATCAGGATAGGATTTCTTCTTCTTTGGTTTGGGAGGTGCGGTTTGAGCTTCCTTAGATTTTGGATCCCCAACTTCAGCTGCAACTTCTTTCAAATTTCTTTTCTTTATTGGCTTAGATGATTCCGGTTTAGTAGCTTTCAGAGCCGCTTCTTCTTGATTAGGCAGATCGAAGAACTCACCAGTCTCCTTGTTAAAAGCCACATCCATTCTATTAAGGGTATCATCACTGACCAACAAAATTTTACAAACCCTTGGCTTAGTTCTGCAAGCTTCCTTGAAAGATTCAAGGCACCGAACTATCAACTTTGATAAAATTGCTGGGTACATTACGATCTGGGCTCTGAGATTTCCTTTCTTAAGATTCTCAATGGTTATAAGAATGTGCCTCATGAAGTTAAACTTCCTTAGATTTATCATGAAATCTAAGATATAGATCTCACTCTTCTTCAAACTGTCTTTATCACCTTTCCTTGGTACGATAAGTCCTTGCACCCACAACTCTAGAATCCGGAAATTTGTAGGCAAACTAGCAATCTTCGGAGCTTTTTCGTCTGAGAGTCCGAGAGTTTTCAAGGATTTTTCTTTGTCGAAGATACCCTTAGAATCTGGAAAAACGTGAGATATAAACTCGGCTTCACCTTCATAGGACAACCCTACCAAGCTTGCTGCCTTGGTATAAGAAAGCTTGTAAGTCTTACCATAAGACTTAAAAGAAAATTTCTCCCTATTATCTTCCTGAAAGAAGGAAACTGTTTCATAGAACTCAATAAGTAGCTCCGAAAAAACATCATCTTGATTCCCCGATTTGGATACAACAATATCTTCCCACCCATTCAACTTAATGTTCTTCGAAATAAGAGAATCATAGTTGTTGAAGAAATCCGGATGGACTATCCTTTCTCTGTAAACTAACCATTGTGAAATAGGTTTGGTGGATGACATTTCTTGAGATGCTAACTCCGCAGACATTTGGATTTGAAGTCCTCTGAGAAGTTCGGAACGGAGAAATTTGAAGTTCGGAACAGCTTTAAAACAGAGAGGCAGAGATTCGGGACGCGAGAGCTTGAGAACCTATGTGGGACAAGTATTTGGGTCCCCTTTATATAGGCAATGGAGCGACGGTTCAACTTCCTCGGTTGATCTAACGGTTGTGATAAGCTGAGATCAGATCTAACGGTTGAAAACTTGAATCCGATCTTTTTGAGGTTTTTATTAAAACAAAGAATTAAGAAAAACTATAATCCGAAAACAAAATAAAAGAAAATGCCAGTAAGTAAAATATGACTACGAAAACTTGAGTAAGGTAATCATACCTTTCGGATTAGCTTAGGAGGATTATTCGTAATGGGTAATATAAATATGAACACAAAAAAACTTTATTACGAAAAGACAAAGTTCGCAAAAAAACTTTACTACAAAAAACAAACAAAAAAACTCATTATGGAAAACTCATTACGGAAAACAAATTTCGGAAAACTCAGTATGAAAAACAAACTTAGTAAGGGAAAAACTTAGTACAAATAATTCATTACAAAATTTTGAAAACAAAAAAATTATTATGGAAGATTCAGTACGAAAGTTCCTTTATGAAAATACCAGTACGAAAATTTCCATTCCGGATGTTTTCAATACGAACACTTCTATTCCAGAAGTATTCTGTACGAACATGTCCATTCTGAAAAAATTGTAGTTCCGGAAGTTCCATTCCGGAAATCTTCGTTCCGAAAAGTTTGAAAACAAACTTAAAAAAAAAAAAAAAACTTTGTTATTCTATCAAACAAATGTACTCCCCCTATGAAAAGGAGTTTATTGCTGTAAGGAGACTTTTTCAACAGAAAGTTATTTAAGAAATATTACCTTATGGTTATCATTCCTAACTTCTGTTTAATATATTCAAATCTATCAGAAGGCAAAGATTTTGTGAAAATATCAGCAAGTTGATCTTGCGTTCCAATAAACTGAAGAATAATATCTCCTTTAAGTGTGTGATCCCTAAGAAAGTGATGCCTAATATCTATGTGTTTTTCACAGGAGTGATGTGCAGGATTCTTATTGAGGGAAATGGAACTTGTGTTATCACACAAAATTTGAGTTTTAGTAAAACTCAAGCCATAGTCTGTGAGTGTGTGTTGCATCCACAACACTTGAGCACAACAACTTCCAACTGCTACATATTCAGCTTCAGCAGTGGAAAGTGCTACAGAATATTGCTTCTTGTAGGACCAAGAAACTAACGAATCTCCTAAGAAATGACAAGTTCCAGATGTAATTTTTCTATCCATTCTACATCCACCGAAGTCAGCATCAGAAAAGCTTTTTAGAACAAAATCATTTCCAGAAGTATAAAATAATCCTAAATCCATGGTTCCCTTAAGGTAGCGAAAAATTATTTTTACCGCCTTTAAATGAGATTCCTTAGGATTGGATTGATATCTTGCACATAAGTATACTAAAAACATTAAGTCTGGTCGACTAGATGTTAAGTATAGTAGACTTCCTATCATACCTCTAAAAGATGTTTGATCTACTGGTTTCCCAGCTTCATCAATATCTAAAGAGTTTGAGGTACCAATGGGAGTACTTATACTATTAGTGTTTTCATAACCATACTTTTTAAGAAGATATTTAATATACTTATGTTGAGATATGTATGTTCCTTCTGGTTTTTGAGAAATTTGAAAACCAAGGAAAAATGTTAACTCACCCATCATACTCATTTCAAACTCAGATTTCATTAGACTTGCAAAAGAGTCGGTCAAAGATTGCTGAGTTGAACCAAATATGATGTCATCAACATAAATTTGAACAATCAAAACATTTTTCTTATCTTTCTTTATAAAAAGGGTTGGATATGCATTTCCTTTAACATAGTTATTTTGAAGCAAAAATCCAGTGAGTCTATCATACCATGCTCGTGGGGCTTGTTTAAGACCATACAAAGCTTTAGTAAGTCTAAAAACATGATCTGGATGTTTTGTATCTTCAAAGCTAGGAGGTTGTTCAATAAAAACTTCCTCTTGAACATAACCGTTAAGAAAATCACATTTCACATCCATTTGAAAAAGTTTTAAATTAAAGAATGCTGCAAAAGCAAGTAGAATACGGATAGATTCAAGTCTAGCTACTGGAGCATAGGTTTCTTCATAGTCTATTCCCTCTTGCTGATTATATCCTTTAGCAACAAGTCTAGCTTTATTTCTAACAATGATTCCATTTTCATCACATTTATTTCTAAAGACCCATTTTACTCCAATAACAGAAGTTTCCTTAGGTCTTTCAACCAAGGTCCAGACTTTATTCCTTTCGAATTCATTTAATTCATCTTGCATTGATTTGATCCAATCATCATCACCTAAAGCTTCATCAGTGATTTTAGGTTCTAATTGGGAAAGAAATTCTAGATGTTTTACTTCATTTCTTAAGGAACTTCTAGTCCTTACAGGTTGATTTACATCACCAATGATACTATCACTGGGATTATTCTTAAGAAACACCTAATTTGGGTTTTGTAAAACCTATTCATCAACATAGGGTAGAAATTCTTCTGGGGTAAATGTTTCAGAAGTATCTTCTAGAACATTATCCTTATCAGAAGATTCTTCTATCAAAGGTTGATAATCAGTTTTTGAAAACACGTTTGAAAATGAAAGTTGAGGTGGTTTAAAAACAAAAGGATCTGACTCATCAAATTTTACATGTACTGTTTCTTCAACAGTACAAGTATTTTTATTAAAAACTCTATAAGCCTTAGAGGTTGTGGAATATCCTAAGAAAATCCCTTCATCAGATTTTGGTGCGAATTTATGTAAGTTATCTTTAGTATTTAAAATGAATACTTTTCAACCAAAAACCTTGAAGTAGGATAGTCTTGGTTTTTTACCATTCCATAACTCATAAGGAGTTTTATTAAGAAAAGGTCTAATCAAAACTCGATTTATTGTATAACAAGCAGTACTTACAGCTTCAGCCCAGAAATGTCTAGCAATAGAATATTCACTCAACATGGTTCTAGTTATCTCTTGAAGAATTATATTTCTTCTTTCAACTACACCATTTTGTTGAAGAGTTCTAGGTGTTGAGAAATTGTGAGTAATACCTTTCTTACTACAAAGAGTTTCAAAATCATAATTTTGAAATTCTCCTCCATGATCACAATGAATAGTTTTTAATGGAAGGTTTTTCTCATTTTTAACTTGATCTCTAAAACATTTGAAATATGAAAAAGCTTCATATTTCTTTGCTAGAAAATAGACCCAAGTAAATATAGTGTAATCATCAACTAGAACAAAAACATAGTATTTGCCTCCAATACTTCCAGTTTGTGTTGGACCAAAAAGATCCATGTGCACTAACTGTAATGCATCAGTTGTTGAGACTTCACTGATTGATTTAAAACTAGATTTATGTTTCTTGCCATATTGACAAGGATCACAAACTTTAGAAGAATCAAATCTAAGCTCCGGTAGATCCCTAACTAGTTTCTTCTTAGAGAGTTTACATAGGTTCCTAAGGTTACAGTGACCTAGTCTTCTATGCCATAACCAAGAATGATCTTCCATTGCACTTAGGCAAGGTAAATCTTGGATTCTGAGGTCTTCTAAGTTTAGAGTGTAAACATTCTCTTGCCTATTGGCTGAGAGAATAAATTCTTCCTTGGAATTGTGAACTAAGAACTTATCATTCCTAAAATTCACAAGGTAACCTTCATCACATAACTGACTTATGATAATGAGGTTGTGCTTAAGACCTTTAACAAAAAGAACATTTGAAATCAAGGTTTTACCAAGGAGAACAATATTACCAATACCAACAATCTCTCCCTTAGCATTATCTCCGAAAGTTACCTTTCCTCCTTTCGTTTTGATAATCTTTTCAAAAAAGATTTTGTTACCAGTCATGTGCCGGGAACATCCACTATCCATGTACCAAGTATTGTTGCTGGTACTCTCTTTATTTTCCTGAAATCAAAAAGAAAATTAGACTTTCGGAATCCAAACTTGTTTGGATCCGAGATTTCCAGATAATAAAATTTTAGGAACCCACATCTTCTTAGAGAAGTAAGCTTTGTGAAATCCTAAAGATTGGGTTTTGTTTAAGGAACAATTCTTTGCCCAGTGACCACCACATTGACACTTGGTACAAAATGGGGCACTTTGAGGAACAAAATAATTGTTACTGAAAATTGGTTTTGCATGGGTATAACCAAATCTGGATTTATTTCTTAAAGGTCATATTTGAGAATACATTTTATCAAAATTTTCCTTACCATGGGTAAAGTTTGATAAACACTTCTTTAAGGAAAAAATTTCGGACTTGAGTTTTACAACCAAGTTTTTATCCTTAGAATCATTAGTTTTAGAACTAGAGCTAGGTTCAAAAACATTTTTATTAGAAATTACTTTTTCTAATTCTTTAGAAAGTTTGTTCTTCTCAGAACTTACTTCCTCAAGATTTTTTGAAATACTTTCAAAATCAGCATTTTTCTTATCAAGATCTTTAGAAAGATCTGATATCTCTTTTGTAAGAATAGAATTTCTAGAATTTTCCTTATCAAGTTTTTTGTTGAATTTGGAATTCTCAATTTCAAGAAGTTCAGCAAACCTAGAGACTTCTTCATAAGTAGGTAAAGTATTTTCTTCATCAGAAGATGATTCTTTATCAGAAGAATTATAATACTTACTATCATTGGAATTTAAAGAAACATTGGTCAATGATTCAGCATTTCGTACCTTAGCCATAAAACAATGATTATCAATAGGTAATCTGGCTATAAGACCAAGATTCTTCTATCCTGAAGATTCATAATCAGAAGATTCATCTGAAGAGTCACCACAACTGGCACTCCAGGTTTTATTGGCTTTCAAAACTTTCTTAGCTTTAGTTTTATAATATTTCTTTCTGTTCCTGTCTGAATGCCTTTCCTTCCTTTCTTTCTTTTTGAGCATAGGGCAATCTGGTCTAATATGTCCAGCTCTTTTTCACTCATAACAAGTAACTTCTCCATCTTTCTTATCTTTCTTTTCCTTTTTCTTATACTTTGATTGGAAATTTCTCTGGCCAGCTATCTTGTTCATCCTTCGAGCAAGATTTTCTAATTCATTTTCCGAGACTTCACTCTCACTAGATTCGAATTTGAAAATAAATTTATTAGACTTGGATCTGGTTACTCTCTCAGGAGTCTTAGCTTTCATCTGATTTGAAGTTGTAGTAAAAGAAACAGTACCATTTCCATTCTTCTTCTTAATGTTGTCTGCATCTCTCTTCATTCTGGTTTCATGTTGTAGAAGAGTTCCAAAAAGCTCATCAAGAGTAATTTGAGTGACCTTCCTGTTCTCATCTATGGCTGTTCTCTTGGACTCCCACTCATTGGGCATAATATCAATTATCTTATCCACAAGAGCTTCATCATCTAAAACTTTCTCTCCCATATACTGTAGATTGTTGACTATAGTCATAAATCTCTGTTGAAATTTACAGATAGGTTCTCCATAAGGAAAATTGAAGCCATGATACTCAGCTCTAAGCATAGCTCTTCTAGTCTCAATCACCTTAGAAGTCCCAAAGTGTGTAACCTCTAACTTCTTCCAGATACAGTTAGCTGCTTCACAAGAAAAAATTTGGCTATATATATTTCTAGTCATTGAACATAGTAGAGTATTGCGTACCTTATAGTTAAGTTGATATTCTTGCTTTTCCTGGTTAGTGAAAGTTCTAACTTCCTTGTCAGGAATTTTATAATCACCAGTAATCATAACAAAGTTGTCTACTCCAATGTTGATAACAAAAGTCTTCATGCGATCTCTCCAGTACTCATAGACATTACCATCAAATATAGGTGGTCTTGTAGGATTTAGATTATCAATCGAACCAACATTAATTCCTGCCATACTAAAAATAACCTTCGGCACACAAACTTGTTAGTAGCAAAAGTTTTGTAATAACAAAGTTCGGAATGAGAAAGTTCGGAATGACAAAGTAAGCAAGAAAAACCTATTCGTAAGTATAATTATTTCAGAAACCTCCTCTGATACCAATTGTAGGATCGAAATAGTGATGTAGATGCTCAATATACAAGAGGTGGGGTGAATTGTATACTTTAAAAATTCCTTTGGAACCTTTAAAGTTAGTTATGAATAACTATGTTTTCCTTAAGCAAAGGAAAGATCTAAGTCTAACAAAGTTAAACTAATAAAATTCAAAACACCTCTAACACCGAAAGCAAACTTGGAAAGATATTCCGAAAGTAGGTTCCGGAAATATGGTTCCGGAATTTTAAACTTAACAAAAGATTACAATATGAGATTCTACCTTAAAGCATATAGAATCTAAATGAAACAGAGTACAAGTAAGGAAGTATAAGAAAGTTATACTTTCCTTACAATACAAAATGCAGTGGAAATAAAACAAGTAGTTAAACTACAAGTAACAAGATATAAGTCTTTTAACCCAAAGAAGAGGGTATCCAACAAACTTGGATAAAACTTCCTTGATTTATACTTTCAAGAAAGTCTGTCTTACCCACACCAGGGTAAGCCCTCGATACGAAGATCGGAGTCTCTGTCTTGCTATCCCCGCAAGCCCTCAACTTCAAGGTAGTTGGCAACCTCTATCTTCCTCAGCAAGGAAGACCTCGAACTTCAAGGTAGTCGGCACCTCTGTCTTCCTATCCCCAGAAGCCCTCGAATGTAATCACCAACATTCGGAGTCGCACGAAGATTCGAGAGTTAATAAGAGCCTCTCTCTCTAGAAATCACTTCAACAGCATGTATGCACAAAATCAAGTTGTTCATCTATCATCAGTATCGAGCTCTTTCAAATGAGCTCCTATTTATAGGTAAGGTCGGATCCTTCTCCAACGGTCATATTTTCCTTAAAGATCAGAGGGACCTGTACATGTGTCACTTAGACAATAGTTAGTTTATAACAAAATAGACGACATCATTATATAACAAAACAAGTGTAACAGAATGTACGACATCGTTTTAAATTTAACTCAAAAGTTCGGAATGAAAGCTTCGGAGTGAAGATTCAGAGTGTAATGGAAATAATAAAGAGTAGACAGATTATGGAAATGTAAGAAGAATAAAAGTTCAGAGTCTAACCAAAATATTTTTCAGAGTCTGAATTAATTCAGAGTGTATAAAACAAAGATGATCAGATTTTGTTTAATAGGTGAATTCAGAATGAGAATTCAGAATGATAATTCGTCATCAGAATTCGTAATGAGATTTCATCATCGTAGTTCTTAATGAAAATTCATTATCATAATTCGTAATGAGAATTCGTCATTAGAATTCGTAATGAGAATTTAATGTCGAACTTCATAAGAATTCGTATCCTGAGTCTGGAGTAGAACTTAATCAGAGTTCGTATCCGGAATTCGGAATGAAACTTCCTTACAGTTCTTATCCAGAATTCGGATCCTAAAACAGAATGCTTCATATCAAAGTTTCAATGATTCCGAGAAAATAGAAATGAATCCGAATCTCATACTTAAGAAAAAAAATATGGATGAAAAAAATGATAAGGATGGTTTTTCTTATAAAAGCGATTTTCCTTATAAAAGCAATTTTCCTGAAGAAAACAATTTTCCTTATAAAAGCAATTTTCCTCAAGAAAACAATTTTCCTAAAGTTAAGGTGTTTGTGATTTTAAAAACAAGAAGGAATGGAAAAGTCATAAGGAAAACCTTATTGACTCAACAAAAATTAGGACATGTTTTATGGTAATTATAATATCATTTTCACCTTTAATTACCCTATTTACTTTTAACTGTGGTAAATAAAATTCAAAAGTTAATATTCACAAAAAAATTATTTTTCATCCTATTTAACAAAATTTTACTTAATGATGTCAATCTTATATCTTGGATTTTTGAAATTTCATTCACAGAAGTGGTAAAATTACGTTTCATGCAAATTTGCAAATGTGCCTAGAAGGTGGGTAAAGATGTTAAAAAGTTCAATAAAATTTTATATATCTAATATTATTATAAAATGATTCCTATGAATTAAATTGGGATAATATAGGTATTATCTATCTATTTTTACTTTAAAATGAATTTATGTGAAAATAATAATTATTTAAATAAAAGTCAGTTTTAAACAATTACACAGTGTTTTTCACTATTCATCAAAAATTGAATTTTTTCAAAAAAATACCAAAAATTCACCCAAAGATAATTTTGATATTACAAATTAAAAAAATATGTATATTTTATCAGATTAAAAACATAATATTTGCATTAATGAATTTAAAATTAATTCCTGTTGTCAAAACCAGAAAGTGAGTTTTTGAGAAGTAAAAACTATCGAAAGATTGATATGTGTTTATGTCCAATTTAAATATGAAATTACTTCCAGTGAACAATATTGGATTAAATGATAAAAATATAATCTAATTATACTTCAAAACCATTAAAATGTATAATTTAACACTATAAATTATTTTTATTAAAAAATTTGTTTGCAATTAAAATTTAGTATCTTTCACTATTCATCAAAATATGAAAGTTATCAGAAAAACACCAAAAATTTATCCAAACTAAATTTTTATGTCCTTATTCTAAAAAATAATTTTATTTTGTCAAATTTAATATATAAAATTGTCAAATATTGGATTTAAAAAGGGTTTTCCATTAAAAAGTGGTAAAATTTCATTTTTTGAAAAATACTTATTTTATCTGAAAAATTGAATTTGTTATTATATTATGTCTAAGGAACACATAATATGGATGTTAAAATTATATGGAGTATATAAAATTCAAAATTGAGTTAATACTATTCATAACTGCTTTTTTTGAACGGCTAGTTTGGTAAGTCATTGTGCGCTTAAATTCAGTATTGCGTGTAACACAAGCTATTGAATTACTTTAATTAGATAACATACTATGAAATCCTAGGGGTGTTACACTTGAGATGAGAGTTTTTGTTGGAATCTCTCCATGGTAGTGTCGAGGCCTTACGACGTCAGTCTTGGTATGGATTGGTTATCGAGAGTCCATGCTCAGATTGACTGTTTTAGGCAAAAAGGGTGCGGTATGTCCGTAGTGATGGAATGGGGTTTTCTTTGGTCGAAAAAAAAGGAAACTCAGGCTACATGGAATAGACTCATGCATAAGAGGGTGTAGCCGATCACATATGAGTCGACTAGCCTTACCCTTGGAGTAGTATATGTTATGAGTTTTCAAGTTTCCAACAGTAGTGGCAGAGTACGAGGACGTCTTTCTATGAGATGTTTCCAGGTTTACCTCCCCATAGGGAGATATAATTCATCATTGTTCTACACTCTAAGATAGCACCGATATCGGCATTAGTATATCGTATGGATTTCGTAGAGCTTCATGATTTGAGGATGCAGGTGGAGGACTTATAGAGGAAGGTCTTAGTAAGACCCATTGTGTGAGTTTATGTGTGGATTACCAGAACTTTAACCAAGTGACCGTGGAGAACGAGTATCCACTACCAAAGGTTTGATGAACACTTTGATCATTTGAAAGAGGATACCTTTAGAATGGATAGAAAGGTGTCTGCAAACTTTTCAGCAGTTAAGATAGAGTTTGAAGAGCACCTCGATCCCGATTTTTCCAAAGAAGGTAGTTGAGTACGTAGTGTGCTGTGATGCATCAGGGACCAAACTTGGTTGTGTACTGATACAGAGGCAAGTATTGATTGCTTATGGTTTACATCAGTTGAGACTACATGAGCAGAACTATGTGACCTATGATCCTGAGTTGGTAACAGTAGTCTTCTCATTGAAGATGTGGCAACACTACCTGATGGGCAGGCGGTTTATCATCTACTCAAACCACAAGAGTCTTAGGAATATATTCTCTTAGAATGTTCTAAACTTGAGACAGAGGTGTTGTCTAGAGTTTCTCTAGGATTATTACTTAGAGAGATTCCATACAACTGGTAAGGGAAACATGGTAGCAGATGCTCTTAGTAGAAGATCTAGTTCATAGTTGTTGAATGAGGAAATAGAGTAGTAGGCCTTATTACAATTATCCTTTATGGATAGAGATGATTAAGCTTACTTATAGTCGATGGTTGTTACCTGATAATCCTAAATTATATATATATTTTAATATCAATTTTCCATTATTTTTCATTTATTTACTGGATAATGCACGCGATGGATGTCCAATTTTGCAGGAAACAGAGCTTCACAAGATTCCAAGGAAGAAAGGCAGAAAAGCTACAAAAATGGCCAAGTACACATCGTGACAGCCAAGTACACGTCATGTACTTGATGATCACATCTTGCATCAAGCCGTGAAGCTTATGTCCTGACTAACCATGATGACTGGAGGAATTTCCAGTTCACGTCTTGACTCTCTACTACACGTCGTTACACCAGTAAAACCGAACGCCGAGAAATCCATGAAGATTTAATGCAAAAAAGCCAGTTGGCTATGGGGTACATGTAGTGAACAACCTGTACACGATGTGACCATGGTCAAACATCATTAATCCACAGAATATTATCATTCCATGTTGGAGATCCTCATCAAAATAATGCGGATTAAGGGATCACAATGTGACAATCAAGTACACATCGTGACCATTTCCACCTATATAAGGAGATGCTCGGCATCACTTTAGAAGACACATTGGGATCAACTCTCTCTCTCTTTTTAGACTCCCTTCGGAATTCTCATCTCTTTTCCCTCTCTAAACACTTTAATTTTTGTAATTTATTTACATTTTCAATCAAAGAGCCGTGGATTCACTTTTCTTCAATGCCTTCAATTCCCGTGTTGTTTCAATTCCATTTCATTCCTTTCAAGTGAGATTTTATTTAAAGTATTCTTGAATGTTCATTTCATATCAGTACATGTTCAATTCCATTAGTATTGTTATCATGATTTCTTTTATTCCTTTTATTGCTTTAATTACCAACATGAGTAGCTAAACACATCGAGGTAGGGATCAAGAGTCGATGTATCTAGAAGCTTAATTAAATCTCTAGTTCTAAACTTGGAAAACCCAAATGGATTATTAATCAGGATATAAACCAATGGTCAAACCCCATTTGTGCGAATGTACCATGACCATCAAACAGTGAAGCAAATAAACCTATACAAATTGAATTAAACTATGACTATGAACATTAACTTAGGGAAATTTCTACAATAGAAGCTAAACTTAATGCATCTAGGACTGTAGCTATCCTCCTGACCATGGAATAGCTACATCCTATATAGAACTAGAAGACTGGACCAAGGTTGACTAGCGACTACTGCTTGCCTCGTATACTAAGAACTTAGGATCTTTCCAATATTAGAACTAGGATCACCTTTATCTAGATACTCGGACTTGATCCCAACCCCTATTTAATCACTTGAAGTCAAACCCAAAATTAGTTAGAAACTCCCAAACTTTAGTCAACTAGTAAGGACTCCTGCAAAGGATTGAAGACTAGATATCTTTCACCCATAGAACAACATCCTTCTCATGGGATCGACCCCAAACTTCTACCATATGACGCCCTAGTAGTTATTTAATGTTTGATACACATATAGATTTATAATTTGACTTATGCCCAAGGAATTAATGACGTCCATGGGTGGCTGATCAAATTTTGACACCGTTGCTGGGGAGCAACACTATTTTTAAGTGATTAAGATTCTGTTCGAGGTCTAGGATTACCTTTCCCTCACCCCCTTTCCTTTATTTCTAGATTCCCTTGCGTCTTTTCATTTTTCTTTTTTCATTCACCCCATGCATGTACCAAGGTCCTTTGACACGTTCAAGGACTCTTGAAGCACAATATCTTTTGGCCTTCGATCCCGAGATCGAAAGGAATATCTCTTTTCTTCACCAATTAGAAATGGACAAGCAATTCCACCCTGCGGGACCTAAACCACCAAACCCCAACCATCAAGTTATCCTAGGGGAACACCTGATAATGAACCAGAAGAAAACGATAATGGATTATGGCTTTCCATCAATCCATGGAATGATACATAGAATTGTTTTACCCCCTATCCAATCCCATACCATCAAAATAAAACCTATACTCATTCATATGATCCAGGATATGGGGTATTTTAACGGTCTTCAGAGCGAATATTCGCATAAACATATTGCCAAATTCCTAGAGGTCTGTAATGCCTTTTGCAACTAGGGAGTCTCATCTAATGTAATAAGACTCTGCATCTTTCCATTCTCCTTACAAGACCGAGCCAAGGACTGGCTAAAAATTCAAGCTCCTGAGTCAATTATGACTTGGGATGAACTGAACAAGAAATTTCTGGACAAGTACTTCCCACCCATCTGAACCTAGAAGCTTTAGATGGACATTCAAAATTTCAACTAAATTGATGAAGAATCTGCATGGGAAGCGTGGTACCGATTTAAATAACTAATGAGGAAGTGTACACATCATAGAATAGATATGTAGATACAACTCCAAACTCTTTATCAAGGACTCCAGGATAGTGGCACAGAATGTTGTCGATGTAGCCGCTGATGGACGTCTAATGTTCAAGACTCCCAAAGTTAGAAGAACAATTTTAGACAAAGTCTCTCACAATTCCATTTTGTGGAAAAGCGATCATGGACCACCACAGAGTGGAATCTACCAAATTGATGAGACCACAAAGCTATAATCACAAGAGGAAGTGCTCAAAGAAACATTAGATTCATTTCAGATACCAATTACTCAACCCCCTCTTACCCCTATAATTGAATTTCAATCCTACAAGATGTGTAGTGGCCCACATTTATATCAAGATTAAAAAGCTGGATATGAAGAACCAAAAAAAGATTGTAATTACATCAATTAAAATAAACCGAACCAGCCATTCTCTCAATAACAATATTATCAGAAGAGGCCTTCTCAACAACAACCTCAGAACAATCAGGGTTATTTTCAACTGAGAGGAGGAAAAAACCAATTCAGGGCTCAAGGACCACCAGGATACCCTCTGATGAACCCTGTACCAAGACCATAAGATCAACAAAAACTATTCCCTAAAAAATCACAACAATTTCAGCCACCTCAGCCAAGAACTTAGAAAGAACCTATGAAAAACAATCTAGAAAACCTCCTGGTGTCATTTGTGCAAAAATATGATCAAAGAATGACGACCCATGAGACAGATATAAAAAAATAGAGAGCTACGCTAAGAAACCTAGAAATGAAAATGGGTCAAATATCAAATACCTTATCTGAGAGATTTCCAGGTAACCTACCTAGTAACACTTAGACATACCCATGAGAGGAAGCTAAGGAAATAGTGCTGAGAAGTGGATAGATTCTGGACTTCCAACAACCCAAAGAAGTAAGGCTACAAGATAAAGACCTGAGAAAACAACCAGTACCTGATGAAAAAGCTGATGAAGTCAATCCCACCTTACCTCATAAAGAAGTACCAGATGAGAAGGAATATATGCCTAAGCAACAGAAGGAACCTGTGTATGTTTACCCACCTCCATACCGGCCACATCTTCCCTATCCAAAGAGAGAAAGGAAACTTAGGTAGGAGACACTATACAAGAAGTTCTTGGATATGTTCAAGAAATTACATATCAACATCCCTTTTGCTGAATCTATTTCCCAAATGCCCATTTATTCCAAGTTTATAAAAGACCTTTTATAAAAAAAATAGAAGACCTAGGAGTCATATTTTTAAATGAAGAATACTATGCTATTGTACAATAGAAAATTCCACCAAAGATGAGAGACCCTGGAAGCTTCTCAATCCCTTATGAGATAGACACATATAAATTTGGTAGAGCACTCTCTGATCTAGGAGCAAGCATTAACCTCATGACAATTAGTAATTTTAAAAAGCTCAGACTCAAAGAGATCACAGAAACAAGGGTGGCATTGTAATTAGCTGATCACTCAATCAAGTACCCTCAAGGCATTCTGAAATATGTACTAGTAAAAGTAAGCAAGTTCATCTTCCTAGAAGATTTCCTGGTATTGGACATGAAATAAGAAGGTGATGTGCCCATTATACTTGTAAGACCATTCCTAGTTACAAGAAACACATTGATTGATGTGAACCAATGACATCTCATATTCAGATTATGATAAGAACAAGTTGTGTTCAACCTGATTCGAGTTGTGCAACCCTCAGATGACAACAAGGAAAATAACATCATATCTATCACCCATAATGAGGAAGATTCCATGACTAAGAAGGAGAAATGTGATGAATCTCTTACAAAGCATAAAGAGACGATGAATATGAAAAAGTCAACTTTATTGAACCACCCACCAGATAGGTGGTGCCTTCATTGATTTTATCCATCATTCAGCCCAATACCTCAAAGTTCTCATTTCTCGGGGAATCCTCATCCTTACCCATTATTGTTCACTCCGGGTTATACACAGACAAATCACCATAAAAAATACATGATCATGGATTGAAGATGTTTCATGAACCATTCCGCGAGAACTATATGAGCCTTAATTGAGTCAAGATCTCAACTATAAATGAAGCACTAACTAGGAGGTAACCCAGGTTAGGAGTTAGTTAAGTTAGAATAGGACAAGTCTTATTTTTAGTCTTCTTTTCATTTGAATAAATGAGTCAGGGAAATAAATGAAGAAAAACCAAAGGAAACCTTCGAATTACATGTCGTGAACACGAAGGGTCACGATGTGACCCTTTATTTCCCAAAAACTTGATTTTTCTCAAGGTTCACGACATGACCATAAGGTACACGTCGTGACCCACCTCAAGTTAGTTTTTTTTAAACATTTATCAATGGTTCATGACTCGTGACCCTTCCCCTTCTCTCCTCACAACCTGTGACCCTCCATCACCTACGCGCGACACCTTTTCCCACCCCCTCCTCTCCTCACGATGCGATCCTCCCTCACTTCCTTGCATCGACCTCAACCAACCTCCTACCCTTACACTAGTGTGTAACCTCTCCATGGATATAGCATCCCGTATTTTTATAACATAACTTTTCATTCCATTACACGGAACTGAGGATCTTTAAGGTTTAGTGTCTTGGAAACAAGGAACATAAAACATGAAACAAAAAAAACATTCTTCTTAAACACTTGAAAGGCTTCTCCTCATGTTCACCCTAGGCTCATTACTGCATCCCATAACCTGGGTACATACATCAAAAGGAAGGGTGAGCAGAAGGCCCAGCAAGGGAAACAAGTGAAACATTTTACATATGAACTTGAGATACATCAATAAAGTCATGAAAAGAACTTTAAGGCATGAAAATGAAATCATGAGGCATATCATAATAAAAATAAAACTTTTTCATAACTTGAAGATGTGGCTGCAACATTTAATATTGGCAATCGTTTCGTTTCACCAAGGTCCATCCCCAAGGTGTCGTTAAAAATTACCAAGGTTATTCACCAAGGCGTCGTTAAAATGGTCATCTCTAGAGATTAAGTATTTACCCAATGCATTGGAGCGCTATCAGGGCGCACCCTTAAATTTGTCTTTATTATCATGTGAGCCACATATATCATCATCAAACATTTCATAAATAACCCATATAGCATAAAATAAATGGGTTTCATTTCATAATCATAACATTTTAAAAACTGCTTTAATGACATGATCTTTACGGCACTTTAAACCCACAGAAAGGGAAGCGGGTCTCATGTATGTAAATCCCAGAATTTAAAATGGAACATTTTGATATATATGTGAATACCCTTGTAGAAATAAGAGCTTTGAGTATTCACTTTATAACATAAAATAATTTTTGAGAAAAGAGAGAGGCATTTTGAGGGGAAAATTCTGCAGCATAACGGCTATGTTACAAGGTTTTAGAAAACATTGAGAAAAGAGGGGACATGGGTAAAACATTCATAATTGACCCATCATACAGTAGAGGGACAAAATATAAGGGATTTATGAACATGGTAATGAAATTTGAAAATATACCATATGAAATGAAGAACATGAAAGGAAGAAAACAAAACAAGATTTCTCTTGTGAAAATTCGGCAGCCTAACGGCATCACTTAAACTTCAACAAAATTGAATTGACAAGGTCAAATAGGGTCTCTCATCATATGAACATAAGAGTCCAGTATGATAGATATAGAGATCATACCCCAACATAATATAAAGGAACTTGAAAGAATTGACATGAAAGTAGAACTTCAAAATGAGAAGGGTGAAGAACCACTTAAAAATTCGGCAGCCTAACGGCGCCACTTAAGACATCAAAATACTGAGTTGAAGAGATCAAATGGGGTCTCTCATCATGTGATCATATAAGACCAGTATGATAAATATAGAGATCATACCCCAACATAATAAAAATGAACTTGAAAGACTTGACATGAAAGTAGAACTTTGAAAAAGAGAGAGGTGAATGAATCCCTTGAAAATTCGGCAGCCTAACGGCGCCACTTAAACTTTCTTAAAACGAAATGATGAGAGTAAGAGGGGGTCTTTCATCATATGAACATAAAAAGGGAAGTAAGAGGAGTATAAAAGAACATCCTCCAAAATAAGAACATGGAGCATAAAAGGAATGACATAAAAGAGATCACTTGAAAAGAAAGAGAGGGGTCGGATCCCTTACCTTAAAATGTAACTCTTAAACCTCAAAGGTTGGGACCTTGAGGGCTTGGGGGCACCTTGGGAGGCCTCCTTGGGAGGTAATGAGACCAGAAATCCGTTGGGAATGAGTGGGGAGACGAATGGATGAGAGGAGGGCTTGGTATTTATAGGGAAAGTGAGGGGACAAGGCATTAATGGCCAAGGGACACCTCACATGTGCTTTTCTCAAACCCATGTGCTCTCCCTTGTCATTTATCATGGAGTTAGGCCACATGGGGCCCCCAAAACAATAATTCATCACCCTTGGCCGGCCAACCCTCAAAAGATCTCATGACATCATCATGACACCGTTATGATGTCATTAAACATACAGAAACCCTAAAACTGTATTTTTACTATTCACTGAAAATTCAACTTTCTCAGAAAAATCCCAAAATTTCACATTAACCAAATATCAATGCTCTGATTTCAAAAATGAAATCCATTTTATAAAAATAATTTTCTAAATATTTTTAATTTAATTTTTAAATAAAAACACTATTCATCGAAAATTCATTTTTTTCAGAAAAAACCCCAAAAATTACCATAACATAATATCGATGCTCTGAGTTCAAAAATAAAGTCATTTTTATAAAAATAATTTTCTAATTATTTTTAATTAAATTTTTAATTAAAAAACACTATTCACCCGAAAAAACTAATACTTGAATAATAATTAATGAAACCGTTATTTAACTATTTTATTGAATCACATTACTTAATCAAGGTGCCTAGATTATTTTAAAACTTTCTTTAAGTGAGATTACTAATCCATTTGGTTATATTACTAATCCTAATCATAAAATCACTATTCATAATTTACTATTCATCAAAAATAAAGTTGATCTTATTAGACTCTAAATTTAGTACTGAACATAATTGCAGAAGACCATTTTTTGAAAATCATTACACACTTTTAATTATTTAGGGTTTACATAAACATATTTAAAATATCCTTTTTCTAAAATTCATCAAAAATATGCATACTATATTTATCCGGTCATTTCAAAATTCATAAACTTCATCATAAGAAGAAATCCCAATTTTTATCTAAAACAAGGATTACACAAGGTAGTTACGGTCTCGTTACATAACCCCTTATAATACCAGCATAGGACCGAAGGGTAAGGTGTGCTAGGGTGATAGAAGCTTGGGGCGGCTCAGTCAACATTGCCCGAGTAGTAATTTCTATCAGTTTGAACTTCTCATGAAGGCGATTCCGTTCCAGCTTCACATGATGAAGTTTGGCTTGGATTTGATCCAGAGCAAAGCCCAGTGGTGCTACCTCCTTCCCAAGCTCTGTTAGATGGGCTTCGATCGGTCCAAGACTACTAGGTGAGGCCATCAAATCTTCTTTCTATAATAATTAACCAAGATTACTTATATTTAGAGACAATAATCAAAACATTTTGTTCACAGCGGTCATATTGACCGATGGTTATATAATAGTCAAAACCCACTAATCTCATTTTAATTATAATCATGTTTATCAAATAAAACATTTTTGTTGAGTATAACAATAACACATAAAATTAGGAAACAAAATTTATTTAAAAATTTCGGGTCGTTACAATCTTCCCCCCTTAAGAAATTGCGTCCTCGCAATTTTAAAATTGGGTTTTGAAATTTCATTGAAAGTCCCACATCGGAAAAGGAGTCAGTAAAACTATTACTTTAAAATAAAGAAAGGGAAGTACAAAGGTCATCCGAGTTAACCCACACTAGGGTTCCATGTAGGAAAACATGGACATGGAGGAGAAAACAAAGGGTCAAGTTCTGAGGGAGAGTGATAGAGAACATGATTAGGAGAAAGTTAACCATGAGAAAATCCCAAACTTATGATGTGTGTAAACGGTCTTTGATTACCTAGTAGGAAACGTAAACCAACAACATTTTTGTTTTACGTTTCTTTTCATAATTTTGAGGATTTCATTTACTACATAGAACAAAAACATAAGAAAATATACCTAACTTCAAGTAGAGTTTCATCCTTTAACAAGTCCCTACCAACACTAATCTTTTCTCCAAATGATGAGAATTCAAAAACACTTTGTCTCATAAAAGCACAAGAATCATCTTCTATAGAATCACATAATCTACAAAAGATTAACTATCTATTTCTTCTATCTTTAAACATTATCCCAAAAACAGAAAGGTTAAGGTAAAACAACTCTTCAAAAAGAAAGAATCCCAAAGGAATGGAAACTACTTTTAAATCATCAAAGTTCCACGGTACTACCCAAAGTTCATCATAGACCATTCCATAAATAACGGTCCTTAAAATTCCTCAAAACAAACCAAACTAAGATTGAAACCCAAATACAATAAGGATTTGATAACATAGTCTTCCAAAACAACTTCATTGTTCATCTCCAGACAACATCAACCACTCCTAACATCTTATAAAAAAAGTAGCTAACCTAAACATATTTTACCCAAAATAGGTTAGTCATTCCCATAAGTAACCTAAATTACTATAAGTTCACCTTAAATTCATCGATTCTTTAAAATATAAGTCAACCTTACTCCTCAATGAAAATACCGTAGTAATCTATTTACCTCGATCAAATATGGTTCCCAAAATAATGAACGTCTTCCAAAATAATAATCATATTTTAATCCCCTAATCATCCCTGTCATATTAATACGAAAATCGTCGCATTTCCTATCACATTGGTTGTCGGAACATGTTCTTCCATTTCCCACTATTAACTAAGAAGAGAAAGCATAATTAGGGGCTTAAGTACTTAGCTAATAATCATGAAAAGGAACTGAAAGCATATAAGGATAACTTGTATATGAAAGGTATACCATAACTTGTGATCTCCTAGGTTCCCATCTAGGTTATGAATGATCATATATTCTTATGTGAACCTTTATTTTATTTTATCTTTGTTCCTTTAACAATGGTTCATACCAAGCTTATGAATTTACCAAAGCATATCCCCCGGGAGTGTCGTAACCAAGAGTGCAGCAAGGCCCGTTGTCGTGTACCAGTTCCCGTTCGAGTCTAGCTCAAAGCGGTGTTTTCGGGTTTTACCCCTATGTACATCTGTGCCAGAGCCACCTCTACCTGCTCGTATCCAGACAGGGATGTATTTTCTTGGCAACCCCTTACTCAATACTCACCAAAATACCAGGAAGATTTCCTATATTAAACTTTTCTATAGGGTTCCTCCTAGAGTTTTCATATCCTAATTTCCAAAAATAACTAAACCATCCTTTGATACCAACTATAGCATCCCGTATTTTTATAACATAACTTTTCATTCCATTACACGGAACTGAGGATCTTTAAGGTTTAGTGTCTTGGAAACAAGGAACATAAAACATGAAACAAAAAAAACATTCTTCTTAAACACTTGAAAGGCTTCTCCTCATGTTCACCCTAGGCTCATTACTGCATCCCATAACCTGGGTACATACATCAAAAGGAAGGGTGAGCAGAAGGCCCAGCAAGGGAAACAAGTGAAACATTTTACATATGAACTTGAGATACATCAATAAAGTCATGAAAAGAACTTTAAGGCATGAAAATGAAATCATGAGGCATATCATAATAAAAATAAAACTTTTTCATAACTTGAAGATGTGGCTGCAACATTTAATATTGGCAATCGTTTCGTTTCACCAAGGTCCATCCCCAAGGTGTCGTTAAAAATTACCAAGGTTATTCACCAAGGCGTCGTTAAAATGGTCATCTCTAGAGATTAAGTCTTTACCCAATGCATTGGAGCGCTATCAGGGCGCACCCTTAAATTTGCCTTTATTATCATGTGAGCCACATATATCATCATCAAACATTTCATAAATAACCCATATAGCATAAAATAAATGGGTTTCATTTCATAATCATAACATTTTAAAAACTGCTTTAATGACATGATCTTTACGGCACTTTAAACCCACAGAAAGGGAAGCGGGTCTCATGTATGTAAATCCCAGAATTTAAAATGGAACATTTTGATATATATGTGAATACCCTTGTAGAAATAAGAGCTTTGAGTATTCACTTTATAACATAAAATAATTTTTGAGAAAAGAGAGAGGCATTTTGAGGGGAAAATTCTGCAGCATAACGGCTATGTTACAAGGTTTTAGAAAACATTGAGAAAAGAGGGGACATGGGTAAAACATTCATAATTGACCCATCATACAGTAGAGGGACAAAATATAAGGGATTTATGAACATGGTAATGAAATTTGAAAATATACCATATGAAATGAAGAACATGAAAGGAAGAAAACAAAACAAGATTTCTCTTGTGAAAATTCGGCAGCCTAACGGCATCACTTAAACTTCAACAAAATTGAATTGACAAGGTCAAATAGGGTCTCTCATCATATGAACATAAGAGTCCAGTATGATAGATATAGAGATCATACCCCAACATAATATAAAGGAACTTGAAAGAATTGACATGAAAGTAGAACTTCAAAATGAGAAGGGTGAAGAACCACTTAAAAATTCGGCAGCCTAACGGCGCCACTTAAGACATCAAAATACTGAGTTGAAGAGATAAAATGGGGTCTCTCATCATGTGATCATATAAGAACAGTATGATAAATATAGAGATCATACCCCAACATAATAAAAATGAACTTGAAAGACTTGACATGAAAGTAGAACTTTGAAAAAGAGAGAGGTGAATGAATCCCTTGAAAATTCGGCAGCCTAACGGCGCCACTTAAACTTTCTTAAAACGAAATGATGAGAGTAAGAGGGGGTCTTTCATCATATGAACATAAAAAGGGCAGTAAGAGGAGTATAAAAGAACATCATCCAAAATAAGAACATGGAGCATAAAAGGAATGACATAAAAGAGATCACTTGAAAAGAAAGAGAGGGGTCGGATCCCTTACCTTAAAATGTAACTCTTAAACCTCAAAGGTTGGGACCTTGAGGGCTTGGGGGCACCTTGGGAGGCCTCCTTGGGAGGTAATGAGACCAGAAATCCGTTGGTAATGAGTGGGGAGACGAATGGATGAGAGGAGGGCTTGGTATTTATAGGGAAAGTGAGGGGACAAGGCATTAATGGCCAAGGGACACCTCACATGTGCTTTTCTCAAACCCATGTGCTCTCCCTTGTCATTTATCATGGAGTTAGGCCACATGGGGCCCCCAAAACAATAATTCATCACCCTTGGCCGGCCAACCCTCAAAAGATCTCATGACATCATCATGACACCGTTATGATGTCATTAAACATACAGAAACCCTAAAACTGTATTTTTACTATTCACTGAAAATTCAACTTTCTCAGAAAAATCCCAAAATTTCACATTAACCAAATATCAATGCTCTGATTTCAAAAATGAAATCCATTTTATAAAAATAATTTTCTAAATATTTTTAATTTAATTTTTAAATAAAAACACTATTCATCGAAAATTCATTTTTTTCAGAAAAAACCCCAAAAATTACCATAACATAATATCGATGCTCTGAGTTCAAAAATAAAGTCATTTTTATAAAAATAATTTTCTAATTATTTTTAATTAAATTTTTAATTAAAAAACACTATTCACCCGAAAAAACTAATACTTGAATAATAATTAATGAAACCGTTATTTAACTATTTTATTGAATCACATTACTTAATCAAGGTGCCTAGATTATTTTAAAACTTTCTTTAAGTGAGATTACTAATCCATTTGGTTATATTACTAATCCTAATCATAAAATCACTATTCATAATTTACTATTCATCAAAAATAAAGTTGATCTTATTAGACTCTAAATTTAGTACTGAACATAATTGCAGAAGACCATTTTTTGAAAATCATTACACACTTTTAATTATTTAGGGTTTACATAAACATATTTAAAATATCCTTTTTCTAAAATTCATCAAAAATATGCATACTATATTTATCCGGTCATTTCAAAATTCATAAACTTCATCATAAGAAGAAATCCCAATTTTTATTTAAAACAAGGATTACACAAGGTAGTTACGGTCTCGTTACATAACCCCTTATAATACCAGCATAGGACCGAAGGGTAAGGTGTGCTAGGGTGATAGAAGCTTGGGGCGGCTCAGTCAACATTGCCCGAGTAGTAATTTCTATCAGTTTGAACTTCTCATGAAGGCGATTCCGTTCCAGCTTCACATGATGAAGTTCGGCTTGGATTTGATCCAGAGCAAAGCCCAGTGGTGCTACCTCCTTCCCAAGCTCTGTTAGATGGGCTTCGATCGGTCCAAGACTACTAGGTGAGGCCATCGAATCTTCTTTCTATAATAATTAACCAAGATTACTTATATTTAGAGACAATAATCAAAACATTTTGTTCACAGCGGTCATATTGACCGATGGTTATATAATAGTCAAAACCCACTAATCTCATTTTAATTATAATCATGTTTATCAAATAAAACATTTTTGTTGAGTATAACAATAACACATAAAATTAGGAAACAAAATTTATTTAAAAATTTCGGGTCGTTACAATGGAACACACTAAAAGACTGCAATCCAAAGCTTCTCCATCATCATCAAGTTCTTCCTCTGTCTTCGCAAGCTAGTAGCCTCCTGCTAAGCACCTGTGTGCTCCATACTCCTCTCAAGGCATGATCTCCTCCCCGTCTATGAAAAATAATCTTCATTTACACCCGGTGCTATGCTTTGAAAACCAACAACACCAGTTTAATCTCATTAAGCTCCAGGAAAAACCCATGAGAACCAAAAAGACTCTAGATATGGCCATGCTTGTGAAGTTGAACGTCATAGATGCCATCCTCAGCCTATTGGAGATGTTGCACATTGATAACATCATTAACGTTAGGTAGGATATGTACAAGGAGTTGTTTCTGGAGTTCCTAGCCACCTTTGACATCTTAGTGGATGCCCTCCACTTCAGGCTAGGCGGCAGGCCACACCAGCTCACCATGGCCTAATTTGGTGTAGGAATCCATATCTACACCGAGGAGTTCATGATATCAGACATCTATCATACCCTGCTGATGAGGATTTCTCGAGAGGATGCAATGAGCCTTTGACATCTTCTTGCTCGTGACCCCCGATCTTATTATAACCCTAGGATGGTGAAGTCCACCCAGTTGAGGACTCCAGCCCTGCGTATATTGCACTGGGCCATGGAACATGGATGGTTCACACGAGGCGAGACCCATGGTAGTGTTAGTCAGATTGAAGTTCTTATCATCGCTACTACCATGGGTGGACCGCCCGACAACATGGCTGCTCAGTTCACTTCTTATTACAGATTGCTGGCATAGAGGAGGTGGGGAACGCTTATGGGCGGATCATCCATCAACAAGTTTTCATGATACCTCCATGTTTTCGATGCCTCATAGACTCTCACCTCAGTAGGCCCAGTCAAGCTGATTGGACTTGTGCTCCTGCACAAGATGAGGATGCTGGTGAAGGAGGAAGACATTTATTCCTAGGCACCTGGAGTCCAGGAGCGAGTGCCTCAGCCGGATGCACCACAGGTGGCTGATCCATAGGACCAACCACCGACAGTAGCAACATACCCCTCTACCCAGCCACCGTCATCCCCAACCACCACCCCATCCACCCAACCTACAACTACCCATCCCACTTCTTCTGACCCGTGGGTACTACTCCAGAGCGTCCTGGAAAATCAGCGCCATCTCTCTGCCCACCTCCACCTTCCCTTCATTGAGCCTTCCTCATTCAACCCTCCATCATAGACTACCACTGGTACTTACTCATCCACCCTTACTCCCTCACAATCTTTGCCCTCTGACCTACCTTCTAATGTCACAAACCCTGCTACTCAATAAGATTTCCTAGCAGAGCAGGCCCAGAAGGGAAATGGACCAGCCACTGAGCCCACTCCCTACATCCCTTTCATTGATCCAGCTTCTAGACACATGGCCTCTATACAGATCAGGGATTATCTACCACCCACCCCATTTCAACTACCCACCTCCACCACACCACCATCAACATCATCCCCAACTACTACTACTACTGCTACTACTGATGGTGATTTGGCCACCTAATTCAGTTCATATTCTGATGCTGGTCTGACCATGGAATATAATTTTGGCCCAGAGCATTGATTTGTATTTTCATACTTTTAGGGATTTTTGACACTTTTTATATGGGTGGGATGCTTCATTTCTCATTATTCTATACTACACTGGGACATTTATATACATTTTTGATTTCTTTTCCCCTTTTGTATGAATTTTTACTTTTTTTTAGCAATGTCTATATCTTCTGAGTCGTTTTATGTCATCGATGGACCCATTCCTTCGTCTTATCTTCTGCAATGAGTAACCCAGAATTTCGCAGAGATCACCAATCCACTTTAGATTTTATCATTGGAAATCCAGCAGTAGAAACAACCACCTCCACCAATGATTCCATTTCTACCACATTTAATTTTCTGTCAAGATGCACCTGGAGTTGTGAATCTAGTTAATTGGCCACATGAACTCGAGGACATGACAACCAGTAGCTGCAAGTGCAAGAGGAGAAATTAAGATGGTGGGTCTACTCTTTGAATTTTTTGGTCCACCCATATGGCTGACGATTTTGAAGTTAGAGCTTTATGGGAGGAAACCCAAAGTTGTTTTTGAGTTTTGTTTGACTCTTGGATTTTTTCAGTGTTTCATTGATGTACTTTGTACAAACATTCATTCAATAAATAAAAAGTTTACCATTATTCCTTCTTTTTACACCTACCGGTTTCTCAGCTATTCAAAATTTTAAACCTATGGATTAACTTTTGTTCTATAGTGCATGATTTTTATACTAACATATTCTGCAAGTGAATCAACACTTCAATTTCAAGACAGTTCAGACACCCCCATAGCATACCAATTCATCTCAGGGAGCTCTCTATTCCCTCTTTTTAACTTCTTTCATCACTGCCATGTTAATTAAATTTTCAAAAATCACTGCCACACCACTCCCACCCATTATTTCATAGAGAGCGGGACACTATCTATTTTTATGTTTGGGGGGGGGGGGGTCTTTCTCATATATTCAGAGATATACACTTGATTTTTGTTTGTTCTTACTGTTCTAGGAGACATTTTTCAAATTGATAAGCATGATGAAATTTGAAAAAAAAGTTATGCCCATGTAAATTAAAAATAAAGTTAAAAAAAATGTTAAAAACCATGTTTCATCCCAACTTATAATTTTAGAATGATTGATAATCTTATAAGTTTAATTAAAATTTGAAATCTTTGAAATCATGATTAATTGAATCACTACTTAGGATTTATGCCCTTTGTAATTTCCAGTTTTTATTTTATTCTCAGTATCCGAGAAGATTCTAAGCCTTCAATCTCATTTTCTTTTCTGAGCATATTTCTTGAGAGATACCTGGGACATGGAAACCTATTATAACTTGCACTGAGATCTTATCAAAATGATGAATGGACAAGTGTAAATTTAAAATTATTGAGGCATCCTTTGATAACCATTTTACCCGAGACCCACCTAACCTCTATCCTTCATTTAGACCATGGTTTCCATGAATGACCTGTTAGAAGAAAATATATTTTAAACCTATTTCCCTTCCTACCCTACTCTTTGTACAATGCTTAAAGATTATATTTTAAACAAGTGTGTGTGTGTGTGGGGGGGGGGGGGGGGTCATTCAGACAACATGGGATGCTTTCACTTTTAAAGATGTACGATGCACTCACCTGACTACCAGGTTGTGATCCATATGCCTTTTTGTTGTATCTAATTTTTATTCTGTTCCTTTGAAAAATTTAAAAGAAAAGAAAAAAATTGGTATGGGTTGTGTACTAGGAGAGTAAAAAATAACCATTTTTCAGACTGATGAATCCCTTGAAGGATCATATGTGGTTAGGTAATGGATGTGATATCTATCCTAGGAATAAATTTCGAAAAATAAAAATGTAAAAGAAAAAGGAATGGAATAAAATAAATTCTTTAGCTACATACTTACGGTACATATGGACCAACTTTAGCATTGTCAGATTTTTCATGGAAAGTACTATAACTTCTCTATCTTCCACCAGTATATTTCCTTCCAATCAAAACTGTATATGATTTGTAGCACCTTTGCTTCCCCTATCCTTTATAAGGCTTATATCATAAGTTCTCTTGACTTATGATATTTGTGAAATACAAATCAGCAAACCATCATCTGAATTTACATTCCTCCATTTCATTGGAGTTATTCTTGATCTAATTCATTTTTAAATTCATTGTCAACTATTGACAAAAAATACAACCTTATACAAAAAGTGGTCCCAACACTCCACATGAAAGTGTATGGCATAAATGAAGAATAGACTCAAACTCATAATCAAGAACCCACCTCTTAATAACTTAATCACTACATATGCGCTAGAGGTATGGATCATCCCAAACACAAAATCTTGAATCACTCTTTAACTTTTGGACTTGATATTTCTTTAAATATGTTGGAATTTCAGAGTCAACAAGGCAGTTAACTAAATTAGTGTACCAAGGATGTGTACCTAAGATGGAATAAAGATGATCATTGGGGAACATGTCCCAAAGTGGTACCTGATCCAAGGTGTTAGCCTAATATGCATGAGTAATCCTACTCATATGCTCTTCCATGAGTTTTTCTAAACCCTTCTTATCCTTTATCTCAATATCAAATTCTTGAAGAAGAAGAATCCATTGGATAAGCCTGATTTTCACATTTGGCTTCTTCAAGAGGTACCTCAGAGCTATATGGTTAGAAAAAAAACTACTTTAGATCCCAATAAATATGAACGGAATTTATCTAAATCAAATATAACTACAAGAAACTCCTTTTTTGTGGTTTTTTAGTTTGATTGGGCTGAATCCAATGTCCTCGAAGCATAGGCTATAAAATGTTAACGTCCCTCCCCCCTCTGTGATAAGACTTCTCCAACTAAGAAGTTTGAAACATCACACATAAGATCAAATGGAATGTCCCACTGTGGGGGATGTATGATTGGTGGAGTGGTCATAAAATGTTTTATCTCATCAAAGGAAGTCCTACAAGAACCATCAAGCACAAAATCAGAATCCTTTTGAAGTAATCATGACATAGGAAGAGAAATCATGCAAAATCTTTGATGAAGCACCAATAAAATCCTACACTCCCTAGGAAAGATCTAACATCATGAAAACATGGAGGATAGGGTAGGGATGAAATAATATCTACCTTAGATCTATCAACATCTATCCCATGTTTTGACACTACATTCCCTAAGACAATCCCATTCTCTACCATGAAATGACACTTTTCAAAGTTTAAGACTAGATTCTTCTCAATACAATGATTCAAAAACTTTCCCAATATAGAGATAAAATCATCAAATGAAGAACCATACAATATAAAATCATCCATAAATACATCCCTATAGGTCTCAATGAAATCTGAAAAAATACTCACCATACATCTCTGGAAGGTACCTGGGGCATTACAAAGTCCAAATGGAATCCTTCGGTAGGCAACCATACCAAATGGACAAGTGAATGTTGTCTTCTACTAATCCTATAGAGTAATAGGAAGCTAAAAATATCCAAAAAATCCTTCCAAGAAATAATAGTGTGTTTTCCCAGATATCCTCTCAATAATTTGATCAATAAATGGGAGGGGGAAATGGTCCTTGCGAATGGTCTGATTTAGTTTCCTATAATCAATACACACACACACAAAGTTTTCTATACCCTCATTGGAATTAACTCATCTATATAATTTTTTAACAATAGTAACCCCACTTTTCTTAGGCATAACCTGAATAGGATTCACCCATTGAGAATTTGAAATGGGATAAATTATACCTACCTCGAGCAATTTTTCAACTTCTTTTTTAATAACTTCTAGAAGAGTTGGATTTAGTATCCTTTGTGGTTTCCTCAATGGTTTAGCCTCATACTACAAAAGAATACTATGCATTAAAATGGTGGAGCTAATACTAGATATGTCAGCCAAGGTCCACATGATTTCCCTAATGTTCTCCCTAAAAAGATTCAAAAAATTTTCTTTGTGTTCAAAAGGGAGATTGTTAGCAATTATAATAGGTAATTTCTCATAACTTAATAAGCATATGTATTTTAGATTTGGTGGTAGTGGATTGAGTTCTAATGTAGGGGGGTGATGTATGGATGGAGAAATTGAAGGAACTAAAATATGTGCACAATGACAATCAGTATCAAAATATACATAATCAAAATTATAGAATAAAGAATCAGACCCATCAGCATACTCAACCACCATGTCATAATCAGAGTGAGAATTATCAAAATTTGAATATGAACCCATTTCAAAATAAAATCTAAGAGGGTTTTTTTCATTATAAACTAATGTGGAAGTGATCTTAGATATCAAACTAGAACCAATACTCATAATCTCCCTAAGAACAGGACAATAAAATTCCAAGGGGTTTTTATTTAGTGGTTCAAAAAGGGAGATAACAAAAGCAGAATCATCCTCTGATGGGTACTTTATGGAGTCTATAACATTAAATATAAAAAATTCATCTCCAAACTCCATGGAAAGTGTACCATCATGAACATTTATGATCATTTTTTCAGTTTTGAGGAAGGTCCTACCTAAGATAATGGGATCATGAGAATTTACCTGATCATCCTCCATGTTAAGCACATTGAAATCTGCTGGAAAGATCACATCTCTTACCCGAACAAGTACATCCTCAAGGACTCCTACTGGATATGATCTAGCTATATTCTACAATTACACCACTACTCTTTTTTGGATTCAACTAACCAACCTATAAAGAATATAATACAGAGTGAGACATCACATTTATGGAAGCTTCTAAATCCCATAAAGCATCAGAAAAGTGTAAATCCCCTATGGTGCATGGTATGGTGAATGGTCCAGGGATCCTTGAAATTTGTTTTAATTTATAGATTTGGTGCAATGAGTGCTGAAACATTACTCCCAAGATTGATTCTCTCATTTCCCTTGATCCCTCTTCGATTGGTACATAGTTCTTTTAAAAATTTGGCATACCTTGGGATTTTCTTTATTGTTTCAAGTAGATGGATGTTGATCTCATCATGCTTGAATGTATTCAAAACTTTTTTTTTCATCAAATCTTCATCCATATTCTTGGTTTGTACAACTCTTTTTATAAATGGAAGGGTTTTAGGATGAACATCACCAATATTTTTTATTACCTTTTTCTTTCTCCTTGGGCTACTCATCAGTGGTTCTTGAATGGGGCCTCTCCGAAGTTGAGGTGAATCCTGGTGGAATGGTAGGTGAAAAGGTATCAGTATTTTACTTCCCTCTTCTCAATGTGATGGAACTAACATTACCCTTGTGATTTGGAGTTGGTTGGGAAGAAATATTTCTAGAGTTCTTACTTACCAGTTTATAGAGGGCAGTGGCAATCTGGCTCATTTGAGTCTTCAACTCCCTCAGCTCCGAAACTTGACTCTTCATCTCATTCTATTGATTAAGAACAATTTGATTCAAAATATCATCAGTATTAAAATCTACCTTTGGGTGAGAAGTACTTTTTTATGGACTTATTGATTCTTGAGCTTCAAATATCCTTTGGGGTTGTTGGAAACCCTATTGGTAAGGAGGATGTTGCTAGAAATTTTATTGAAAAGGGGGGACTTTGTTGTTGTCCAAAGACATACCTTATGTCTGATTGACCCTTCCACCCTTGGTTTTATATTGGATAAAAGTAATAATACTCCTTATGGGGATGTGGTTGTTGTTTTAGTTGATATGGTCTCTTAGGTAATACCACCGAATAATCTTCTATCTCTTGTAGTTGGGAGAAACAACCAGTAGGGTGGTCTGTTTTAGTTCAAATTACACAAGGTCTCACAAGAGTGGGTTGGGATGTCTTTTGAGAAAAAGTAATATATCTCACCATAGTGGTAAATTATTCCAACTTGGTATCAATTAAATGACTTTCAAGAGATGATGGTCTTACCTGGTGTACTCCTCTAACACGTGGTGTACCTTGATTGCCAAATTCTTTGGAGTTTTGTGCCATCTTGTCAATCAATGCACATGCGACTACTGGTGTTTTGTACACTAATGCTCCTACAGATTCAAAATCCAACATGATCCTATCCATAGGTGTGATTCCTTCATATAATTAATGGATGAGGAGTTTCTCACTGATTTGGTGATGTGGACAGCTTGTGCACAACTTCAAGAATTGCTCCCAGTACTCCTACATTAACTCCCATTATGCTTGTTTGATCCTTGAGATCTCCTTACGAATGGAAGTGGTCCTTGATTTTGGAATATATATATATATAAATACTTTTCAAATCATTCCAACATGTTACATCTTCAGGTTATAAATAATACATCCAATCCTTTGCAACTCCATCAAGTGAAAATGGGAATGCCCTTAGTTTTATTTGTTCTTTAGGGACATTTCTTGGTTTAAGGGTTAATAAAACCACATTAAATTATTTTAAATTTTTATTTGTATCCTCAATATATAATCTATGAAACTTTTAAAGAAGGAAAATTAACCCAGATTTCAATTCAAAGTCTGATTCGAGGATTGGGTATGCAATACAATTTGGTTGATAGTTAATGTTTGGTGCAACCAATTCTCGAATGGTTCTATTAAGTTCATTGTTACTATTTTTATCCATTGGTTTTTATTTTATGTTTTAATTAGAATTTATTCCAATTTAAATGTTACTAGAATAGAGGAATTATTCAACTGGTTGAATTTTGAGACTTACCATAGATTGATAATGTCGGATTCAATCCCTAAGGTTGTTCTTAATATCTGGTTCAAGATATAAGAGATCTTTGGGATTAGTTTATGTCATAAATCAAATAAAAATAAAATGATGAAAAACAAAACATAATAAAAATACAATAAGTTTGGGTTGATGGTCTGATAAAAAGAAAATAATAGAGAGAAAAAAAAATGAAAACTTGAGAAAGGGGAAAGAAGAAAGAAAGAGGAGAAGAAAATAAAAAAAATAAAAAAAATAAAAAAATAAAAAAATAAAAAAACTAAAAAATAAAAAATAAAAAATAAAAAAAATAAAATACATACATTTAATTGGATGAAAAAAGTACTTTCCTCCCTAGAAATTGTGCCAATTTGAAAGGTGCTGTCATGGGTGCTCTCAAATGAAGTGTGATTTTTGGGTACTTAGGTGCAGCAGAGTGGCTAACCAAGATCGTCTCTCAAAGGAGGAATTAAATTAAACAACATATTAAAGGTATTATAAAAATAAAATAAAAGTGAAGAAACACACTACTTAAAAGGGATGGGGGATTTTTTTACCATTTATAAAGCTAGATGAAGTATGCTGGAAGAAGATTTCATTTTTTTTTGTTTTTGAAATGAGATTAAGAAAACGCAACGAGAAGATGTTTTTTTAGAAAATATTTTAAAAGGTGTAATCGATGTAACTATACATATTAAATTAATTATTGATCATTATAATTTAAATTAAAATATACTTAATTATGATCCCCTAATTTGTTAATCTTCATACCTTATGAGAATTAACATTACCATAAAGATGAAAAGAGTTAAAACCTAGGCCATCTTTAGAACATGAAATCACAGCACCCTGATTTGATTGTTGTTCTAAGACTAGATTATGGTAAGTGGTAAATTAGGGACTAAATATATTCTATAAATAAGGATAAATTAATTTTAGGTATTATATTTTAACTCTAATAATTTATCCCATGTGGTTTGGTTTTACCGATTAAGTTTGTGCTCTCACAATTTACACAAATCTCGACCTCACATGTTTTTGTGCCAATTTTTCAATTGATTTATTAGTTTATTATAATTTTAAAACTAAATTAATGGATAATATTGTTTTAATTACAGTATCTTAATGATTCAAAATAAATAAATGAATAAGGTATGAGGTCGATTGATTACTAAGAAAACTACTCTTCCATGAGAGGTATAGTCATCGTAGAAACGAATTGCATTTGCAAAGATTTAGAAAGTGTATAACCAAATATCATTTATACTATTTGATTTCCATCCCAAATAGGAAGATTAATTGAATAATAAAATTGAAAATAATAGAATAAATGGAAGATAAACTATGATTTTATTGAAAGTACAACAACATTACAACAAAAAAGAGGAAAAGAAGAGCATTTTGGATGAGATCCTATCTTGGTTGCTTCCTTCCTACAATTGTGAATTGAAATGGTATGGAACCACTTATCCTCTAGTACCAATCGCCTAATGAACGTATCAAACCCTCCAAATGATAAAAATACTAACTTATAGAGTGTAGGGGAGGCTAGGTTTTAAGAGGTTTCAAGTGTGAATGGGGAAATTCGGCCAAATAAATTAATCAAACTTACACCGTATGTTTGACCACCAAAACACATGAACAAGCTATCCTTATAGAAGAATAATTTGTAATAAAATGTGTTCTAGAGATCCTCTACAAATTTAGGCCAAATACAAGCATTTATGAAGAAGTTATGTCTTAAATATAGAACTAATGTCCAATATGACGACTCCAACCCAACTTTGACTTCATAGCCCATTAAGTCCAATCAAATACAAAATTTAGATCATCTGTCCTGAATGAAAGTTATATCCCATGGATTTAGAAACAAATTTACAAAATTTTATGTTTAAATAATTCAAACAAAATTATTTATGTTTTAAATACTACAGTGAATTTGTAAAGGGTAAAACTAGAATTTTTATCAAATTTTTAAATAAATGATATAATCCCAAATATTTTATAAATAAACATATTTAACACAATGTGAGGAAATTTTTTCATTTATTATCAATAAAATATTCAACAAAATTGTGTTTTATCAGTGCTTTATCACATCGTACTTTCGTGACAGATGCCTATTTCTGCCTATAGGGGGATGCACCTTGGAAAGAGGCATGACGAGAACTGGTGGTTTTCCCACTAAGTTCTGACTGGTGCTAATAATATCCTAATGATAATTATCCAACTCACTTAGAAACACTATCAGTTAACTTTCAGTTCATTAAGGATTGAATTTTGTTGTATGTGGCTGATCATAGTGCGATCATGGTTGATCTACCTGGTCAGTTAGTACGGTCAACTACGATGGCATATTTGATGGAGTAGGATGGGAGGAATATGCCTACTGAGATCTATGAAAGACCTATTTCTTGGTCTTGGTAACATGCATAGCTCGGTTCGAAGTGCTGACCTGAGAATCCTGTTGGTTTTAATGAATTTGACCATTCCTTCAACAATATCAGCTGGAGGCATCTAGAGTATTTACAGGGAATTCCTAATAATCTAGGAGTGTGAAGCAATCTACCAACTCGACCATGTTAATAGAGGCATACTCTTTCTCATCATCATAGGGGTATTCTAATACAGGGATGATCTTGGGGGTTATTACCAACTTTGAAGGCATGAAATCACAGAGAGTATAGAATGGATTTGGAACTAGCGGGGGACTTTTATTTCCCTTACACTTTTAGTTCCTTATCTTTTGAGACTTAGAAGGCTGTGATATAGATGGAGAAGTGGTGGTTGGAGAAGGATAGGAAAATACAAGAGTTTTTGGCCAGTCTAAACTAGAACATATGAAATAATGGGTGAGGGAAACTACTCTACAGACCAACCAATAATTATACTTTTGAGTCCCACTATTGTAAAACTGCTACCATTCACCTAAACTCCTAATATCACCATTCAGATCGATGAAGATATGTGTCACTTATGCTGGGACGTTGCCTAATTTGACCAAACCATTATCCACTTGGTTCTGGATCCAATCCTTGAACACATATCATTGTTTTATGGTATGTAAAATTATCCTATGATAAGGTCAGTGGTCAGGGATATCGGTACACTCAACTTCATGGGGCTTCTCCACTCTAGTAGCTTTATAATCCCTTGTTCCAAGGCACCGAGGAAATAAATGGGAACCTATGAATCCTTAAAAGAATAGGTCCAGTTCATTTTTTCTAGGAAGGGTACTCTGGGAGCCTTCCCTTGAAGAGGGGTTGGATCTTGAAGAAGGGATAAATCTATATTTTCTCATCTAGGCAGCTATGATTGGAGGGGCGATTCCTGATGATTTTGCACTGGGTGAGGTTGAGCTTGATGAGGCAACTGCACTAGGTGAGGCTCCACTAGAAAGGGGTCTAACAACTCTAATGTCTTAAGGGACTCTATATGAACTATAGTAATAGTATCTGATTTTCTAGATCTAATCATGGGATATAAATGAGGGAATATATTCTCTTTCTTAGCCCACTCCAAGTCTTCCTCCAAGAACTAGTCCTTATTAGAAAAATCCTGGAACTCACCTAGGAAGTTCTGAGTGATGAGAGTAGGGACCAACTCTGTCTTAACATTCCTCACTCACATAATCAAAAACTACTCTTGAGTTAGCAACTTTTCAATTGAGTTTGTAAGGCCTTTCCATTGATAAAAAAATATGTGATCCTCTCATCAAGAAGTTTATTTAACTTTAAGGGGTCCACAATGATTGTTCAGAATGTGGTGGAGCTAAATTGATAGAGGAACTATCTATAGAGGTCTTCCCAACCAATGATTGAACCAGTAGGTAGCTTTCTATACCAGATGAATGTAGGTACTTCCAATTTCTAGACAAAACATCAGATCTTGGTGGTTTCTTACTGCTCTAGAGTCCCCATCATAGGTCTGGACCTCAAGAAGAAGTGGGAAAAATGTTGCAGTGGGTTGGCCATCCCATTGAATGGGGAAAATATAGGGTTCCCAAAATCTAGAGGTGCTATCATGTCATCCACCCATTCCAGGTACCACTTTACATCAGGTTGGATCACCACCGATTGCGTCTCCATGGATTCTAGGCAAGTGGTGAGAGCGACTATCAAATTTTTTTGGTGGGTATCTCTCTCTTAACGAGTATCCATGACCACTAATGCATTGATATAATCTTGAACATAGCAGGCAAGCTCAACAACTTATGGAGTGGAAAGACTTAGATCCCGAGGAGGATGGTTATACAGCTCGGGTGGGTCTAGTGACTCATATCTCAGTCTCTTTCCACAAACTCCTACACTTAATCCTTCTGGAGAGCAACGTGATTTCCCTAGACCCATATCTACACATGTAGAGACACATCTCCTATAATTTAGTGGATCACTATGAGGAACTTGTCACATCTCTGTTAGAGGGTATAGTGGTAGTTGGGTGATATAGGGTGCTGAACTACTGGGAGTGCTTCCAACTAAAACAATCAGAACTATTGACCAATGCCGTTTAAGTGCTCTTAGATTCCTAGGTAGACCAACTGATGATCACAGAGGGGTTGAAAACATCAACCATATAGTCTTGTGTAAATAACCTGACCCTAGTTCCCCAGAGTTGGTGGTCAATTTATTACATTGATATTATTATATATAGAATCTCATCCCGAATAACCAAATAGATTAGTTGTTTTGGAAAACTAGATACATTCTTGAAACATACATTAAAATTGAAATTATAAAATAAAACATAATGATTTTTTAAGTACACCATTATTCTCATATCTTATCCCGGTATATTAATAATAATATATATCTTGGAATCATGGGAAAAAATAAAACATATAAAAGGGGTGATATCAAATGCTCAGTAAGGGTACGTGTACAATAGAAGCTTTGAGTAAATACGACATAAATAGTATGGAAAGGAAAATAACTAAAACACATGCCATTTAAATAATCACATGAGCTAGGAAACTTAACCATGAATATTCTACCATTTTAAAAATCACATGAAATATAAATAAGTAATATTTTAATGAGGTAATTCATAATTCCATAAATCATAAACATACCATCAAGGCTTCGGACAAGACACCATACGTAAATAGGTAAATCCTCAGCCAATACACAAACTATTTTGTATCATGAAACCTATCAATGCATCAAGGGGTTATAGAGGGAACTGTCCATCTCTTACTAAGTTCAATTATTTCCTCATATGAATGGGGTGAAACATTAACAACATAAACATTCATATTAAAAAGTTAGAATATGAAATATGAATAATTTAAACATAAACCATAAATGGTATCAAAATAGAACATCCATAATTAAACTAATAATAAACCACTCAATAAAATATGGTAGATAATATCATAACATATCAAACTCATTTAATAATAATATTAAAAAAATGGTTTTAACATATATGAGAATACTCTAATAAAATCATAGAAAATTTATTGAAAAAAACTCTTATTAAACCCATGTGAAAAGCAGTCTTGTATAAAAATACCATTTTATTTAAAAAAACAATTTTCAATACCAAATATCCCAAAAATAAGGGAATAAGGTTTTTAATTTAATAAAAAATGTAATATATCAAAATAATCTATAAATTAAAAAATAGGCATGGTGGTGGGAAAGTCATTGTCGTCGTGTACGTTAAAAATTAGAAGATTCCTTTAGTTATTTGTCAAAATGTTCAGTATAGAATACATAAAAATATTCCTTTTGAATTTTTTTGAATAAAATTAAAAATAGATATAAAATTTCTTTTATAACCCTTTTATATCCATATAAATAAATATGAAAATAATATCAAGAATATTTATATAGAGAAAAATATTTGATAATAAAATATTTAAATATTCAAGGTGTCCCATACAACTTTGAACATTTAAGTCCTAATACCCATTAAATAATAACATATAAAATATAATTAATGATAATAAATTAATTAATTTAATGATAAGTCAAATGGGATTTATATACACCTCATAAAAAAAGGTGGGTGTATAATATCAAATTACGCCTCAATGAAAGAAGATTGAGATGAAATCCCTTACCTTACACTTCCTTTAGTCAAACATGGTTTAAAATCCTGTATAATGGGTTTAAGAATGTTATTAAATTATATTATAACCTTATTCATATTTATGATATCATATATGATCGTATTATATTATTTTATCACTTTTTTGTTGATAATATTTTGTTATTACCCTTGTTTTAGGAGTTAATTGCTTCATTTTCCTATGCATGTTTTTCATGAATGTCTTGGATATTTTTTATAAGATATAGATAAAACATATAAAAAATGATACTAATGTTATAAATATAATATTTAATCATTAAATATATATTTATAATTCTTATTTAATGTTTAACATGGAAAATGAATCACATCATGTCGCATAGACAGTAGGTCGTACGTACGTACGAGTGGCGATATCACTCCCTTAATGGTGAAAGGGTATAAGGAAGTGGATGGTATATTAATTTTTATATAATAAATATATTTTCATAATTATCATATATATCTATTATTTCTATCATTATACTCATCCAAGTAAAGTGGTGATGAAAACCATATTACACCACAGCGTGGAGACGGTAAGTCGTATGTACACACACGTGATATTTTCATTTTTCACAGGATGAATAAAAGGTGGAATATGGTTGTATCATAATAATAATAACATCTAAAAATATATTTTATAATTTAATTAGTTATTTTTCATGTAAACAACACCTGAAGATTAAGTAGAAGAAGAAATTAACTTGGATGAGTTGGATTTTACGATTACCACTTCTTCAACGGATTTCCATTAGATCTCTTCTTAAGGGACCTAGAGATGGTATTTATTGAAGATAAAGATATCTAGAAATTTTCTAAGTATTTTGGGAAGGGATATGGGTAGGTTTTTTTCTAGATATAAGGCTCAAAGTGGTGTGATGAAGTAAGGGAGTAGCTACCCTTTTATAAATGAGGTGAGGGGCACTTTTGGAAACTCTAAAAATATTAAAATATAATAAGGCTATTTTAGATCCAAATACTTGAAAATGGAATATAAATGAACAATTGAAGACATTTGAGACCATATATTATCACCTTTGTGATTATTTGTGATTATTTGTTATTTTTAAATAATTTAATAATACATTAATTCAATAAAATATCATTATTTTCAAATTTGATACTATTCATTTAATTTGACTTAAAATACACAAAGATAGAGTGTTAATTAGAATGTAATGATTTAAAAAAGATCTAATATATCCTATAAATATATAAAATTTATTATAAAATCAAATTATCACAAATATATCAAAATTAGTACTTTTAAAATCAATTATTTTATTTTTATGTTAATTAAATAAATACCGTTTTAGAATTGAATAAGTATTTAAGGTAAATATATAGTTTATAAAAATTTAAAAAAAATTATATAATGAAAATAATTTCATTAAGATCAAAATATATATTTAGGTTCATTCATATATTTATTTTGTCCCTATGTGGACACATAAAAGTTATTAAATACAAAGAGAGTGACATTTTGTAACTATATTTGATTTAAATAATATATAATTTATTTTCATGGAAATGTGTCTGTTAAACAACTCCAATTAGATATTAAGGTGATAATGGAATAATAATATTTTTATAATAATTTTTATATAGGTTTAGATCTCATTTTTACCCTTATATTTTGGCTTTAACCTTTATTTAAACCCTTTAACTCGTACTGTGACAACACATATTTTTTCTCTTTGAAGGTTAATATAGTTATAATAAAATTCCAAAAGAACCATAAATGATTATTGGATGAAATTTTAAACTTTATCCCAATAATTTAGATTTTTTTTATATTTTTATGAATTTTATATCATTTAATAAAATATTATTTATTTTAAAATATCATTAATGTAGATTTTGACACTATTAATTACTTGACTTTTTAATAATATCATAAAAATAAGATATATTCAAACCGACTATTTTAAATCATAATTAACATTTAAAAGTAATATAGAAGTTTTGTTAATGAAATTAATTATATCTTATTATATTTATTTTAATATTTTTAATAACATTTATTTGATATGTCCATTAATTAAACAATTACTACATCATCATTGTAAAAGCCTTTAATTTAATTATTTATTCTCTAAAAATTAAAAATTAATTATCATGATGAATATAAATATTTTATATTTAAAATTACTATTTATATTTTAAGATATCTTCTAAATAACCACATATTAAAAATGTAATACTTATTAAAAACATGAGTATGACATAGTTGGCTATCCTTAGAATAAAATATTATAAAAGGATTAAATTCATCCAAGTGGCTCCAAGATCTCATAAAATTGGCCAAAGGATTATTTTGGTCGAAAATCACTCATCAAATAAAATTATGACAAGCGTTATAATAATTTTATAATATTTATAATATTATTTTTAGCCTTAATTACCTAATTTACCCTCAACCAAGATAATTAAAATTATTAAGTTCACCATTCATATTGTCCAAAAATAAAAGGAACCTATTTAATAAATTTTGATCTTATTATTCCAAATATGGAATCTATTTTTCAAAATTTAAAACATATAATTTTCTAAAATTAATTTAAAATTAATCCCGTTGATGGAATGAGAAAACAAGTTATTAAAGTTAAAATGTTCAAAAGTTTGAAATGTTTTTATAACCATATTCAATGTGAAATTTATTCCAATGGACTTAATTATATTTGATGATAAATTTTTTTATCTAATTATAATTTAAAACCAATCAAAAATATAATTTAATAATATAAATCATTTAGATGAAAAAGCTATTTTTAATTAAAATTTAGTATTTTTTACTATTCATCAAAACACGAAACTTATCATAAAAATAAAAAAAATTTAATCAAAGTAAATTTTTATATTAATATTTAAAATAAGAAGTTTATTTTTTCAAATATAATTTATAAATTTTCAAGATATATTTTTAAGATAATTTCACCATCAAAAGGAAACAAAACTACCTTTAGAAAAATATAGCTTTTATGTGTAAAAGTAGATTAATTTTTATATCATATATATAAGACACATAAGATTAATTCCAAATAATATATAAATTTACTAATGTGTTTAATACTATTCATTCCCTTCAATTTAATAGCTAGGTTATAATAGTCGTGTTAAAATAATGATATTTAATTTTACATAATTTTTTGTTTAAACTTGGTGTTGTGTGCAATGTAATCTATCAAAGAGATTAAATTTTAAAAGTTACATAGCATAAAATATTGGTTTGTTACATTATCCACTCCCTTAATAAATTTCTTTCTCTCAATTTAAAATTTCACTTTGAAAATCAAAGTTTAATACTTCAAAATTCTTTTATAGGAAACCCACATCAGAAATAGGGTTAATAAAACATCCTCTTAATATGTGGTAAAAGGAAATGTGAAGGTCACTACAAAATTAGTCTTCAGTTTTTCCTCAATATACTTTCATTTCATCTCTTATACTTGGAAATTAATGTTCAATATGAATTTTTCATGCCTAAAGCACTTTTTTGAATCATATGATCTAGGAGTCATTACTACAGATTTTAAATGTTTATTAAAACCAAGATGGTTATAAAAAGTTATCCAATAAGATAAATCATACTTTAAACTCAAGAAATAATCTACAAATTTTAACTTATTCCATTCCATAATTAGTTACCTTAAGACTTATCTAAAATACATCTGTCCAAATTCAAAGACTAAAAATTTATAAGGTCACTAAATTTCTAAAAATAAACTTAAAATTAGATTTCTCAAACAACTTAATGTAGAACTTATTGTCACATACCAAATATTTGACCTCCTTAAAAACCTTAATGAAAACTTCCATGCTTCTAAATCCTTAAATAATAAGTATTGTAGTACAATTCTAATTTATCTCATGATTCTTATAATCAGAGCACCATTGAAAAAATAATTATTGAATCCATATAAAAAAGAACTTTAATCATTCCAATTCATTATTAAACCATTAAATATGATTTATCATCATATTCATTGATACCTCATTACTTTATTTTTTATTTTTTAGTCTCTTCATCATTAACAGTATAACCATTACTTTTATAACCTTACTAATTCTAACCATTAAACAAAACCCAACACACAAAGTGAGAAACGCTAATCATAGAGATATAGTAATAAAGAATCATTTATAGGATGTCTAAATCATGGAATATTCTTATAAAAATATAATTCCTTAGTATTAATCTATGTTTTCCATTACCAAATCTAATAGATGTTATCCTATACTTAGACTTATTTTCAATGTTTTTTATCAGGTTATATTTTCTAATCCATGGTTTCCAAAATCTAGTTCCTAAGGTTTCTACTAAACTTCCACTGAAACCTACTATAAATACCTCGACCCAAGTTTCCCAAAGTCAGTGATTACTTTATTACATTAACATATTATACAAGGAATTACATCCCAAAGTACTGAACAATTTAGTATTTTTTGAAAAAAACTAGATACATACTTGAAATATACATTACAATTGAAATTATAAAATATAACATAATGATTCATTTAATTGTACCATTATTATCCTATCTTATACCTATATTTCAATCACAATATACATCCTAAAATGCTGGGAAAAAATAAAACATATGAAAGGGGTGATCTCAAATGATCAGTAAGGGTAATCGTACATCAGAAGCTATGAGTAAATATGACAGGGTAAATAACCTAAACACATGCCATTTAAATAATCAAATGATCTTGAAAACATAACCATATAAATTCTAATAGTTTAATAACCACATTTAATATCAATAACTAATCTCATAATAAGGTAATTCATAATTCCATACATCATAAACATACCGTCAAGGCTTTGGACAAGACACCATACATAGATAGGTAAGTCCTTAGCCAATAACCAAACTAGTTTGTCTCATGAGACCTACCGATTCATCGAGGGGATATAGGGGGGCCTGCTCATCACTTACTAAGTCCTATTATTTCCTCATATGAATGGGATAAAACATTAACAACATAAACATTCATATTGAAAAATAAGAATATGAAATGTTAATACTTTAATGATAAACCATGAATGATATCAAAATAGAACATCCATGGTCAAACTGATCATAAAACACTCAATAAAATCTAGTATATGATTTCATAATAGATCAAACACAATCAAGCATAAGATTAAACAAAGGGTTTTTACATATATGTGAATACTCTAATAAAACAATTAAAAAATTATTGTGTAAAAACTCTTGTTAAACCCATATGAAAAGAAGTTTTGTATAAAAATTACCTTTTCTATTAAAAATAACCATTTTAAATAAAAAATATTCCAAAAAATAAGGGGATATGGTTTTTAATTTAATAAAATATGTAATCTTTCAAATGATTCTAGAAATTAAATAATAGTTACTATGGTAGGAAATTTATTATCATCGTGTATGTTAAAAAATAGAACATTCCATTTGTCATTTGTTAAACCGTTTCATATAAAACTCATAAAAAGATTAATTTTGAATTTTTTTTGAGTGAAATTAAAAATATTTATAAAATTTATTTTATAATAATTTTATATCCATATAAATAAATATATAAAATAATATCAAGAATATTAATATAGAGAAAAATATTTGAAAATAAAATCTTTAAACATTCAAGGTGTCCCATACCACTTTGAAAATTTAAATCATAATTCACATGAAAGAATAAAATTTAGCATAACATTAATTATAATAAATTAATTAATGGAATGATAAGTCCAAGGGTCTGTATATACAACTCATAAAAGAAGAAGGGTGTATTACATCAAACAATTTCTTAATGAAAAAAGATTGAGATGAAGTCCCTTACCTTATGCTTCCTTTAGTTGAACATGATTTAACCTCCTGTATAATGGTTTTAGGCATGATATTAACCTATATAGTAACCTTATTAATATTTTTGATATCACATATGATCTTATTATATTATTTTATCACCCTTTTATTAATAATATTTCGTTATCACCCATGTTTCAGGTGCTAACTGCTTCATTTTCCTATGCATGTTTTGGCATGAATGTCTCAGTTATTTTGCATAGGATATAGATCCAAAATATAAATAATGACATTAATTTTATAAATATAATATTTAATCATTAAATACATATTTATATTCTTTATTTAATTTTTAACATAGAAAATTAATCACATCGCATCGTGGATACTGTAGACTGTATGTATGCACGAGCGATGATATCATTCACTTAATGGTGTAAGGGCAAAGAATTGGATGATATATTAATTTTTAAAGAATCAATATCATGTCATAGTTATGATATATATCTATTATTTCCATCATCTTACCCATCCAATTAAAGTGGCGATGAAATATAGTTTACACCACGGTGTAGAGACGGTAAGCCGTACTCACACACATGTAGTGTTTTCATTTTTCATAGAATAGATAAAAGGTGTAATATGGTTGTCCCATATTAATAATAAAATCTCAAAATATATATGATATTGGATTTATTACTTTATCATAGAAAAAACACATGAAGATGAAGTATACGAACATATGAACTTGGATGTGTTGGTTTTTACGATTACCTCTTCTTCGGTAGATTTTCTTTAGATATCTTCTTAATTGATCTAGAGTTGGTATTTTTGGATGACTAGAATCTCTTGAACATGTATAAGGATGTTGGGAAGATAAATTGGTAGGGGTTTATCAATATATAATTCTCAAAGTGGTGTGAGAAAGTGAGGGAGGAGGCACCCTTTTATAATTGAAGTGAGGGGCACTTTTGGAAATTCTCAAAATATTAAAATATAATAAGGATATTCTAGAGATAAAGACTTCCAAATGGACTATAAATGAATAGAGGAAGATATTTTAGACCATATATTATCCCCTTTTTTATTATCTAATGTTTTTATAATTTTTAAATAATTTAATAATATATTAATTCAATAAAATATCATTATCGTCAAATTTGATAAAATACCATTAATTTGAATTCAAATACATCAAGACAAAGTTGTAATTAAAATATAATGATTTAAAAAAACTCTAATATATATTACTTATCTTTAAAATTTATTAGAAACATTAACTCATCCCAAATATATCAAAATTAATAATTTTAAATTCAATTATTTTATTTTTATCTTAATTTAATATATATAATTTTAGCATTGAAGTAGTATTTAAGATAAATATATAATTTATAAAAATTAAAAATAAAATTCTAAAATTAAAATAATTTAATTAATATTAAAATATACATTTTTTTTCATATCTTTATTTTTTATCTATGTGGATACGTAAAAGTTATTAAATACCAAGAGAGTGATATTTTTTTCACTATATTTGATTTGAATAATATATAAGTTATTTTCTTAGACAAGTGCCCATTAAAAAACACCAATTATATATTAAGGTGATAAGGGTATAACACTCTTTATACAATAATTTTTAGATAAGTTTTTCCTCATTCGTACCCTTGTCTTTTTGGTTTTAACCCATATTTAAACCCTTTAATTCTTACTATGAAAACATGTGTTTTTACTATTTGAAGGTTAATATAGTTAAATAAAATAAAAATAGAGCCATAAATGAGTCAGTGATGATAATTTAAACTTTCTTCCAATACTTTTTTTCCAAATTATATATTTTTATTAATTTTATATCATTTAATAAAATATTGTTTTTTTAAAATATCATTAACGTCAATTTTGACACTATTCATTACTTGACTTTTTAAAAATATAATAACAACAAGATATATTTGATAAAACTCTTTTAAATCATCACTAACATGTCAAAGTAATCTATAAAAATTGTGTATCACATTAATTATATCAAATTATATTTACTTTAATATTTTTAATAACATTTCTTTGATATGTCTATTAATGAAACAATTGCTGAATCATTATTGGGAAAACATTTAATTTAATTATTTCTTCCCTAAAAATTTAAAATAAATTATATTGATAAATATAAAAATTTTATCTTTTAAATTACTATTTATAGTCAAATATATCTTCTAAATAACCACATATTAAAAATGTAATAATTATTAAAAACATGAGTATGACTATTTTTGATGAAAATAGGGATTCATCAGGGACATAGAATGGTCTGAAAAATACTGTTTAGTATATTCATTTTATATTGTGAAGGATATTCCATAGTTATTTTTCTATGATATATTTCCACTCCCCATGAAAATTTACTTTTTCCAAACTATTTTCAACAGGTTTGTTCATGGAACCAGAAACACCCAATGGTTCTGTTTCCATGGGGACCTGCTTTCCAAGGGTAGGTTCTCACTAGGTGTTTTGACCTACAATGTAACGACCCAATCTTTTTGAGTAGTATATTAACTTACTCTTATTGATTTAATAAGATGTTAATGGTTAATGCAGAAAGAGGAGTCGATGGCTTCATCCAGTAGACTCGACCCTTATGAAGCCCACTTATCAGAGCTTGGGAAGGAGGTAGCATCTGTGGGCTTTGCTTTGGACCAAGCCCAAGCCGAACTCCAGCATGTCAAGCTTGAACGGAAACGCCTACGGGAGAAGTTCAAGTTAGTAGAGATTACTACTAGGGAAATGTTATCTGAGCCTCCCTCAGATTCTCTCACCATAGCACACCTTACACTTAGGTCTTATGCCGGTGTTATAAGGGGCTATGTGACGAGACCCTAGCTTCCTTGTGTAATCCTTTTGAGTGAATAAATTGAGATCTCTTCCTTTAGTGATGTTTGTAGAATTTCTTTTGTCCAGATAATTTTAGGATATATTTTATTGATGAATTTTGAAAAAAGGATATTTCAAAATATTTATGAAAACCCTAAATAATTAATGATGTGTAATGATTTTCAAAAAATGGTCTTCTACAAAAGTGTTCAGTAAGGAATTTGGAGTCTAATAAGATCAACTTAATTTTTGATGAATAGTAAATTATGAATAGTAAGATAAGGTATGAGGTGTCCCAAGTGGCCAATACCATGGGCAAGCCCATGGTTTTTCCAAAACCACTAGTGAGGTGTCCCTTGGCCATTAATGCCTTGTACCCTCACTTTCCCTATAAATACCCACCCTTTCCTCCTTTAGTTTTCACTCCCAACTCTCCCCCAATGAATTTCTGGTCTCCTTACCTTCCAAGGATTCCTCCCAAGGTTCCCCCAAGCCCTCAAGGTCCAAAACTTTGAGTTTCAAGAGTCACGTTTTAAGGTAAGGGATCCGACCTCTCTCTTTCTTTTCATGTAATCTCTTTTATGTCATTCCTTTTATGCTCCATGTTATTATGTGAGAGGATGTTATTTTATATTCCTCTTACTGACCTTTTCATGTTTATATGATGAGAGATCCCCTCTTACTCTCATCATTTCGTTTTATGAAAGTTTAAGTGACGCCGTTAGACTGCCAAATTTTTAAGTGATTCTTTCATCCTTCTCATTTTTCAAGTTCGATTTTCATGTCAAGTCTTTCAAGTTCCTTTTTATTATGTTGGGGTATTATCTCTATATCTATCATACTGATATCTTATGATCATATTATGAGAGACCCTATTTGATCTTGTCAATTCATTTTTATTGAAGTTTAAGTGACGCCGTTAGGCTGCCGAATTTTCATAAGAGAAATCTAAATTTTTTTCCTTCCATGTTTTTCACTTCAAATGGTATGTCCTTAAAATTTCATTACCATGTCCATATATCCTTCTTATTCTGTCACCCTACTGTTTTATGGATCATTTATGAGTGGGTGACCCATGTCCCCTCTCTTTTCAATGTTTTCTAAAACCCCAAAACATAGCCGTTATGCTACAGAATTTTCGTCTCAAAATGTATCTCTCTTTTCTCAAAATTATTTTATGTTATAAAGTGAATACTCAAAGCTCTTATTTCTACAAGGGTATTCACATATATATCAAAATTTTCTATTTTAAATTCTGGTATTTACATACATTAGACCCGCTTTCCCTTTCCGTGGGTTTAAAGTGACGTAAGGATCATGTCTTTAAAGCAGTTTTTTTAAACGTCATGATTATGAAATGAAACCCATTTATTTTATGCTATATGGGTTATTTATGAAATGTTTGATGATGATATATGTGGCTCACATGATAATAAAGGCAAATTTAAGGGTGCGCCCTGATAGCGCTCCAATGCATTGGGTAATGATGTAACCACTAGAGATTAAAATTTTCACGATACCTTGGTGAATAACCTTGGTAATTTTCAAATGACACCTTGGGGATGGACCTTGGTGATATGTTCATGATTGTATATGTTAAATGATGTAGCCACATCTTCAAGTTATGAAAAATGTTATTTTTATTATGAAATGCCTCATGATTTCTTTCTCATGCCCTAAAGTTCTTTTCATGTCCTTATTGAAGTATATCAAGTTCACATGTAAAATGTTCCTCTTATTTCCCTTACTGGGCCTTCTGCTCACCCTTTCTTTTGATGTATGTCCCCAGGTTATGAGATGCAGTAATGAACCTAGGATGAACTTAAGGAGAAACCTTTAAAGTGTTTAAGAAGAATTCTTTATGTTGTTTTCATGTATTATGTTCCTGGTTTCCAAGACACTAAACCTTAAAGATCCTCAGTTTTGTGTAATGTAATGAAAGTTTATGTTATAAAAAGACGGGATGCTATAGTTGGTATCAAAGGATGGTTTAGTTATTTGTGGAAATTAGGATATAAAAACTTTAGGAAGAACCCTATAGAAAAGTTTAAATATAGGAAAACTTCCTGGTATTTTGGTAAGTATTGAGTAAGTGGTTTATAAAACAAATACATCCCTGTCTGGATACGAGCAGGTAGAGGCGGCTCTGGAACATATGTACATAGGGGTAAAACCCGAAAACACCGCTTTGAGCTAGACTCGAACGAGAACTGGTGCACGATAATGGGTCTTGCTGCACTCTTGGTTACGACACTCCCGGGGGATATGTTTGGTTAATCACAAGATTTTTATGAATCATTATGAAGGAATTATAGAGAAGTATAATTTTCTAAGCATGAAGTCTTAGTTAAAAGATTCATAAATGAAATAAGTTTCTCACTAAGGTTTTATTCTTTTAGAAAATGGTGGGAAATATGAGAAATCGTGCCGATGGTGACCGCAATGCACCATGTGCTGACGGCCCTCCGATGGAAGCCGGAATGGAAACATTCATGCGAATGATGAACCAACTGACTCAAGTTATGAGTAATAACTTGAATCAAGCTGAGAGGCCGATCTCACCACGAAGGGAGCAAATTTCTGTTGAGTCCTTTATGCGTCAAAGACCGCCAACATTCAGTGGATCTACTGACCCATTGGTTTCGGAACAATGGATAAGCTCCATTGAAAAGATCTTTTCTGTACTTCATTGTTCGGAACAAGAAAAAGTCACCCTTGCTGTTTACCGCCTAGAGGGAGAAGCTGATCAGTGGTGATCACTGATCAAAAACACGAAACCACGAGGAGAGATGGAAGCTATGGAGTGGGAAGAATTTCGGGGAATTTTCTTTAACAAGTATTTCCCTCGTTCCATGAGAACGAGAATGGAGAAAGAGTTTCTCGAGCTGAAGCAGAAGGAGAACGAATCTATCGGAAGCTATGAGATGAAATTCACAAGGCTTTCCTTTTATACCTCAAGCTTTGTCATGGACCCTAATGGGAAGGTTGATAGATTCTTTGGCGGACTACGACCTCATCTGTGGAAGAATCTATCCAACAGGGACTACGAAAGCTATGAAGAAATAGTTCAAAGTGCTATGAAAGTTGAACTAGAGTTTGGGGAGACACAGTGGTCTCACAAATCTAATGAGAAGAAGAGAACTCTAGAACCAAGCCTGGGAAGAAGTTTTGATCAGGAAAGAGGTGGAAAGCGTATGCAACATGCCACATGCAATAAATGTGGGAAGAAGCATTCGGGGAACTGCTTGATCGGAAGTGGTAAGTGCTATAGGTGTGGAAAAGAAGGCCATATTTCTCGGAATTGTCGTAGTGATGTGAAGCCTCAACTTCCCAACACTAACGATAGAGGAAATATGGTTCTGGCCCTACCCGAAGTCACATGCTTCAAGTGTGGACAGCTTGGGCACTTTGCTAATCAATGTCCAAATCCGAGGGCGGTGGAGGGGAATCACCATCAACCTCAGCAGAGGCCAAGGGAGCAAGGTCGTGCTTTCGCTATCACAACAACTGAAGTTGAAGTTTTGAACGATGTGGTAGCAGGTACTCTTGTCATCCTCTCAAAACTAGCAAGTACTTTATTTGATTCTGGTTCTACGCATTCCTTTATTTCTTCCAAGTTTGCAAGGAATATAGAATCAATCCCCGAATTGCTTGAGGTAGAGTTGTCAGTCAAGACTCCAAGTGGGATTATCCATGCATCAACAGTGTTTAGAGACTCTAGTGTTTGCTTTAGTGAGCACAATCTTATTGCAAATCTAGTAGTCATTCCCATGTTGGAATTCGACGTTATACTAGGCATGGACTGGCTCTCAAAGTATAATGCTAAGATCAAATGCAGAAGTAAGGAAATCTCAGTAGTCTTGAATGAACGACCTACAGTTATCTTCTGAGGAGAGATATCCCGAACTGATCCCTATCTAGAAGCACCTCCTATAGATTTCTTTATGGAGTTAATCGGTGATGATGAAGAAGGAAAAGGGAGCATACAAATAGAAGATGTTCCGATTGTTCAGGAATACATGGATGTATTTCCTGAGGAGTTACCTGGGCCTCCCCTAGAAAGAGAGGTAGAGTTCTCCATTGAACTCGTACCTGGGTCTCAACCGATATCAAAGAATCCGTATAGAATAGAAAATGTGGAGCTAGAAGAGTTAAAGAAACAACTCCAAGACTTGTTGGATAAGGGGTTTATCCGACCGAGTGTGTCTCCTTGGGGAGCACCAGTTCTCTTTGTGAAGAAGAAGGATGGATCAATGCGGCTATGCATTGATTATATAGAACTGAACGGGATCACAGTGAAGAACAAATATCCTCTTCCAAGAATTGATGATTTATTTGACCAACTTCGCGGGGCTCAATTCTTCTCTAAGATTGACCTTCGATCTGGTTATCATCAACTGAGGGTGAAGAAGGAAGATATTCCAAAGACTACCTTCTGATCAAGATATGGGCATTATGAGTTTACTGTTATGCCTTTTGGCTTGACTAATGCTCATGCTATTTTCATGGATTTGATGAATAGAGTCTTTAAGGACTACCTTGATAACTTTGTGGTAGTTTTTATTGATGATATTTTGATATATTCAAAAAGTCATGAGGATCATGAAGATCATCTAAGGGTTATATTAAAAACTCTGCGGAAGGAGAGGCTCTTTGGGAAGTTCAGCAAGTGTGAGTTTTGGTTACAACAGGTGGCTTTCTTGGGGCACATCGTAACCAATGAAGGAATCTCGGTTGACCCTACAAAGACAATGGTTGTGGAAGAGTGGCCTCAACCCACAACAGTAACTAAGATTCGTAGTTTCCTTGGTTTAGCGGGATATTATAGGAGGTTTGTGAAAAACTTTTCACGGCTTTCTAATCCACTAACCAAGTTGACTCGAAAAGGGGTTAAGTTCATCTGGACAAAGGAATGCGAGGAAAGTTTCCAAGAGCTAAAGAAGAAATTGGTTACTTCACTTGTGTTAACACTACCCTCTATCGGAGAAGGATTCGTTATTTTTAGCGATGCATCTCTGAAAGGGCTTGGGTGTGTCCTAATGCAAAATGACAAGGTAATTGCTTATGCATCTCGATAGTTGAAGATTCATGAGCAAAATTATCCTACGCATGATTTAGAGCGGCAGTTGTTTTTGCTCTAAAGATATGGAGGCACTATCTTTATGGGGAGAAATGTGATATATACACTGACCACCAAAGTCTAAAGTATATTTTCACATAGAAAGAATTGAACATGAGACAAAGGAGATGGTTGGAGCTTATTAAAGACTATGATTGTTCAATTCATTATCACCCTAGAAGAGCAAACAAAGTCGCGGATGCGTTAAGCAGGAAAGATCCTGTTATTCTGGAAACAATGAGGATCCTAGGAGATCCCTTGATTAAAGATCTAGTAAAATTGGACATGGGAATTATAAGGAAAGGGACATCATCAACCCTATCCCAAATGATTTCTCAACCTTCATTACTAGAGAAGATCAAGAAGGCTCAAAAAGAAGATCCTTTGCTGCAGGAGAAGTTGGAGGCTGTAAAAGATGGGAAGTTCCCTGATTTCAATATTGATCAAGAAGGTGTATTGAAATGTTGTACAAGACTATGTGTCCCATCTATTCCGGAGATAAAGAAAGAACTGATGAATGAAGCTCATAACTCTACTTTCTCTATACATTCGGGAAGCACTAAGATGTATACAGACCTTCGTGATCATTATTGGTGGGATAACATGAAGAGGGAGATTGCTGATTACACTACAAGGTGCCTAGTGTGTCAGCAAGTAAAGGAAGAACAACAACTTTCTAAGGGGGTATTACAACCGCTACCCATACCAGTATGGAAGTGGGATAATATCACTATGGAATTTGTAACTGGTCTCCCGAAAACATCCAAAGGAAACAATGCGATATGGGTTATTGTGGACCGTCTCACCAAGACAACCCATTTTATCTCTATTCGGGAAGATTTCTCTCTGGATCAGCTTGCCAAGATATACGTGAAGGAAGTGGTAAGGCTGCATGGGGTACCACTATCCATTGTATCTGATCGTGACCCAAGATTCACATCAAAATTCTGGAGAAGTCTGCAACATGCTCTGAATACTGAATTGAATTTTAGTAAGGATTATCATCCTCAAACTGATGGCCAATCTGAAAGGACTATTCAGACACTTGAAGACATGTTGAGATTATGCTCAATGGAATTTAAAGGTGGATGGGATCAACACCTCCCATTAGTGGAGTTCTCCTATAACAACAGCTTCTATGCGAGTATTCAGATGGCACCCTATGAAGCTCTGTATGGAAAGCGGTGTAGAACTCCTACTTGTTGGGATGAAACTGGTGAGAGGAAGCTTCTTGGGCCTGATCTCGTGCAGGAGATGACGGAACAGGTTCATGCCATCCAACAACACATAAAGGCTGCTCAGAGTCGGCAGAAGAGCTATGCTGACAATCGTCGAAGGGACTTGGAGTTTGGTGTTGGTGACAAAGTCTTCCTTCGAATTTCTCCATGGAAGAGAGTCATGCGGTTTGGGAAGAAAGGGAAGCTCAGCCCTAGGTACATTGGCCCCTATGAAATCCTTGATCGCATAGGAGCAGTGGCCTATCGTCTAGCACTTCCACCAAACCTAGCTCAATTTCATGATGTCTTCCATGTATCTCTCTTGAGGAAGTACATACCCGACCCTTCGTATGTACTGAACCCAGAGGTGGTACAACTGGAAAATGACCTCTATTATGAGGAGCAGCCAGTGGAGATCTTGGACCGTAGAGACAAGGTTCTATGAAACAAGACTACCCACCTTGTGAAAGTGTTGTGGAGGAATCATAAGTATGAAGAAGCGACTTGGGAGCCTGAGGAAACGATGAAGCAAAAGTACCCTCACCTTTTCGACTAGGCCTCAAGTATAAATTTCGAGGACGAAATTTCTTAAGGGGGGAAGAATGTAACGACCCAATCTTCTTGAGTAGTATATTAACTTACTCTTATTGATTTAATAAGATGTTAATGGTTAATGCAGAAAGAGGAGTCGATTGCTTTATCCAGTAGACTCGACCCTTATGAAGCCCACTAATCAGAGCTTGGGAAGGAGGTAGCATCTGTGGGCTTCGCTTTGGACCAAGCCCAAGCCGAACTCCAGCATGTTAAGCTTGAACGGAAACGCCTACGGGAGAAGTTCAAGTTAGTAGAGATTACTACTAGGGCAATGTTATCTGAGCCTCCCTCAGATTCTCTCACCATAGCACACCTTACACTTAGGTCTTATGCCGGTGTTATAAGGGGCTATGTGACGAGACCCTAGCTTCCTTGTGTAATCCTTTCGAGTGAATAAATTGATATCTCTTCCTTTAGTGATTTTTGTGGAATTTCTTTTGTCCGGATAATTTTAGGATATATTTTATTGATGAATTTTGAAAAAATGATATTTTAAAAAATTTATGAAAACCCTAATAATTAATGATGTGTAATGATTTTCAAAAAATGGTCTTCTACAAAAGTGTTCAGTAAGGAATTTGGAGTCTAATAAGATCAACTTAATTTTTGATGAATAGTAAATTATGAATAGTAAGATAAGGTATGAGGTGTCCCAAGTGGCCAATACCATGGGAAAATACCATGGGCAAGCCCATGGTTTTGCCAAAACCACTAGTGAGGTGTCCCTTGGCCATTAATGCCTTGTCCCCTCACTTTCCCTATAAATACCCACCCTTTCCTCCTTTATTTTTCACTCCCAACTCTCCCCCAACGAAGTTATGGTCTCCTTACCTTCCAAGGAGTCCTCCCAAGGTGCCCCCAAGCCCTCAAGGTCCAAAACTTTGAGTTTCAAGAGTCACGTTTTAAGGTAAGGGATCCGACCTCTCTCTTTCTTTTCATGTAATCTCTTTTATGTCATTCCTTTTATGCTCCATGTTATTATGTGAGAGGATGTTATTTTATATTCCTCTTACTGCCCTTTTCATGTTTATTTGATGAGAGATCCCCTCTTACTCTCATCATTTCGTTTTATGAAAGTTTAAGTGACGCCGTTAGGCTGCCGAATTTTTAAGTGATTCTTTCATCCTTCTCATTTTTCAAGTTCAATTTTCATGTCAAGTCTTTCAAGTTCCTTTTTATTATGTTGGGGTATGATCTCTATATCTATCATACTGGTCTCTTATGATCATATGATGAGAGACCCTATTTGATCTTGTCAATTCATTTTTATTGAAGTTTAAGTGACGCTGTTAGGCTGCCGAATTTTCATAAGAGAAATCTAAATTTTTTTCCTTCCATGTTTTTCACTTCAAATGGTATGTCCTTCAAATTTCATTACCATGTCCATATATCCTTCTTATTCTGTCACCCTACTGTTTTATGGATCATTTATGAGTGGGTTACCCATGTCCCCTCTCTTTTCAATGTTTTCTAAAACCCCGAAACATAGCCGTTATGCTGCAGAATTTTCGTCTCAAAATGTCTCTCTCTTTTCTCAAAATTATTTTATGTTATAAAGTGAATACTCAAAGCTCTTATTTCTAAAATGGTATTCACATATATATCAAAATGTTTTATTTTAAATTCTGGGATTTACATACATGATACCCGCTTTCCCTTTCCGTGGGTTTAAAGTGACGTAAGGATCATGTCTTTAAAGCAGTTTTTTTTTAAACGTCATGATTATGAAATGAAACCAATTTATTTTATGCTATATGGGTTATTTATGAAATGTTTGATGATGATATATGTGGCTCACATGATAATAAAGGAAAATTTAAGGGTGCGCCCTGATAGCGCTCCAATGCATTGGGTAATGATGTAACCACTAGAGATTACAATTTTCACGATACCTTGGTGAATAACCTTGGTAATTTTCAAATGACACCTTGGGGATGGACCTTGGTGATATGTTCATGATTGTATATGTTAAATGATGTAGCCAAATCTTCAAGTTATGAAAAATGTTATTTTTATTATGAAATGCCTCATGATTTCTTTCTCATGCCCTAAAGTTCTTTTCATGTACTTATTGAAGTATATCAAGTTCACATGTAAAATGTTCCTCTTGTTTCCCTTACCGGGCCTTCTGCTCACCCTTTCTTTTGATGTATGTCCCCAGGTTATGAGATGCAGTAATAAACCTTGGATGAACTTAAGGAGAAGCCTTTCAAGTGTTTAAAAATAATGCTTTATGTTGTTTTCATGTATTATGTTCCTAGTTTCCAAGACACTAAACCTTAAAGATCCTCAGTTTTGTGTAATGTAATGAAAGTTTATGTTATAAAAAGACGGGATGCTATATACAATGCTTAAGAATTCACATTTTTCAAGAGGATGGTAGGTCAGGCTCATCACACCCTTTTGGGAGGAGTTATTTCCTACTCCGAGACTCTCTTATCGATTTAAGATTTTTTTCATGAATTCTTCATTAATTCCCAATTATGATGTGGGTCATCCCAAGATTAACAATCAATTATTAGCATGTGTGGAATTTATAATCATCTGTATGTATCCAGGGTTCTTCATCAATGAATATATCTATATGCATATGAGGTTATCCATTGATGATATCCTCTTATATACTACTTATAAATTCTTTGATCATTACTATGAAGATTTTGGTTTTCTAGACACACAGTGTGACACTCTAGATTTTATTATCATCTAGGTAGAAAAAGGTCAATGAGACCGTAAAGGGCGCTGCGGGTTAGGGTTCCTTCTAATCGCCGCCATCCTCCCGTTTCCCTCGGACAGCGGTGGTTCCTCCTCGGTCTTCCCGGCATGTTCTTGGTGCGGTGGCTGATTCCGCGGTGAAGGGTGGCCTTGATCGGGAGGCTCGGTGTTCGATCTCCCGCGACGAGGGTGTTCCAGTTTTCTTCAGCATCGGGGTGGTGCTTTGGCTCTTCTGCGTCGTGGGGTTGAGATTCGGTGCGGCATCGCAGCCGCGGTCCTCCAATGTGGCGAGGGGGTTCCTATTCCTGTGCATCGGGGTCATGGTTCAGCTTTCTACGAAGGTAAGGTCTGGATTTGCTTCGGGGTATTGTTTTTTCGGCGAAGGGGATCTAGATCCGGTGCATTGGGGTGGTGTTTTGCCTGTTCTGTGTTGGTGGGGGCGTGCTCAGGGTGGCTTTGGGTCGCGTTTTGTGCGCTGTGGGGCTGTGCTCTGGTGGCTGGGGCTGTGACCGCCTTTCCACAGTGGTGGGGTCTTACTCTGGATGCGCTCGGGGCTGTGATCATCTTCTACAGAGGCCATGAAGTCCATTCATTCTTCAGTGGTGTGTATTGTGCTCTGGACCTCTTGCATAGGGGCTGCAATTATGATCCTTGGTGAACTGGTTTCCCTTGGTGAGCGGGCTGGTTTCCGTCGACTATGCCGTGTTCCGGCGGGGGGTTCTTTGGCTTGTCTATTGCAGTCTCTGCATGCAGGTTGGATGGTGGCGATGAAAATTTTGCGAGATGTTTTTTTGGTGATGATGAAGGTTCTGTGGTGGGTTGAGCCGTGTGGTTTGAATCGGTTGTTTTGGAGTGTTTTGTTGTATGCTTGAATGTTTTGGCTTTCGAAGGTGGGAGGTTTGTGATTCTAGACTCGACTTCATAAGTTGACTCCAAAGGAGGGTTTGGAGCTGGCGGTTCATCCTTGCAGTGTTTTTTTTTTGGATTTGGTTATTTGAGAGGGTATGGAACCAGCCATCGGATCAGGCCTGAGCTTTGACTCAGGACACTTGCTTGCCGAATCACATTGCAATGATGGAGATCTTCTTCACGTTCACATGCTAGGGAGGAGCAGTTCTCTATTGTCATTATGGTTTTTACTCTTTCTTCATTCGAGTGTGAATGTCCTATGTCCATGATGTCATTGGGTTTCCACCCATTCATCCCTTCAAAGGGGGTCTTATCTTATAATAAAAAATTTGAAGGCCTTCGGGCCGTTGGATGGATCTAGGTAGACAAAGGTCACTCTGGAGTTTATTGTCATTCAGGTAGACGAAGGTCACTCTAGATTTTAACATCATCTAAGGAGACATGAATTGTTTAATATTGGAATTGAACCCATAAATTTGATGCCTAAGTATCCTTGTGAAAGGAATAAGAACCCACGTAGTTCAGTTCTTATTAATGAGGCACATCATACCTTTTAAGGTCTTGTGATAAGGACCCAACCATATAGTTTAACATCATGTGGTAAGGATATATAAACGGAAGGAGCCTAGTAAACGTTTAGTGTGGCACTTATGCCAAAACTTCCCAAGGAACCTGGAAGGGATATGAGTTTCCAAGTTGAATTAGACCCTATTGGAGATATAGCCCAAAAAATAATAGGTTTGATTTAGGAGTTGGGTTTGAACCTTAGAGAAGATTCCTACATATCCCATTTTGATGGGAATCAAAGCCTATGTAGTTCAGTGAGTCTTGCAGGGGAGTATAGCCTTTTGAGAGGATAGTTTGGGACTTAATCTTGAGAATGATACCCCCTATCAAGGGACTATGAGGGATGTTTTAACTCATGATTATTTAGGGTATTAACTCAAGGTTTACTCCTGAGGAGGATACATGGATCAAGGGGATTATGATTGAGGATTATTCCTAAAGAGGATGCCCAGAAAATGGGTTATTATTGGGATCAAATTATGAAGAGAATGTCCCTTAAGATTTGGCCTTAAGTAGGTGTCATACGTATCCAAGTAATGGAAGGAATCAGAGTTCTCATAGTTCAATGCTTCAGGTGGATTGTATGGATGTCGTGATCATCACTAATATCTAAGCCCACATGATTCATGATCAGTGTGAGAAATAAGAGGAAGTGGAATATTTGACAAATGACACACTTTTACTCCTTCAATGGTGGAAGAGGATGGGGTTATGAAACTTCCCTCTCTCCACTTTACATTATATGAGAGTCCAAGGTTAGGAAGGAATGAAGGTTAAGTATGAAAAGGTGGAGTGGATTAAGACTACAACCTCCCATAGGAAAGGCTAGGGGATTAAACTAAGATGGCTTACCTATAACCTATTCTACAATGGGATGCGGATCTAATTCCATGTTTAATGGGAAAAAAGTGTGATCCTTACCCTCCTTATTGGGAAATAGAGACTTCAGGTCTCCAAGAAGAGAAGGGACAAACATGGTCCTATCCTCGGAATTAGAGACTCGGAACTCCTAAACACTATCCCTAGGGTAAGGATCCTCATGATCGAAGATATAAAAACCTAAAATGCCATGAGGATTCTGACCCTCTAATAAGAAAAGTGCGAGAAACATATGACCGTATAAATACAAATCCAAATGGGAGAAACTCTGGTATGTATTTTCCTATGGTATTTTAAGTTAATAGGTCTTGGTGGAGGCTTTTATTTGATCCCTCTTTGGCAAGGGAGACAAAGTAGGAGAGGGACTACCATGGATGGATTTGAAGAAGGCCCGGTAAATGGCTCATGCAGGCTAGAAGGTAGTGAAAACCAAAGAGGCTTGCACAAGGGTGCTCCACACAAGTAGGCATGGAAAAACTGATAAAACTTGGGAGAAAGACAACATAGGTGACTCAACATGGGAAAGACCTTACTAAAGCCTTTAAAGGTCTCCACAGGTGTTCCTAGAGGTAAGTCACAAAATTCCCTAGTTAAAAAAGGGAACTCATGCTAGTATTAATTGATTAAGGGTTGGGAAAATGACTCATGTAGGTGTTGTTTACTTTAACCCCTGTAGGACTTAAGTTTTTCTATTATCCTTTTATTACCTCTTCTTTAGGTGTTAGAGAACCACGTAGAAGGTTACATGTGACTTGAGCAAAGCACTAGGGTGATCGGAACAACAATTGGCCTTTGGGAAAATCCACCCATCCAAATGAAGACCCAAGGGGCATATTTATAGGCCAATATGGGACCCTGGGAAATGGTTTCAGTTCATTCAAGTATGTCTCACGCAAGTAGGTCATGCGAGGACCTTGTGCGCCAATGACACTTGGGGTACCTTGGGTGAATAGTTTTTTTGGGGCCTTGTGATATTTGGATTTATTAATTTACTTTATATTAATTTTCATAGGGTATTTACTTTTGTTTCCTTTTCATCCATGTGATAAAAAAAGTTTCAAAAAAATCACCCCATTAGGACTGGATTCGATTGAAGAAATAGGGTCAAATCCTGATACGAAAGGATAAAAAGGATAGATGAGGTGTGTGAGCTTCCACGCTTGGTTGTTCACTCATGTCTATCATGAAGTCTAGTCATGCAAGATAGACATACAGGCTAGTCACATAGGAAATCTTCCTCTACTATAAATAGGGATCTCATTTTAGCAACAAACTCTCATGACTCAGAGTTTTCAGGTATCACTATGCTAGTCATCTGTGTAGATCCTCCAATCAAGTCCTTTCATAGAAGATCTCATTTGTGCAGAAACAATATGTATCTGGTTGAACGATGCATAGGCTTGGGTGAAATACTCGTTCATGGATCTTTGAAATATGCTCCCTCATGGGGAACTTGTGTGAGGCACTGGCGTGAACCACTTGCGCAAATTTATGCCTTCAATTTTTTTTCTTATTTTCACAGATTTTTTTCAAAAATGAATCTACTATATAATGAATCTTGTTATTTCTTTGCAGCTTTGATGACTGCTAAGAAGGCTTCATTTTCTGATTAATAGGCTAGTAAATATATTAAGGATATGATAAAGATCATATGGAATGATTATTATGACATATGTGATGCCACCCTTCTTGATCTAGAGGGGTATCTAAAGAAGTACCACCATAATTTTCCAAAGAGTTATTATCTTCCCCTTTATGGTTATGGACATCTACGAGAGGTCCTGACACCGGCTTTGAAAAACTATGTCCCACCCTATTGGTTGCAAGACCATAATAACTTTTCATCCACCAACATTTCTAGCACGAGTACATATATTAATATTGGGACGACATCCATAACTTGTTTTATGCATCACAACCCATGTGCCCTAGATCTAAAACCACACACAATTTAACTAAAACCAAATTGATATTCATCTATTTTTAGAGATTCATAGAAATATTAATTTAAGGGTTGGAATAAAGGTTAGGTTTTTCTCCCAGGAGGGGGTGTTAATCCTGCTTGGATGTGGGCATACTGGGTGCGCCAAACCTTTTCACAGTTCAAAAGGGATCTGGAAGGTGTCAGGATTTACAAGGCCATGTGGGTAGGGAAAACCTATGTATATAGGAATGATGAGTTTGTGCTGTAACTTTTAAGTCAGTGGAGTCCATAGAAGAATTATTTTAATCTGACACATGGATAAGTGGGTATCTATTTATGGGATGTTTATAAGATCTTCAGGGATCCGATCCTTGAAGATATGTATGATGAGTTCATCCCTTCGAGGGAAACATGGAATAAAACTAACAGAACACCTAGTTTAGCATGTTAGCTATTGAAAATATCTTAGGATATTAAGAAATAATATCCCTGAATGAATGGGATATTCATCCAAAGACATGGATAGACATTTTCTTGAGGAATAAGAAGGGAGATTTCCCCACTTGCAAGAGTCCAATGAGCTTTCCCAAAGAGGTGAAGAGAAGTGTACCCAACCCCTTTTGGTAAATGCAATAAAAAAGAGAATTTGAAAAGTGGTAATATGAAGTCAAGCCCAAAGTTCCTTCCAATACATGTATTGTAAATTTTCTGGACATGTGGCTCAATATCTATTTTCTACATGCTCGTGATTCCAAAGGTGACATAACACTAGGAACAATTAATATATTGACCAAGATGGCGGAGAACAAGTTAGTGGTGTTGGCCACCCCTATTAGTGGGGATGGATTGCGGCTCACTTCCGAACTTACTCTATGTAGAGTGGGATCCAAGTTTTTAGGAGCAAATTTCGACCATATGTGTAGGATGTATCTAGTATTTCACCCATATCCATGAAACCTAATGAAATTAAGACAATGATGAGTTTGTTTAAGGAGTTTAACATCTTTACTTACAAGAATATTCCCATAATAAGGTTTTTTGAGGATATAACAACCAATATTGAGCTGAGGTCACACATGATAGCCTTTAGAGATGGTGTATTGGAGACCAGGATTGATGGTGAAATCATATGTGAGGATTATTCTCCTTACCGGTTTGAAAAAAATTCAAATTCTTACAACAAATTACTATATCCCCTGGTTTATATTAGATTAGAACAACATCCAATGTTAGCTCAATAGTTATGGATTCTCATAGTTGTGTAATTGATGGGGTGGTGATCAACCTACCTCCAACAGATGAAACCAGTATATTGACCATTTGGAATGTCAAAGATTTGATTTCATCATACCCTAAAGGGGTGTTGGACAAGGATGTTCCTCGTGTTGGGGTAAAAAGGAGGAGCAGGAAGGATTCTTCTTGTTTGGAAGGTGCTTCATCTCATTTGGAAGCTGCATTGTCTAAGTTAGAGAGTGAGGATAATGAGGTCCCTAGATCACCAAAATGACATCGTGAAAGATATAATCCACCCACCTAAATGAAGAGGGCTACACTAACATCACCAACTGAAGTTGTACATATGTGGTCCTGTCGCCATCGCCTATAAGAGAATCAGATTCCATTTTCTCATCCTCCATCTATGATGGAAGGAGTTCGGAGGCCTATCAAATCTAGGGTTGTAGAATCATCCTCATAGAAGGCTGGAATGTATTCTGAGTATGTGTAACACCCCAAGATTTCATAGTAAGTTATTTTATTTAAAGTAATTCAATATCTTGCACTATACACAACACTGAGTTCGAGCGCACCATGACTTACCAAACTAGCCGTTCAAAAAGAGGTTATGAATAGTATTAACTAAATTTTGAATTTTATATACTTCATATAATTTTAGAATCCATATTATGTGTTTTTTAGACATAATATAATAAAAAATTCATTTTATTCAGATAAAAGAAGTATTTTTCAAAAATGCAATTTTACCACCTTTTAATGGAAAACCCTTTTTAAAACCAATATTTGATAATTTTATATATTAAAGCTAATGAAATTGAATTCTTCTTTAGAATAGTGACATAAAAATTTATTTTGGATAAATTTTTGGTACTTTTATGATAACTTTCATATTTTGATGAATACTGAAAAATACTAAATTTTAATTGAAAACAACTTTATTAATCGAAATAATTTATAGTGTTAAATTATGCATTTAAATGGTTTCTAATTATAATTATATTATATTTTTATCATTTAATACAATTTAGTTCACTATAAGTAATTTCACATTTAAATTTGACATAAACACATGTCAATCTTTTGATAGTTTTTACTTTTTGAAAACCAGCTTTTCAGTTTTGACAACGGGAATTAATTTTAAATTAATTAATGCAACTCTATGTTTTTATTTGGATAAAATATAATTCATTTCTCAATTTGGAATATGAAAATTAGCTTAGGGTAAATATTTAGTATTTTTCTGAAAACATTCAATTTTTGATGAATAGTGAAAAACACTGCATTATTGTTTAGAACCGACTTATTATTTAAATAATTATTTATTTTATTTAAATTTATTTTAAGTTAAAATAGATATATAATACCTATATAAGTTCAATTTAATTAATTAAATCCATTTTATAATAAAATTAGATGTATAAAATTTCATTGAACTTTTTACCGTCTTTTACCCATCTTCTAGGAGCATTTGTAAATTTGCATAAATCAAAATTTTACCACTTCTGTGAATTGAATTTCAAAAATCCGAGATACATAGTTAATATCATTAAGTAAAATGTGGTTCAATAAAATGAAAATAATTTTCGGTGAATAGTAACTTTTGACTTTTATTTACCACGGTTAAAAGTAAATGGGGTAATTAAGGGTAAAAATGATATCATAATTACCCTAAAACATGTCTTAATTATATTGGATAAGTATAATTTCACAAAAAAACCCTAGTAATAAAATATTATCACCTTTAGTCCACTCGGATTAGATTAGGACATTTATTATTATTTTATTTAAAGAGGAGTTAAAAGTGTTAAATTCAAAGTTTAATAACTAAACCATTTTTAATATAGGGTTATACATAAGATAAATTCAACTATAAATATTAATTAGAAATATAATAATATTTTATACATAATTATATTTTATTTATAATTTTTAAACATTAAATAACTAAATATATTTTTGACACAATGATGATACAGTAATTACCTTATTAACGAAAGATTAAAATAATTAATATTATAAATATCCAAATAAATGTAAATTGAGACTTATGATGAATTAAACTAATTTTATAGGTTAATATTACATTTTAGGGTTTATTAAATAAACTTTATTCGAAGAGATAAAGTTTTTATGACTTTCAAAAAAAAAAATACTAAATAGTGTCAAAATTGACATAATTGAGTTTTTAAAACAAATACTATATTATTAATTGATATAATATTCCTAAAAATATAAGTTTCTTCCAAATAACTTAGATAATGTTATATATATTAATAATTAACCAATTGGGGTTTTATTGGCTTGTTATAGTAAGTTTAGTAACCATATAATATAAAAATACAAAGAGACATGGTAAATGTCAAACTATTTAACTAAGAGTTAAATCTAAAAGATAAGGTTAATATGGTGACATAAACCTATATAAAACCTATTTTTTGAAAGTTTTAGACCCATCCCCACCTTACCCTATAAATAAATCATTTTGGATCCATTAAAACTTAAAATGATTTTATTATAAAATAATATTTCAAGCTTTTCCTAAAGTGACCCTCACCTCTCTTATAAAAGGGAACTTCCCCTTATCTTAATTTCACACCTCCAAAGCCTTTTTTCTTGGCCAAAACCTACCCAACTATACTCCCAACTTCCCTAAATTCAACTTAGAGGCCTTACTTTGATCATAAATCCAACCTAAGGAGCCCTTTTGATCAACTCAAAAGGAAACACCCGAAGTAGAGGTAATAATTTCACCACCCTCTTTCAAGTTATTTTCTTCTTACACTTTCTCTTTATTTGTGGTTTCCATAACAAAATAATAAATCCAGTACCTTATAAATACTAGGATGTTATTATAAATTTGGTAAAACCATATTCATTATTCTATCCATCCTATAAATGATAAAGTCACCATACGTGCGTACGTACGACTTACCGTCTCCACCTCGTGGTGTAGTTTGTTATTCAAACACTTAATTATTTGGATGGGTATAATAATAAGTATAAATTATTTAAATAATAAATATAACATGTTAATGATTCTTTACATATTATATACTATCCAATTACATACGATTTCACCATCAATATAATGATATTGTTGCTCGTGCGTACGTACGGATTACCGTCTCCACGAACGCGATGAGATTCATTTCCATATCATAACCATTCAAGAATAATTTTCATTTGATGATTAAAAATGATGTTTAATAACTTAATATCATTATGGATACGAATCAAATACATCCTATACATAATAAACACAACTTATGTTACAAAATATATAAAGGAAAACGAATCAGTTAAAACCCGAAATGATGATAATACTAAAATATTATTTACAAATCAATATTAGAAGATAATATATGATATAATATTTATGTATATGGTTCTTTTATTATTTAATAACAATGATTTAACTATTATACAAGAGGTTAATGTACCCTCGACCAAGGAAAAGTACAAGGTAAGCGGTTTCTTATCTCACTTTTAATTTCATGAGATTTCCATTGTTCACCACTTATTTATTGCATGTGGTGTATTGTGTACTTCCACTTGATATATATTATCATGATTCTATTTATATTAATGGTATTATGTTATTAATTTTGTGTTTTTTAACTTTTGATCTTATGACTCTACTGATTACAACGTGGTAAGGAGTTTTCATCTCACTTCTAATTCTCGTGAGATTCATGCTATATTGCCGCTATTTCCTTTTGTGTGGTGTATGGACTTCACATGATTGTATTATTTGTGTAATATAATTTAATTTATGGGTATTTAAATCTTCACTGTGTGATAATTCTTTCATGTAATGTATGTTTTGTAAGTTACTAAATCGGTAAGGGAATTTCAAAATTCAATTTCCACTCATTGGGATTTACTCATACTTCATTGATTATTTTACTCCAAGATTATGTGTGGAATTGCTATTTATTATTTATGTATTAATTTACACTCCCCTTTATGTGGATATACATTTGATACACATAATCACTCCATTTATAAATACACATTCCATTGATATGAACATGTTAAGGGTAATCTTAACTCAATTTTCATTCATTGAGTTAAACATCCAAGTCATTGGTTTTGTTTTTAAAAGAAAATGTGTGAATGTAATCTGATTGATTTACACTGAATATAAAATTATATTGAGTGTATTTATATTTTTCACACATAATTATTTCATTGATTTATCCTTAATCTAAGGATACATTATTTATAAGGAATTTCATCACAATTTACATTCCTTTGAGACCTCTTTGTCGTTATGCACCAATTCAATTTTATATGGTGCATATACTGTCCTTTGAAATATTATATCATTAATACCTTTATTCTCATGATATTATAATGTTTTGATTAATTTTATTCCCCAATTACTTGTATTCAAGCGTCTCTTATTTGGTTAGGAACTCTTTAACTAAATTATTGTTTTAAATGTTTTAAATATTTATTATTCTAAATCATTATCATTAATGTCCATTTTTTAAAAATGGTTTTAAGTATTTATTTATATGGACATGAATGTTCTGAAATTAAAATTACTTTAAAAAGTTTCAAATTGGTATGGGACACTTTGATTCAAAAATCTATTTTAAACTACTTCTTTGATAAATAGCGAGACATTTAAATGTTTTCAAGAAAAAAAGGGGATATATCTCTCAAATAGTTTTAATGACTATTTTCATCTATATCAATATAATTCAGTGTATATTATTCTTGATTGAGGTTGATTTATCATAATACAATCATCCATATTGTATGAAATGAGTTATGTTTGACAATGGATGTGCTATTTTTATGCCATTCATGGTTTGTGGTTAAAATTTTAACATTTCATATGCTAGTTTTAATACGAATGTTTAGATTATGTTTCACCCTTTCATATGAGGAATGTATTGGACTTAGTAAGTGATGGGTGGAGCCCTCTATAGCTCCTTGATTCATCAATAGGTCTCATGAGACAATTAGACGTGGAATTGACCGAGGCCTTTCCCAATTTGATATATGGTTTTGGCCGAGGCCTAAATCATTTTTAGACGTCTTGGACGAGACCTTGAAAAGATGTTTCAGAATGTATGACATTATACATTCCCTCATTATGAAAATAATAATGATGGTTCATGTGGTTATTCGACTAGTAGAATACCCATGACTATGTTTTATTATGGAATTATTTACTCAGCTCATATTCCTGCCATAAAGTGTTCATGTTTATTATTTGTAAAGGAATGTATTTTTAATTATTCACCATGACTAATGTTTATGCTATCTTCCACTGTATTTCTTACCCTTACTGAGCATTTGAGCTTACCCCTTTCTTATGTTTTATTTTTCCCAGGATGCAAAGAAGTGTGTTATGATTAACCTGCATGAATAGACTAAGGGATATAAGAGTGTTCAAAGGGGACACAATGTTTTTTTAATCTCATGATGTAATATAAAACTTATGTATGTATCTAGTACTTCAAAGGCTACTAAAATGATTAGTATTTCGGGACATGATTCCTTGTATCATGACAATGTTATGTAATAATGCACCGACCCTGGGTAATTGGGGTCGGGGCGTTACGGTATGTATGACTAGAGGCAATCTAATGATGGAAGGACTTGTCTTTTGATGCTGAAACTATGTGTAAAATCCTATGTGAGGGGTTCCATATTCTAGGTATAGGAGATATCTAAGCCTCACCTAATATTTTCTTTGAGGATAATCCTACCGAAGTGGAAATTCATATATAGGAGCTAGATATGATCATCTACGAAACTGTAAATTGGATTCCTACCATGAGGCGAGTAAAGGATATGATAGAATATGGTGGTGTTGAAGGGATTGATCATTCATCTTATGAGAAATGGCATGAATTTATCAATCCCAAATATGTAGTTTCTCTTCTTATCATATTCTTTTCTATTTTTGCTTTACATTTTAGCCAAATCATTATTACTTAGGGGGAATACCATATTAATCTGTAATGGTCCAAGGTAAAATAAAATGAGGTTCCATTTCCTTGGTATAACCTTGTTGGTACTCTGATTGGGGTTACTGGATCACCCCCCCCAAAATTAGGAGAGGTATCTCCAGGACAATAGTCTATGGAGGATGAGATGGATGGAGAATTCACACCTATAATACCTATTTTTAAGGGGGTTGATATGATCCCTCCTTTAAAGATGACAAAGAAGAAGGGATACCAAAGGGTGAAATCCTTGGATACACATTTTATCAGTTTTGGTAAGTATTACTGACAACATTAATTTCAACCTCATGTAGTGCAAGAGTTTAAAATTTTTGGTATTGCATGAACTTCTTCCGTTTATTCCCCCAAGGATGTTATAATTGAGCCTCTGAGAACATAGGAGGGTGCTTTAAACCAAGTGTAGGTTCCTACTGGTGAAATGTATTCCTTGACTTAAGAGGTGTCGAGGTAAGAAAATTAATCATCTATTCTTGGTACTGCTTTTATCACTATAGAGAGGATAAATCTGATATGTTAGAAGTATTTCATAATATGTCACATTTTAATGATTGAATTCAATTTCTATAAAATTTCATGTTCATCTCAGGCACCATAGAATCCTATGATGACTGATAATGACCCTGTGGCTGTCACTGAGGAGGCTGTTTGTGGTCTCAATTCATCAGAGGAGGGTCATGAACCAACTGCTCCAAGTGTTCCCACATGTGAGATTAACATGGGGATTGGGATGTCAATATAATCTATGATAAATATTGGCATAAATTTTGATGAAATACTGGAATATGTTAATATTACTACCACTTTAAAAGAATTTAAGGCACTATATAAAGAATCAAAATGACATTAGTCTTTATTTTTCATCAAATTAACCTTTTTATGCCTGATTCCCTAATCATGACTAGTTAGAATGCACAACTAAATCCAAGAAAACTGTTACAGTGATGGTACATGGAGAAGGTGTCAAAATCAATCTCAATCCCACTATTAAGGGAGAGCCAACTTAGGTTTATCTTGAAACAAGAAGAATTTTTGAGCCTCATATGGAAAATCTTGGGCAGACCCAGGAGAGTTCCCCTTATAAAGAGGTGCCAACTTAGACTGTTGAAGCTGGGAATACTGGGGAGGAATCCTCCCAAGATGCTAACTTGTTTTTGGTTAAGAATCACCGATTTTTGTGACTTTTCACCACAATTTATATTCTTTTTAAGTTAAAAATTATTTCAATTCATCATTTAGGATTATCATCTTCCATGTATAGTTCTGAGGGTGAATCTTCCACATCAGATCAGCATGCATCAGAAGGAAAGGAAACCATTGTTGACGAGGGAGCATAACAAGGCACTTATTTGAGTGCATTGATCCCAAAGTACATATCTCATTATGAAAGTGACTCTGAATCAGATACAGAGTTTCAAAATTCTCTTCACATCGCATATCTCAAGGCTTGGTAGGATATATGGAATATTATCTCTCAGACTCTCCTTGGGGCATTGTCTTCATGAATCCAATGGCTTTCAGCTATGTACAACATGTTGGGATTTAGTGGGTTTTATTACCATCCAATCCCTGCTATGATGAATGAGAATATTCTTCATAGGGAATAGGAGAATAATCTTTATAACGACCTTAAAAAGGCCAAAATACTCACCAATGTTGACGGTTTTTGAGCTTCACTATCCCAACAAAAGGCCACCCACAACACAAAGTTGGTGGGATTTAAATAGCAGATCAAGGAGAAGTCCATTGAAGTGTCTCAAATTCAGTGAGAATTTGATTAAACTTAGGAAAAACTTGAATAACTCCACTATTCATTATGAAAATCAAAAATAGAAGGGGAAAATACCATTATGACTGCCAAGGAAGCGCTTCATTAGGCTGAGTATTCTGAAGTTGGTTGACTGATTGGGCTTCAACAAATAGCTCATGGGTCTCGGGAGGATATTATATAAATAAATATTTACATTGAATCCATCCTATAATATATGAAAAATATATTCCATTTTTGGATTTTCCTTTTATTTTTCTCCATAAATTAAAATATTTTTTTTCCAATAATATGTCTTTATCCCTACTTTCTTAATAAGCCAAGGGGCTTGGTGAACACAGTTCAGCTGTTATTAGGGTCATATGGACAACCCTACAAATATTATATTTATTGTTTCATCACCCTAATTTTTTCATAAGTTCAATATATAGGATACTTAGCTGGTGAGACTTTTTTTTATTTGGATACCTTTTCGGGTTTTTAGCCTAACAATATTTTTTCCTTTTATCTTTTAATTTATTGATTTCTGCCAAAACCATATGGAGTGTAGGTCCGGTGAGCTGAGACTCAAATTTTTACTAGAGTTACCCTTGTGCATTTTCAACCCGGTGAGTACTATGTCTATTTTTTTATGGAAGTTCAAAGTTGTACAAGTTACACTAATGGGGATAGTGTTTCAAGTCGAATAACTTTGACTATAGGGTTTGAAATGATAATCCAAACAAGGATTGATGGTTGGGGATGTCCCAACATTCTTCATATACTTACAAGGGGAATCTTGAGTCATGATTTTTTATGGTTTCCAAATCCCAAATGGGAAATATGGGAATATAAGAGGTCTCTCCTAAGGATGAAGTTACCTCTAGCTGATAAACCCAATATGGGGGTTGTTTTATACAAGGAAAACTTGGGCACATACTACATAGTCAAGTAGTGGTATAATTAGGATGATAGACCCATTATGTAAGAAATTTATGTAAGGACAACTAGGGAATGTACTACATCTTCAAGTAAAGGATTTATCAATAATTATGAAATTTTACGCCTCATGGGTGAGGGAAGTTTAAGATTTAGATTTCTCAAGACTATAGTGGGTGTTTTTTCCAGGGAAAGATGTCTGAGAATAAAGGGATATTCTTTACTACCATAGGAAATTAATATAAATACACTCCTATACAAATTTGATGTGTGAAGTAGGGTTCATTTTGATAGATAACCAATGTCATGAGAAGAATTACCCTTTTCTAACAAAGGATGAAGTTATCGTGTAGTTTAATTTCATGCGACTAAGAAATTAATCGCATAGTTTAAATTCATGCAGTAAGGGAATTATGTTGTGTAGTTTAAATTAATGTATTAATGATATTAGGATATGTAGTTTAAAGTCATGTAGAAAGTAAATTAGTTCGTGCAGTTTAATGTTGTGCAACAAGGACATTATAATGTACAGTTTAAAGTCATGCAGTAAGGAAATTAAGAGGGATATAATTTAAGGTCTTTAGATTTGACCGAAAAGGTTGATGATTATTCCTTATTGGTAATTTATTTGAAAATGTTCTACCATATTCATGTATGGAAGTAGAAAATTTTAAGCTATGATTTAGGGATTCCCAGATCTGAAGGATGGTATGGGAAAAAGGGATTATGATGTTATAGGAGTTCTCTCCCAAGAATGAAGTTACCATTGATTGAAAAACCCATTATGGGGGTTGTTTAAGGCAAGGAAAAATAGGGAATGTACTACATAGTCTATAATGGAATCCTTTGGTTTAAAACCCCGTTATGAGGGATATTTTATGCAAGGCCAACTGGGGCGCATACCACATGGAGAAGCAAAGGAGCTCTCAAGAATTATGACATTCTATCGTTAAAAGATGATGAATATTTATGGAGATTCATATCCTCCCAAGAACAATGTTTGGTGTGTGGAGAAAAGTTCTTGAATACGGAAGAGGTATTCCAAGTCATGATTTACAAAGAATTGGGGGATTAAGCTTTCTATATAGGTCTGACCCAAATGTAGGAAGTATGGTGATTATAGTTTTAGATCATATGACTAGGACCATAATATTATGGAAACGATGGATGGTATGTGGTAAAATGGCCCAAGATTATTCTAGTATGCTTTGAAAATAAGATAGGGGAAATTTAAACCATGGTCTTGGAGACTTTTAGTTTGGGAGAAATGATATGGGAAAAATATGTATAGGATGACCACTGATTGTAAATTGTGGCTTCTAGCATACCATCATCAAAAAATTAGAGGGACAAAAGAGTCTTCTCATAAGGGAGAAATTACCACTATTTGATAAACCCGTTATGAGAGATGATTTATGCAAGGCCAACTGGGGAACATACTACATAATCCAATAGTGACATCCTTTTATAGACAAACCCATTATGGGGGCAATTTATGCAAGGCCAACTGGGGCGCGTAATGCATGATCATGCAAAAGAGCTCTTAGGTATCAGACATTCTGCCACCAAAATCCAAGTAAAGGTTATGAATATCTAAAATTATTCAATATTAGGGGTGTAACATGCAAAAAGGGGAATTTTTCAATGCAAAAGGAAGCATTGGACCGATACTGGTGATGACTTTGGATTCCCTTTCATAAATTTTACGCATATGTAGAAGGGTGAATATCTTGTTTCCTTGGTGGGCTCTCTAAAGAGAGGGAACAAAACAAAAGTTCCTACATAGTTTTTTGATTTTATACAGTATAAGGGAAATTCTCTTTTACCCAGTGGCTGGGACTAGGATATAAGGCCAAGTATTCACTATGTATATTAATGGGATGAGGATTAAGTCATATGTAGTTCTCTAGGTACCGTGAAATTTAAAGTCAAGTGGAAGGACATTACACTGTGTAGTTTTGAGTCATGAAACAAAGACATTGTGCTGTACATTTTAAAGTCATGAAACAAGGATGTAGGTGTTTTGACATGAAGAGAAATAATCATTATTGTTGAACCAAGGCATAGGGACCATGTGGCAGTACATATATTGTTGAATCAAGAATCAAGACACATGTATTTCAAACCGATATGGGTTATTATTTAAAACTATAACTTGTATTGGATCTCCTCATGTTGATCTAACTCGTACATAGAAGAAAAGAGGATTTTCCATGTCGTGATGCGGATGGACCTAGGATTGAATATCTGAATGTCACTATGTATCTCATAAGGGTGAGAATCAAGCCACATGTAGTTCTTAAATAAAGTCCCCCACCCTAATTTAACTAATAAGTAGAGGATAATGGTTTTTTTAATACAGGATCATACATAAGATGGGAACTCATATTAAATCTTCTCATATAGATATGACTCATACATAAGATAAAAGAGACATTACTTGTATTATGTTGTGGCTAAGCCCAAGATTGACAGTCTGTACATCACTACATATCTCATAGAGATGAGAATATAGCCACATGTAGTTATCAAAGAAACATTTAGCTTATCATCATGTGGTGAGGATGTGAGTGATTATGACATGAAAAAAGGAACATTATGGTTGGACCAGGGGGTAGAACCCTAGTGTCACTATGTATCTTTCTGGGGAAAGAATAAAGCCAAACATAGTTCTTGGACTCCCATGTAGTTTAATGTCATGAATCATGGATGAATATGAGTCAATTTTAAAGGACATAAATATTGAAGTTGGGGGAGGGTATAGGACCCAGGGGTCACTACGTATCTTGATGAGGCAAGAATCAATCCATACATAGTTCTTGATAAAGTTCCTCATGCAGGTCTGATCTATATGCAAGGAGTGTGGGATTTTTGTAAACTACAACTGGAGTTGAGATAGAAGATTTAGGAATCACTATGTCTTTCATTGGAACGAGAATCAAGCCACACATAGTTCTTGAAGATGGTTCCCACACCAACTAAGGTTTGATTTGAGGAAGGGGATTTAATATTTTTAGATATTTTCCAGAATAACAGTTGGGCTCAAGACACAAAATGGTATGAGAATAAATCCATATGTTCTGGATGAGTTCTCGGTATAGATTTGGTTTATACACAGGGGAAAAGGAAATTGTTTCTTTATGGTCATGATTGGGCCTGAGACTGGGGATCTAGGTATCACTATGCATCTCATTGGAATGTGAATCAATCCACACATAGTTCTTGATAAACCGTTTAGTTTATCATTATGCGGTAGGGATGTGGGTCACTTATTGTGAAAGAAACATTATGGCTGGACTATAGGATAAGACCCAGGTGTCAATATGTATCATGCTAGGGAAATAATAAATCCAAATGTAATTCTTGATAGTTATTCCCCATATAGGTCTGATCCAAACAAAGGGAGAAGTGGGGATCAAGTGCCACTAGGGAGTGGCAATGACGTGAGTGAGGTTTACTCATGGAAGCTACTCATATTTTGAGGTACAAAAGGAGTGTCTACTTATGGTATCTTTGTAATTTCTTAATTTCAAATAAGAAAGATATTAACCATTTAGTTTTATGTCATGTGGTGAGAAAAAATGGTGCTATGTTGTTTAACATCTTATAACTAGGACTTCATGTCGTTCAGTTTATCGTCATGTGAAAAGTATGATGATGATACATAGTTTAATGTCATGAAACATGGTAAAAAATAGTGATATGTAGTTTAACATCCTAGATCTAAGATGATTTTTTTGATTAAACAAAGTACTTCTTCAGGAACCTTTCATTAGTTGGAGTTTTAGTGCATTCTCCATCCATTGAGATTAAGGAATAAACTCTATTAGAGTGGACCTTATGTATGAAGTAAGGTCCCTCCCACTTTGGATCAAGCTTCAGAAGCTTATTTATTAGTATCATCAGATTCCTGAGGACCAATACCAATTCTCCTTAGAGGAATAAATGAATATAGGCCTTCTGGTTAAAGGCTCATGCTATCTGGTTCTGATATACCTCCAAGTGATTCATGGTATGAAATATTTTTTTTGTCTAGTCACTCAAGATCATCCAGTAATTTATGGGATTTCTCATTTATAGATATCTTGTCACAAATGGAAATATGAAGCGATGTCAACTGAACCTCAATGATAAATACTACTTTTATTATGTACACCAATGAGTATGGGATTTTCCATGTTGTAGTATGATTTATAGTATGATAATACCATAAGGTATGAAAGATCTTTTTAGGCCAAGATTTCTTATCATTATTCACCATCTTATGGACTATGTTTGATAGAGTCTTGTTAAAAGCCTATATCTATCCATTGGCCACTTCATGATAGCGATATGAATGGTTGGATTTGATATTGAATTCCTGATATAGATTCTCCACCTCATAAGAATACAAATTGGTTCCATTGTCCATCAAAATGGTATGAGGGATACTAAATCTGGTGATGATGTTAGATTTGACAAAACTAAAAATGCTTTTGGATTTGAATTATTTGAGGGGTATTACCTTAGCTCATTTGGATAAGAAATCATAGTAGTAAGGATGTACTTTCATTTCTTATCCGTAATTGGAGGATATGGTCCAACAACATCCATTCCCCATGTTAAAAATGGTAAGAATTATTTAGCTTTATATAGTAACTCTGGGGGTTTATGAATGAAATTGTAATGCACTTGGTAGGTAGGACACTTTTTAATGAATTATGTGCAATCCTACGTCATCAAAGGCCATAAGTATCGAAGCATTCAAATTTGATCAGAAAGCATATACCCTGATTGGTGGGAATTATAGGCTTCTGTATGTAATTATTCCATAACAACCATAGTCTTTTCTCCATCAACACATCTGAGAAGGACTCAATCAGACCCTCTCTTGTAGAGGAATTTATGATGATTTGGGATATTATAAATAGTGAAATTAGCTGCTTATATCCAGATCTACTCTCTTACAACCCTGTCCAGTGGAATTAATCCATCTTGAAGATATTTCATGATGGATTTCATCCATCCCATAGTAGGACCATATGGATTAGGAATGGGATTGATTTCTTTGATCTCTTATTCTATGATATGAAAACAAGGTGAAAAAATTCAATGATGGGCAATGCTGATGACTATTTCATCCTGAATTGGATCTGGAAAAGTTATAGCTTCATTTAAAAATGCATATTCTTTAGAATCCTATGATCACATGAATTGAGTCAATGTTGACTCTAAGGGGGAATTATACCATTAAACCTCAGACATAATTACACAGGGGAATTATCTCCTCTTTTCAAATGACATAATCTTTGTTGATCTTCTTGATTATCAATTCTGAATCACCCTTCACCTCTAGGTGGTTCACCGATACTTGGAGTGCCAATTCTAGGCTTGAAATGAGACCTTTCTATTCTGCCTCATTATTGATACCACCTTCTGATAACAGGAAGGAGTATAGAAAAAATGCCTTCAACAGGGAGATAAGAACAATTTCTAACCCAACTTTGTAAAGATTTGGGTCTTCCATTCTATTCTCTATTGAAATCTTAGAAGTAGTATCAAAATAAATTTCCCATGTTTGAGGGATTTCCTAAATAAAGAATATTTCTTCATCAGGCAGTTCAATATTTAATAACGTATCTTATGTAGATGGGTGCTCAGTAAGAAAGTCTACTAAGTCCTGGACTTTCACTACTTTCTGAGGCATAAACTATATGTTGAACTACTAAACAATAACTTCCCAATGTTCTAGACATTTTGTTAGTATAAGACAATTGAGGATAAATTTGATTAGGTTATTGCAAAGTAGATCTTGTGATGCTACAGGTAGTGACTCATCTTTCAAACTACAAGTATTAACACTAGACATCTCTTCAAAATATATGAATATCAAGTCTCTATGTCAAGCATAGTTTGACTAAGATAATAAAGGCTGTTTTCATTCCCATCATCATTCTTTTGTGCAATGAAATTACCTAATGATCACTCTAAGTCTTTCACATATTGAATGAGTGGATTTACTTCAATCGGTTGCATCAATATAGGTGGGATCAAGAGGTATTACTTGTGGGTGTTAAATACTTCTTGAAAGTCATCGATCCACTAATAAGTGACCCATTTCTTATTCAATTTGGTTAAGGTTAAACAATTTCCCGTGAGATTAGATATGAATCAATGAACACATGCCCAGTGTCCTTGAATTCCTCTCAACTCTATCAATTTTCGAGGAGGTAAAATTTCAAGGATAGCTTTAGTCATATAAGGATCAACTTTGATGCCACAATGGCGTACAATGAATCTAAGAAATTTTCCCAAGGTTACCCCGAAAGCACATTTTAAGGGGTTCATCTTCATATTATGATATCGAAGATTGATGAATATGGTCTCTAAGTCATCCACATGATCATAAAGTTGTCGGGATTTGACAACTAGATCATCCACATAGCATTCGACAAAATTTATGAAGAAGGGTTTGAATATGTGATGCATATAATGTTGGTACGTGGAACTGACATTCTTCAATCCAAAGAGAATTAAATGATAGAAAAACACCCATTTAGGGGCTCTTAAGGCTGTTTCTTCTTTAGATTCTGGGGAAATATGGATTTTATTGTACCCAGAGTATCCATTTATGAAGAAGAGGGCTTGGTAGCCAGCTATTACATCAATCAAGAGTTCTATGATTGTAACTAAGAAGTCATATTTGGGAAAATTCCATTTGAGATCTTTGAAATCAATGAAAACTATGATTTTAACATTGTTATTTTTCATAGGGACAATGTTGGATATCCATTTTAGGTACTTCACCTCTTTGATGAAGTTATACTTGATGAATTTTTCCACTTCATCCTCAATCATAGAGGTGTGGGTTGGGTGTGTCCTCCTAGATGCCTTCTTGTATCCCCTATGATCTTCTGGAAAACCCAAGTGATGGGTGGCCACCTCAGGGTAAAGTCTTTTCATCTATGTGTAATTCTATGAAAACACATCCCAGTGCTAATTTAGGAAGCAGGTGTATACTTACCATTATTCAGGAGTCATGGCCATATTAATTAGAGTGGGGCATTGATCTTCTTTTATACCCAGATTTATTTCTCTGAGTTCATCCACAGTGGTGGAGATTCCTTCCTCAAATGCTGGATGAGTGTCCCTAAGATCTTCTTCTTCTTCCTCTTCCTCATGCTCCACTACTTGTGCATCTTCCTAGAGAGGAGATGATAAAACAAGTTTCTTGGGGGGGAAAGGGGAGTCTCCATTTGGACATCCAGAGGATAAGGCAATCATTTCAAGATCACTTGTTAGAATGAAGCCTTCTTGGAGTCCTAAAGGAGAAATAAGGTACTAAGAATGAGTCTCTCCACTTTCTCCTACAGTCATGACTGATTCTTCCAGTTTGGATAGCAGAACTAAGCTTTGTTGAAGCTTAGGGGATAGAATTAATATAGTTTCATTCAAGATTTTTTTATCATTTGGATTGTTGATAACTTCTTCAGTTCCATTGGGCTCAACTATTGTGATTGGCATTATATAAGTTACTGAATGAATTCATGAATTTTGGACCGCCCTTTGGATTTGGTTAATAGGATGTAAGTAATATACATTGAGCTACTTTAAAGGGTTAAATAGGATCATCTCCAAACCATTTGGGGCATTGATTTAGGTGGCATAATTATCCATAGATTGTTTTGATCCATTGTGATAGAACTCTGCATCAATGAATTGCATCTTGTAGGATTTTAAAGGGGTCTTGTCATCATACAATGTCCCAATTTGACCATTGATATAATATTTGAGACATTGGTGGTATGAAGAAGGAACTATCACATGCTGATATAGCCAAGGTCTTCCTAGAAGAACATTGAAATATGTGTCCTACTAAACTATCATGAACCCTGAGTAGGACACAAGATCTATGAACTAGGTTCTGAGTGTGATATTTCCAATAGGTTCTTTCTCATTCTTATCATAACCCTGTACTATCAGAGTGGAGGGAGACAAGTGAGATTCATTGAGACCCAGTTTATGAAGTGTCCATATTGGGATGAGATTGAATCTTGAACCATTATCGATGAAGGATTGTCGGACATCAATGTCGTTTAACCTCTCAGATATATACAAGGGTCTGAAACATCCTTGTATGACAACATCCCAATCTTGTTCAGTGAAAGAGATTCCCGCATGAACTTCCACAAGATTATTCTACACATGATATACTTCCGCAAAAACAAAATCAACTTAAAATTTCTAAGGGATTGATAATGCCTCAATGGGTGATTCCTAGAGGTCTTTTGATAGACTCATAACATCCAATATTGATAAATTAGCCGAAACTTGGGATAATTACTTGAATACATCATATTTTAGATACAGCGGTCTATTTTTTCCTACATGGATATGATCTTTTTCATTTTCTATGGGAAATAATGTTCCTAATGTGTATGGACTGTCCTTTGGGGTAGGATCTAGAAGTGCTTCTTCTCTTGGTGGATTAGGAAAGCTAGGTCTGCCCATCCACTGAGGAGGTAGCAGAATATCTTTTAATTGGTATTCCAAGATGATAATGTCATGGAAGACCCTATCATGTGTGGGGAACTTAATTTATTCCTATTGAGCTCACTGGAGGGCTCTCCCATGAGTTTTGGCTGCATAAATAGTTTGATCAGGGGTGTGGTTGAAGTAGTTACTCATAGCATGACAACATCTTCCCCCATAACATCAACCTTGAAAACTTCTTCCCCTAGTTCCATGATTAAGTGTAGGTAAATCAGGTTCACAATCAAAATCATTATTTGATAAGGGATCTGTTAAGTGAATAATATTAATGGAACCAAAAATCAACTCCTCATATAATAAAGATTCTGCCTGGGGGGTCTACTCTTGTTGTACCGTTTAGCGGGGTAGTGCCCGTGCTTTTGGGATGGTTTAAATGAAGTATTCTAAAATCAAGGACAAATTTGGACTTGACACAATATCATCCTATTATTATTTCTACTTATCCTTCTAGAAATCTCACTTTTTTTAGGATTGGACTTTAGAGGATTGGGCTTTTTATGAAGCTGGTTTTGCTGTAGCAGAATGGGTCAAGGGAACAATTGGATATTTCAACTACATTCAGAGAATAACATGAGTCTAGTTGATTGTTTTTATGACCATTTAGTCAAAAAAAATATGCACATTCTTTATTTTAACTTATTTTCACTCACCATCCTCCTCCGGATTGGTAACCGAAACATATGATACATAGGCATGCAAATTCTTTTGCTTAACTTGCCCAGAATTTACCATCTTTTTTAGGATGGATTTGAAAACAAAACACTCCTATATGGGATTCCCTATCATTTTATGAAATGGGAAATATTTTGGGATATCCTAATCACCTTATTTGTTAGGCTTCTTGGGCATTGAAAAATGGACTAAGTTGTTTTTCAAAGATGAGATGAAGTAGTTGGGGACTTGGTAATTTAGAAATGAATAAACCTTATTTCTCAACTCCTCAAACTATCTCCTCATATAATCTATTTTATCATCTTAACGAGCCATTCATTTCTATTGATGCTCCAGAGGTGTATCCCTATGATATGACATAGTATTTGAGATAGGAGCGGGTATAGGGGCTTGCATAAGTGTAACTGTAATGGCCTATGTCTTTCCTTTTCTTCTTTGTTGAGCTAATGGGATTACTCAAGACTTGTATTTGGTCTCTGTGATGGATTTTTTCACTTGTTGAGAAATTGTGGCTAGATCCCAAAACTATCCTATGTATTTGATAGGGATCAACATTGTGCACAACTCATCACATAGATTCTCTATACAGATGGAAAATAAATATTCTCGATGGGGTGGTAGGTTTAATGTGTATGTCAATACTTTCCACTAAGCAATGAAATCTGAGAATATTTTATTCTCTATTTTCTTATAGTTTGTGAGATTGAATACTGTTGTCTTATGTAGCATTGAGCTGAACTGGAAGAGAAACTTCTAACGAAGATCTTCCCATCCAGTGATTTATTGGGACTGCAAACTCATGTACCATAAAAGACTGGCTCCAGTAATGATTTCAATAATAATATGAGTTTCACTACTTCCTGTTGTTTAGGGGTCTCCATCATGGGATCATATCGAGAGAAGAAAATGCATCAAGTGCTACTCCAGATCTCTTGAGTTGTTCAAAATAATAAATTTAGGATTCCCAATGTTTGGTGGGGGAGGATTCATATCTACCCATTCAAGGTAAGCCTTCTTTTTTGGATTTACTAGTGTACGAAATCATTCAGTAGCTTCCAAACAAGTCATTAATGACACAATAGTGTTCCTAAAAATTCTATGAATGTTTAGTTGATTTGGGACCTGAATAGATGTGGGGGTTGGAGCCTGAATGGGTGTAGTGACTAGAAGGACCACTAGTGGTGGCATCATTTTTATCTTTCATGAGTATCCAATAAGGGAATACCTATATGGATGTTCCTGACCATTTCTGATTGTGTACCCAATGGAGGTAATTATTGATCTACTGTTGAGGGATCCTAATATATTGGTGGTTGATGTCTCATGTTGAGAAGATTTTCCCTATATTCTTTAGTTGTTATAGAAAACCCTCTTTGCTGAGCTGATCCAACTAGAAGTGTGAGTTGAGGGTATTCTTACAAAGCATATATTCCAGGAAGACTCCCTCAGAGTAACTCTGCATTGAGTTTTATCAACTCTCTCATTTCCTCCTCTTTCTAAGAAAAATATTTCCTATAGAAAAATGGATTGTACTTCTCTGGGGGGAAGGTAAGACATGGTATGAACCTTAAATTTTACCCTATTGAGTGTCTTTTAAACAGGAAGAGGTTGATTATTCGAGGGGATAACCAAATTTTGGGTGAGCCTTTGGTTTTGGGTATGCACACCTCTTGTATTCGTCTCAATGTAGACTGTCTCATGAATATAAACTTATTCTTTAGAATCCTCTGAATCAATTTTATGTTCTAGAGGTTCTTTAATGATAGAATTGATGACATTTATAGACACTTAATGCATCATAGGCATTCTATTAGAATCTCTGTGAGATCACCTTCTTCTACGCCCTCCATGAGACCTTTTACTCTTATATCTTGGTTCCCTAGGAACTGTTTGATGGATAGTCACACGAAGGGAATTAGCAAAGAGTTCAGTCGTACACATTTCAAGTGAATATACTAGATTATGGGATGGGAAAAATTTAGAGGATTCACTTGGTGGCATGTTCCCTAATCAGAAGAATACTGATTCCCACTAAGGAGGGTATTGTTGAGGTGAAAAATCCCCCAACCCTGGGGGTTGGGGATGTTTCTGTTCTTCCTTCACAACCCTTCTGTCTTGGTTGGATGATCCCAAGGGTTGGGTTAAAAGATCCCCCAGCCCTACGGTATGGTGTTGTTCCTGAACTACTATGGCTGATATTACTGCAACTAAACTTATGATTTTATGGATTTTGGTTTGAACGTGGGTTGGGTGCATTATTTATCAGTCATTTAAATCACCTATTTCGGAAGACCATTGTGCTATTTCTGGCATTTTATCAATTTGAAGACTGGAATTCTCTAAGTGGGATGCGTTATCAATGTCCTCAGGTGATTGATGCAAAATTATCCTTATAGATTTATATCTTTTGGCCTAATGTCGATGAGATTTTGTTAGGGCCTATTTTTTTTGAGCACATCTTCATTCATGAATAGATTCCATTTGTTTTATCCATCCTGGGGTAATAAAATTACAAGATGCTACATTTTGCAGGATTTACTCTCTTGGGAGTACATTGAAACACAATTATCCATGTACACCCATCCAATGATGTGAACACCAGATGGGGAATCTATGATTAGATTTTATAATCTAATTAATGCATTGAGGCATGAACATTTAAGGTATCCTTGTTGATTCTTAATCTTTGGATGTTGGAAATCTAGGAGGGATTCCAAGCCAATTTGGCACTGTAACCCTTTTATTACCATGAAGTGAGTTTGATACTCATCATATGTAAATACCTTTTATTTTAAGCAATGAAGAGTTTTCCATATGTTGAGGTGGATTTTATGCATACAATATTCTGTCAACACCTCTGGAATGCTTTATTGAGAGGTGGATAAAGGCCAAAACATGATTGGTATGATGCCTTTTTCCAGTCATTTCCTTATATTTAGCAAATCTTCTTCTTCTTTCACAAGAGGTTCGTCGACCTGGTCCAACTAGAGTGGATGCTTCCTAATTTTTTTTACCACAAGAACTTGGATTGGTTGGGATTCCCTCTACTATGTTAGAAGGAAAATGACCCAAGAGTGGTTCAGATAATGATCGTCACATTGGAATATCTTCCTAATGAGAAAGGATTTTACTTTATAGTGATAAGGCATCATACATGACTATATTTTTATTTGGAAGTGCCTTATGAATAGAGGGATTTCTTGTTACCACATTTTCAATTGGAGAATTATTTTGACAATTAAAAACATTACTATGGAGAAAACTTTCACAATAATCTCCATCACAGGGAGGAACATCATGGAAAATTATTGAAAGGGAAAGACCCTCTTTCTCCTTGTTCTTCTAACCACATGGAGGTTTGTTGTGGCTCTCATCAATAGACATAATCTCGAGATTAATTGAATTGTTTCCATGAATAAAGGCTTCATGGTGAAGTTTCCAAGGAGGAACTTCATAATTACTTCTACTACTCATGTAATTTGGTAATGGGAGGGTAGGATCTTGAGCTGTGAGAGATAAACGTTTGAGGGATTCAAGAAATCCATCATTGAGTGGAGTTAGGTCACAGATCGACTCTTTATTTTACAACCGTGTTTGATGAGGCCTCTTCCTAGATTCTATCTTATGAGATATTAGGGACACTTTCTGGGAGAAGTGGTTGTCATGGGAAGGTGTTTTTTCTACCTTGGAGTGTCCTTTGGAATATTCCAATTACCTCTGATTGGAGAGGGTGTATGTTCCCGATATTTTTGTCTATATGATATGGGGGAATTTTACCCCTGAACCTTTTGGATGGGAGAAGAGGTGTGTATATTCTCTTGGGTGACATGCTGATGAGACACCCCACCTGTGGGGAAAAAGTTATGTGTCTGTGCATTGGGTACTACCGTCATCACCATTATGATATTGTAGAAATTTTCTAGGATATGGGAAGGGATATACATATTCCCTTTCACCATTACCAAGATGTGTTTGGTGACTTCAACTATTGGTACAAGGATATACATACATTTCATATCTAGAGTATGAGTATGTTCTTTCTTCTTTACTCCCTTTCTTGTAAGTGGATACTAATAATACTCATGTGTGGAGGTAGAGAGTAGAGTCTGCCCCCTGCTTTTCATCGAGACTTTCCGATTGACTTCTCCATGTGCTTATAGATGAGGCTACTGACAGGCTTGGTGGATACTTCCAGGTGTGTGTACCTGATCACTATTTTCCACAAAACATGGTCAGAAGATTTCTTTGAGTGCTGCTAGACGAGTCTACTAGTAGGCTTGGTGGGTTTAGGTAGGTGTATGTTCATACTTGAAAGTTTCCACCATATTTGGTTGGTGAGATTCTTTGAATGCCGCTTGGAAAGTCTCCTGACTGGATGAATGAAGGTGAATAGGTGTATATGCCTGCTCACTGTTTTCCACCAAACTGGGTTGGTGGGATTCTACGAAGGAGGAAAAGGTATGAATATTCTTCCTACTGGCCGACTATTGTCCCCAAAGGGTCTTCTTTCATGCCATAGTTTGAAGAACCTAGGCCGGTTGACTGAGCAAAACACCCTCATCATGTTGAGGGTTCACTTACCGTGCAACATTGGAGATGACAATTACTAGCGGGATCCATTAAGAATAACTATTGTGTCTTAGAGATGAGGTCATAGGTGGCCTATTGATCCACCTCCTTGAAATATGGGAGGGACTAGTTTTTTCATTCTAGGGATAAGTACCTGAAATGATTGATGATGGAGTTCAACACTGTTTGCTTCAGGACCACTAGTTGTCACTGGCTAAATGATCAGGGATGATTGTTGAGCTAGATGGCCTTCCAGACATCCTTCGAGGATGGGATGGTACTGTGATGACGATACTATTGAACCAGTGCATTAGAGACCCAACATTGAATATGCTGAGATGGTTATGACTTCCTTCACACAGATGAAGGTCCATCCTAATTAGTATCTAGGGAATTAATTTGTGAAAACATGAAGGAATCCATTAGATCAAAGTGATTTCTGAAAATGAGTTCCTAAGGATATATGAAAAATATGGACAAGAAAACCCTATTAAAGAATCATCTTTTTTTCTTAAACACATGCATGATTGATTTCCTTGTCTGGACCTATTTTATTGAAAGTAGAAGGGGTCTGACAGGATGGTGATACAATCATCTTGGTTAAGGATTCACATCGGGTTCACCATTTTTTATTTTCGATAGAAACAAGGATTTTTCAGGGAAACAAAATGGTCCAAAAGAGACAGTTCGGTATATCCAATTTATTTTGTAAAGGAGATGACATAGTTATTTTTATTGAAGGATTTCCACTCCCCATGATAATTTTCTATTTCTGATCAGCTTCCAATAGGTTTGTTCATAGAACTAGAAACACCCAATGGTTCTATATCCATGGGGGCCTACTTTCCCAAGGCAGGTGCTCTCTAGGTTTTTTTGACCTATGATGCTTAATAATTCTCATTGGTTGATAGGATGGGATGTTGGGCTCATCACACCCTTTGGGTGGGGGCGGGGGGTTATTTTCTACTCTAAGACTCTTTTATAGATTTAAGATATGTTCATGAATCCTTCATTAATTCCCAAGTATGATGTGGGTTATCCCAATATTAGAAATCAATTATTAGCATGTGTGGAGTTTAGAATCATTTGTATGTATCTTCTTCATAAATATAGATATCTATATGTATATGAGGTTCTCTATTGATTGTGACCTCTTATATAATACTTATGGATTCTTTGGTCGTTACTATGATGATGCTGGTTTTCTAGCCACACAGTGAGGAACTATAGAGTTTATTTTCATCCAGGTAGACTAAGGTAACTCTGGAGTTTATATTCATCCAGGTAGATAAAGGTCACTCAAGATTTTATCATCATCAAGGGATACATTAATTGTTTGATCTTGGGATTGAACCCATAAATGGGATTCCTACATATCATTGTGAAAGGAATCAGAACCCACGTAGTTTGATACTGCTTAATGGGGTACATCATAACTTTTAATGTCATGTGATGAGGAACCAACTGTATAGTTTAAAGTCATGTAGCAAGGAAATATAGTTAGAAGGTACCTAGTAAAAGTTTAGTGTGGGATTTATGCCGAAATAGCCTAATGAACTTTGAAGGGATATTAGTTTCCATGTTGAATTAGACCATACAGGGGATATGGCCCAAACAATAATAGGCTTTATTTAAGAGTTGGGTTTGAACCTCAGGGATGCTTCCTATGTATCCAATTTGGATGGGAATCAATCCCACACAGTTCGATGAGTCTCGTAGGAGAGTATAGCTCTTTAAGAGGATAGGTTGGGGATTACTCCTGAGAAGGATACCCCCTATGAAGGGACCATGAGGTATGTTTTAACTCACGGTGATTTGGGGGATTAAATCGGGGTTTACTCCTGAGAAAGATACCTGGATTAAAGGGATTATGATTAGGTATTATTCTTGAGGATGATTCAAAAAAATGGGTTATGATTGGGACCAACTTCTGAGTAGAATTTCCCTTGAGATTGGGCCTTAGGTAAGCGTCCCATGTATCCTGTTTATGGTAGGAACCATAGTTCTCATAGTTCATTCCATGAAGTGGATTGTGTGGGTATTGGGATCATCACTAACCTCTAATACCACATGAGTCATGCTCAGTGTGAGAAATAAGATGAAGCATGAGATTTTACATACCATACACTTTTCCTCCTTCACTGGTGGAAGAGGTAGGGGCTAAAATGGAAGAGGAAATGGCTAAGATGATTCCATATCTTCACTTTACATTAGATGAGAGTATAAGGTAAGGAAGGGATGAAGGCTAAGGATGTGAAGGTGGAGAGGGGCAAGACTGAAACCTCCCTTAAGAAAGGCTAGGAGATTAAACCAAGATGGATTCCCTACAATTTGTTCCACAGTGGGATGAGGATCTAATTCCATGTTTAATGGAAAATAAAGTGTGATACTTACCCTCCATGTTGGGAACTAGAGGATTCATTCCTCATAGAAGATAAGGTATAGATATGGTTCTATCCCCATAATCCAAGACTAGGAACTCCTCAATACTATCCCTAGGGTAAGGATCCTCATGACCGTACATATAAAAATCTACAGACACCTCGAGGATCCTGAACCTCAGGTAGGAAAAGTGTAGGAAGCCTCTGACTGTAGAAATATAAATCCAAATGGGAGACAATATAGCATTTCTTTTCCCATGATTTTATAAGTTAGGAGGTCTTAGTGGAATATTTGATTTGATCCCTCTTAGACAAGTGATCCAAAGGAGGAGAGGGCCTACCTTTCATGGATTTGAAGAAGGACCAACGAATGGATTACACAGGCTAGAAGGTAGGGTGAACCAAGGAGGATTGTGAAAGGGTGCTCCATGTAGGTAGGCATAGGAGAACTTATATACCTTAGGCGATGGACCACCTTGGTGACTAAACTTGGGAAAGACCTTTCTCAAGCCTTCAAGGGTCTCCATAGGTGTTCTCAGAGGTAAGTCGCATAAGTCTTGATTTAAATAAAGGGACCTCATGATAATATTCATTGATTAAGGGTTGAGAGAATTCCTCACATAGGTTTTGTTTACTTTAAACCCCTGGAGGACTTAAGTTCTTCTATTATCCTTTTATTCCCTCTTCTTTAGTTGTCAGAGAACAACTTAGAAGGTTACGGGTGACTTGAGCAAAGAACTAGGGCAATCAGAGTAGTAATTTTCCTTTGGAAAAAATATGTACTTCTAAATAAAGACACTCGAGGCCTATTTATAGAGAAATATGGGACCCTGGGAGATGATGTTAGTTCGTGCAACTAGGTCGCCTGCAAGTAGGGCGTGTAGGGATCTTGCGCGCTGACGATGCTTGGGGTACCTTGGGTGAATAGTTCTTTTTTAGGTCTTGTGATCTTTTGATTCCTTCATTTACTTTATATTACTTTTCCTAGGGTATTTACATTTGTTTCCTTTTCATCCATGTGATAAAATGGAGTGTCTATAATGGCATAGTTATCTTTCCTTAGAATAAAATATTATAAAAGGCTTAAAGTCATCCAAGTGGCTTTAAGAGCTCATAAAATCAGCCCAAGTATTATTTTTTGTTGACATTCACTCATCAAATAAAATTAAGACAAGTGTTAGGGTGATTTTATAATATTTATAATATTATTTTTACCCTTAATTACTCTATTAACCCTTAACCATTGAAATTATAATTATTAATTTTACTATTCATATTGTCAAAAAATAAAAGGAAACTATTTACTAAATTTTGACCTTATGATTATAAATATAGAATCCATTTTTCAAAATTCAATACACAAAATTGGATAAAATTAATTTAAAATTAATCCCGTTGATGGAATGAGAAAACATGTTATTAAAGTGAAAACATTAAAAAGTTTAAAATGTTTTTATATACATATTCAATGTGAAATTTATTACAATGACCTAAATTGGATTAAATTATATAAAATTGATCTAATTATACTTTAAAACCAATCAAAAATATAATTTAAGACCATAAATTATTTATACAAAAAATCTATTTTCAATTAAAATCAGAATTTTTTACTATTCATCAAAACATAAAACTTATCAGAAAATTTCCAAAAACTAAATAAAATTTATTTTTTATATTTAACTTTTAAAGAAGAATTTTATTTTGTCAAATATAATTTATAAAAGTTTCAAAATTTAGTTTTAAAATAAGTGATTCATCAAAAGGTTGCAAAACTACCTTTAGAAAAATATAGTTTTTTATGCATAAAAGTGGAATTATTTTTATATCATGTATAGAAAACACCTAAGATAAATGTCATATAATATATAAATTTCATAATCTGGTTAATAATATTCATTAATTTCAATTTAATGGCTATTTTATAATGGTTGTGTTAAAATAATGATATTTATTTTTGTACCATTGTTAGTTTAATCTTTGTGTTGTGTGAAATGTAAGATAATGAAGAGATTAAATTTAAAAAGTTACATACCATAAAATCTTGGGGTGTTACATCTGGAGAAAATACAAGAACTGGCTCTCAGTGAGGGAATCTGGAATATCAAAGTTGGAAGTTTCATTTTCCTAGAATACCACTGAAAACTCCTCAACAACCAGAGTCTCCCATATGATTTCTTGCTTAGAGGTGGGGAACCACTATTGATCATCCCAAACATTGATTGGCGCTGGCCAAGAAATAGGTAGTGGAACTGATGTGGATCAGTGAGGTAGCTGGTTGGATGATAGAGGATCCACTGCGTGAGTTACCTGTTCATTGCACACTGGGTCATCTTTTAAGGGTGATACCAACCGTATCATCACATCCTTATAGGAATGATTGTTTACCACTACCTCATGTGCAAGGGTAGAGACACTTTTTAGGGGTTATTTAGGTTGCTCAACACCTAAAGGAGTTATCATAGATTAGAATAACTCTCCATGATCTTGGGTAGTGGAGGATAGGGAGACTTGTGATGACGGAGATGGTTGCACTGTGAGCCCCTAGAAGGGAGCCAAAACTTCCTCCAACTACATGTACCAATGGAGGGATTTGTGGATTATGTGGATCTCACCTTCTAGGATGACAAACTTTACCTATCTGGTTATTTCCCTAGACTCCCATTCTGAAGACCATGGTGAAGGTTCCATCATTGAGTCACATCTGCCCCAAGATTTGAGAGGTGGAGGAGATCAACAATGACTTGGTATTTCTTGGGTTTTCCGCTTTGGTGGTGGTCGTTTTCCCTTTTCCCCTTAGATGGTTATTTAGTGTAGGGTAATTCTTCTGTATGGGAAGGATATCCTTACTGTTGGGTGGTAATATGAGGAGGACCTCTATTTCATTTAGTTGGGATATGGGGAGGGCTTCCATATCAATTATTTTTGAATCAGAGAGGACCTTCACATTGGTCCGTGAGGACATAGGGAGGACCTCCATACTGACAGATAGTAATGGAATAGAAAGGACCTATGTATTAGTGGGTTTAATCATGATGAGGACCATTGCACTGATTGAAATGGGAATATGGAGAAAATCTGTGACGAGGAGTGGGAATATGGAGAGGACCTCCATACTAGCTACTAAAGGTACGAGGAGGACCTTCATTTTGGTTGGTGGAAACATGGGGAGGGAGACTATATTGTTGGTTTAAGGAGTAGGGAGGACCTCTAATATAGTTGGCTATGACACGAGGAGGGCCTCTATGTTGGCTGAATGTGGTAGCATGGGGAGGACCTCCGTACTTGTTGTCGATGAAGTGGGGAGGACACTAATAGAAAAATTTCCTATACCAACAGTTTGAAACCATTGGTATATGTCCCCAAAACATTGGTATAGACTATACCAATGGTTTAAAAAGATGTTGGGTAATTTTTCATGAGAATAGACCTATCCTAATGGTTTGAAAACCATTGGGAAATGTCTATACCAAAGGTTTTCCAAACCCTTAGGATAGGTCTTTCCCAATGGTTTTCCCCAAATTGTTGGGATAGGTAAATCTAAAAAGAAGTTACAACAGAGGTTTGAACCCATAACCTACACGTCATATATAAAAGAATTTACCACTATCCTATAATTATCTTTGTGAATATATCTTGATATATATGTAATTTATATATCAATTTATTTGATGATATTAAACAAAATAATTCATAAAAAATAAGGGTACCTATCCTAATGGTTTTGAGAACTGTTGGGAAAGACATACCCTTTCCCAATGGTTTTCCAAAACCATTGGAAAAGTGGTCTCAAAGTGGGATTTCTCAATGGTTTTGGTAAACCATTTTAAAAGCCATACCCTTTCCCAATAGTTTTCCAAAATCGTTGGGAAAAGTGGTCTCAATGTGGGCTTTCCCAATGGTTTTGGAAAACCATTGGGAAAGCCATACCTTTTCCCAATGGTTTTCCAAAAGCATTGGGAAAAGTGGTCTCAAAGTGGTATTTCCCAATGGTTTTAGAAAACTGTCGGGAAAAGTGGTCTCAAAGTGGCCTATTCCAATGGTTTTTCAAAATCATTGAAAAAGGGAACCTATACCTATAGTTTTTGCAAACCATTGGTGTATATGAATTGGTATAGGTATGATTTATAGTAGTGGGACCTCCACTTTGATTGATTTTAGAGATGTAAGGACTTCCATTTGAGATAGGGACAATATGAGGAGGGACTTCATGTTTATTAGATGTGAAATGGGGAGGAACTCCATGTTGGAAAGTATAATTATAGGGAGGACCACCATACCAATTATTGATGAAGTATGGAGGACCTCTACTTTGATATGTGGGAACATGTAGAGGACCTCCATATTAATTGTGGGAGTGGGGAGAACCTACTCTTTGGTTGGTGATGGTATAGGTATGACCTCCTCACTGAATATCATCATCACAGGACAACCCGTAATGGTTTATGGTGGTTTTAATGATTGATAGAGTCAACCCATCTTGCCTATGAGGTATGGATACCAATTGGGAAAAGATGGATACCTGTTCATCTATCAGAAGTATTTGGTAGAATGCACCGATAGTGGTGGGTTCTAATGAATATGTGGAAGATGATCCCCCTTGTCTAAAATTATCCTAAGCCTATACCCGATGTTGGTGTTGGGTCATCCATACTGGTGATGATGCAGTAGGTGTATAACCCACCTTTTCTTCAGATATAAGGACTGGTCACTTATGGTGCTGAAAAGGCATGGTAGGATCCCTCCTTGGAGGATCCTATGTGGTAGTCATGGTTGGGGTGATTCAGGCATCCCCCACCTCCTTAATGTATAGGATAAAGTCATAAGATCACTCTGGGGATAGACTCTTGAAATTATTCTCTATTGGAATTGGGAGTCATTACTCACTATGCAGCCCTTGAGGGCAGTAGTGTTGGCGAGGTACTGAATCTTCTAGGTCCAGGAGGGCCATGTCCCTTGTGGGATTGAACCATTCCTGCTCATACTAATGTACGAGGGTGACCATCACCCTCCATTAGAATATCTCCAAGGGTGAGATGGGGCGTGGGTGCCTGATAGCTGGGGTCGTAGCAGTGGTCATGGAAGAAGTGGTTTCATGAAGGATTTCCAAATTAACATTTCTATTACCCCAGCTCCCATGGGTGTTAGTGGTTGATTTACTATGGATGAGGTCCTATAAAGCATGTGGATTTAGTCATCAATATATGTGTAAGGAAATCAATGTCCAATTTCCCAGTGTCATGCAATCTTCTATAAGTAGAGAGAGATCTACGCTAAAAATTTCACAGAATGAGGAATTAACAATGTTTACTTTTAACGTCCTGGATCCGGAAGCCACAAAATGGGTGCCCCGAACCCGGTTGGTCACATGAACTCAAGCACATTTTACCAAACACCAGAGGCTACTGACTAGCAGTGAGGACCCATGTCTGACAGTGGGGAAACTATGCCCTCATATGTCAAAGTGTAGAGCAACAGAAAAGAAATATAACATTCAACAGCTGAAACAGTAAACAATATGAACTAGAGATGAACAACTACAGTAAAAGATAACCAACAGTTATATATAAAAATTCAGCATGTCACTATTTCTATGATAATAGCCAAAACAAGATACACTGCAATACAACTCAAGGAACAAGGTACATAAAAAAAAAACAAAGCAGAGTAAATAGAGCGCAACAACATCACAAGCCTAAGCTTGGTCCCATACTCTCATATTCCTCTACTACAATCATGTACCTGTATAGGGACCCTTTCCCCTATCGACACCTACAAGAATATAGTCTATTTGGGCCGAATACATGACCCAAACAGGGTGTGAGGAAGAAATCTCAGTAGGCACCCACCAAAGGCCTGTACCCAACTATCAGTGAAAATGTGAAACGATAGTGTGTAAAAGTAAAATCAGTAAACTAGTAAGTACTCAAAAGTAACTATCACTACCAGTTTCATTTCCATTTTAATATTTATTAATCACTTCCAAGATTTCTCTTTAGCTTGGAAAGTATAACATATGAAAATCACTACAATGAATATTCTAAATAGCCGCGTCCTTAGACATACTATGCTTACTATCAGGTAACAGAATCAACTACCCGCAGGTGATTTACCTTAGGAATAATGAACATTGCCCTCAGGCATATGAGATATGTCCCTCAGGCATAGAAACTACCACCAACAGGCATAAACAAAGGTTACCCTCAGGCTAACCAAACACTACCCACAAGCTAAGAGAAACACTTCCCTCAGGCTAAATAGAACACTGCCCTCAGGCTGATAGAACACCACCCTTAGGAAAAAGGAACCGGGTTGAGCCCATAAAATACACAAGAAATTTAAATAAACTTTCTCTTAAGAAAATTCAATCCACAATATAATCATTGCATACCCTGAGGTATCTTGGCCAAACGGCTAAACAGAGGAACGCACCCCCGGGGTGGTCCTGGATCCAATTAGTGATCCCAAACAGCAGTTTAAACTTATCATTAGGTTATCTATACAATTCTAGATATCCTTTCAGCAAATTCCTCAGACATACGACACTACAACCATGGGTGCGTAGCACAACGGTACACAATTCCAACTCAAAAGTTGGAAAAAACATCAGACCACCTACCTCGATCACCGCTGATTGATATATATGAATGACGCCTCATGAAATTCCCAAGAACGACGTAGATCTGGGATAAACGCTCACACATTCAACCTCAAATAACTTCCCTTGGGAAATAATTGTTAAAAACTACTCACGGATAAGGAAGGTCTTACCCGTGTAGTTAAATAGAGACCGTCAGCGAAGGAAACCGAGTTCCGGTCAATGATCGGGAGATCCTCCAAGCTCCGGCCATCCCTCCTGTGTTCTTCCGACGTCCAATGCCTCCTCTACTGAATGCGGAGGCTACTGCCCATTTTAATAGAAAAAAACTACACGACGTGTAATCTCAAGTACACGATGTGTACTTTTCATTTTTTTAACTGTTCCTCTGGCGGCTTCTTTCCACTGTGGCACTGTTCACCTGTCGACATGAGTACACGACATGTATTCCTGAATACACAGTGTGTACTGTCACTCAGTTGGCAGCTGCTTCTGCTGCCTTACTGTTCACCTGCTGACTGATTACATGACGTGTAAATACCTAGTACACAACGTGTAGTCGGTTTTTACACCCTTCATCACCGACATGCCTACACGCCCGGTATAATCATCCCACACAGCCAAAGTACATGGTGTGTGGAAAAGTACATGGAATGTACCTACAAAATTTGGGATTTTTACCCATTTTACTTATTTTCTCAAAAACACTTAAGGAAAGAGGAAAAGAAGAACCCGTACCTAAATATTAAGAAATGGGTTCTTAAAAGATTTCTCCATTAAAGTAATTCGTCCTCGAATTTCCCTTCCAAGGGTGGTGAAGATAAAGCTGTGAACAACTCTGGCCACTGAGCATGTATATCGGTCTCCCACTCCCCGGTTTCGTCCTACACTCTGTCATGCTTCCATATCACCCGTATGAGAGGAACTGACTGGCCTCAAAGAACCTTTGTGATCTTATAAACAATACGAATCGGATTCTCCTCAAAGGATTCATCGGACTGAACCTCAACCTCCTCGGGATGAAAAACATGAGACGGTTCTGAGTGATAATGGCGCAGCTGAGATACATGGAAGACATCATGGATGGCCCAGTACCACTGTGGTAACTACAACCGATAGGCAACTGACCCGACTCTCTCCATAATCTAAAATGGCGCCACATACCTCGATGAAAGTTTAACCTGTCTCCTGATCCGCCTGTGTCCCAACCTCAGTAAAACACGCAAGAAAACCTGATCCCCAACCACAAACTCCAAGGGTCATCTGTTACGATCAACATAAGATTTATGATGAGACTGTGTAGTATCCATCCACCTTTGAATCAACTGGACCTACTCTGTAGTCTCCTGCACGAGACGTGGTCCCAGTAAAGCTACCTTACCTGCCTCTAACCAACACAAAGGTGATCAGCATGGCCTACCATATAAAGCCTCATAAGGTGCCATCTCAATAGTTGCTTGAAAACTGTTATTGTAGGAAAAATCAACCAGGGGTATGTGACTTTCCCAAGAGCCCCCAAAGTCTAAGACGCATGCACGCAACATATCCTCAAGCACCTATATTGTACGCTCTGACTGGAAATCAGTCTGAGGGTGGTAAGCTGTACTTAGAAGCACCTGTGTACCCAGTGCCCTCTAAAAACTCTGCTAGAAATGATACGTAAAGCAGATATCCCTATCTAAAATGATAGAATGAGGGACCCCATTTAGACGTACTACCTCTTGGATATACAACTTCCCGAGCTCGTCAACACTGAAGGTCTCCTTGATTGGAAATAATTGAGCTACCTTCGTAAGTCTGTCCTCAACAACCCACATAACATCATTTCCTTGAGGTAACCTCGGTAACCCAGTCACGAAATCCATCACGACATCATCCCATTTCCACTCCAGAATGGGTAACTGTTGTAACAGTTCAGCTGGCCTCTGATGCTCCGCCTTCACCTTATGACAGGTGGAACATCTCGCGACAAAACCCTCTACTTCCCGTTTCATACCCAGCCACCAATACTAATGTCTCAAGTCATGGTACATTTTGGTAACTCCAGGATGCACTTCCCAAGCTGAAGCGTGAAATTCCCGCATCAACTCCTCGTGTATATCCCCTAGAACCCACACCCGTCCATGGATACGTAGTACCACATCATCGCCTATCGTCCAACCAGGAGGAGGGTCCTCACTTTCCACTGACTCCCATAGAACTAGGCCTTCATAATCTGATAGCTGTCTCATCCTAACTCTATCTAGGAGGGTAGAAGTCATAGCTAAGGTAGAAATATAGGTTTTCCCCTGACTATAGTACACCTCCAAATGCATCTCAGAGAACAAATCCATGATTTTCCACTCACCACTGGCCTCCTGAACTACTTGTATCTAAGTCCTCCTACTCAGTACATCAGCAACTGCGTTACCCTTACCAGGTGTATAGGCACACTCAAAGTCGAAGGACTGAAGGTATTCAACCTACCTTAGCTGTCTCAGATTCAGGTCACGCTAAGTAAAAATATATTTGAGACTTTTTTGGTCCGTAAACACCACAAAATGTTATCCTAATAGATAATGTCTCCAATAGCATAAAGCATGAACAACTGTGGCCAACTCGAGATCATGCATCGGGTAATTCCTCTCATGTGTCCTGAACTGCCAAGACTCGTACACAATTACTCGATTGCCTTGCATCAACACTACTCACATCCCAATACGTGATGCATCATAGTAAACTGTATAACTCTTCCCTTGGTCTGGAAGTATCAGAAATGGTGCTGATGTAAACCTTCCCTTCAGCTCCTGAAAGGCTGTCTCGCAAGCTTCTGACCAAACGAACATCACACCCTTCTTAGTCAAACCCGTAAATGGCACTGCTAAGTGGGAGAAGTCCTGTATAAAGCGCCTGTAGTAACCAGCCATCCCCAAGAAACTTCGTATCTCAAACACGTTCTTAGGATTATCCTAGGAAACTACTACTCTCACTTTCTCTGGGGCTACCGCAACTCCTGCCTCTGAGATGATATGACCCAGGAAGTGTATCTGGTCCATCCAAAAGTGGCACTTTGAGAGCTTATCATATAGTTGATGCTCTATTAGTGTACTCAGTATGATATCAAGATGGGTGAAATGTTCGTGTCGAGTGTGAGATTACACCAAGATATCGTCCACGAAGACTACCACAAAAGAATCCAGATATGGATGGAACAAATGATTCATCAGAGCCATGAAAACTGCTGGCGGGTTTGTGAGTCCAAACGACATGACCAAGTACTCATATAAACCATATCTTCTCCGAAAAGCTACAACCGGTATGTTCGATGGTCTAACGCGTAATTGATGATATCTGGATATCAAGTAAATATTCGAGAACACTCGTGATCCTAGAAGTTGATCAAAAATATCATCAATCCTTAGTAAGGGATACCATTTCTTAACCGTCAGCTAGTTCATCTTCTGATAATCCACACAGAGTCTGAGGGTACCATTCGCCTTCTTCGAAAAAAGGACCGGCGAACCCCAAGGAGAAGTACTGGGTCAGATGAAATCCTTTTCCTATAACTCCACTAACTGCCTCTTGATCTCCTGCAACTCTGGTGTAGCCATCCTATAAGGAGGAATGAACACTGGTGCTACTCTTGGAATTAGCTCAATTAAGAAATCCAACTCTTGCTCCGGAGGAAGACCTAAAAAGTTATCTAGGAAGACATCCTTGAAAAAATCAACCACTGGAGATAAATCATTCTGAAAAGTTACCTGATCATCCAGATATAAACTCAAAATCTGGGCTGTCATACCACCTCGCCCACGATGCTTGAGTCCAGATCGGCTCGCCTGGACATCCCATTTTCCCTTTTATAGAAACTCTCCACCCTCTGGTGATGTGAAACTCACCCTACGACGATAGAAATACACAAAGGCTCGAAAGGGTACCAACCAGTCCATCCTGATAATGACATCATAACTTGTTATCTCTATGACATAGAGGTACCATGGAAAGTGACACCCACCAACCTCTAGGGGGAACTCCCTGCACTGATGCACACCAGCCATTCTAGTTCCCAACGGTGTGTATAGAGTCATGTTATTAGAAGAAGAAGAAACACAGAGCCCAAGGCTCTCTAGAATGACCACAGATATAAAAATATGTGTAGCACCAGTATTGAAAAGTACAGAAGATAAAACAGAATATACTAGAATAGAACCTCTGATAGTGGAAGGTCTGAGATCATGATCCTGTTGGGTCTGTTGCACTACATATTCCTGCTCAGTGTCGCGGCCCTACGACACAACCCATCTACCCTGAGCTGACCCTCCCTACTATCTCTAAGATCCTGGTGTATGGCTACCACAGCCACGACGACCATCTCTACCTGCACACCCTGACGTATTTCAGTTTCTTGACTGGTAAGAAGTTGCCGGTCCTGCTCTCGCACACAGAGTCTGCACATGACCCCTCTCACTAGCCACTGGTATAAACACCCTGCAAAAACGCTGGAGATGACCCATCTTGCCGCAAGATCGGAACTCCACTAGGTCTCGGGAACACTGAGGTTTATTGTGCCCCTCTCTACCACATAGTAGCACATGAACTTCCCACCTGAAGTATTCTTCTAGCTAGTACTGCCACTGTAAGAGAAGTATGTCTGTCTCTTCCTCATACCGGTATAAATAGTACTAGAAACTGGTGTCGAACTGCCCTGGCCCACACCACTAGCTTCCCGCAGGTTCCGCTCAGTAATCAGTGCCTGGTTCATAATAAAATTCCCTGTAGGAAACCTAAAAACAACCACCAATGATTGGATGTCATATCGAAGACCATCCTCAAAGTGTCTAGCCCTCAAAGTCTCATCACCCACCAGAATGGGTGCAAAAAGCTGAAGCTCGGTGAAGCGGGAAAAATAATCCATCACTAACATGGTGCCCTGCTGCATATTCATGAACTCTCGAGCTTGATCTTCCCTTAGTGTATCTGGGAAGAAGAAGTCATAGAAAGACTCCTAAAAATCTTCCCATGCCATGTCTTGGTGATGCTCAGTCTGGGTGGTAACATCCCACCACCTCTTGGTGGAATCACGCAGCATTTATGTAGTGAGCTTGACCCTCTGCCCTGGAGGCGTCTCAAGATGCTCGAAAATAGTCTGCATAGAACCCAACCAAGACTCCACAGCCTATGGTCTGCCATACCCTGAAAACGTAGGCGGATGCTACTACTGGAATATACAAGTCAGCTCTTCCATATATGTGGCAGTCGGCGATGCTCCCTGGAATGTCTGCATAAACTGAATAAAGCCTTCACAGAACTGCGCATCAACACCTGTGTCTGGTATAACAGCTGGCGCCGCATATGGCTCTACTGGAGGAACCATCGGTATCCCATGGCCTATCGTCTCTGGCGTATACCCATTGTCGCTCTCCTGGAGAACAACACGTGGTCGTCTCAGCGGCATGACTCTACAAGGTCAAGCACATGTCTGAGATTAAGATCAAGGACTGAAAACGAGGAGGCCAGAAAGGGAACATGAGAAGAAAAGCATTAAATTTTTTCAAAACTTGACTACATAGTGTGTATAAATACTACACGGAGTGTTCTCACAAGCCATCACATGGGTGTGTACTCCATATTAAACTGGTCGTTTAACACCCCAACTACACGACGTGTTTTATTAAAACACGACGTGTACTTGAATCCTTATTCCCTTCCCGAGTCCTTCTACATGGCTTAAGCCACACGGCTCTGCTAAAACAAAACTACATGGAGTGTCCCACAGGCACACGATATGTACTTGGAAAGATAACACCGACCCATGTTGTTAGTGACACGGCTGACTACTCGGCTGACACCACACGGCGTGTTACACCCACACACGGCGTGTACACCATCCCATTTTCCCAGCCACATGGTCAAGTCCACACAGTTTTCCACTAGTCAAGACTACACGACGTGTCCCTCAGGTACACGTTGTGTTTAAGAAGAGGTAACACCAACCCGTGTTTGTTAGTTACATGGCCGAATCCTCAGGTCAAACTACACGGCGTGTATAAATACTACACGGCGTGTGTCTTCAAGGTTTTACCATCCCATGTTCCCGCCTACACGGCCTATGACATGGGTAGAAACTACATGGAGTGTACATATGGTACATGATGTGTACTTAAAAAATTCTCTTTTCTTCCCGAACAGAAGAGTAAATGGCATGTAATCATAATTACATGGTGTGTATTCTGGGTTTTTCTGGACAGTAAGCCTCAGAAACTACTTCGGAGCCCATAAAAACACTAAAACCAACATTTAAGTGCCAAATTATGATCCGTGAGGGCCCATAATCCCCGTAAATCAAATTTTGGCATCTTATACATGTTATAATAAAGTAAACAGTCAATGAGCCACCAAATTCCAGTCAATGAGGGCCCATACTCCTAAAAAACCAACGTTTTGGCGTTCATTCTACTATACCTCACGTAACCATACTCTATCAAATAACATGTATTGAGAAAACTAGCTATCACAACAACATGATTTTCTAGAACAACAACTATCACAGCAACATGAAATCTCTAATGCACCTACATGGCACGGAAGGGATGCATGACATGTGATTTCTAGCATGTGCCTAAAGGATTCATGAGATGGAATACCCTCATCTCATCAGGTTGCAACTAAAATAGAACCCACGTATAACATATAAAAAACATAATCACAAGTGAGTCACCCAACGGTGAAAATCAAGTCAACTGTAAAATTCATAAAATCAGAAAAAATGCAATAAATGAGGTAGACTGGATTTTCCCTGTACACAGGTTAGCTACTCCCAGGCACAAATTATTACCAGCCACCATTTCTGTCCTATCCCTGACTAAGGCTCTAAATAGTAAGTCAATGAAATAACCCCTCTAATACCACTTTGTAACGTCCCGGATCCGGAAGCCACACAACGGGTGCCCCGAACCTGGTTGGTCACACAACCTCAAGTGCATTTCCCCAAACGCCAGAGGCTGCTGACTAGCAGTGAGGGCCCATGTCTGATAGTGGGAAACTATGCCCTCATTTTTCAAAGTGTAGCATAACGGAAAATAAATATAACATTCAACAGCGAAAATAGTAAACAATAAGAACTAGAGATAAACAACTGCAGTAAAAGATAACCAACAGTTATATATAAAAATGTAGCATGTCACTATTTCTATGAAACCATCCAAAATAGGATACACTGCAATACAACTCAAGATACAAGGTACAACCAAACAAAAAAAGAAGAGTAAATAGAACGCAGCAGCATCGCAAGCCTAATCTTGGTCCCATGCTCTCCTACTCCTCTGCTACAATCATGTACCCGTATAGGGACACTTTCCCCTATCAAAACCTGCAAAAATATAGTCTGTTTGGGCCAAAGACATGACCCAAATAGGGTGTGAGAAAGAAATCCCAGTAGGCACCCACCAAAGGCCCGTGCCCAACTGTTAGTGAAAATGTGAAACAATAGTGTGCAAAAGTAAAAGCAGTAAACTAGTAAGTACTCAAAAGTAACTATCACTACCAGTTTCATTGTCATTTTAATATTTATTAATCAATTCCAAGATTATGATTTAGCTTGGAAAGTATAACATATGAAAACCACCATAATGAATATTTTAAATAGTCGTGTCCTCAGACATACTATCCTTACCCTTAGGTAAAAAAATCTACTACCCATAGGTGATTTCCCTCATGAATAATGAACATTTCCCTCAGGCATATGAGATATGTCCCTCTGGCATAGAAACTACCGCCCATAGGAATAAACAAAGGTTACCCTCAGTCTAACCAAACACTACCCACAGGCTAAGCGAAACACTTCCCTCAGGCTAAATAGAACACTGCCCTTAGGCTGATAGAACACTTCCCTCAGACTAAAAGAACCAGGATGATCCCAAAGCATAAATAAAAAATTTATATAAACTTTATTAAAAAAAAAATTCAATCTATAATATAATCATGGAATACCCTCAATTATCATGGCCAAACGGATAAATAGAGGAACGCACCCCTAGGGTGGTCTTGGATCTAAGCAGTGATCCCAAACAGCAGTTTAAACTTATCATTAGGTTATCTATAAAATTATAGATATCCTTTCAGCAAAGTCCTCAGCAATATGACACCCCAAACATGGGTGCGTAGCACAACAATACACAATTTCAACTCAACAGTTGGAAAAAAACATCATACCACCTACCTCGATCACCCCTGATCGATATACGTGAACGATGTCTCCCGAAACGCCCAAGAATGACGTAGATCTGGGATAAACGCTCACACATTCAACCTCAAATAAATTTCCCTCGGGAAATAATTTTAAATAACTACTCAAGGAGAAGGAAGGTCTTACCCGTGCAGTTCAATCGAGACCGTCAGCAAAGGAAACCAAGTTCCGGTCGATGGTCGGGAGCTCCTCTAAGCTCCGGTCATCCCTCCCGTGTTCTTCCAACGTCTAATGCCTCCTCTACTGAATGAGGAGGCTACTTCCTATTTTAAGTGATAAAAACAAACTACACGTCATGTACTCTCAAGTACATGGCGTGTAATTTTCATTTTTTAACTATTTTTCTAGAGGCTTCTTTCCACTGCAGCACTGCTCATCTGTCGACATGAGTACACAGTGTGTATTCTTGAATACACGACGTGTACTATCGCTCAACTGGCAGCTGACTCCGCCACCTTATTGTTCACCTGCCGACTGATTACACGGCATGTAAATACCTAGTACATAGTGTGTAGTCGGTTTTTAAACCCTTCATCGCCGACAAGCCTACACGCCCTGTGTACTCATCCCATACGGCCAAAGTACACGGTGTGTGGAAAAGTACACGACATGTACCCACAAAATTTGGAATTTTTACCAATTTTCCTTATTTTCTCAAAAACACTTAAGGAAAGAGGAAAAAATAACCCATACCTAAATAATAAGAACCAGGTTCTTACATTACTACTCCAATTTTTAGTGAGTTCCATGTTGGGATCACTGTTTCCTAGTAGGACTTGGAACCAGATGTATGAATCTAGTGATATTATAATCTAATGATTTTTAAAGCGCTACTAGTCCCCATGTCAAGGATAGGAGTTTCACTTCAAGTTCACCATTTTTGTTTTTGAATTATTCAATGAGGCCTGCCTGCATGTCCGGAACGTGGTCATGCACGATGGCTGCTTTGTTACCCCACATTTCTGCTTTTCCAAGGTGGGTGACTTTTATCTCTTTCAATGGTGATGTCTGCTCCTTGACCGAAACATGATGATGGGATATCAGTTCCTCCTTCCATGTATTCTTCTGTGGAACTCATTTCCTAGTATGGTTCTCCCTCATAGAGTTAAGTCATGTTATTGGAACTCATTCCCAATGCCATCTCTTTGTGGATTTTGGTTAATTACACTGATTTTGTATTGATATAATATGTTCATCTGGACAAGGCAATAATCTTTGGTCAGGAGATTAGTCACGTTGGGAATCACTGGCATGTGTGGATGTTGGGAACATTGGTCACATGTATTCTTCCTCTTGGGATGGAATCTCACATGAGGTATATTTGGTATGGAATCAAAGGAATATCGTGCTGATCATAAGGTATCGAACACTGTGGGTGTATATTCTACAAAGATTTCACCTAAGGAATTCCATGTTTTTCATGAGTTAGTTGACTCCATGGGAGAATATTTTCTAAGGCTTTCACCTCAAGAATCTCATGCTTATTCATAGGGTATGTGTTTTGGTTCAGGTCCCAAGTTTAATGTATTGTAGAGATGAATTTGATTGATAAGATACCCCATAAAAGTAGATCAAGGAGGTGCATCACTAGGAGGGAATATGTCACACCTGGGAGTTTACTAATGGATAGATTAGAGTACCCCATAGAGGAAGATCCGGGGGGGGGGATGTGTCCCATAAAGGGATGATTTAACATAGTGGAGGTTGATCAGAACACCCCTTGGGGTGGATCAGGGAGGTACATCCCTAAGAGTGAGTACCTAAAAGGTTTACCGATGGAAGGATCAGAATTCCCCATGGAGGAAGATCCATGAGGTGTGTCCTATAAAGGGAAGATGTAATACCATATAGGTTTTTCAGAACACCCCTTGGGGTGGACCAAGGAGGTATATCCCTATGATTGAGTACCTAAATGTTTTACCAATAGATGGATCAAAACACCTCGAGGAGGTGGATCCATGAGGTGTGTCCCATAAAGGGAAGACGTCACACCATAAAGGTTGATCAGAACACCCCTTTGGGTGGATCAAGGAAGTATATACCAAGGAGTGAGTACCTTAAAGGTTTACCAATGTATGAATAAGAACACCCCATGGATAATGATCCTGGAGGTGTATCCCATAAAGGTAAGATGTCACACCATAAAGTTTGATTGGGACACCCCTTGAGGTGGATCAGGGATGTACATACCAAGGATGTAGCACTTGAGTTTACCATTGGTTAGGATTGAACCTCAGGGAGGCATCCTACATACCCTGTTTATAAGATAAAGATCAAAAACCACATAGTTCTATGCCACAGTTTAAGGTTGTGTGACAAGACTGGTCCATGTATTTTAAAATCATTCAGTAAAGATACTTTCATTGTGAATGGATCATTGACAAGGGATAGTGTGGGGTTTATGTGTGAAATCTACCCTTTGTAGGAGGATTTATCTTGGTTGGAGTTAATGTGGGGCTTACACATTGAGCTACCTAAGGGACCTGAATGAGATGTAGTCTTCCATATGAGGGGCATGATCTTATTAGGGAAGTGGCCCAGAGAACATATGGGTGGATGTGGATATGGATATTGGGTTTGGACCTTAGGGAGGCGTCCTACATATCATAGTTTGTTATTAATCAAAACCCACATAGTTCATAATGGGTTGGGGATTACACTTAAAGAGGATGCCCAAAGTAACATGTGGTTGGGGATTACACATGAAAAAGACCAAATCAAGTATGGTTGTTGGGGATTACACTTAGGAGTATTCCCAAGGAAAGTTTGGGATCGTTCATATTTCATGATCGCCACTAACAACTAATCCCATGTGAGTCTTTCTTGGTGTGATAAACAAGAGGAATTAGTAGATATGAAGATCACATGATCCCCTTTGTCCACTGGTGGATGGATTCTGGGGTGCTTCTAGGAGAAAAAATGTTGTTAGTGGGTCTTATGCATGGAATCTATTTGAAAAGAGAAATTCATTCCATGTGATGAGGATCTTATTCCCTATGAGGAGGATCTGATTCCATGTGAGTGATACATAGGAAATCCCATTGGAGTTCATCCCATGAATGTTACACATGGAGAATCCTATGATTATGGAATATGGTAAGGATATAGTTTTGCATCTTGTTCTAAGGATGTTGTCATATAGATTAAATTCATATGACTAGGACTTGAAAATTGGTAGTTTTACATCATGCATCTCAGACATGTGGGACTCAATCCTAACCCCTTGGACTTACATGACCATCACTCATGTGTCTCTGGGTGGGGCATGGATTTAGAAATTCTGGGGTGCAATGATAGGGTGGAGTGTTCAATCAAGAGGTCCACGTTAGCAAGCCTATATTGAGAAGAAACATGAATTAGTGTACCTCTGATGAGAAGAAAGAGGTAGGCATGAGTCTCGAGCTGCATGTAAAGTGAAGTGGGCCATAGGAATGGGTGTCACAGGTCACATAGGGACTCAAGGTGAAACTAAACTAATCCTAGATTAGTGTGGGGTCCTTGGACACTTAACCTTCACAAATAGGTGTCAAAAGAAGGTAAAAATCATGGAGAGGACCATGAGAGAGGATTTTCAAAGCTTAGGGATTCAAGTAGAGATTCTTTATGATGATCAGGTTCTTTTAAAAGATTAAGTTATTTGTGAAGGATTAGGCTTTATGAAACAGGGTGACCCTACCTCAGGATGGAGTCTTTGTTCATGAGAGGGGGTCTTCATGAAGACTGAAGGCTTTTCAAAGACCCAAGATCCTATGAGGGCCTTATTTCTTTATGAAGTTCATAGGACTTCGGAAAAATAATATCTATATGAGGTGGAGTATTTTAAGAACACATAAAAGGAGGTTTTTCGAAACCCATGTAACTTGGATGATCCATTTTGGTCTGGTTATTGATACTCAGGAGGTTCACAAATTGGGAGAAATTTGAAAGATAAAATGTTGTGTAACCATTCATAAAATATCACAATGATGGGGGTATTTATAGGAAATTGTTTTTGCGAATATTGGAAGAAGTTCATGAATAATTTTTGAGCTTTGAAAATGTGTGTGGCTTTGTAATACTTTCAAAGACACTATCAATCATTTTCACGATTGTGAAGCGCTGTCGGACTCAAAGAGGAACACCGTCATGTCTTAGATCTATCGTGAAGGTCTATCAGAATCACGTAGGAACACTATCATGGATTTGTGTGTTTAGGAAGGGGACTTCATGATCAAGAGATTTGCGAGCTCCATCCATTCGTGAAGAGACAGTGCTTCACAAAGCAGACCCTTAAGAGTGATTTTGGTTAGTTTTGGCTTGGATTTGCTCTGAAATATCCATGTATTCCTTGAATATTCCCTGCTTTTATTTTGGTAACAAAAGCCACTGAACAATATAATTTTTTTAAAAAATATTATTGAATAAAAAATAATATTCATGCAACAAAATCAGTCATACAGTTGCCATAAATACACAATAAATTCAGTTATACATCCATTTTCATATACTCATAGACATCAGTCAACCCATAAGATCAATCATAATATATATACAATAAAAAATATCTAATATCCATCATCACCCAATATCCAATATTCCCATCTCACCACCTCTACTACATCCAACCACATCCATCGCTAAAGTCTTGATACATGTAATCAACCACATCATGTCATCAACTAGAACAAAAAAAATAGAAAATAGAAATAAACATAATAAATAATAATTATAGTAGAATAATTGATAATATTAACCATACCACAAAAACTATAAGTCATCATAACTGCCTTATAAAGAGTTTCATGGATCAAAATGGTCAATCTTCTACTTACTTCCAGCATTTGTCACCTAAAATACAAAACAAAACATTTAAAGAAATAAATATGAAACTTAATAGGCACATTATATATTTGTAATTTTACACATAACATTTGTTTTTTTTGTTAATAAAAAAGATTACATTTTAACATAAAATAAATAACACATCATGCAGAACACTTTGAAATTATAAACTTACATATTTAAAATATAATTCAACACTTAGAACTCATAAGGGATAAATAAATAACAATCTAATCAATTTTTAAACTGAAATGTGGTGTGTTTGAAATTTCTAAATAAAATTTTTCAATGGATTTGATATGGAAGCATATCCAATATTAAAAAAAATCAATGGTGTTTTCCCATGATTTTGTGTCAATTTGAGGTCATTTTCTATGATTTTGACTATTACGCACACTTTTTAGTGTTTAAAACACTAAAAATACATTTACAGAAATCCTAAAAAAAATTTAATCAATGTGGCTTCAGTTCCTATTTTTCCTAAGTTAATAAATATTCATTTTCCTATGATTTAATGGTCCTCAAACTTTATTTTTCTGTTTTTAACCTATTGATACATGTTTTTAAAGTCTTTGATATCATTTAAAACTACTTATTAATTCATCCTAATATCACCATAGATTAGATTAATGTGTTGTCTTCTCATACACATCAAAAATAATTCAACCATAGTTTAACCTTAATTTCATTTCAATCTAACATTGTTTCATATGATTTTGACCATTTCACACACATTTTAGTGTTTTAAAACACTAAAAACATGTTTATAGGCATACTAAGAAAATTGTAACTCAAATCGAGACAAAAAAAGTTTATAAATTTTAAGAATCCATCTACAATCATTATCCTATGATTTCCTAGCCCTCTTACCTTTTTTTCTTGGTTTTTACCCCCTGATGCATGTATTAAGGGATTTGATATCTTTTATAGCTACTTATTGAGTCATTACAAGCACATCGCACATAATATGGATGTGTTTTCTTCTCATACATGTCAAAAATAATTCATCCACATTTTTTCCATGATTTTATGTCTATTCAAGGTCTTTTTTATGGATTTTATCATTACATGTATGTTTTAGTGTTTTAAAAAACTAAAAACGCATTTATGAGCATCCCAGACAAATCAAAACTCATATTGATGTATCATTGGTTACTAAATTTCAAAAATAAATATACAATAATTATCCTATGATTTCATGTCCCTATGACATTGTTTGTTTGGTTTTGAACCCAAGACACACATTTCTAAAATCTTTGATATCTTTTAAAAATTATTATTGGGTCATTCCGAGCACACACACATCAGATGAATGGGTTGTCTAATCGCACATTTAAAAAATAATCCAACCATAGTTTACCATGATTTAAAATTAATATGAGGTCTTTTCATATGGTTTTGATGATTACACACATGTTTTAGTGTCTTAAAACACTAAAAATTCATTTACAGGAATTTTGGGAAAACCGCAACTCCGATTGACATGGTGTCGATTCCTACATTTAAAAAATAAATCTTTAGTAATTTTACTATGATTTTATGGCCTTAATAAATCTTTTTTTGGTTTTGAACCCCTGATGCATGTTTTTTATGGACATTGGTGTCATTTAAAACTACTTATTGAGTCATTCCGAGCACACCACAAATTAGATGGACGTGTTATCTTCTCGTACAGATAAAAAAATAATTAAACCATATTTTTCCCTCGATTTCATGTCGATAATAGGTATTTTACTATGTTTTTGACCATTAAAAACGTTTTAAGTTTTTTAAAACACTAAAAAAGTGTTCATAGGAATCCTTGGTGAACTGTAACTCCGATAGATGTGGTGTCAGTATCTATATTTCACAAATCAGTATATGATGGTCATATTACAACTTCACAACAATATGATGTTTTTGTTTAGTTCCAACCCATGGATGAATATTTTTAAAGACATTGATATCATTAATTTAGAGACTCAGGTTTTTCCCTTTTAGAATTTAGAATATTTCAAAGAATATTTCAAAGAATATTTTTAGATCTGGGTGCGGAGACGGCGTGCGATTCCGTTGACCAGTGTTTTTGAAATAAATTTTATAAAAATAATAAGTATTTTTATACTAATCATGTGGAAGAAATGGGATATCTCTCAAATGGTAGATCAAATAAAAAATTAAGGGCACAAATACATCCAGAACATTCCGTTTACCCTAAGCGGGGTATAAGTTTTGTTGGTGCGGGCCAGCTGTAGAAAAGTTATCGATGGAACTTCTGTAAATAAATTAAATTAATTTATTTTGGATGTAAGATTTAATAACCTATGAACGGAGTCTTTAATAAAATTTATGAGACCATGTTTGAGTCCAAAATTCCATGTTTACCCTAGGTGCAACATAATTTTTTCAACATTGGGTGATAGGTCGGAGGCGAGTCGGGCCGGGGTGTTAAGATGATATTTGTTTTAATAAAAGAAACTAAAAAAATAATCATACCCTATTCCATAATCCTTGGTGCACATGCAATGATAGAGTCCCCTCCCTCTCCCTTTAATGGATTAACGAACAAGGCGAGAAGGTGCTGTTTTAGACACCGATCATCGGCAGATCAAGCATCAGCGTGTCGTAGGCGTCGTTCCGCACCCAAAGCTTCGACATTCCACCACGAGGTAGGCAGTTTAAACCTTGATCCCATTACCCCTTGTTTATACATAGTTTTTATTTGATTAGTCATCAAGGCTGTGTAGATCGGGTCCCAATATTTTTGAAACAGGTTTTAGATCCGTGCTCGAGCATCGGGGGTACTCCCGGTGGTCCGCAGAAGGTCTGGTGGCAGATTCTAGTGCGACGCAGTGGTTTCCAGTGAGGCGCGGCTCAGGCTGAGGCGGCATGGAAGATTCTAGCGAGATGGTGGCTCTAGAAGGGTGGTGAGGAGGTGGCTGCAGGGTGGCGTGGTGGAAGCGGTGGCTGGGGCGGCCAGAGCAGGTTGGCCCAGGCGAGGGCGGACCGGCCATTGCAAGCTGGTCCAACCAATTTTTGGTTGGTGCTTCTTTAAACCATCATAATTTGAAAACTGGGTGTCTGATTTATGATCCATTTGTGGTGATGTGAATATCACATCGACACATAAACTTTAAGGATGGTTTGAGAATTTAAATAATCGAGTTCATGGCTTGGGGCCACAAAACGGTGAAATAATAATAATATTTTATTATAACTCAACATTGACCTACCATAACTTCTACACGGAGCATACGATTGACATGATTTAAGTGGTGTTGTGACCCTAATGGTAAGGAAGATGTTTTTAGATAAATTTCAAGTGCTTAATCCAAAATCAGGGTGCAGGCCCACGTGGCCCGATTTGGGTGTTTGCAGCAAAATGTGACTTTTCACCGGGTCTTTGTTTTGGATGAATGATTAGTTGATCCTGTGTATTTTTCTGTGAGGATCATAATGATTTGATCTATCATATGTGTTTTAGGATCAAGGTGTGGGCCCCACGAGCTCCCTTTCTAGATTTTTGTGGTGAATAATACCCGTTTCACTGGTTATCTATCTTGGGCGATTAAATAACCTATCTTGGGTGTTTTTCCATGTAGAACATGATTGTGGCCTCTTTTACATCTTACAAAACATGAGGTGGAATGATCGAGAAAGACACATGTGGAGCGATGCTAGGATGATGTTGGAGATCAGTGGTTCATACAGAGAGATTTTAGGTCAGGTACTCCCCTATGGCATTAAGTCATGGGTTTCCCTTACCTCTCTACTTAGATAGATATGGGACTCCCCACATTTTGGGAATGGGTTCATTAACTTTTGGTTGTTTTAACTAGGGTTGTTAATCCCATGATATACTAGGGTGTGGGTTCCCCAGGGAATTCGTACCATTGGACTCCTCCCCTTTCATGGCAGGGCAAGAACTCTCCAATCTCATTGTATGGTAGAGTGGTGATCCCTTGTCATGGGTGTAGGCTCACATTTCACCTTGTGGTTCTCCCCTACCATGGGTGCGGGCTCACGTTTCACTATTTGGTGATCCCCTATTGTGGTTATGGGCTCACGTTTCACCGAGTGGTGCTCCCTTACCATGGGTGCAAGCTCACATCCCTTGCAGTGGTGCTCCCCTACCATGTTAGGGTTCAGGCTCAGGTTTCACAAGGAGGTACTCCCCTGACATACTAGGTTGCGAGTTCACACTTACGGATTAGTGCTCCCCTTTTCTTGAGTTGCATATTGGAGTGGGTCCCTTCACTTGTTACGCGTGATTCCTGGTTAGGTATCCTAGAAAAACCATAAGTCAAATTGACATGGAATATATTTCTACATATCACAAATAAATCTAAAGTCATTGTACTATTATTTTTCACTCCTTCAACATGATTTTATTACCCCCCAAATTCATGTTTTAAAAACATTAATATCTTTTAAAACTACTTATTGAGTCAGGGATTGTGTTAGGAATTTACCTAAACAGGATGATATATAAGTCTATAAATTTACTCGGGGATTATACCCACCATCCTCTAACATATAGAAACTAAGTCATTTTCCATTTTGACTACCAAATATCATGTGTTTTCCAATAGGATTCATGTTATTTCACCTTTTTATTTTAGACTTGAAATTTCTATCTATGATTTTCAATCAATGAAACTTCCTGAATCTACACTAGGTGTAACATCAAATAATGATGATGCCTGAACAAATACAGTTGAAGGAGTGGGACCAAAACCCATCCCCCATACATACCCATGACACGTGTTCCCTAAATGATTAAAACCACATAATTATGGGAAACAAATTATGATTGTGAAGGGTTTATATCCTAGGATTATTGAAATTTATATTGTTAATACAACAATTTTTAACAATATTTTTTTTAAATTATCTAAAATTCACAATTTTATATAATTAATCAATTTTTCATTATTTGTTAATGTTTTTTTCTTTACTATAAAAACATAATAATGGAAAATAAATTATATCAACAAAAAATACTTAAACCAAATTAATTACGGCTAGATACATGAATCAAACAACACCAATAATGCTAATTAGAAATTTTTGATCCCTGTAGCTGACCCCATTTAATTGAGTTTAAGGATTTTTTGTTATTGTAATTTATGTTACATTATTATGTTTTTATAGTAATTAAATAACATTAAATTTTAATGAAAAGTAATTAATCCAATGTCTCTAGTAAGTTCATTCATAAAAATGTCATCAAGTTTCCGATGAACATTAAGCCACATCTCTATCCAACCAATTAGGTGAATTAATTCACGAACCTTTATAAAAAATATATACAATAAAATTTTTAGTTATGATAAATTAATATATATAATAATGGATAAAATAAAACTAATATTATTCTTTTTCTAGAAAAACTCTCTGACCCTGTGATATCAAGAATGACTTGTTTTCATCTTCTATTGAATATTTTTTATATATTTTTTTCAAAAAATAGAAAAATTAATAAAAATTATTATTTAATTCTTGTTTTGTAATTAAGATACTGTAAAATATGTAATTACCTCATTATATTCATCTATATTAATATTAGAAAACATCTTCCACTTCTCACGAGGCATGCCTTTAAGGATTTTCTTATACATATATTGAGATCTCAGAGATGTGTCACTATACTAATTCCATAATATCTATTTAAATTCTATCTATTTATTACTCAAAAATTTCATGGTATATAGGCTTGACGAAATCAAGGACATAAAAATAAAAAACATCTATAAATAAAAAATATAACACTTTATAAGTATATTAATAATTTTAATCTTTCCTTTTAAATTAGTTATCAATGAATATTAAATTAATATTACCTTTACTTAGTTTTCAAACACCAAATTTTACAAGATATGGGAATATACCTCTGATATTTATAATTAATGAGAAAGATCAAAATATTGTAAGTAATATTCCCATGATTTGTTCCATAGTTCCTAGAAAGTATCACATGTTTTCACCCCAAAATCATGAAATAGACTGATGATTTTTAAGTCTTTCAAGTTACATACATCAAATGTGTTCATATTTATATCTCTTATGTTGTCATCTTAATCTTGTTTACAAATACATTAAAAAAATAGGAAAATATTTAGTTTTTTACAATGACATGCATACTAGTAATGGTAACTCACCAATATCCCTAGATGGAGGGAGTCCAACTACTCCATCACCAGAGGTGAATCAAATGATGGGATACCGACAACATCTGGGGAAGATACTGGCTCACTCGATGTCTTTGGTATAATGGAATCACCTAAATCGACTAAAGGTGATGGTAGTAGTGGGGTGCTCTAAGATGTTGATCAACTAGGAACTAAAAAAAATTATTCTTGAAATTACTATAAATCAAATGGTTTAGAATATTTTAAATTTATAAAAAAAGAAGTAAAATATTTTTATAAAAATGTAAAAATAAAACAATGTATATATGTATGAAACACTTATAAATGAGAAATTTTAATATAGTTTCATTACCAATTTATACATTCAATTATATTCATCTTCATTATCATTATTGCTATCAACCTCCATTGTGATGAGTGCTTCATTTTCACCATCTCTTTCAAGTTCAATTATTTCAATTTTTTTTGAAAAAACTATTGAATGTTTTTTGGTAGATGAGTTTCACCATCATAAAATACCAATTGACCTTCATCACCCATATCATACAATTATATCTATTTTAAGTGCACAATAACACTCCATCTTTCATGTATTTCATCATCCTCATAATAATATATATTCTATTATGAATCCATTATAAATGGATCATGATATTATTTCTCACCAACATATATCAATAGAGAGAAGTTAACAGAAGTAAAATGCAACAAATATTTAATTATACCCTTATCAATGTTGACCCAATTGTATCTGAATATGACAATTAAAAATTGACCATGATAGTTTAATTTGATTATATCAAGTATCGTTCCATAATATCCCACATCTCTAAGTGTAAATACATCAATATTTCCAGATTTCAAGCCTTCTTTATGATAAATTGTACAAAATTGAAGTTGTGAATATTAAAGGCACCAAATATCTTAGCCTTCATTAGAGGAAATTTAGCTAAAAACTTCAAATAATTTGATATTTTAGCTCTATAATCAGCATTCATTATCTAGAAAACAATATATAAGGTGTTTAATTTAAGATATAAAAAATAACTACACATAAAAAATATGAATATAAGTACATAATTACATGTTGGGAAAACCATTCGACAATCTTCTCATTAACAAATCTTGTTAATTCATACTCATTTCGATCTCAAAACCTTAGTCATATATTTATTTTTAATCTCAATTATTAAATAAATGGGTTGAAAATATGACTATTGAGTATCATATATCTATGAAATTGTAGTAAATCCAATTCAGTCAATGTAAAATTTGACCCCTTTCTAGCTGGTTGTCCAATAGTTGGAAATACCGATGATTGGTTTTCAGAATTAGAATTATTGTAGATGTTATAAACATGTACAATATGATTTAATCTACTCTTAATCCCATGAAAATACCTAGAAAAAAATTCAAGCACTCTTTAACTATGAAAACTTTTGTAATAGAGTCTTTGGGTTGAGATCTATTCCTCACGTATGATTTCAAATAACCTAATTACCTAATGAAAAAATTAAAAAAAATTAAAAAAATCAGATAATTATTTGAAAAAATTAATTCATCAATGAAAATAAAAATATATATCAATGCACCTCTTAATTGGATACATCCATCCATAGTGTATTGGTCCTCCAAGTTTAGATTCTTCTACCAAATGAACCATCAAATGAATCATGGAAGTGAAAAATGAAGGGAAAATAACATCTTTAAATGAAAATGTGTCAAAATAATTCTTTCTTGAAGTTTATCAAGTTTAATTGGATTTAGATCTTTTCCACACACCACTCAAAAGAAGGATCACAACTCAAATAGAACTGTAGTTACTTTTTCAGAAAATGTTTTATGTAATTCCATTGAAAATATCTAATCCATCAGAATATGTGAGTCATGAATTTTTAATCCATGTAATTTTTGATGTTTTAATTCAACACACTATGAAATATTACTTTAATAATCATATGGCACTATTATATTCTTTAAATATTTAAGGAATACATCTCTCTCATGATTTTTCATTATAGAAAACCATAAGGATACCTTCTATTCTCATTTTCGCACACACCACACTTTATATTCATTGATTCCAAATACTTATGAGCATTAAGTTGATCCTTCTATTCACTCTGCTCATTAAGTGATGTAAAAATTAGATTTTCATAGCCATTTTTGTCAATATGAATTATTTCAATATTACAAAATTTCAAATTAAACTCCCAATAATGAAGTTTGAATAAAAATACTCATTTTATTCGACTATTGTGTTCCAAATAATATAGATATTTTACCTTGTACCCTTTCCCCCTTGTTTAAATTGATTACATATTCTAAATTATATAGTGACATTCATTAATTGTAACAAGATTTATGACCTAGATAACTCCTTCGGTTACTTTATCAATTCAATATATGAATTTAATTATGTACTTTTAAACCTGAATTTATGTGAATCATCAAGAAATTGGAAATGAAACATAAAACACCATATTCTACTATGAGTTAATCATTAAGATTAAAAATCAAAATTACAAACTATAGAAGACAAACCATTATGAGTGTTCCAACCAGATAAATTTTCTAGTTTAAGAAATTCACTAATTTTACATATTAAAATAATGTTTAATTTTAATACTTTTATCATTGAAGTATCATATTTTTCAACGCCATTATCTCATAATTATTGAAATTATTTTATTAGATGTTGAAGATATACACTAATTTCATTTCAAATAATTTTATTTCTAGGAATAATCATTGAAATAATGATAGAAGTATTCTTCATACACATCCATGGAGGTAGATTATAGGTGATCAAAAAATAGTACATATGATATAATTATTACTTAAAGTAACAAAATTATTAAAACCATGAGAATATAATCCCAAACATTCATTCCTAATATCTGAAAAATATATAAATATATTTAAACAAACATATTCAATGATTTAGAATCTTTTGGTTGTATCATCAAGTCATCATTGTTACAATCCTGAGCATGTCACTTCATCTAGTATGTAGTCTTAGATGACATGAATAATCCTTACAAGGATGGTTTCATAGGAAAGTAATTCAATAGCTTTGTTAGAGTTTTATCCTTCTATTTATTCTTGGTGTCGCATTCAACTTTGTTCTCATTACTGATGATTAACTTCACTCAAATTGTATGACATATTAAGAATTTTATTTACCATAATCTTCTCCCAAATAATCATACAATCATCAGGGAATGAATGTATCTTTATATAATAATGTATTAGTTTGTTGATGATTTTATTTATCTCAAATAATGATGTAGATATCTTAGCTTCATTAAATGAATCATCAATAAACCTTAAAATCAAGGAATTTAATTTGTTAGTAATTCCATAGAGACACTTGATATGATACAAATTAAGTATAAAAGACAACTTCAAATACTTATAATTCCCTTCATAAAGTTCTTTTTTTATCTTTAACTAATTCATAAAGATAATTTCTTTGGTTAATGAAGATTTGAGAAAGATTAACCCTCTTTAGAACAACTAAAGGTTCTATTGATCTATTAAAATATTGGATATAACACCCCCAAAAGTTAAAGGGTTAAAAGACTAAATGTTACTATCCATATCAACAAGGTGAACATTTAGTTTTGAGAGCCTACCTTATTATAATTCCTTAGTTAATTTTGATTTTCCGGGAGTAGTGGTTAGGATGGGTCATATCTAGGAATGTTTCCTAGGGTACCTGTTAATGAGAAAAATCACACTGAGAGAACATGTGTTGTCTTGTGGGGATATTCATTAGTGTTATGACCCATTCTGGAACCTGGGTGGTCCCAAGGTAAGGGATCGTGTTTATGTGGGGAAAATAATGGTGTCCGGAGGGCTAGGACCTCACATCCATGTTAAGGAGTAGTGTTTTTTCTGTCAGCAGGGCCTAGTTGTTACATTAGTATCAGAGGAGAAACATAGTCAGAAGTGCGGTGGGACTACCTGGGTTGAGTTTTATGGTCCACAATGAGGAATGTTTTATCTAAGGGGTGAATATAACAACCTATAAAGTTATAGGGTTAAAATTCTAAATGTTATTACCAATGTTAAAAATGTTTACTATTATTTTCAGGATCCTACCTAATTAGAACTCTGTTTCATAGTTCCTTGGAACATGTGTTCTAGTTTTAAGAATCACTATTTCCAGGAGGTTTCCATTAGATTTATTTATGGAATCGGAAACTTCCAACAGTTCTTTATCTAAAGGGGACCTACTTTCCAAAGGCATGAGTTTTTTAAGTTTGAACTTTACGATACTTAATAATGTGCATTGGTCGAGAGGATGGCAGGTCAGACTCATCACACCTTTTTGGGGGGAATTATTGTCTACTCCGGGACTCTCTTTGTAAATTTAAGATATTTTCACGAATCCTTATTAATTCACCAAGCATAACATAAGTTTCCCTTGGAATTTACAATCACTTATTAACATGTGTAAAATTTAGAATCATTAGTATGCATTCAAGGTTCTTCATTAATGGAAATATCCATATGTATTTGAGGTTTTCCACCAATGTTATCCTCTAATATACTTCTTAGAGGTTATTTTAATCATCATTGTGATGATACTAGTTTTTAAGCCACTCAGTGGGGTACTTTGATATTTATTTTCATCCAGGGAGATGAAGGTTTGGTTTGATTTTGGGATCGTGCCCATAAAATGGGATACCTACATATCCTTATAAAAGGAATCAGAACCCCCGTAGTTTAGTGACATTGAATGGGACACATCATACCTTTTAAGGTCATGTGATAATGACCTAGCCATATAGTTTAATGTCATGTGGTATGGACATCTAAGTGGAAGAATCTTAGTCAAAACATAGTGTGGGGCTTATACTAAAGTAGCCCAATAAACTTTGGAAAGAATATGGGTTTCCAAGTAGGATCAAACACTATTGGGAATATGGCCCAAGGAGAACAGTGTTGATTTAGGGTATTGGGTTTGAACCTCAAGGACACTTCCTACATATCCCATATAGATTAGAATCAAATCCCATATAGTTCGATTAGTCACATAGGAGAGTATAGTACTTTGAGAGAAATGAGTTTGAGATTACTTATTGAAAAGGATGCCTTGATGATTTGGGGTTTAATTTGGGGCTTATTTCTAAAGAGGATTCCCAAATTAAGGGAATTAGGGTTGGATTCCTGAGGAGTATATCCAATGATCTCGGGCTCTAAAAAGGCTTTCTACGTATCCCGGTTTGAACATGAATCATAGTTATCATAGTTCTTTCGATAGTGAAAAAGTTGTTACCATGAAAAATATTTAAACCCATGTGAGTCATGCTCGGTGTGAGAAACAAGAGAATGTCAAAGATTTAAAAAAGGCATTCACACTTTAAAAATTGTCCTCCTCTGTTGGTGGAAGAGGGTGAACCTATGGTGTCCAAGGTGAACGTAGTCAAGGAAACCGTGGAAGAGGGAAAGGCAATGAGCCTTCCCTCTGTTCTATTTACATTGGACAAGGGTCCAATGTAAGGAGGAAGTGATGAAGGTTAGGGGCTTACACCAGGATGGATGCCCATGGTGACGAAGCCTAATGGGAGAGGGAAAGGGTAACAAAAGTCCTTGTGCCCATCTCTCCTCTGGTCTTTGGCACCGAAGAAGAGAAGAGAAGCAAAGATGCCACCTCCTGCAAAAAAATATAAAGGATTACACCAGGATGGTTTCCTTAAAATTGATCCTGGTAGGGGAAGGGAGACTTCTCCTTTTTTCAAAAGGGATAAAAGCAAGTGTGAACTATACCTTCCCTACTAGAGACCTGAGGTTTCGGGCCATCTCTTCGAGAATGGAGAGGCCAGGACCCAACCCTCCTCCAAACCGAGAGCTTCCCAACACTGTTTATGGGAGAAAGGTCCATGTGATAGTGGATATACAAACCCAGAGACACTCCATGAATCCTAACCCCATTGTGAAACAAATGTGGGAAACCTCTGACTGTGGAAATAAAAACCCAAATAGAAGATACGCTGATGTGACTTTACGAAAGTTTTGATAAGTCAGGAGGTTTTGGTGGAGGTCTCAACATAATCCATTTCAGATAAGGAAGCCAATAAAGAATAATCCCTGCAATGAATGGCTTTGAGGAAGGCTTGATGGCTTGTAGACTGAAGAGAGTGAAGAAAGTAAGTGAATCAAGGAGGGTCTCCCAAGTAAAGAAGGGCATGTAAGTATGGGTTCACAAGTACACTTGGGAGACCTGATGTTCACTTAAGCGATGAACAACCTATATGTTAATACTTGGGAGAGACCTTGATCAAGCCTTCAAGAGTATTAATAGGTAATCCTAGAAGTTGGGCGCTCAAGTTCCTGTGGGAGGAAGGGGCAGCATGCAAGTATTTCTGATTTGGGGAGGCTGGGTGCTTTAGGCGCGCAAGTGTTATGGTTTTCAAAAACTAAAAGGACTTAAGTCCAATGATCCTCCCTTAAACCATCCACTAAAGGTGTTAAATAACTACCTTTAAAGTTTTGGAAGACTGGGGAGAAGTACTAGGGTGACCAGAGCAGCAATTGGGCTTCAAGGAAATTCATCTATACAAATGAGGGACCAAGGGTCTATTTATAGGAAAATATCGGATCCTGGGAGAAAAGGAAATGGGTGCATAAGTAGGTTGCGCGACATATGGGGGCGCACAAGTGGGCTGTGTGCCAAAATTGTGGCACAGAAGTAGGTTGCGTGCCGACAGAGTTTTGGCTAGACTAAGGTGGCAAAAAACTCATGCCTTTAAAAATCTTGAATTTTCTTTATGTATTTCTCCCCTTTTTCTTTCTAATAGATTTCATTTGTAATATTTTTAGACTCTTTTATGGAATGGAGTGTCAACAAAATCCCCCATCATTATTGGATTTGAAATGAAAAGAGGATCCTATACTGAGGTAAGGCAATGAAGGAGAAAGAAAAATAGCACTGGGTCGCGCAAGTGTTGGCGCTCAAGTAGACTTGGGCGCGCAAGTTTTCTATGTGTAGGACTTCTGGAACATAGGGTGACATGTGTCGCTTATATATAATGGCCTCAATTTCACAAAAAGTCTCGCAACCTCCAAATTCTCAGCTCTCGGCACGTAAGTTTCTTCTATTCAGGCGCTTCTGTTTCACCGTGCTTCTTCTGTACAGTTTTTAGCTGCACGCTAAAAGTTGGGAACCATAATTGCATGCCTACATATACTTTCACGCCAAGTTTTAAACTTGTGTGCCTTAATGAATTTGCCAATTTTTTTTGTAAAACACAAAAAATGAACTTTATTTTAAAATATTATCTCTATCTTTTCGCAGGTTCAATGACTCCTAAAAGAATTGGAACTACTGATGAGCTTGTCGGTAAGAGGATTGATGACATGATGAATGTCATTAGTCATGATTACTTTGATGTTTTCCAAACCACCCTTCTAGATTTAGAAAAATATTTGAAGAAGTATCACTTCAACTTTCCTTGAATCACCTATGTGCCTTTGTATAACTATGTCTATTTGTAGGTTATTCTCACTCAAATTTACCCAAGATATGAAGGTATAACGGTCCTTGTAGTCTAGCTTGGGTTGTCGAATCCATAGAGACCTAAGAAGTAGCCTATAGACACGCACATTCTAAGGACTATTTTTTGGCTATGAAGTGGCCAACTTGGGTTGATTTTAGATGGGTTTAAAGGAACTCTAATAGACTTGAGTGAATTCAATTTAAAATAATGAGTTGATCCTAGGTTATTGCTCGGGGTGGATTGGACGTATTTCCTTTTTAATGATTTCAATATCTTATATTTGAGATGGGTTCATTTAAGTAGATAAAACAACATCATCACTTACTGGTTTAATGCATACACTCTTTAATACTAATCACCTATAAACTTGAAGGATCAAAGTTTTGAGCACTTCAAGGTAAAGGTTCGTATTAGCACTTGAAGTGTGTGGCCTTAAATTCAACAAGGATGATGGAGTTTAAAAATCATCAAATAAAAATCTCAATTAAAGAAGTGATTATACATTAATGAGGTGATAAATAACATCCAATACAGCCCCTTGCTACTCTCTTAGATCAACCCATAAGTGGGTTAGCCCTCCATTGATCCCATGGTTTCACTGGAAGTGGAAAGTAGACTCATGAGGGAGGAAATGAAGAAGTAAAGAAAACAACAAAAATAAAATGATCACTCCACCGTTGTGTGAATAATTTCACAAGGTTTGGTGTGAAAAAATTCGCACCTTGATCCAACGGTATCAAAGTGATATGAAGAACAACAGAATAAGATTAGAAGAAGAACTTTTATTAAGAAACTAATGTGAATTGAACAACTTACATGTGAAAGACAAATTTGAGACAACAAAATTACATCATAACATTACAATTGAACAAAGCATCCAAGATTCTTAAATCCTCCAACACCACTACCTTAAATAATAATTTTTGAGCCCTTGGGTCTAGCCTCCAATAGTCCAAGTCTTCTCAATTAATTGTGGTAGGCCATAGGTGGGTGGAAAGTAAGGGAGAGATGATTTTTCCACCCTTGACCCGAGGTGGAATCCACCTTTTCTTCACCGAACAGACGCGCTTGGAAGACCTTCTAGATGGCCGAATAAGAGTAAGAAATAGTGGAAGAAAATGGATCTTCGGATTTCTTCTAACCGCCTGTAAAATTTGGGCCCATTTGGATTTGTATATTCGGAGATATGATTAGATTAGTGGGATGTGTTTCTGGGCCGCAGAATCTGGCCCAGAATTTTATCGCTAACTTGGGCCACCTAAATGGACACAATGGAGGCCTAATTAGTGTTGCCTCCTGAAACGTGATTTGTTACTATACATTTCTTCTAGAATCCCAAGAAATTTGGGATTTATTGGGCCTATATTTGGGGCCCCACAGTCTCATCAGTGGGCTGGTGTCCAATCTGCCTTCTCCAGAATTGCTTCCTTTCATTGCCAAATATCTCCATTATCCTCCATGAATTCTACATTGATCCCTGAATGAAAAATGTTCATATTGGATTGTAGATAAATTTCCAAAAATATCAAATTAAAATATGTATAATCAGATGAATCATTTGTTACTTTAAATGATGTTCAAAAATGTACCACATAATAGTGCATTTTAAGAAGGTATTACAATCATAATGTGAAATGATGTTCAAAGTGTAAAATACACTAAAATGGTGTTTATGAATAATAAAGAACATGAATATTATATATATTACCAATGAATATTAGCCTCATTTAGTGGATAATCACACCCCCAACTTGAGTTTTTCTAGTCCCGAGCAAAATATATTTCAACAATATGAAATTCGAATTCCCTTTTCCAAAAAACATTTTAATACACAATGATCACCAAAAAAACCTTATACCAAACAATCATGAAACACATAAAAATATTTTAATACAAGATAGTTTCATAATCAGATCCCAATCCCAAGACCATTCCTTTGTTAAAATTCATTTCCATATTTCATCCAATGTCAATTAAGTATGAGGATGTGTTGTGCATCACAATAGACATGGGGGTTCATCTTTATTCAAGGGGGGAAATTATGGAAGCGCTAGGTGGAATCAAATTTCAATATTAAGATGAGTATTCAATTTTTTTGTATCATTTTTTTGTTTTTTTTTCAATTTTTCCATGGTAATTGAAATTGCACTCAAAAGAGTCAACCCATGTAGCGAGACTTTGCCGATGACTCCCAGGCTCAAAGACCTTAGGTAACCAAGTGAATCCCACATACTTGGGCATCATATCAAGTTAACTCAGTCAAAAACAAATTCAAATTACCAAAAATAGAGATAAAATTACTAACTCTGGGCCAGAAAAATATGGAGTCACGATCCCCAAGTGCCGAAAGCCACGCATTAGGTCATTTCATTGCTCTACGCACAAATTTATTATTTTTTTTATTTTTTTTATTGAATACTCATATTAAAACTAAAATGATCACCAAACTTATGCTATTTATTTGGGGGACCCCATGAACTCAAACTAATACCCCACTATCCAAAGGACGTGGATTGTGATTTTTTTTATTTGGATGAAAATATAAACGATGAAATATCACATTGAACAACCACACTTTCCAAAATCTATACTCATGAAATTATACAAGGATTAAAATCAGAATCAGGGTATGCTAAATTATTCGATATTCAGTTTCAAAGTGTACAATGTGTATTACCATGTTCAAAGTTAAAGGAATTTTTCCTTCCATTTACACAAATTGTTTTTTCAAATCATTCATTTTTTTTGACACAAAAGCATTTTTTTTATTTTATCCCCCACCCCAACTTAAAAAAACACTGTCCTCAATGTTTAAAGAAAAGAAAATTTAGAAGGGGGTAAATGTAGAGAATGAAAGTTCAAAAAGGAAATTGAAAATGAAGTCACCTGGTGGTTGAAGTTGAAGTTCTTGCTGCTCCAATTTAGTCCTTTGATATCCATGTCACTTGTAGAGTTCCCTAGTAGAAAAAGGAAAAAATAAAGAAAGAAAAACAAAAACAAAACAAAACAATATATATATATATATATTTATATAATAAAAAAGTAGTAAAATATAAGTATATATATAAAATGATGATGCATTGTCTTCTTTTTATATTTCTGGGTAAGGTTTTACTCAAGGATCACACCACGTGACATGGATGAAAATGGTGCTCCCCTTTCATACCCATCCATACTCATAATAGAAGAACAGGTCAACAGTCTATTTTTTTTAATATAAAAAAAAGTTTAATTAATCTTATTTAAAATATAAAGTTGATTAAAACAACAAAATGATAGGAAACTTGAAAACCATGGGTTGCCTCCCATGCAGCGCTTTGTTTAACATCGTTAGCTCGACTTGAACCCCCCAAATTATCCAATACCAACTTTCAACATTTTAAGGACCACATGTTTCACCACTTCTACTTGGTTGAGATTGATTCTATGTTTAGAATTTGTTTCATGCACAAACCTCTGTTCTAAAATGAGCAGGTAAATCCAAGGAATATCATAAATGATGGATTCAATTTCTTTTGTAGTATTTTATAATTCATTATGAATAATCAACTCTTTATTGGTTTCAAGATAAGAAATGGTGACAACTGGAAGTTTTTGGCTATCCCCAATGAATGGAAACTTGAGGGTGGATGGAAAGTCCTTTTGTTCAAGTTCAGGTAGGCTAAAACATTCAAACATAGGTTGGGACTTTGAATTGAACTTAGTTTCATTTTCAAAATTTCTCAATATAATTGGTTCCTTTTGAATAGAAGATTCAACCACCAAATTGGAAAGATCAATTTCAGGAATGGGTATGGACTCAAAGTTTGTGATTTATCTTAATGGTTCAGTGATTTGTGTTTTTGAAAATTCATCAATGGAGTTATACTTAGGAGACTCAATCCATGATGTCAAATTCTCCTCTTTTGAATCCAAAAATTCAATTTCCTCTTGATTCAAACACCCATAAATAATTACTTGATCCTCTTTATCTTCCCCAAATCCAAAGGTTTTATCTTCAGTAAATTCATGAGAGGTTTGTGGGAAACTAGACACTTCGCATAAGGTTATGGAAGGGATAGTTTGTGTAGGGATGGGTTCCTCACAAGTTTTAATGCTTTGTAATTCTAACCTCAATGATGAAACCTCAAAATTAATCATCTCCATTTGTTGACACAATTTTTCAAGTAATGGTTGTGGATCATGATGGGAAAGGGGTTGAGACAGATGGTCTATTCCAGGAGGATAACTATGTTGTTGGAATTCCATAGGAGGGTGTTCAGATTGGCCTTGTTGGTATTGGAACTCATAATATGTTGGAATGTATTGAGAATAATATGAATAAAAACATTGTGGTTAAATAGGTTGTTGATTATCCCACAAGTAGGAATTAGGATGGTCATTGTACATCGTACATGGGGTTGGGTGATCAAAGTAGGGATAGGTTTCCCATGTTTGGACTTGTTCAAAATTGAATTCCATAGGAGTAAGGGGATGAGAATAGAGAAGAGGGATGAAAAAAAGATGATAGTGTCTAATATAACTTACTTAGATCCCCAGAAACGGAGAAAAAATTTGATTCTCTCTCAAATTTACCCAAGATATGAAGGTAGAACAGTCCTTGTAGTCTAGCTTGGGTTGTCGAATCCACAGAGACCTAAGAAGTAACCTATAGACACGCACATTCTAAGAACTGTTTTTGGCTATGAAGTGGACAACTTGGGTTGATTTTAGACGGGTTTAAAGTAACTCTAAGAGACTTGAGTGAATTCAATTAAAAATAATGAGTTGATCCTAGGTTATCGCTTGGGGTGGATTGGACGTATTTCCTTTTTAATGATTTCAATCTCTTATATTTGAGATGGGTTCATTTGAGGAGATAAAACAACATCATCACTTACTAGTTTAATTCCTACATCCTTTAATACTAATCAAATATACACTTGAAGGATCAAAGTTTTGAGCACTTCAAGGTAAAGGTTCGTATTAGCACTTGAAGTGTGTGGCCTTAAATTCAACAAGGACGATGGAGTTTAAAAATCATCAAATAAAAATCTCAATTAAAGAAGTGATTATACATTAATGAGGTGATAAATAACATCCAATCCAGCCCCTTGATACTCCCTTGGATAAAACCATAAGTGGGTTAGCCCTCCATTGATCCCATTGTTTCAATGGAAGCGGAAAGTAGACTCATGAGGGAGGAAATGGAGAAGTAAAGAAAACAACAAAAATAAAATGACCACTCCACCGTTGTGTGAATAATTTCACAAGGTTTGGTGTGAAAAAATTCAAACCATGATCCAACGGTATCAAAGTGATATGAATAACAACATAATAATAGTAGAAGAAGAACTTTTATTAAGAAACTAATGTGAATTGAACAACTTACATGTGAAAGACAAATTTGAGACAACAAAATTGCAGCATAACATTACAATTGAACAAAGCATCCAAGATTCTTAAATCCTCCAACACCACTGCCTTAAATAATAATTTTTGATCCCTTGGGTCGAGCCTCCAATAGTCCAAGTCTTCTAAATTGATTTTGGTAGGTCATAGGTGGGTGGAAAGTAAGGGAGAGATGATTTTTCCACCCTTGACCCGAGGTGGAAGCCAACTTTTCTTCACCGAAAAGACGCGCTTGGAAGACCTTCTAGATGGCCGAATAAGAGTGATCCATAGAGGAATAAAATGGATATCCGGATGTATTCTAACCTCCTGTAAAATTTGGACCCATTTGGATTTGTATATTCGAAGATATGATTAGATTAGTGGGCTGTTTTTCTGGGCCGCAGAATCTGGCCCAGAATTTTATCTCTAACTTGGGCCGCCTAAATGGATAAAATGGAGGTCGAATTGGAATTGGCTCATAAAATGTGATTTGTTCCTATATATTTCTTCTATAATACTACTAAATTTGGGACTCATTGGGCCTTTATTTTGGGCCCCAAAGTTTCATCAGTGGGCTGGTGTCCAATCTGCCTTCTCCAGAATTGCTTCCTTTCATTGCCAAATATCTCCATCGTCCTCCATGAATTCTCAATTGATCCCTGAATGAAACATGTTTATATTGGAGTGTAGATAAATTTAAAAAAATATCAAATTAAAATATGTATAATCAGATGAATTATTTGGTACTTTAAATGATGTTAAAAAATGTACCACATAATAGTGCATTTTAAGAAGGTATTACAATCATAATGTGAAATGATGTTCAAAGTGTAAAATGCACTAAAATGGTGTTTATGAATAATAAATAACATGAATATTATATATATTACCAATGAATATTAGCCTCATTTAGTGGCTAATCAGTAGGATGATAACTTTCCAGATCCAAAGAACTATTTCCCACATTCTTGGTTCAGGATTATACCAACTTCTCATCAGCCAATGTTTCTGATGGGGGATCATTTTCTAATGATGGGACACTATAGAAAGTTTATATTATGAATCATAGCATGTGTGCTCCAGATTTGAAGTCACACACACCCAAGCTATAACCACATTACTATTCATCCATCCTTCGAGATTCTCAGACAAATCAGTCCAAGGGTTAGAAAAAATGTTGAGACTTCTTCCCAGGAGGAGGTGTAAAACCTACATGGATGTGGTCATACTAGGTGTGAAAGACATGTGCAGAATTTGCAGATGATTTGAGAGTCTTCGGGATTTATGAGGCCTTCTGAGTTAGGAAAACCTATGTGTATAGAAATGATGATTTTGTGCCAGAATTTTTAAGTCAATGGAGGCTAAAGACTAATTCCTTCTATTTGACACATGGAGAGGTAGGTATCAGATCATGATATGTTTATAAGATTTCTGGAGATCCAATCCTTAGAGACATGTATGATGAGTTTATTCCTCCCATGGTGACATATAATGACTCGGAGAAGACACCATATTTGGTTCGTTAGTTGATGAAAATATTTAAAAAACTCAATAATTAAATCACCGTGAAAACTCACACCAGGAGGGATATTCATCCAGAGAAATAGATGAAAATATTTTTAATAAATAAGAATGAAAAGGGTCCCACTTACACTCATCCGAATAACTGTCCAAGGGTAGAGAAGAGAGGCACTCCTGAAACCTTTTGAACAACATTTGAGAAAGGAGAATTTGATAAATGGGGATATAAAATCAACCAAAAAATTCCTAAAAAGACACATCTAGAAGTTTTATTAGCCATGTGGCTCAGTGTGTATTTATTACCCGTCTGAGACTCCAAAGGATGTGTGAGGTCGGGAACCTTTGTTATTACAGCTAAGTTGGTAGAGAAAAGGATAGTAGGGTTGGTTACTTCTGTTTTGGCCAAGATTTACATAAGTTTTCTTCATATTTACAAAGTGAAGTCTCCCTTTAGAATAAAAGGACCATTACAAGTGTTTTGGGGATGGATTGCTACTCACTTTAGAACTTATGTTGTACAAAGTAGAGTACATGTTTTTGTAAGTTCTTTCTGACCATCTGTTTAGGCCTTTTATGGTATTTCACCCTTGTCTTTGAATGATTATGACATCAAGGGTATATTGAGCATGCATAAGGAATTCCATTTCTTTCCTTATGGGAATTCGCCTATAGGGTGATTCGTTGATGATGGTACTGCCGGTTTGGAATTGAGGGCATATATACTAGCTTGCAGAGATGGCATGTTGGCCACCATAATCGACATAGAAATCATATGTGAGGCCTATGATCCTTATAGATTTTCACATCAATTCAAATGTCTAAAACAGAATATTGTATCCCCCCAGGTGCATGTAAGATTAGAGCAACACCCAATAGTTGCCCGAAAACTATTGTTGTTGACATCTGCAGAGAAGACTGAGGTAGTATTTAATTTACCTGTCACTGATGCAATAAGAAGATTGACTGTATAGTATGTTGAAAACTGGGTTTCATCTTACCATTAAGGGCTATTAAATCATGTCGTCCTTCGAGTGGGTATAAAGAGAAGTCATAGGAAGGAACCCCATTGTTTGGAAGCTAATTCTTCATCATTAGGGGCTGACTTGCAAGAATCAGAGGGTGGAGGTGATGATGCTCCAAATTCACCAAAGAGACCTTGCGCCAGATATAATCCTCATACTAGAATTAAAATATCCACTCCATCAATCCCTAATGAAGTCATATCAAGGCAATCTGGTCGCCATCATTATGAAGAGCAGTGAATTCCATTTTCTAATCCTTCATCTATGACTGTGGGTGATGATAAGGAACTCAAGTCCAAGGTTGTATAATCCTCCTCACAACCCTCAGACTTATATTTTAAATATATATGACTAGAGGCTATTCAAACATGGAAGAATCTGTACTGTGATGCTGAAACCATGTGGATGAATTTGTGCGAAGGACTGCATATTCCAGGAGTAGGGGATTTGCGGGCTTCTTCTAACATTATTTTTAAGGATAATTCCAATGTGGTAAGGACCTATATTCAAGAGTTGGAAATTCTCATATATTCCACTGATGAATCAATTCATACCAAAAAGTGATTAAAGGAAATGATAGATCATTGTACCATCAGAGAGATCAATCCTTCATTAGATGAAGATTGGTGTAACATTGTAGATTATGAGGATGTAAGTTTCCTTTCTCTCGCATTCTCTTACATTTTTCAACTTGAAATTTAGTCAAAACATTGTTACTTAGGAGAAATATCATTTTAACATACAGTTGGGTAAAGAAAAAACAACTGAAGTGCCTTCACCACAGTATAGCCCTGGAGACACTGCTCATGGAGCTATTGGGTCACCTCGTGAATTGGGAGAAATATCTCCAGGCCAACAGGCCATGGAGGAGGAAATAGAGAGGGTACTGGAATATCTGATACCTGTCTTTATAGATGATGATGCAATCCCTCCCAAAAATTTGAATATGAAAAATCACTGAAGAAAGAAGTCCATGGTTGAGCACTTTCTTAGCAATGGTAAGTCTCCTTGATAATCCTGAATTTTAGTCTTTATTCATGAAAAAGTGGTTAAAATTTTTAAGATTACAGGGGATTCTTCTGCTTCTTCTTTGAAAGAAACTACTGATAATATTCAAGGATCCATAAAAGGTGATGCTGAGCAGACACAAATTCCTACAAATCCAGTGGTTCCTAAAGAGGCATTGAAGCCAAAGGAACCAAAATCTGTTCCCAGCACTGCTCTGATTCCTTCTTTTAGAGGAGAGGAAGCTTCTGGTAAATCAATAATAATTCATAAGGAGTCAAATGAAACAATATATAACTTCCATTATATGATACTTTTAGGTTCATCACATGCACCTGAACATCTGGAAACAACTGAAATTGACCCCACAATTGTTTCTGAAGAAGCTACTTGGGGTCAAAGGTTGTCAGAGGAAGGTTGTGAAGAAAACACACCAAGTGCTCCCACGGGTGAGACTAACCTAGGATCTAAGATATCATTGGATGAACTGATGAACCTTAGCATGTATTTTGAAGAATGATTAGAAAATGTTAATATATCAAATTATTTAGAAGATTTTGGAGTTCCTTTTATAGAATCAACTGGATGTGAGTTCTCATTATTCATCCTGTTAATCTTCTTATGATTAACCCGCTAACCATGGTTGATTGAAATATGAATTTACACATAAAGAAACTGCTTCCGCAATAGTACTTGAAGGAAGTGTTGATATTAATGTCATCCCCACCATTGCTGAGACATTGGCTCAGGTGGATCTTGAGATAGCAGGTCTTCTTGAGATTCACTTTAAAAATCCTAAGCATATTAAAGATAGCACTCCTTATCTAGATGAATCTAACAAAAATTTTGAAACTGAGAACATTGGGGAGGATTCTTCTTAAGATGATGACCTACTATTAGGTAAGAGATATTGATATTGTTATTACATTCACTTTTGTTATCTCTTGAATCTAACCATAACCATAATTCTTGATTTACCATATAGGAATTTCAACATCAATGGATATGTCTAGAGGTGAAGCCTATGCATCTGCCCAAACAACATTGGAAGGTGGAGAAACCATTGTTCAAGAAGGAACAAAACATGAAACTTCTTTAAGTGCATTGGTCCCAGAATATACCCCTCCTTATGATAGTGATTCTGAATTGGATCCAGAAATACAAAAGGCTCTTCGTCTTGCTCATCGCAAAGCATGAAAAAACATCTTGAAGATAATATCTAAGATTCCCCATGAGGAACTACCTTCAAGAATTCCATGACTTTCATCTCTATTTATCATGATAGTATTTGGTGGTTTTTAATACCATGAAATTCATACTGTGGTGAAAGAGATTATTCAGAGTAGGGAGAAAGAGAAAACTCTTCAACAAGACTTGATAAAAGCTAAACTGTCAATCAATATTGAAGAGTTCCAAACAGAACTGTCCCATGCTAAGGCTAATCATAATTCAAAGTTAAAGGGACTGAAGCATACAATTAAAGAAATGACTGTTCTTCAATTTTACCTTCAACAATAGTTATATATCAATACATAGGAGCTTTTCCAGCTTCATATCTCATTAGGATAAGTCCAAATGGATGGTGCAAAATCCATTGAAGATGATAGAGAAGCACTTTATCATGATAAAGAGAGAAAGGCTAGTCAAATAGACAAACATCAACAATTAGTTGATGGGGATCAAGTGGCTGTCAAAAACATTATGAATTATATAGAAATCCTTTTGTAATCTCTAAGAGAGAGACTCCAATTTATGGATGCTCCTCTGTGAAATTTTTTCATAAATGAAAAGTATTTTGTCTTTAATCATTTGTGTTTTCACTTTATCTAATGCTTTTATTTTACCTAGGCCATTGGGCCTAGTAAGCATAATTTGATTTTTTTCTAGGGTTATATGGATAACCCCACATACTTTATATCTTTTGACTTTTTATTTCTCAATATTACCTAAATCATAAAAAAATATTTGTTTAGTGAGTTGGGTCTCGACTTTTTTTTAGAGTTCCCTTTGCGGGTTCTCAATCAAGTGAGTACCATTTCTCTTGTTGTTGGTAGTTTAGAGTCATGAATGTTGGAATATAAAGGGATTTTATTTAAGGTCAAATAGCTTTGAACATAAATATTGAAATTATATCCCAAACAAGACTCTATGGAAAATAATTTCTTTAATATTCTTTAAATATTTCCAAGGGGAATCTTGAGCCATGATTTTTATGGTCAGCAAATTTAAAACCTGTATCAACGCAATGGGAATTTCTTCCAAGAACAAAGTTACCATTATTTTGACAAACCCGTCATGGGAGTTGTATTATATAGGGCCAACTGGGGTATATGATGCATAGCTAAATAGTTACATCATTTTACTGATAGGCCTATTATGTAAGAAACTTATGCAAGGCTGCCTAAGGGCACATGCTGCATAGTCAAACAAAAGATCTCCTTGAAATTTAACATTTTTCTATTGATAGATTGGGGAAAATAAGATTTGGGTGACCCAAGACCACAATGGGTGGTTTTTCCAAGGAAATGAATTTTAATAATGAAAGGGATATTTTACAAATACATATGTCATGGATAGGAAAAACATTTCTATAAAAAATTGGTTTATGAAGAATGGTTAAGATTTATCATAAAGGGGAATTTCTGATATCATATTGTGCAGTTTTAAGTCATGCAGTGAGGACATTGTACTATGCAATTTTAGGTCATGCAGCGAGGACATTGTACTGTACAGTTTTAAGTAATGTAGTGAGGACATTGTGTGACTTTAACTTAAGGTCTTTATCTCTAACCAAAGGTATGAGATTCTACCAATTTCTTGATAATTTGTTTAGAAATATACTATCATGTTTAGGTATGAAAGGGAAAATGGTAAACTGTGATTTAGGAATTTCTGGAATCGAGGAATGATATGGGAAATGGGATAAAAGCGTTAGAGGAAGTATCTTCTAATAAAGAAGTTATCATTATTTGAAAAACCCATAATGAGGGCTGTCTTATGCAGGGCCAACTAGGGAATAGGCTGTATAGCCAAATAGTGTCATCTTTTGACTTACAGGCCTGTTATATAGGCAACTTATTCAAGGCTACCTAAAGGAACGTGCTACATATTCAAACAAAAGAGCTCTTTAAAGTTTGATATTCTATTTCTAAAAGCTTAATAAAACTTAAGAAGATTCATATTTTTCAAAGCACAGAGTTTGGTTTATGGAGAAAGGTACCTGAATATAGAAATGATATTTCTAACCAAGATTTCTAAAGAATCGGTGGAATAATACTTTTACGAAGGTCTAACCCAAACGTAAGAGGTATGGTGTCTCTAATTTTAGGTTATACGACTAATAATAGAAAAGGAAATAGTATGTAATATGTGGCCAAGTGGTTCCAAGGTTATTTCATATTTTATTGAACACATGGTAAGGGAAATGTGTAAACTATGGTCTTGAGGACTTTTAGACTAAGAAGAAGATAATGGGTCAAGTGTACTTGAATGACTATTTTAAAATATATATTTTTGAATATTGTCATTGAAGTTTGAAGGGGAAAAATATACTATAACCAAGAATGAAGTTACCATTATTTGACAAACCCATTATGGGGGTTGTACTATGTAGGGCCAACTGGGGCATATACTGCATAGCCAAATAATGGAATCTTTTGAATGACAGGCCTGTTATGTAGGAAACTAATGCAAGGCCACCTAAGGGTATGTACTACATAGTCAGTAAAAAGAGTTCTCAGATATTAGAAACTCTGTCACCAGAAACCATAAGAAATATTATGAGGATCTGGAAATATTCAAGATTAAGAGTGTAAAATATGGAAGGGGATTTTTCTGAATGCACTTGAGAGATATTTGAATCAATATTGTCCATGAGTTTGATTTACTTTACATATATTTGACTCATATGTAAAATGGAAACTTTCTTTGTTTCCTTTGAATTAATATTATGATGTGTAGTTTTAAGTCATGCAATGAGGACAATATACTATGCAGTTTTAAGTCATGCAGTGGGAACATTATACTATGTAGTTTTAAGTCTTGAAGTGAGGAAATTGATAGCACCATAATAAATTGAAACACATTATTTATATAAATAATATATTTACCCAATTCCTAAGCCCACGTGAGCTATTCTCAGTGTGAAAAACAAGGAGAAATAAGAGTTTCTTTTATAGTGAAAAGGTGATGCAAGTAAAGAATATGGGTGCTATATTTCCATGCAGTTTAACATCATGTGGAAAGGATGACAATGAACCAATGTGAAAGGAAAGAAATATTGCAATTGGATTAAGGGATAAAACCCAAGTGTCACTATGTGCCTTGCTTAGGGTAAGAATCAAGTCACACATAGCTCTTAAAACATTCCCTATGTAGGTTTTATTCTTATACAAGGAATAAGGGGTTTTTTATCGCAGCTGGGCCCAAGATTAGAGATCTTGGCGTCTCTACATATCTCATTGAAAATGAGAATCAATCCATATGTAGTTCTTGAAACAATCATTTCTCATGCCAATCGAGTTTGACATGAAGAATGGGGGCTTTTAAAACGTTCTGAGAGAATGGTGAATCTTAATACATAAAATGGTATAAGTACCAAATCATATATCTTAAGGAAACACTCTATATAGATCTAATTCAAATACAGGAGGATAAAATAAAAATAAGAATATTTTGTGATTATGTCTAGGCCCAAAATTGGAGATTTAGGTGTCTCTACGTATCTCATTGGAAAATGAGAATCAAGGCATACGTAGTTCTTGAAATAAGGTCTCTATGTAGATCTGACTCAGACATAGGAAAGATATGGACTCATGTGCCACTAAAGAGTAGTGATGATGTTAATGATGTTTTCTCATGGAAGCTTCTAACATCAAATAGAGAAAACGTTAGTTGTAAAAATAATGTCATGTAGTTTAACATCATGCGACAAGGATGAAGATGCTACATATTTTAACATCATGCCACATGGCCGCTTATGGTTATTATATAGTTTAATGTCTTAAAAATAGGACATGGGGGCTGTGAAATTTTAAGTCTTGCAATAAGGACATGGTACTGTGTAGTTTTAAGTCTTATAGTGAGGATGTTGTACTGTGCAGTTTTAAGTCTTACAGTGAGGACATGGTACTATGTAGTTTTAAGTCTTGTAGTGAGGATGTTGTACTATGAAATTTTATGTCTTGTAGTGAGGACGTATGTGCACAACTACAAAAAATCTTTATTCAAGAATTTCATATTGGTTGGATTTGTAATAATCTCTCCATCCATTGAGATTAAGGCATAATCTCCATTTGAATAGAACTTATGTATGGAATAAGGTCATTCCCACTTTAGATCAAGTTTTGGAGGTTTCTTTCCTAGTATCATTGGAGTCCTAAGGAGCAATACCAAATCTCCTTGAAGAAATGAAAGGATGTGACCTTTCTTGTTAAAAGCTCGTGCTATTCTATTCTGATAGACTTCTAGATGATGTAAAGTATGCAATATTTTCTCGTATAATTGTTCCAACTCATTGAATTGTTTCTGAGACCTCTCATCTGTAGACAACAGGTCACAGATTGCAACTCTGAGTAAAGGAAATTGCATTTTAATTGGAAAAACTGCTTCGATTCTATATACTAATGAATAAAGAGTAGCTTGGGTAGCAGTATGGGTAGTTGTCCGATAATCCCATAAAGCATTCAAAAGTTTATCAAACCATGATTTATTATCTTTATCCACTATCTTCTGGAGTATATTTTATAGGGTCTTATTGAAGGCCTCTATCTATCCATTGGCCACCGCATGATAGCGAGATGAATGGTTGGATTTGATATTATGTTCCTGATAAAACTTTTTTACCTCAGCAGAACAAAAATTTGTGCAATTTTCCATCAAAATAGTATGAGGGACACCAAATCCGGTGATGATATTAGTTTTTTCAAAACTAACAATAATTTTGGATCTGACTTCCTTGAGAGTTATTGCCTCAACCAATTTAGATAAGAAGTCAGTAGTAGTGAGAATATACTTGAATTTCTTAGTTGTGTCTAGAGGATATGGCCCTACTACATCCATTCCCCATGTGGAAAATGGCCAGGAGTATTTAGATATATGTATCAAATCTGGGGGTTTATGAATGAAGCTGTCATGCACTTGGCAGCGATGATATTTTTTAGTGAAATATGTATAATCCTACGTCATTTAAGGCCAAAAGTATCCAAGCCTTAGGATCTGATCAGGGAGTCTATTCCCAGACTAGTGGGCACCACAAACTCCTAAATGTACTTCTTTCATGACAACTACAGTCTCTTCTCCATCAATACATCTTTAGAGAATTCTATCAAAGCCTCACTGGTAGGGGATCTTTTGGTAGTTTAGACTATCATAAAGAGTGAAATTGGATGCTCGTTGTCAGATCTATTCTTTTTCATCCCTATCTGGTGGAAGTATCCCATTTTAAATATATTCCATGATGGATGTTCTCCATCCCATGGTATGACCATATGGTTCATAAATAGGGATAATTTCATTAATTTCCTCCATTATGGTTTGAATAAAAGGTAAAACTACATGATGATGGGCTATGCTGATTAATGTCTCATACCGATTTGGATCTACGAAGGCTGTAGCTGCATTAGCTAGTGCATCTGCGTGAGAATTTTTTAATTGCTGGACATAAGACAATGTAAGATCTGAGGTAAATTCAGCCATTAACCCTCTGAAGTAATCACAAAAAGGTATTAACTCTTTTTTTTCTAATAGAATATTCGCCTTTAATTTTTTTGATTAACAATTCTGAATCCCCTTTCACCTTTAAATGATACATTTGCACCTGAAGGGCCAATTCCAAACCTGCGATGAGAGCTTGATATTCTGCCTCATTGTTGGTACCACCTTCTGAAAACTAGAAGGAATAAGGAAATACCGCCTTTTCTAGGAAAATAAGGAAAATTCCTAGCCCAACTTTGTTGAGTTTAGAGTTTTCCATTCTTTTCCCTGTTGGACTTCTGGAGGCACCATCAAAATACATTTTCCATGTTTGGGAATTATCCTGAATAGAGAGGACCTCTTCATCATGAAGTTCAGTATTAAATGATTTATCTTCCGTAGATGGATGCTCCGCAAGGAATTCAGCCCGAGCTTGACCTTTTATTGCCTTTTGAGGCACAAAGTGGATATCAAACTATTTCAAAATAATCACCCACCATGCCAGACGCCCTGTAAGCATAGGACGACTGAGGATAAATTTGATCAGATTATTACGAGACAACAATTTAACTTCTTGATGTTGCAGGTAGTGACTCAATTTCTGAACTACAAAAATTAATGCTAGGAAGCACTTTTCAATACTTGAATATTGAGTTTCCACATCAAGAATAGTTTGAACGAGATAGTAAAGGCTATTTTCATTCCCAACATCATTCTTTTGGGTGAGGAAGGCTCCTTGTGATCACTCTAAAGCTTTCACATAGAGAATAAGTAGTCTTCCTTCAATAGGTGACATTAATACTGGTGGACTTAAGAGATGTTTCTTGAGGGTATCAATTGATTCTTGGCAGTATTAGGTCCATTGGTAGGTGACTCCCTTCTCCATTAATCTAGTGAAGGGTAAACACTTTCCTGCTAAATTGGCGATATAGCGCCGAATATAGGCCAAGTGTCCTGGGATTCCTCTTAATTATTTCAAATTTCAAGAAGTTGACATACTAAGGATTGTTTTTTTTCTCAGTATCAACTTCAATACCACGATGGCGTAAAACGAATCCAATATACTTTCCTAAGGTTACCCCGAAAGCACATTTCAAGGGGTTCATCTTCAAAATATGTTGCCTAAGTTTATGGAATATAGTTTCCAAATCAGCCAAGTGATTGGGATGTTGTTGGGATTTGACCACCAAATCATCCACATAACATTCAACAAATTTTCCTAAGAAGGGTTTGAAGATATGGTGCATGACACGTTGGTATGTTACACCTGCATTCTTTAAGCCAAAGGGAATTACTCGATAGAAAAACACATCTTGAGGGGATATGAAGGTTGTAGATTCTTCATACTCTGGGGCCATAAGGATTTTATTATACCCAGAGTATCCATACATGAAAGAAAGAGCTTCATATCCAGACATTGCATCAATTAGAAGTTCTGTAATCGGAAGTGAAAAATCATCTTTAGGAAAATGATGGTTAAGATCTCTGAAATCAACGAAAACTCTAATTTTTCTCTTATTCTTTTTCACTGGGACAATATTGGCCATCAATTTGGTATACTGAACTTCCTCGACAAAGTTATCCTTTATAATCTTATCAACTTCAGTTTCAATTTTAGAGGCATGAGTTGGGTGTGTTCTTCTTGCTGCCTGCTTAAATCCATGATGTTCTTCTGGTAGACCCAAATGTTGGGTGGATATATCAGGATTAAGACCTAGAATTTTTGTATAATTCCAAGAAAATATATCTTGATGTTGATTTATAAATGAAGTATACATCTCTTTCTATTCAAAATTCATGGACACACTAATTAGAGTGGGGCGTGGATCTTCTTCTGTACCAAGATTTATTTCTTTGAGATCATCCACTGTGGTAGAGACACCTTCCTCAAATGATGGAGGAGAATCCACAAGATCTTACTATTCTTCTTCATTACACGTTACCTATTATGTTTCCACTTACATAGTATACGGTGAGGTAAAACTTCCAGAGTTAGGGGAGAAGTCAACATTTGAACATCCTTAAGAAGAGGCCACCATATCTGACCCTAATAATGACGAAGGGTCTTCCTATGGTAATAAAGAGGGAATGATGGATTGAGAATCAACATATTTGTATTCTTATAGAATTTCTATAATTTCTTCTACTCTGGTTGATGAAGCAGAGGCTTGTTGTAGTTTGGTGAATGAAATGAAGACATCTCCATTTAAGCTTCCATCACTACTTGGTGAAATAACAATTTCTCTCATGCTGTCAGGCTTAGTTTCCGTAATTGACATTATGAAAGTTACTGGATAAGTGCTTGGATTTGGTTTTACCCTTTCAATTTGATCAATGGGTAGCAAATAATCTGTACTCAAATGCATAAATGGATTTTCTAGGATCTTTTCAAGTCCATTTAGAGCATTAACTTTGGTTATTTTATTTGTCATGAACTTTGTTCCTTTTGTGTGATAAAACTATACCTCAATGTATTGAAATTCACATGTTTTTAATTGACTCTTGTCACCATACAATGTATTTATTTGACCATTGAAATAGTATTTAAGACATTGGTGGTATGACGAAGGTATGGCAGCATGTTGATACTTCCAAATCCTTCCAAACAGAATATTGAAGATTGTGTCCTGACGAAAAACCATGAAATCTGAATTAGACACAAGATCTCCAAACTAAGTTTTTAGTGTAATCTCTCCCAGATGTTCTTGTTGATTCATTTCATACCCTTGAAACATTAAAGTTGAAGAAGATAAATCAGATTCAATAAATCCCAATTGACGAAGTGTACGAACGAGAATGAGGATGACCCCAGAGCCATTATCAATGAAGGCTCGTCGGATGCCTACGTCATTGAATTTTCCAGACAAATACAAAGTTCTGATATGTCCATATACAACATCATCTTCATCTTTATGTGTAAAAGATATTACTGCATGACATTCTGCAGGATCATTCTCTATACGCTAAACCTCAGCAGCAAAAACTTTAGTTTCAAACTCTTGAGGACTTGAAAAATTCTCAATGAGTACCTCTCCAAGATCTTTTGATAGATTCAACTCATATATAATTGATAACTTGGATGGTACTTTGGCCAATTGTTTCAAGACATCATACTTTTGGTCTAAAGGTCTGCATTTTACAACATGAAGATGTGGTTTTGTAGGTGCTTTGGAAGTTGATGCATCTGATGTAGACATACTTTATGTCAGATCAAAAGCTGGAAATATTCCTGGATTTGGTAAATTAGAATAATTAGATCCATTCACTTGATGAGAAGAAGATGGTGTGACTTCTAATCGATCCTTCAGAATAATCATGTCAGAACTGAACCTGTCTTTCATGGAAGAAACTCTTTGTTCTTGTTGAGCCTACTGAAGGGATCTTCCAAGAGTTTCTAATGTATATATGGTTGAGGTAGGGGTATAGTTAAAATAGTGATTTATAGAATTCCCACATCTTCCCCTGTATCCTTGACCATGGCCTCTTCCTCTAGTTACCCAATTAGGTACAAGGAATTCTGGATCATTATAATTAGAATCACCATTGGCATAAGGATTTGTTAAATGGATAACATTAATATAACCAAAGATTAGTTATTCATCTGATAAAGATTCTTTTTGATAGTTTAATTCTGGTTGTGCCGTTTGGCAGGGCGGTGCCCGTGCTTTTGAAATAGATGACATAAAATCTGCCAGGGTCAAGGAAAACTTTGGCCTTAACATGGACTCATCATCTTTCTAACTACTCTTTTTTCCTTATAATCACTTCGTTTTATTGAGGAACAACCTTTTGATGAAGGTGGTTTTACTGTGGAAGGAGTAGAAGAAGAAACAATCGGTTGTTTCAATTATGTTCATAAAATGGAATGAGTTAGGTTGATCATTTTATTTATCATCCAATCATCATATTTCTGCACATTTTTACTTTTGAACTCTTTCTATTTGACTTCTTCCTCTAGATCAGTAGCAGAAACACATGCTACTTGAGCTGATGAACTTTTCATTTTTACTTGCCCAGAGTCTACCATCTTTTACAAGAGGTCCTTGAAAACAAAAAATTCTTGGATGGAATGTACTAACATCTGGTGAAAGGGATAATAATTTGTAAGATCTTCATCTCCTTCTTTATTTGGTTTCTTCAGCCTTGGTAACTGAACCAAATTGTTTTCAAGATTTGAGATGAAGTAATCAGGAACTTGTTCATTCTAGAAAAAATAAAATTTGTACTCCAATTCCTCAAACTATTTCTGCCTTTGATCTCTTTGATCATCTTGACGAGGTTGTCACTACTGTCGATTCGTAGGAGGTGGAGCCCTTCAGTATGATGAAGGTCTTGAAGTAGAAGTAGGTACAAGTGCCTACTTGAGTGTTATTATAACAAATTATACCTTTCCTGTCCTCCTCCCTAGAACTGATGGAATTACACGAGTTTTAGCCTTAGTTTCTATAATAGAGTCTTCGATTTGTTGAGCTATTGAAGTAAGGTCTTGAAACCCTCCTGTGTATTTCACAGGGATCAATGGTGTGCATAAATCATTACATAGATTTTACACACAAATTTGTAGCAACTCTTCTCGAGGGAGTGCTATACTTAAGGAATATGTTAATCCTTTCCATCGAGCAATGAAACCTGAAAATATTTCATTCTTCCTTTGTTTACAATTGGTAAGATAAAAATTTTTCGTTTTTGGTAGCATTGAGATAAATTGAAAAAAAAATTCTGATAGATATCTTCCCATCGAATAATTGATCAAGATTATAAACTTGTATACCATATAAAAGATGGTCCTTATAACTACTACACAAAACACCTAAGCCTTACTGCTTCTTGTTGTTGAGAAGTTCCCATCACAGGATCACAATGAGAAAAAAATGTGTTAAATATTGTTCTGGATCTCCCGAACCATTAAATATTGGGAATGTGGTATTCAAAAAATTTTGTGGGGGAGAAATTGAATCCACCTATTCAGGGTAAGATCACTTTTCCGGATGAACTGGTGCACATCATTCCTCCATAGCTTCCAATCGAGCTGTTAATGCCTCAATTGTGTTTATAAGAATTTGGGGAACATCCAGATGAGATGGATTCTATGCAGGTATAGAAACTGGATCTTGAGCTGGTGCAATGACTGGAAAAACCACTGATGGTGGTGTTGATATCTGCCTTGGATAACCCATGAGAATAGGCCTTTCAGGATGTGTTTGATCCTACCTTGATTGTGTACTCAGTGGATGGAATTCATTATCCGCATTTGTAGTTATTACAAATCCTCTTTGATGAGGATCTCCTACATGATTTTCAAGTTGAGGACCTACATGGGAAGTACGTCTAGTAGAAATACTATTTCAAAGTAACTCTGTATTGAGTCTTTTCAACTCCTTCATTTCCTATTCTTACTGTGAAAATATCTCTTCAAGCAAAAGAGATTGACCTTCTCCAGTGGAAAAGTGAGATGCAATATGACTTTTGCCTTTCCCCTTATTAGATGTCTTATAGAGAGGGGGAGTTGGTTATTTGAAGGCATACCTAGATTCTGGGTAAGCCTCTGATTTTGGGTGCGAAAACCTTCTTCATTTTCCTCGGTGTGTATAGTATTATGGACAAGAACTTCATCTTCTGATTCTCTTAAACTCGACTCATTTTCTGGATGATCTTCTGTAGTGGTGTTAATGAAATTTACTGACACATAATGAATTGATGGTATTCTATCATTTTTTGTGAGATCATATTCATTTGTGTATTCCATGATACTTAGTTCTCATATATGATAAATTCCCAGGAACTGTTTTGCAGACAGTAACCCGAAGGGAATCCTTGGATAGTTCAGTTTTACACTCTTCTAGTGGCTTCTTTCCTAATCGGGAGAAAACTGACTTTGGTTGAGTAGGGGATTGCAGATGTGAAAAAGCCCCCAGTCCTGCAGGTTGAAGCTATTTCTGTCCTTCTTCTTCAAATCATTGAAATTTGTTGAATGAATTTGAAGGTTGAATTAAATAAGCCCCTAGCCTTGAAATCTGGGGGGGGGGGTTCTTGAACTGCTATGGCTGAAATTCATGCAACTGCTCTTCTGATTTTTCAGATTTTGGTTTGGACATTAGTTATGTGCATTATCCAACAACCACTCGAATCAACTATTTGGGAAGACCGCTTTTCTATTTCAGAAATTTTCATTCTCTGACACTTGTCATCCTCTAAGCGGGGCTCCTTCCCAAGATTCTCAAATGCATGATGTAAAAGTAACACAAAAACTTCTTTTCTTTGGTCCCAACTCTAATGAGAACTGGTTGAGACCTGTTCTTGAGCATATAATTGATTACATACAAAATCTTTTGATTGGGGTCAACCGTGGGCAATAACATTGCATGAGACCACTTTTGGAGGACTTTGCTGATTTTGGAGTGCAGTGAAATGCAATGTTCCATATGCACCCCATCCACCGATACAAACACTTTATGAGGAATCAGTAATTAACTATCATAGCTTCTTTAGAGCATTGAGACATACACGCTGAAGGGTTCTCTACTATTTTTCAACCTTTGGATGTTGGGAAAATGAGAGAGATTCTAAGTCAATTAGGCGTTGAAACCCTTATATTACCTTTACATGATTTTGATATTCATCATATGATAATACTTTGGTTTTCAAATGATGAAGAGTTTTCCATAAGTTGAGACAGATGTCATGAATGCAATCTTCTATCATCAATTCTGGAATGTTATACTGAGAATTTTACAAAGGCCAGAGCATGACTGGTATGTCTCCTTTGGCCAATTGTTTTTTCATGTTTAATGTATCTTCATCGTCTTTCACTAGAGGTTTCTCCACTTGGTATGACCAAAGTGGATGCTCTGTATTAGAAGACAAATGACCCAAGGGAGGTTCAGATAATGACCATTCCCTTAAGATGTCTTCCTGTGGATAAAGTGTTTCCATAATAAATGATAAAGCATAAGACATGACTTAACTTGTGTTTGTAAGTTCCTCGAGATATGAGGGCTTTCTCATTGCTACATTGTTAATTATAAAATTGTCTTGACAATGAGAAATACTACTGTGGAGAGGACTTTTGCAGTGAATTCCATCATGGGGAGGATCACCATGATGGATTACAGCAAGGGATAAATCTTCTTTCTCCTTGGTCTTCTAGTCACACGGAGGGTTGCTGTGGATCTCATCCAGATATAAGTACTCTGGATTGACCAAATTTTCATGAAGCAATCCCTTCATGATGAAGTGTCCGACAAGGAACTTCAGAATTAAAACTACCACTCCCAAAATTTGGTAATGAGAGGGTAGAATCTTGAGCTGCAATAGATAAATGTCTGAGGGCTTCAAGAACTCCAGAATTAAGAGGATCCAAATCACAACCTGGCTCTTGATTTTCCAACAGTTCCTGGTGAGAATTTTTCTTAGATGTTCTCTTATAATTATTTGGGTCCACTTGTTAGGAAAAGTGGTTATCATGGGCAAGTGTATGTGTTTTCCTTGTAGTGGTTACCGGAATGGACCGATTACCCCTAATCGGAAAGGGTGTATGTTCCCGATCTTGTTGTCTGTATGATATGGGAGAGTATGCCCCATGACCCTCCTGGACTAGAACAGAGGTGTGTATCTGCTTCGGGATGGCATGCCGATGTATCATCCGATGTGTGGGGACAAATTTATTTGTTTGTTCCCCTAATACTGCTGAAGTAGTTGTTATAATATCCTGGCATGCTTCCAGAATATGGACAGGGATTTGCATATGACCTTTCACCATTGATAAGATGTGTTTGGTGACTTCAGCGGCTAGAACGGGAATATACGTCCATTCCATATCTGGGGTAGGTTTATGTTCCTACTACTGTCCTCCTTCTCCTATCAATGGATATTGACAGTACTCATGCATGGGGGTAGAGAGTTGGGTCTGCCCCAAATTTGTCATCGGAGCTTTCCGACTTACTTCTTCAGGTGCTAAAAAACGAGACTATTGGTAGGCTTGATAAACATTGGTAGGTGTATGTGCCTACTGTCTGTTTCCAGTCAAGTATGGTTGATGGACTTCCTCTAATAATGGCATATGAGACTGATGAAAAAATTAGTGATTGTAAACAGGTGTATGTTCCTTTTTACTAGTTTCCACCACATTAGATTGTCGGGCTTCTTTAAATACCGTCAGATGAGCCTGCTGACTAGATGATAACTTGTTAGCAGGTGTATGTGCCTATTCATGGTAGTCCACCAGATTTATCTGGTGGGATTGGTAGGTTGCTTCCAAATGAGCATCCTGAGCAGCAAAATTAGGATTGACGGGTGTATGTGCCCACTCATTGTTTGCCATCAAGTTAAGTTGATGGACTTCTCCAGATGATTCAGCGGTGAGAACCTGCTCCCTATTGACTGAACATTATCCCTGGTGGTTCGTCTTTCATGACCAAGTCTGAGAGACCTGGTCCAAACATCCAGAGGAAACACACCCATCATGTTGGGGGTACAGTACTACGCGATTCTGGCAGCGATTGTTGGTGGGAGTCCTCAGAACAGACTCCTGCATTCTTGAATTTAGGCCTTGAGTGACCTCTTCATCCACCTCCCTATAGTACGAGAGGGATTTATTGTTGTGTTCTGGGGATAAAGACCTAAAATAGTTAAAGACAGTGGTTGGAACCGTCTTCTTTGTGATTGTTGGTCGTTGTTAGCCAGATGATCAAGGATTTTTATTGATATGGAGGGCTTGAAAAGAAGCCTCCAAATTCGAGATTGTACTATACCAATGATATCCCTTTACCATCACATTAGAGACCCAGCATTGAAGATGCTAGGTTTTTGGTGCATCCTTCCCTTGGATAGATATCCAGCTTGACCAGCAGTCAGGGAAATCACAGATGTTATCTTAGATAAAGCCATTTTTGGAATGAAGGGAATGTTGAGAAGAAAAACATGAAAGAACAAAAAAATCCACTAAAGCAACATCCTTTTAGATGGATACATGTGTGATTTATTACTTTGTCCAACCTTACTTTATCAATTGATAGAGGCCTAATAGGTGGGTAACATTATTAACTTGGTTAAGTATTCACGTCGGGTTCACCATTTTTGTTTTGTAGTTCCTTGAAATGTGTGTTCTAGTTTTAAGAATCACTATTTCCAGGCGGTTTCCATTGGATTTATTTATGCAACTGGAAACTTGAAATAGTTATTTATCCAAAGGGGAACTTCTTTCCAAAGGCATGCATTCATTTTTTTTTGAACTTTATGATACTTAATAACATGTATTGTTCGAGAGGATGGGAGGGCAGACTCATCACAACCTTTTGGGGGGAATTATTGTCTACTCCAGAACTCTCTTTGTAAATTTAATATATTCTCATGAATCCTTATTAATTCACTATGCATAACATAAGTTTCCCTAGGAATTTATAATCACTTATTAACATGTGTAAAATTTAGAATCATCAATATGCATTTATGGTTCTTTATTAATAGAAATATCCGTATGTATTTGAGGTTTTCCATCAAGGATATCCTCTAATATACTGCATAGAGATTATTTTAATCATCATTATGATGATACTGGTTTTTAATTCACTCAGTGGGGCACTCTGGAATTTATTTTCATCTAGGGAGATGAAGGTTTGGTTTGATTTTGGGATCGTTCCCATAAAATGGGCTACCTACGTATCCTTGTAAAAGGAATCAGAACCCCCGTAGTTTGGTGCCACTGAATGGGACACATAATACCTTTTAAGGTCATGTGATAAGGACCTAGCCATACAATTTAATGTTATGTGTTATGAACATCTAAGCATAAGGTGCTTAATCAAAACATAGTGTGGGACTTATACTAAAGTATCCTGATGAACTTTAGAAAGAATATGGGATTCCAAGTAGGATCAGACCCTGTTGGGAATATGGCCCAAGGAGAACATTGTTGATTTAGGGTATTGGGTTTGAACCTTAAGGAGGATTCCTATATATCCCATATAGATGGGAATCAAAGCCCACGTAGTTCGATTATTCTCATAGAAGAGTATAGTCCTTTGAGAGAAATGAGTTTGGGATTACTTCCTGAAAAGAATGCCTTAATGATTTGGGGTTTAATTTGGGGCTTATTTCTAAGTAGGATTCCTAGATTAAGGGAATTAGGGTTGGATTCTTGAGTAGGATATCCAATGAGCCCAATCCCTGAAAAGGCTTCCTACATATCCTGGTTTGAACCTGAATCAAAGTTCTTATAGTTCATTATATTGTGAAAATGTTGTGACCATGAAAAATATCTAAGCCCACGTGAGTCATGATTGGTGTGAGAAACGAGAGGATGTCAAAGATTCAATAAATTCATTCACACTCTCAAATTTTTCCTCCTCCTCTGGTGGAATAGGGCGCACCTATGGGGTCCAAGGTGAATGAGGTCGAGGCAACCATGGAAGAGGGCGAGGTGATGAGCCTTCCAATAATTATATTTACATTGGACAAGGGTCCAATGTTATGAGGAAGGGATGAAGGTTAAAGTCTTACACTAGGATGAATTCCCATGGTGACAAAGCCTAATAGGAGAGGGAAAGGGTAACAAAAGTCCTTGTGCCCATCTCTCCTCTAGTCTTTGGAACCGAGGAAGAGAGGAGGATCAATGATTCCACCTCCTGTAAGAAAATATAGGGGATTATGCTATGATGGTTTCCCTAAAATTGATCCTGGTAGGGGAAGGGTGACTTCTCCTTTTTTTAAAAGGGAGAAAATAAAGTGTGAATTGTACCTTCCCTACCAGATACCTGAGGTTCTGGGCCATCTCTTCTAGAAGAGAGAGTCCGTGACCCAACCCTCCTCTAAATCGGGAGCTTCCCAACACTGTTTCTGGGAGAAAGGTCCTTGGGACTGTGGATATACAAACCCAGAGGCACTCCATGAATCCTAACCCCATTGTAAAACAAATGTGGGAAACCTCTGATTGTGGAAATACAAATCCAAATAGAAGACACATTGATGTTCCTTTCCCAAAGGTTTGATAATTCAGGAGGTTTTGGTGGAGGTATCAATAAAATCCTTTTCATATGAGGAAGCCAATAAAGAAGAATTCTTGCCATGAATGGATTTGAGGAAGGCTTGATGGCTTATAGACTGAAGAGAGTGAAGAAAGTAAGTGAATCAAGGAGGGGTGCCCAAGTAAAGAAGGGTGTGAAACTATGGGAATACAAGTACACTTAGGTGACCAGATGTTCACTTAAGCGATGAGAAACCTGTATGTTAATACTTGGGCGATACCTTTCTCAAGCCTTCAAGAGTATTCATAGGTGATCACAGAAGTTGGGTGCTCAAGTTCCTGTGTGAGGAGTGGGTGGCGAACAAGTATTTCTGATTTAGAGAGGTTGAGTGCTTTAGGCGCGCAAGTGTTATGGTTTTCAAACACTGAAAGGACTTAATTCTAATGATCCTCCCTTAAATCCTCCGCTTAAGGTGTTAAAGAACTACCTTGAATGTTTTGGAAGACTAAGGCAAAGTACTAGGGTGACCAGAGCATCAATTGGGATTCAAGGAAATTCGTCTGTACAAATGAGGGCCCCAAGGGTCTATTTATAGGAAAATGTTGGACCCAGGGAGAAAAGGAAATGGGCGCGCAAGTAGGCTACGCGACATATGGGGGCACACAAGTGGGTTGCGCACAAAAATTGTGGTGCATAAGTAAGTTGTGCGCGGACAGAGTTTTGGCTAGACTATGGTGGAAAAAAACTCATGCCTTTGAATATCTTGACTTTTCTTTATGTATTTTCCCCTTTATCTTTCGAATGGATCCCCTTTGTCATATTTTTAGACTCTTCGACAGAATGGGGTGTCAATAATCTCCATAGTTTAACAAATTATCCTATAGTAGTGGTTAGTATGGGAGACCTCCTAGGATGTTTCCTAGTGTGTGTGTGAGTGAGGAAAAAGTACACTAAAAGAACATGTGTTGGAATGTAGAGAAAATCATTATTCTAATGAACCATTTAGGAATGTGGGTGGGTCTTAGGTAGGGTACCATGTGTCTTTGAGGAAACTAGTGGTTCTTGGTGGGCTAGAACTTGATGGTCATGTTAAGGTGGTGTGTCTATGATCTCAGTAGGGCCCAATTGTTACATTGGACATTTAATCCCAAAAATACAACTATATAATTTATAAGGTTTCAAACTAAATTATCCTTTATCTGGACACTTTTTATTTCATTGATAGGATATTCATTGTTTTCACTTTCTATAACATTCAGTTCTCTATACCAAATCCAACATACATATTAGGTAGGAAACTGTTTCAATATCAAGTGCTCATATACTTCTTTTCTATTCACCAACAATCACTTGATTTTTCAATTAAGAAACATATATTTTAGTCTACCATATAGTTTTTGGTTTAAAATTTCATAATCTAAAAATTCATCCAATTTTTTTTCATACCAAGGTTTTTTTGAGGTAAATTAATAAAATTTTTATCCATATGTATTGGATTTCCAATCTTCTCCTAATACATTCAAATATAAATATATAAATGTTTAATAAATCAAGTAGAATCAATTTTTAACATCACCAAACTTATTCATTGACTAGGGTAGGGTATTTATTTCATTAAACACAAATTCAACATTAAAACAATATAATCCAATATAAAAAACAGAAAAAAATAATGAATAAATATTACCCCTCACAATAATAGGGTTCAAAGTCGTGGAAGAAGGTCATTGAGGTGAGGATAGAGAAAAAAACAATGTAAAGGTTTGGGATATGAGCACAAAAAAAATCAAAATAATGTATAGATAAGAGTAGGGGAAATCGGGTCAAGGTTTTGAGGAGGACAAATTCATGGAAAAGGGGTTTGGGATTTTCTTCCATTGGGGGGGGGGGGGGCACCAAGAAATGGGGAAGAGTGACCACCTACATGAGGAGAACTGTCATCAAGGGGTAAGGTGGGGGGGTAGGGTCAGTGTAGGGGATGGATTAGTTAATTTGGTAATTTATTTAAACTATATATCAGTAATTTTTCAAAATATACAATATATTTAAAAAAATAATCAAAACATTTTAATTAGTGATGGTTATAAAAAACATCTCTAATAAACAGTCACTAAGACCACATTTTTTTATATTGTTTCTATACTCATGTATCCTTTTATTTGTCTTATTTCCTTATAAATGGGCCACTATAGTAGATATTATATTTTATTTAGTAACCTTATATTGAGGTATCCCCCACCACAACTGACCCCCTTCATCACTACATTAGAACCACCCTAACCCACTCATTATAGTTTTTTTGGGGTTTTTTTTATGATTGGGTTTTTTATTTTTATATAGGAATTGAATTATGGTATAAAGGTATCACATTTAACTATTTTTTGTAAATTTAACTATGATATCTGTTACTGATCCACCTACAATCAATTCCAAAATCTTGAGGTACATCATCTATATTGTTTTTTTATTGAGAATAATTTTTTTAATATTTATGGTCTGATATTTGTTAGTTGTTTTTGTTAAGTTTTAGATTTGGATCCTTATATTTATAACCCTGTATTTTATAAGGGTCATGTTTTTCAAGCCCCTACCTTTATATTTTCCAAGGTCTTGGAGGCAGTGAGAGAGAGTTTGGAGATGTTTTGTTGGCAAGAGTGGAGTTTCTAGCCATCCAGAAGGTCACCACACTATGATAGTGGGTGTTGTGATGATCCTTTAGTGTTGTGAGCATGTTGTGGTAATTTGTTTTTGGTAGTTATAAGTTCTTGGTTGTTTTGTGGTGTTTTTTAGTGCCTATTACACCATTAGGAGAAAAGGACCTAGTGAATCTGTTTTGTAAGGTGTTTTGACTTTATGTTCCTCTTGTGAGAAATAGGGTAGAGCACCATGGTGCGGTGGAAGGTGTGGTGTCATGGAAGGTTTTGAATATTTCCCTATGGGAAATGGGTAGAGTTAAAATTATTAGGGTGATGGATTTGGTGAGATGTGTGTTTGAGTTGGGGAATAACATATGAGAGAGGATGAAACAGTGTGATGGAGCACTCCACACAAAATGCCTTAGACTGTTATGCCAAAAAGGTGATGGATTTTTCCCTATGTCATAGTGACATGACATGATAGACTAAAGGGCATCAAAAATTCCCTAAACCATATCATGGTTATTTTCAAATACATATAAAATGGTTTTTAATGAAAAAAAATTGAGGGGATATATCGATTAAAATTCTAAATAATCAGATCACCCTTTGACTTGAGAAACCATGGGAATTTTTTGTGCCTCTATGTTGTGGTGGAGTCCTTATAGGATTAATCTATAAATAGTAGTTAGAGACTTCCTTGATTCAATTTTAATTCTCTTCCTTCAAACCCTAATTGACCCCTAACCCCCCTCCCGCTTCCTTTGAGAGTCCAAACACCTTGGATCATCATATAGATGACTTATGAACCAAGGAACACTCTCTTATCATCTTGTATTCATCTTCCTCAATAACTTTATTTACAAAGGTTCATTTTGGTGAAGTTCCTCTGTTTGGGGTTGATATTCAAGTGTGTCTTGATGGTGGTTTGTTGTGGATAGGTTCCAAGGTTGTTTCCTTCAAGTTTATTAGTGGTTGATCCTTTTTCGTCCATTATTTCTAAGAGGACATTGAATTTATTACCATGTTGGGGGATTCATTACTTATACCTTTTTATGTGTTGATGTGGAAGTATCATGATTTATATTATTTGGGTAAATAATGGAATTAACCTAATGAAGATAATAAGAAGAATCAATAATGAATTAGAAGGGGTGTCATGACTCCATGTGTTGATGCTTTTTTGATGATGCCATTTGTGATTTTCTAGATATTATGCTATCTACATGTGATGATTGTTTATAATTCCATAGACCTATACCCCTAGACAGTGCTAAAAACATATTCATTATATTTTTTTCTTTGATACCAACATATGTGGCCTCATTTTAAAGCATCGATAATTACAACCCTAAAAAAATTTTATTCACTTATAAACCTAAGAATATTTTTTATGTTTAGAGTTTTATAGAATTAGGAAAAACACTTTACATAAAAAGACCCATGTATTCAATTGATAATTTTACACTACACAAAAATTTTCTTATACTGTAACAAGTATTTGATATCACATATAAAATTATCCAAACATGAACCCCTTCTAAATATTACTTACATAATATCATTGTCCATAACCTAGGGAAATGGAAAAATAATAAGTGTAAGCTCAATCGCTAAATAACGTTAATCATAGATATTAACATTAGACTATAATTAGTGAACATAAGATGAGAATAAGGGTATGGTAACACAATAAAATTGAATAAGAACTTCATAAGAGGTTTTATACCCATGAAAACCCAGATCATAAAGCATGATTCATGACATAAATCATTAGTATAAGAAAAATACATTTGAGTTAACATTCCTGAGACATTTTTAAACAAACTTTCTGAAATAAACCATTAAAAATAATATATGTACAGAGAAATCATGTTGGTAACTTGAAACATCAAAAATTCATCATGGAATAACATAAATAGGACAATAACAACATTTTATTTATAGAAACTCCCATATAATTAACACTGCCACATTATCCAATGCATTGAAGAGCTATATCAGGCTCATCCATCATCATTAGCTATATTGGGCTCACCAATCATCATTAGATATATCAGGATCACTAATAATTATCAAAAATTTCCAAGAACCAAAACATGAATAAAATATATAGATATTTCATTTCATCATAAATCACAAAGAAACAACCATTATTTACTTCAAAATTTTATTAACTCTTGGAAAATAAATGAGTTTCAAAATAAATACTTTAAAGAATCTTCATCATAGGACACCCAAAGAAATAATAGGATGATATCATTAGAATATATCCCCCATTGAGTAGAAACAATTAAAGGATATTTCCATATTTGAAAAACAACTTTAAAGGGAATTTGAATATTTCTTTGAAAATAAGGGAAAATATCCTTTTTTTCCAATATCTTTAAAAACTAAAAATTCAGAAACATTGGTTAAAGTATTTTCTATGAAAAAACATGAAAACATGATAAGCTAGTTTAATAATGAATAATGGGAACAATTGAGGGAAAACATGATCAATCACTAAATGATAAGAAATGTATTTATTTTATACATTTTCTATTAGAAATCTGAGTACTAGAGGAGGGGGATCCAGTTGATCACCATTTGGTTGTTTCTATTGAGGGTATTAGCGAACCAAAAATGGATTTTTCTATTTTTTGTCCATACCATCCCAGTTTTATCCCCCTTCATCGATCCCCTGACCCTAACCCCTCATTTCCCACCATGTTTTATGCCCCCCATCATCAATCCCTCCACCATTGAGCCCCCACCCCACCCCTTGTGTGATTAATCCACCTCACACAACGTTACCCCCACACGATTGATCCCCCATCCTACCCACCCTTACATCATAAATCATCATTCCCCTATTTTCGATCCCCCCCAACACCACCTAGATCCCATCCCTCACCATTTCCCCCCTTCCCCTCCATCCAACCCCCATCCATCAGGACCCTTCCCCTTGTTCTATCGAGCCCCCATACCCTCCTTTGGAAATTTTATTGAGCTTATTTATACCCTACAGGCTATTATTGTTCTTCATCATGCCCTACTCACTACATACACTGATGCAATTCCTTATCATACCACCCAAAACTCTTATCTATGTCCCTAATTCTCTACTGCATATGCATCCTCTATTGGCAGCCTTCGATTATTAAAGTATAAATTTAATGCCCTCTTTATTTTTTGTTTATGTTGATTGATTACTTCGTTGGGGTTGGGTAATTATATATTAGGATGTTTAAATTATTTAAATTCATTATTGTGACTCATATTTAGTTGGGAAATTATATATTGGTGTTATTTGAGATTGAACTTTAAATGCCTAAATTTTTATATCTGTTGGTTCATTTTTGAATTTTATTAGTTTGAATGGTTTGAAATAGATTATTTGTTATTTTATTTTCAAAAAAATGAATGATTTATAACTATATAATTTTTAATCTTGTTATTGTTATTATTATAATCAGGAATTACATTTATCCTTATAGAATTTATGTTGACTGTATAGATTTTCTAAATATTTAAATAAAAAAATTATTTTTTACTATCGAATTATAATTGCACTATATAGAGTAATTAAATATATATTATGAATATATATATATATATATATAAGTTTAGTGTATAATCATTAAATATATATAATTTTTTACAATATATTTTGACTAAAGTGAAAATTGTTTCTTAATTAATCAATATTTTATTTACTAAATCCATTATTGATATATTTATTTATTATAAATATACGGATTTAAACATATGTGTATATATAATATAATTTAAAAATTTATTACTAAAATATATATTAGTTAAACATATATTAATAAATTATATCTATTTAAAAAAATTAATTTATTCACTAAATAATAGTTATTATCATTTTTATTTTCTAGTCATTATATTTTTTTTATACATTCTTTTATTTTTATTTTATTAGAATGTATGTTTAATAATTATTTTTTATATATTTATATTATTTGTTTTTTCATAGATACAAATATAGATAAGAGATTGATTGATCCACATGATAGGTTTTTTAGAGAATATTATGTTGGGATTAAACAATTTATTAATTTTAACTACATTTTTAAAAATTATTTGATTTGTTTTCCATATAGAAAATGTGAAAATAAATATCTCTTCAAGAGAAATACCATTATGAAACATCTTTTTATAAATATTTTTTTTGAAAAACTATAAGAAATGGATATGTCATGGGGAAAAGATTGTTCCCTATCATTGATTAGCAAGTATTCATATGGATTTTTATATGAGAATTGTTGATTAGATCAATATAACACCCAATGATATGATGTGTTAGTTTCAACCCCAAGAGAGTAATTTTGTAAATGATGAACTTAGTAGAATTAATCCTCAATCTTATGTAGATGGAAATGCATTGAAATTCTTTGAAATTCTTTGAAATTCTTGATGATGTGTGTACTGATTTATATTCATAATGCACTGAATTTAGTAAATTTTCTTTCATCATTGAACTGTTACATCAGAAGGATTTAAATCATTGAATAGACACCTACATTGACATGTTTTTGGTACTATTAAAGAAGTTACTCCCTATAAGAGTAAAGATTCTATAATTATACTATCAAGATCACAAGTTGACCGATGACCTTAGTTTCAAATATGATAATATTGATGTGTGCAAGAAAAACTATATGTTATTTAGAAAATAGAATGCATAACTCAATACCATGTGTATAGATGATAATTTGCAGTGTGTCATGGTGTGTGTGGTCATGGTTACTCTTTGACTTTTGGTATTTGTGTCCCATGATGTGCAGTTGTTTGAGAGGAGGTGATGGGTTCTTGTAGAGATATGGGGATGCACACACTAACTGAGGTAGATGCTTTGATGCACATTACACAACATAATATGAAGGATTGATTTCAAAGAAGTGATGATGAACTGTCCTACCGATAGTACAACGAGGGTGTAGGAGGTAAAAAAGAAATTAAATTATACTCATATCAACTTTTGTTTATATGATTATATTATAGAATATTTATATATATTATTGGATCAGGATACTACTAGTGGAAATTTTGTGAGTTTATGGGTGATCTAGATGTGGGTTCACCAGATGCATGAGGTATTTTACATTACAATTGTTTATTTAACATCTCATTTTTAATGAATAATCAAAATGAGTTTTCTATTTTGAAAATTATTATAAGAAAGGAAAAAATGTGTCTTTTATTATAATTTCATATTCAAAACACAATAAATGATTTTAAATTTATGTGAAATCATATGATAACAAATGTAAAAGGATTTTTCAAATGATAGAAATGATAGAATATCATTCTCAGGTGTCGTTTGCCTAAGATGACCTAAAATGCACTTTTAGTGTTTTAAAAAAATAAAACGCATGTTTAACAGTAAAATCCATATAAAATGACCTCATAATTATGTTAAATCATAGGAAAAATCATCTCTTTAATTTTCTTTATGTGTATGAGTATATGGAACGTCAATCAGATGTGTAGTGTTCCTGAAACGATTAACTAAATTGTTTTTAATTGTTTGATAGCATTCAATAATGCATGTCAAGGGGTAAAAACAAACTAAATATCCACTGAATATCATGAAATCAGACTAAAACAACCTTATAATTATTTTTGAAATTATAGAGCTTACAGAATGATAATCCATGGTGTCATTTTCCTAGGATGTCTGGAAACACACTTTTAGTGTCTAAAAACACTAAAACGTGCATGTAATTGTAAAATACATATAAAATAACCTCAAATTGATGTAAAATCATAGAAAAATTGTATTTATAATTTTTTTGATATGTAAAAGAAAACGAGACATCAATCAGATGCACGAGGTGCCTAAAATGACCAAATAAGCATTTTTTAAAGATTTGCGGCACTTCAAAACATGCATTATGGGGTAAGAACCAATTTAAATGACTATGAATTATTTTAATTTATAAAATAAAAACTTTACATTGATTTTAGAAATGGTGGAGACAACATAAAGTCAATCCAAGGTGTCATTTAACTAGGATGACTTGAAACACACTTTTAGTGTTTTAAAACACTAAAAACTCTATCTAACTATAAAATCCAATGAAAAATGCCTTGAATTATGTGGAATCATAAAACAACCATATTTATATTTTTTGATATTTATAAGAAAATTACATGTTAATTGGATGTGTAGGGTGCCTGAAATGACCGAATAAATAGTTCTTAAAGGTTTAACGACCTTTAAAAACATTCTTTTGGTGGTCAAAACCAATATAAAAAACTTTGAATGCCATGAATTATAAAAAACAATATTATATTTATTTTTTAAATATTAGATTTGGAAAAATGTCAATCTATGGAGTCGTTCTCCCAGGATAACCATAAACACACTTTTGGTGTTTTAAAACAGTAAAACCCATGTGTAACTATAAAATCCATATAAAACAACCTCATAAAAAAATGAAATAATAATAAAATTGTATTAGTATTTTTTGTGATGTGTAACAATAGAGAAAATATCAATATGATATATAGTGTGCTCGAAATAGCAGAATAAATAGTTTTTAAAGGTATGAAAGCCATTAGAAACATGTGTCGGGGGGTCAAAACCAATTGAAAAGAATCCAAATGCCATAAAATCAAAAGAAAATAATAGTGTAGTTTTTTTAAATAGTATTAGTGATGTAATATCAATCAAGTGTGTCATTTTACCAATATGACCGAAAACATACTTTTAGTGCTTTAAAACACAAACACGTGTGCGTAATGGTCAATTCCAGAGAAAATAGACACAAGATTATATGGAATAATAAGAAAATCATATTTGTATTTTTTTATTTGTTCTAATATATGACATGTAAATCAGATATGTGATATTCCTAGAATGACTGAATAAGTAATTTTTAATAGTTTAACAACCTTTAAAATGTGCATCAAGGGAGGATTAACCAAACAACCCCCAAATGCTGTAAAATCATAAAAAAACAACCATGTAGTGTTTTTTGTAACAGCAGAGATGATATATTGTTAATACATGGTATTTTTTCTCGACATGATAAAAAACATAATTTTATTTCTTTAAAATATTAAAACATGTGTGTACTGGTAAAATGAAAATAAAACAGTGTAATGCTTCAACCCCAGAAGCCCGGAGCTGATGCCTTACTTTATTAAATTGGTATGATTATAAGGAATAAAATACTGAAAGATTAAATAGTTTATAGGTTTTGGAAAAATATATTACATACTTGGAACACAATTTATATTGGGAATAAAAGAACACAATACATAACAAAATAAAATGCTAACCATCCTTGAAACACATTCCAAGAATTCATCTTCATACCACGAGGAAAAGAAAACAAAATAATGGTGAGCTCAAATTCTCAATATGGGTAAATTATATTGGAAGCTATCATGAATTAATAATTAATAATAAATATGGAAATAATAAAAATATGATCAAATAATTCCATATAAATAATCACATGAACTTAAAACTTAATCAAAGATATTCTAAATAATCAAACAATCACATAAAGGAATGTATAATGTTGGAAATTTGAAATATCAATATATATTCTCAAGATAGTTACAATAAAGATGTATTCTCAAGATAGTTTAATTTTGTGGGTATAAACCCATCTGATTTGTGCCAAGATCTATGCTCCTAATAATTTAAAACTGTTTGGAAGTAAATGATAAGGGTTTATCGCCAAATAATTTCATCCCGTGAGACTACTAATGTATCGAGGGAATTTAATTAAATAGTCCCCAACCCAAATACCTTATTTATATAACATTCATCATATATTAAAAAATCAATTTAATTCATAAATAATGTGCCTTATCCAATATCTGTATTGATTAAAGGATTCAAATTTATCAAAATTTCCAAAATAAATCATATACCTTTCAAAGTAAACACCATATGTAAAAATGGTATAAATTTTAGGAAGTAATAATATAAATAATAAAATAATATGTGTTTTAAAATAAATATAATTTCAAAATAATAATGATTACAAGAAAGTGATTGTTTCAATAGAAAGTGAAAAACCATAAAAGAATGTGAGACTTCAAAGATAACTTTTACCACTTGGAAATTTTCAAACCAAACCCCTTGGATGAGATAATTAAAATTAAAACATAAAATACCCTGAAATATGAGTTAATCATGATATTAAATGAAAAAGGGGTAGAATATATTCCACTAGAAATAAATAAGTGGTGAAAATGGTGTATGCCTCATGGAAGAGAAAGTGAGACAATAATCCCTTACCTCGAGTCTGACTTGTCACATGTGTCTTTATCTTACTAAATAGTAAAATTATGTTAATTATTTAATTTATTTATAAAAATTTTCAATTTTATTATTAATTTTACCTCACTTATTACAATTTGTTACACAACTACTTAAATAATTAAGTTTACATCAAGTGTTTTAAACAAATTCAGTTCATGTGTTAAAAAAACATTGGTAGGACGAATATGGTCAAAGGGGTAATTATATAAACATATACATAATAATAATAGTGAAATAATTATTATATTTATACATTATTTATACTTTAACAACCAATCATGAAATATGTTTATGAAATATGAACCAACATTACAATCATGGAGCTGGTAGGCCATACATATGCATGAGTAACGTTCCCATTTTTCAATGATCGTTATGTAAAGAAGGTAATTGAAATTTTTATCATTAAATACTGATAAATATATCATAAATACCATTTTATTCAATCATATATTCTTACATATATAATTATTAATGTTTAAAAGAAATTACATTGTGTTGAGTAGGCGGTAGTCCACACGTCCTTGAACGACGTTATAACTTTTTTAGTGTGTGAAAAGGGTAATAAAAAAATGATATAATATATTCAAAGAAATGTAATTATATAAATAATATAATATAGATTTATTTTATGTCACATATTTTTTAATTAAACCCATCCTTAATACATTCTATGTAATGTGTGAACATATCACATCGCTTGGAGGAGGCGGTAGTCCACACATCCATAAACAATATTACCATGTTTCCACATAATGGATATAGTGAAGGTATGTGTTATATAATAATTAAATAAGTATTATAAAAACATAAATATCATAAATATCATATAAAAATATCATTTCTATCATAATTACCAACCATGATGGGTGGTAAAGGAAAAACAGATGACATCGTTTTGTGAGGCTTTAGTCCGTCGTACACATGAACTGTAATTTCGTTACCCATTTGATAGAAGTGTGTATAGGTTTAGGTATAAAACTTACCATAAAAAAATCTCATGATATTTTGGATACTTATTTTATTATATAATAATTTAATAAGAAGTATTTAATGGTTTGAGAAATAAATAAAACAAAAGTGATCATTGAAGAATGCTTCCCCTTTTTCAGGTAACTCCTTTTGGTTTTAACCAAAGGAATTAATTGTATTTATTTATTGAAAAAGTGAAACCTCTAGGTTTAGGGGAGGGATTATGGGAGATTATTTGGGTATATTTTGGACTATCCAAATGTCTTTTTGTGTGTGAAGAAGTTGGAGGAGTAAATTACTTTTTATAGTGGATGGTAGTGATATTCTTGTAAATCTAAAAAGGTAAAAACTATTGGGAGGTCTTCCTTACCTAATGTTACAAAAAAATAAAAAAATAATAATGGATTAATGTGAAATTATAGTTGATAAAAACCTCCAATGCAAAAAAATAAGTGATTTTTTTTAAAATTCCTTAACATCTTTGTTTCCCCACATTTACCATTTTGGTTTTTATTAAGGTATCTAGTTTTCTAACCTAAGTAATTTAAACATCAAGAATAAATTGAAGTGATATTTATTAGAAAACATAGACCCAATTAATTCTAAATATTATATTTAATTTATGTAATAAAAATACCATGTATGTTAGAAATTAATTTTAATAGAATCATATTCAACACGTAAATACACTGCTTTAACCCGGATCGTGGTAACAATGCTTTCACTATTTATGGTTCAACATATTCATTATAAAATATAAATTGATCCATAAAAGGACGATATTTTATATTTTTTAACATTAAAGAAATATGAATATATTATTTTTAGTAACTTAATTCTTTTAATAAAATATTATTTATTATGAAATAACATTAATATCAATTTAAACATTATTTACTTAATTTAAATTTTAAAATATCATAAAAATGTTGGAATTAAAATATATTAAGTTCATATATATTTAAAATGTCATATTAATATAAAAAAATAAGGGAAAAAATAATTCATTCAATTTTATTCACTTTTAATATTTTTAGTATCATTTATTTTATTTAATTATTTGCTAAATAATCATTATGTTTATGTTTCATAACCATTTTCAGTAACTAATTTACCTCAAAAAATAAATTTTAGATAATTATGATAAAAATAAATCATTTATATTTCAAAAGTATATATATAACCAAAAATATTATGTTTTTTTCTTATCTCAAGGATTTATAAATGTTATAGGTAAGGAAGGTTCCTTTTTTATCTTTTTCCTTACTTAACATGTTATATAGGTCAATTTCATGGAATAATATCCCAATAACTCATAAAATTCTAACCAATAGGTGATAGGGTAAAAATATGGGTATAAAATGGGTTTTGTACAAGTTTCTAGGTCATTTTCCCCTTAAGATTAAAGTTTAAACACTAAGTAAACTATTTTTACCTTAATCGCTGTAATTAATTTTAATCAATTCCACTAATTTTTTTAGTAAAAAATTATGTTAATATTATTATATTGTAAATATTTTACTAATTCTATCTATGTATATTATTTTTTCAAAATTAAATTCATGTAAGTGGAAAAATGAAATTTAAAGCTAATACCACAGACGTGGTGAAAAAGAGAGTTTTTAAATTTAAAATGTTCAAACGTTCATTAAGATTTTGTCTCTAAATTCAATATAAAAATGATTTCAAGGAACTCAATTATATTAATATATGTATAATTGATCTATTATTACTTTTAAATAAAATTAAAATATAATTATCATTAATCATTATTTAATCAAAAAGGTAGTTTTCAACTAAAATGTAGTATTTTTCACTATTCATCAAAAAATGAAACTTCTCAGAAAAATACCAAAAATTCACCCTAAGATAATTTTTAAAATTATGAATTTGAAAATTAATTTTATTTTTACAAATAAAATTTATAAGTGTCAAAATTTAGTTTTAAAATAGGTTCTCCATTAAAAGTCGGTAAAACTATCTTTATAAAAATACATATTTTTATGCAGAAACTAGATTTGTTCTTATCATTTGTATATAAAACTTATCGGATTAATTTCAAAACATTATATTGAATATATAATATTTATATTTTTATAACATAGTTAATCCTATTCATAACTGATAATTTAACAGCTAAGAGATAACTGTTAAATTAATAATATTAATGGTAAACCTCGATCTTGTGTGTAATGTATGATGACTCAGTGTTATTTGTAGCATAAGCATAATACGGTGTTTCATATAAATAAATATATAAAAAAATTAAAATTATTCTAAAATTATAATATTTTAAAGTCTTGGGGCATTACATTCTACCCATATTAATTAAATCACACCCTCTTAATTTAAACTTGATCTCGTTAATCAAGGGTTCAATATATTAAAATATTTCTATTGAAAAAATACATCATAAATTGGATTAATAACACATTTTCTTAATAATAGAGGAAGGAAAATGTGAAGGTCACCACAAGACTAGGCTTTCAAATAGGATAACGTTAGTGAAAACATGGAAATAGAAGAATAATATAACTATCATGTTATGATGGAGAGAGATAGAGAACATGTTCATGAGAAAGTTGTTGACCATAAATCCCTAAACTAGAGGTGTGAAAAAGGCCATTGATATCATAAAAAATGATGGTAATAAGACAATTTTTTTGTTTCAATATCCTTTTCCTCAAGTTGAAGAATTATTTCATTCTATAAGAATGTAAGGAAATATAATTTCTTGAGACATTTCTATTTCATAAGCATAATATTGTCCTTTGGTTGTGACTTGAACTATTTATACTTCTTCTCTTATCACAAGTTATATCAAAGGGCGACGTAATAAATCAATCTCTAAAACCAAATACAAAGTTTAACTTAAAAAATTTCATAAATATTTAACCTTATGACCCTTCAAAGTATTATGATATAACACTTTAGAATCATTTCCATGGTAGTTAATAGTAACCAATTTTTTTTATCCATATCAATAATCACTTTATCCCAAATCATTTTCTAAATATCAGGAACATATTAAGGGTTATATTTCCCTCAATCATGTATTTTACAACAATCTTAACTTTCTATTGATTTAATTTTCTTGGTTCCATTAAAAATGTGATCTCAAATCCTTAATGAAATAGTACTATAGTTTAACCCCTATATATATTTCATAATTCATATGATCAAGAACTTACTAAAATGACATAATTATTTAATCCAAACACAAGCATATTAATCATTAATATTTATCTATGGTAGTAGAAAAATATTGAACATGATCTATTAACCTATTTTGGGTTATATTCCATTGACACTTGATACATTGATTTGTGTAGTATACCATATCCTCACAGTTGAAGCATTGCACATTGAAAACATTTTTCTTATCATTTAAATCACATGAATAATGGCCTTTTTCTCCACACATGTAGAAAAATACCATTCCCTTCAAGAAAGTAATAAGGTGATTATATCCAAAATTATCACATGAATAAAAATCCTTTTCTCTCTTATTTCCCTTATCCATATTTTTTCCAAACTATCCTCTTGTTTTCATTCTTCCCTCTTAATCCATAATGCTTTGAGAATTCTTTATCGGTCTCATTATCACATGATACTATGTCATCATATGATGATAATTTTTTGGAGGCCATTTAAATTTTAAATATTTCATTAAGACCATAAAAGATATGACTATTTTTACTCTTTGGATTATGCACATTAAAGAGGTTCACATTCATTCTTCTATACACCATTTCTAAATGATAACATACACTAAATTAGATCATATCATTATGAGACATAATTTATAATCCTAAAACGAGTAAAATACTTTATATAAATTTAAATATTTATGCATAGTTAATCTCATAATCATAAATATTTTTTTATTGGGAAATTATTCTATAAATATTCTCAATGTCTAGTACAAGGTTATGTTCCCTAATATATGTTTTCATAAATATAGTTTCCAAGATTTCTAATAAACTTTCTATGATGCAAATTGTAATTCCTTGACCCCAAAATCCTGTAGATGGTGCCTCACTTTATTACATTATCATGATTACAAGGAATAAAATCCCAATGGACCGATCTTTTTAACAGTTTAGGAAAACTAGATTACATACACGGAACTCGTTTTAAATTGGGAATAAAAAAACATAATACATAACAAAATAAAATGCTCAACATCCTTGAAACTCATTCCAAGAATTTATCTTCATACCCTAGGGAAAGTTAAAAAATAAGGGTGAGATAAAATTCTCAGTAAGGGTAGAGTATATTTTAATCTATCATGAATTAATAAATAATAATCAATATGAAAAGAATAAAAGACGATTGAATAATTCCATATAAATAATCGCCTGAGCTTAAAAATTAACCATTAATATTATAACTAATCAAATAACCACATTAATTAATAATAATGATGGAATGGATAATGTTGGAAATATTCACTATCAGGTTATATCATCAAGATAGTAACTATTAAGATCTATACTCAATATAGTTTAAGTCTGTGGGTATAAACCCATCTAATTTGTGTCAAGATCTTTCCTCTCGATAATTTAAAATTATTAGAAAACAAATGTGAAGGGTTTGTTGCCAACTGATTTATTACTATGAGACTACTAATGCATAAAGGGTATTACATTAAATATTCCCCAACCCATATAATTTATTTCCAAAAAATTCCTCATATCTTTAATAATAAATTTATATAATAAACTATATTCCATATCAAATATCTGTATTGAGTAAAGTATACAAATTTATCAACATTTCCCCAATAAATCATATAACATTAAAAGTGAACACCATATATAAAAATGGTATAAGTTTTATGAAATAATAATATCAATCATAAAAGAATATGGATATTAAAATAAATATAATTTTTAATGAAAAATTATTACATGAATGTGAGTGTTTCAAGATAAAGTGAACAACCACAAAAGAAATTGAGATTTCAAAGATAACTTTTACCACTTATAAATTTTCAAATCAAACCCCTTAGATGAGATAATTCAAATTAAAACCTATAATACTATTAAATATGAGTGAATAATTATATTAAATGATAAAGGGGTAGAATATACACCACAAAAAAAGAAATAATTGGTGAAAATGATGTATGCCTCACAGAAGAATAAATGAGAAAAGAATTTCTTACCTCGAGTCTCACTTGTCACTTGTGTATTTATCTTCCTGAATAATACAATTATGTTAATTATTTACTTTAATATTTTTTTTCAAGTTTATTATTAATTTTACTTCACTTATTACAATTTTTTATACAACTACTTAAACAATTAAGTTTATGTTAGGTTTTTTGACCAAATTCGGTTCATGTGTTAAAAACGAATTTGGTAGGCTGAATATAGTCAAATGGGTCATTATATAAACATATAAAGAATAATAATCATAAAATAATAATAATATTTATACATAAATTAAACTTTTAAAAACAATCATGAAATAGGGTTATGAAAAATTAACTGACGTTACAATAACGGAGATGATAGGCTATATGTACACATGAGTAACATTACCATTTTTCAATGACCATTGTGGAAAGAAGGTAAGTGACATTTTATATTTAAATAGTGATAATTATATCATAAATACCATGTTATTTAATAATATACTTATATATAGAATTATTGTGATTTAAAAGGAATCACATCGCATCGAGGAGGTGATAGTCCACACGTCCTCAAACGATGTTAATATATTTTTAGTGTGTGAAAAGGGTAATAAAGAATATTTTTTATTATATTTCTAGTTAATTAATTATATCATGAATATAATATATATTTATTTTATGTCACATATTTTTAATTAAACCCATACTTATTACATTCCATGTAATGTGTGAAAGTATCAAATCTCTTTAAGGAGGCTATAGTCCCCACATCCATAAACGATGTTTTCATTTTCCCACAAAATAGAAAGCATGAAGTTAAATGTTATATAAAAATTACTGAAGTATTAATACAAAAATAAATATCATATATATCATATAAAAATAGTGTGTCCATCGTAATTCCCAACTATGAGAGGTGGTAAAGGAAAAAAATGAACGACATCGTTTCACGTGGTGGTAGCCCGCCGTACACACAAATGGTAATTTCATTACCCATTTGATGTTAGAATGTGTAGGTGTAGGTATAAACCTTATCATAAAAACATATAAGTATATTTAGTATAATTATATTATTATTTAATCATGTAATAAGAATAATTGAACATCTTTAGAAAGAAATAAAACAAAAGTGATCATTGGAGAATGTTATATCTTTTTCGGGTAATGCCTTTTGGTTTTCACCAAAGGAATTACATAGATTGATTTATTCCAAAATTAAGGACTCTAGGTTGAGGGGAGGGATTTTGGGAGATTATTTGGGAATATTTTGGATGATCCGAATGTCTTGTGGGGGTAGATGAAGTGGGGGGAGTGAATGCCTTTTTACAGTGGAGGGGAGGGGCGACATTCTTGTAAATATATAAAGGTAAACACTATTTGTAGGTCTACCTTAACTCACATGAAACAAAAAAATGAAAAATAAGGGATTAAACTGAAAATATTTTTGATAAAAACCAAAACCACATAAAAATATGTTCATTTTTATAATTTTTTTCCTTAACTTATATTTTTTCCCACATTTACCATTTTGTTTTTTATTAAGGTAACTAGTTTTCTTACCTTATAATTTAAATATGAAGACTAAATTAAAGATATATTTATTATAAAATATAGAACCAATTAAATATAAATATTATATTTAATTTGCATAATAAAAAAACCACGTGTTTTGGAAATTAATTTTAACAGAAATGCATATAACACACAAAAACACTACTTTAACCCAAACCATGCTAACTACATTTTCACTATTTAGGGGTCAATATGTTCATTATAAAAGCTAAATTGGTCCCAAATTATACCATATTTGATATTTTTTAACATTTATAAATAAATTGGTCGAATATAGTATTTTTATTAATTTTAATTCCTTTAATGAAATATCATTTATTACAAAATAACAGTAATGTCAATTTAGTCATTATTTACTTAATTAAAGTTTTGAAATATCAATACAACAATGCAATTAAAATATATTAAGATCAAAAATATTTAATATAACCCATTCATCTAAAAAAATAAGGTAATACTATAATTCAATCAATTTTCATCACTTTTAATATTTTTAGTATCATTATTTTATTGAATTATTAACAAAATAATCACTACATTGGTGTTACCTAATAATTTTGAGTAACTAATTCATATCTCAAAATTAATTAAAACTAATTATGATAAAAATTACTCATTTATATTTAAAAAATATATGTATAACCTAAAATATGATGTTTTTTTCATATCTTAAGTCTTTATAAATGTTAAAGGTAAGGAAGGTTCTTTTTTTGTCTTTTTTACTTACTCAACTTATTATATAGGTCAATTTCATGGAATAGTATCCCAATAACTCATAAAATTTTAAATAATATGGTATATGGACTAAATAGGATCGACCAATGTATTTTAAAAAATATTATAGGTCATTTCTCTTTAAGATTAAATTTTAACCACTACGTAAACTGATTTTTATCTTAACCACTATAATTAATTTTAATTATTTTCACTAATATATTTATCCCAAAAATAAGTTGAAATTATTAGAATATAAAAATTATATTAATTAAAACTAAATATAACCAATTTTACAAATTAAATTCATTAATGTTAAAAAATTAAATTTAAAGTTAATCCCACAAACATGGTGAGAAAGCGGGGTTTTAAAGTGAAAATGTTCAAAAGTTCATTAATAATATATATATATATAAATTAATTATAAAAAATTATTCCAATGAAATAAATTTTATTAATAGATATATAATTGGTATATTTTGTCTTTCAAAACAATTTAAAATAAAATTTATCATTAATAGTTATTTATATGAAAATGCAGTTTTCAACTAAAATGTAGCATTTTTCGCTATTCATCAAAAAATGAAACTTCTCAGAAAAATGCCAAAAATTCACCCTAAGACAACTTTTAAATTATGATATAAAAAATAAAGTTTATTTTAACAAATAAAATTTATTAAATTTTCAATATTTATCTTTAAAATAGGTGCGCCATTAATAGGCAGTAAAACAATATTTAGGAATATACATCTTTTTCTGGATAAACTGGATTTGTTCTTATCATATGTCTATCAAAATTATTGGATGAATATTAAAACATAATATTTAATATATAATATATATACTTTTATAATTTATTTCATTCAATTAATAACTCCTAATTTAACTAATGCGAGATAACTGTTAAATTAATAATATTAATGGTAAAACTTGGCCTTGATTGTAATGAAAGATAACTCAGTGATGTGTCTAGTGTAAGCTTAAAATAATGTTTTATATAAATAAAGATATTATAAAAATTAAATTTATTCAAAAATGAAAATATTGTAAAATCATAGGGTGTTAAAAACAGCCTCAAAATGATATGAAATCATAGAAAAAACGTCTTCATATTTTTTATGAGTACTAGTAGACGACACAAAAATCAAACATGCAGTGTCCTCAAAACAACCAAATAAGAATTTTTTTGAAGGTTTTGAGGCCTTTATAGACATTCATCAGGTGGTAAAAACTAACCAAATGGACTTTGAATGCTGTTAAATCAAATGAAAACAACTACTCTATTATTTGTAAAATTGTGTAGGTGACATAATTCTAATATGATGTATCGTTTTCCCTAGATGACCTATAACACACTTTTAGTGTTTTAAAACACTAAAACATCTATGTAATTGTAAAGTCCATATAAAATTGATTTTAAATGACATGAAATTGTAGGAAAATGGTATTTTTTTGTATGAGTAGACAACACATCAGTCAAACTTATTTTGTGCCCAAAACAACCAAATTAATAGTTTTTAAAGGTTTGATGGTCTTTAGAAACATGCTCTAGTGGGTCAAAATCAACTAAAAATCCTATGAATATGATAAAACCACATGAAAACATTCATACGATGTTTTTTTGAAATGTTATAGTATATGGAATGTCAATCCATGGTTTTGTTTTATCGATATGTTCATAAATGCACTTTTAGTGATTTGAAACCCTAAAATGCATGCGTAATAAAAAAATCTATAAAATCAGCCTTAGAGTTATGTTAGATTGTGGTAAAACTATATTATTTTTTTACGATGTGTATGAGTAGATGAGACTTCAATATGACATGAAGGGTTCCCTAAACGACTGAATAAGTAGTTTTTAAAGGTTTAATGGCCTTTAAAAACATGCTTTAGGAATTAAAAAACAACCTAATGACCTCCAAAGGCTATGAAATCTGTTTAAAATAACTGTTTAGTGATTTTTAAAATGGTGAAGTAAAACAAAAAACAATATGAGGTTTCATATTTTTTGGATGACCAAAAACATACTTTTAGTGTTTTAAAACCCAAAATGGGCATTTCATTGTTAGATCCACAAAAAAAAACACTTGATATTAAGTAAAATAAAAGAAAAATAGTATTTTTATATTGTGTTATGTGTAAGAGTAGATGAAATTTCAATTGGATGTGTGGTGTGAATGACCAAATAAGAAATTTTATATTTAAAAATCTATTTAAAATTATTAATATATTCATAATAAAAGGATGTTTGATTGTTTAATGCACTAAGTTTTAGGAAAAATGTTCCAATAGATTTTAGTTATTTTATTTTTTTAATTGATTTATTTATTTTACAAACTTTTAATTTAAATATATTTGATAATCAGATAATTTTATTGGAAATAAGTGTGGAAAATTATTTGACGAGTTTATCTGTGAGCTTATGAAATTATAACTTTTGTGGAAATTTATTGAATATTCGAATAAATATTGGGTTTTTGATTTTTTAGTACCATTGTATATCTTTTTTAAACAATAAATTGTTAATAGGGAACACTAAAAGGTGGTCACTATAAATTTGATCCATAAGAGCTACTATAGGCTAACTATGCTACACTATATCGACCACGTTTTGGCATCTTCTATATCCTAGCCTTATGAACCATATAATGACCGCCATTTTTTGGATTCTATAGGCCTACTTGGGATTCCATTTATTAACTAAATTTTTTTGAATTATATAAGAAACATTTATGATAAAAAAATGGCCATAATTTGATGGTCACTAGGTATCCACAAAATGCCTTTAGTGTCCACTTTTGGGGGTATCTAAAGACCTTCTTTTTAGTTGTGTTTTGAAAAGAGAGTCAAATGTGAACTGTGCATAGAACAAAAAAACTCCTTTTAAAGAATTTAAAATTAATTTCAAATACCATGGAAAATATCTTTATTAAATAATTTATATTTTTAAAATAACATTCTTTCAACAAGAAAAATAATTTGGGTGAAAAGATATTGAGTAAAATACTTTAAAACATTTAAATTAATGAGTCAAATAAAACCCCTTTTCTTGGTCTTTAAAATTAAAAAATGCTTGAAAAATGAAAACAAAAAATAGAATTTAAAACACTATTTATTTTATATAAATTAATCATAAATTAAATTCATTGGAATTATATACACCACATAAAGTAAAGTAAGTTGTTAATATAGAATATAACTCAATGAGGGGAAAATTAAGAGTAGAAAACATTGTCGACTTTAATAACTTTCAAATAAAAAGAAATTAAAATATAGAACATATAATGGCTCTATAAATAACATGAATTACATGAAATAATATTTCAAAATACATCCATGGGGTAGTAAGTGCACCATAAAAAATAAATCATGGTGCACAACATGAATCATGCCTCAAGAAATTGAAATTGAGATAAAGAAACACCTTCATAATTTTACAACATTTTAATCAATACCAAATGAAAGAGAACATAAAAAGAAATTTCAAATATCATGATTAGATATTTATTCATGATAAAATATTTCAATATGCATCATATAAACCATATAAAAATAAATGGGGGCATGACATTAAACATGTCTCAAATAAGGGAGTTCAAGATGAGAAAACCTTTACAACGATCATAAAATTTGAAGTGAGAATCAAGAAAAAGATTTATTATGTGAAAAAATTAAATCTACATAAAACTTGTGGAAATATATCATTAAATAATAAAAGTTAATTTTAGACATATTCTTGGAATAACATATTCAATAAATAATTGATATAACCCAATGAAAGGAAATTGGGTTAAGAAACTACTTACCTCAAGTCCTAACTTGTCATGTACACTCTTTATTTTCATGGATAATAAATTTATATTAATTATTAAATTTTTTAATAACCATTTTAGGTTTATTTTCCCATCATTGAACATATTATTAAATTTATTACCATGAAATATTTAACAACTTAATCGGTTAAGTCCATGCACGATGTTTTGAGGATGACCCATTCTTAAAACCAAAAATGACTTTGGTAGGTTGATAATGGTCTAAGTTATAATTTTTACATCATATAAAGAATAATAATATTCAAATAATTTTCATATTTATTCCTTTTATATATTTTTAAATCCATCCATGAATGGTATTAATAGAAAAATGAAATACACTGTTCATGGATACAGTAATCTGTATATATACATGAACATTGCTTTCATTTTCTAATGGTAAAGATAAAATAAAGCTAAGTAAAATTTTATCAGTTAATAATAATTTATATGTTATAATTATCAAATTAATTCCTAAATTTCATCCTTAACATCAATCATGTGTAGTGGAATTTAAAAACAAAACACATCTTTATGTGGAGACGGTATTCTATACATATGCATGAGTGACGTTTCTGTTTTCCAACCGATGGATTGGTAAGAAGATAGTTGATATCATATATTTATATAATAATTATTATCTCATGAATATAATATGTATAAATTAAATCTATTATTTCAAATATACATAAATAAAGGTGATGAAGAATGAAACACATCGCTTCATGGTGGAGATAATCCACTCATACGCACAAGTGGCATTTTAATATCTCATATAATGATTATAGAGATGAATAAGGGTTACGAAATTAACATAATATCATTTAATTATATTTTAGATACGAATTTTATTATACCATAATGGTTAGGGAATATTTTAATTAGATAAAAGAATAAATAAAATTAAAGAACTCGGTTAAGAGCTATACCCCTTCTTTGGGAAACCACCGTTGGATTACTCCTTAAGCCTTATAAGTTTGTATTTTGTTGAGAAAAGAGACTCTAAGTTATGAGTAGGGTGGAATTTAAAGTATGTTTATAGATATTTTTCAATATAAGTGGATCAAATGGTGTGGTAAAGAGAGGCGATAAAATTCCCTTTTATAAGTGAGGGGAGTAACACACATATAAATATTAAGAAATTTAAAATATCATAAATATCAAAATCATGTGAAGTGGAACAAAATGGAAATAATATTGAAATTAGGTCATGATAAGGTAGAAATAACCATAACCTATAATATTTCTAAATTTTTATTTTTTATTTTAAAACTTTTCATTTGGTCAAACCCCTCCATGAACACTTTTTAATCTCAACCACGGTAAACTATTTTTCACTATTTAAGGGTTATAAATTTACTTATATGGTGGAAAGTGGCATAAAAATAGTCCATGGAATAAATTTAAGACCATTTTCTATACTACTTATAATGTTTCAATTTTTTTTATTTTTAAATCATTTAATAAAATAATGTTGGTCATTAAATTTTATTAATGTTATTTTTGGGACTATTCATTTAACTTGACTTCAAAGAAAACAAAAATATAAGAATTGAATTTGAACATAAAATCTTAAAATATAACATCTAAATTATAATTATCCATAAAATTCTTGGAACATCATAATTCATCAAAAAAATATTACTTTTATTTTTTTAATCATTTACTTGATTTCTCTACTACTTGCACAAACACCAAATCGATATTAAATATGGGTTCTAGGTAATTATACCATCAAAAAAAATTACAAATAAAATAATTATATAAAATTAATTTTTTAATATTAAAAAAACCATTTATAACTAAACATATATTTTTTTAATTTCTATGAAATTTTTTTATTGTTATTGAAAAAAGATAATAACATTTTATATGTAATATTTACTTAAAACAATATAAAGGTCAAAATCAAAGAAAAATGCCACTAAATTTACATATTTTTTAAAAATTGAAGTGAATTGATGAAAGAAACTCATTAAATTAGATAAATTAATATTTTGAAGATATATCGAGGCATTATCCCACAGTTTTAACTTAATTTAACTCATTTTACCTTTATCGAGGTAATAATTATCGACCATGGTTACTATTAATAATGACTAAAAATAATAGGGAGAAATTTCCAAATTTTAAAATCCTGATTCCAAATATGGAATCCATTTTTAAATATTAAATTTACAAAATTGAAAAAAATAATTTTAAGAGAAATTCACAAAACACAACAAAAAGTGATTTCTTAGAAAAAAACCAGATTTAAGCGTAAAAACAACTTCACACTAAAATCAAGTATAAAGTTGATTCCCAAGATTTTTATTGGTTAAATAAAAAAAAATATTTTTAGATATTTAGATCAAGATAAAACTGAATGGAACCTTCCAACTATACCATTAAATTTAATGACCCAAAAATAGCTTTTAATTTGAATTAAATATTACTTATGTTCATAAAAGTCAATCATTGGTTCCAAAATTAGAGAAAATGCATTAAAAGAATTATTTTACCCCTTAAAAAAATATTTGTTCTAGTCAAACATTTTATAATTTTTAATGCAAATATAACATCATAATGATCTTATAAAATTCTTGATATATATAAAACCTGTATTTTCACTACTCAACCAAAAATAAAAAATTTCAAAAAAATATAAAACAATTCACCCTAAGATAATTTTGACTTGATGGTTTCAAAAATGATTTTTATTTTATCAAATTAAACATCTAAAATTAGAAAAAATTAGTTATAATTTCAGCGCACAAAATTCAATAAAAATCATTTTTGAAGAAAATGAATTTTTAAAGCATAAAATAAATTTATCAACAATTGAGTTATTATTTCCTAAGAATAAATAAATTTATATCACGATAAAAATTTATATATATATATATATCATAATTTGGTTACTCATATTCATACCTTCCAATTCAAAAACTAGGTTATAAAGGTCATAATTTATCGTGTTTCATCTAAGTTTGGAGTTGTGATTCCAGGAAGTAATCTAACAAATCAAATTTATTAAGAAGAAATGTTTTCTAAAATATTAGGGTGTTACATTATTTCACCTTAAATAAATCATATGCTCTCAATTTTATATAATTCTAGGTAATAAAGGGTTTAATATTTTAAAATACTATTATTAAAAATCTACATCATAAAATGGAATAATAAAAAATCCTTTTGAAAAAAAGGAAAAGGGAGATATAAAGGTGAGGTGGACTTAATTTCATGTATTTTACCAAATCATATATTATATAAATTTTTTATTTAATGATTAAATATGTCTTAAATTGGTTAATTATAGCATAGTGGTTATTTTATTATTAAAATATTAAATATTTGAATCTTCTTTTTAAATATATATTTTTATTTCTAAATTATCAATTGTTTCATTATTTGAATTTATATTTATTTTTATATTTATTTTTCATTTAAAATATTTAATTTAAATGATTTTAATTTATTCTTTCATTTATTTGTTTTTTATAATTATTAAATTATTAATGTTTGAATTTATTTTTTAATCATTTGTTTTAAATATTTTGAAATGATAATTTACATTTTTTCTTGTGTGGTCAATGCAACTATTATGGGAATTTTTTCATGCGCAATAGACTACATTATGATAAATGAAAGTTACCACAAGAGAATTGAAAAAATTTCAATGGCATTGATTGGTCACATGAGAACCTTTTTCCAATCGACCGTGAGGAAACGATCGATCCATAAACCATTACTTGAATCTATTGCATGAAACAATAAGCTAGGGTGGGTAAATATTAGGCTACCACACAGAGTATTGACCATTTTAGGTCTATGAAGTTATGCTCATGTTTTTTAGATAAGTATATTGAATATGAGATCATGTGATGAACTTTGATTGAATCCATGATTTAGAATTTGAGTAAGAAGAGAGAGACTGAGAATTGGTTAATAACAATGATCCAATTTGTGCCAATCAAAATTGAAGCTACCTGATGAGAGACTGATTCTAATCTCAAATCCATTAAACATTTTAAATATGATAAGGAATTTTATTTTTTCTAATCTTGTAATTAATGACATATGATTGAGGTTATGGATTGATTTTCTTTCGATGTAACCGAGAAGTAAGACCCTTGATTGAATGATACCGATATGAAACGAGCTCCAATAACCTGCTATAGAACTAATTTGCAGCAAGAAGATCTTCTCAAGATAAATTATTGAATAAAACATCTGAATCATTGCATTCATAGATAAAATATATTTACAAGTGTGATAGAATAAATAACGAAGGGATTCTTACCTATATTCATTGATTTAACTTCAGTATTGATGATCCGTGCATAAAAGATGCTTCAAAATTTGTCTTAAAAAAATACAAATAGGAATTTTGTTTTCCAAGCTGTATTTTTTAGCTGGGTTGATAGAGGAAATTATAATGTTGACAACCTAATCATTTCATGAAGAAGTGTGAGTTATGTTATTGTGATAACAATGATTAAAATTGTTCAACGGTACCTTGAATCCTCAAATTGAAAGAATAAGTGATACCAAACTTTAACAAGAGTTTTAGAGAATATCTCCATAATTACTAAATATTATTGGTGAAATGAATCCCAACCATGTTACATTTAGATTTTTTTAATTACTGATAAATCTAATTCCTCATGAATTTGCTAAATTTTACTTAAAGTGATCAAAACCTATCAGGTGTATGTGATATTATTCAGTGACCAATGCCACATAGATGATTTTGAAGTAAATACTAAGCTAAGTTAGTGTTGCATGAATGTTATGAAGTGAAAAAAATGAAAATTAATATAAGGAATAAATGGGGGTTGTAAATGAGTATAATATATTTGGAGGAGAGTAGGGGAATTATTGGAAGTTTCATGAGTTTCACTTATAAAATTGAGAGAAGGTTGAAGAAAAATCAATGAGTGGAAGATTTCATCATGATAGAGAATATATATTTTTTAGTTTCTCTTCATCTATATTTTTATTATGTGTTCTCATGTTTTCTTCTTTTTCAATCAGGCAATCTACTTGAATCCAAGATGGATTTCCTTTTGATTTATTTTTTTAATAATTTTATGCGATAAATTCTTTCCTACTTTTCTTTAATTTTTCTCTATTGGATTTTTTTATTTCATTGCAATCATAAAAATAGTTGAATATCTCTCTCGATTCCATCTTGAAATCTTTTTACCTCTACAATATATCTATATACTAAGCATAAAGAATAAGGGAAGATGAGAATTTATAGTTTTTACGATAGTAAATATTTAAATGACCTTGATCACTCATTTATTATCATCACAAGAGGGAATTGTTTTAATAAATAATATGTCTAAGTTTAGTGGTTTCTATAATTCTCAAGGGAGATTTTAGACATTTATGATGGGATGGTTTTCATTGCTAGTTGAATCATTTATCATAGTGCATCATTTATATTCAACCAAACTTCCCTTGATATATTAAGAATGATCATACTCCTAACTTAGTATATGAATGACTCCTTTAAATCCTCATTCACACTACAAGTCATTTAGCACACTATCTATTTATCTTTTATAACTTCATTCCTTGTTCTTAATAGATTAGGATTTAATAAGGCCCTTTGTACATCTCACCCCATTCCCTGTAGACAGACCCTACTCACCACTATCTAGTGAGATTAGGAGATATAAATAACTATTTTATAGTCATGGATACCTATACCCTTTTCAAATTTTTTGTTTCATTGATGGGGACGAAATGTGTAGAGTGTTGTAGAGTTATAAAAAATGAAAAATTTAAAAGAAACATACAAAAAACTGTTTTTGTCACGTTGTGTGGATTGATAGTTCATTTTTTTATTTGCGTATGGTTATCTAATAATATTTTTGAATATGATGTTACCGCTGAATATTTCACTATCTTTTTTTGGTAATACATTATCATTGGGGTTGAGTTAAAAATTGAAATTATTATGTCTTTCGTGGTAGTTATGGGCACAATTCTTGGTAGTGTTCCTATAATCAGCCATAACCATTTTAACTAAATTAAAAACAATTAATTAATGAGTTTAAACTCAAAGAAAATTTAAATTTTAAACATATGATAATAGAAATAAAAGGTTGACTTCACTAATACAAAGAATCCTAAGAAACTAAGATTCAAAGATTTCAAAATAAAATGTGGGAAATTGGTGATAAAATAAAAGAACAAGAGGAATAAGTATTTTAAAAATTCATAAACATGGATAGAAACTTGATCCCAGGGATCAATTCAATTAATAAAGAAATTAAACTAGTGAATAAATAAAATTATCAAGTATTTTATAATGAGGAAGATTGTCAAACTAGTTAATAAGATCCTAAATATGATAAAATTACAAATGATTTTTTTTTCAATGCCTTTGAGAGGTTTTAAAAGTAGAAGAAGAATATCCCATTATTATTATACAACATGGACATGTTCAATTCAAAAATTTTGATGAAATGGAAGCTCGTGTGGAGGATAATTTTGGGGATTAAGTTTTAAATTATAAAAATTATTTAGCCTTAATTACTAAAATAATAGGAAATGAACCCGAGTTAGAAGTTGGTGACCTTTGGAAGAAAAGAAAAAATCAGCAAACACTGATTTTTGAAATTTTAAAACAATTGATGAATGTGATCTTCTTTATTTTGATAATGGAAACCCACAAATTTTAAAATAATAATTTCAAGAAAATAACGAGGGAGTGTAATTTGAATAAAAATTTATTGATTATATTTCAATTCCTTGTCCTCCCAATAATAATTCCTCATAAGGGGGAAATGGTTTTAAAGTGAAATCCCTTTAATTATAATTTTATGGAAATCAATTTTATAAATTTAATCCCTAATTTGATTTAAAACAATCAAAATAACTTTCCTTAGAGAATGAAATTTTTGGATTTAAACTTGAACCAATGGTTGATCACACACTATAAAGTTTAAGTACAAATAATTTTTTGAATTCAATGATTTCTGAAGTTCTATTTTCAAATGAGGAATTTCTAGAATAGAATCATTTTTCAGTTAAATATGAGTTTGTAGACAAAAAAAAAGTTAACTATTTTATGTTTTCATTACATTAATTTACTAATTTTGGTGTTGAATTTTATTTTTAAGCTGGAATTAATTTAGAAGGGAAGTTTATATCAAATCATAATAATTAAAAACCAATCAAAGAACTTTTGAAAACTCTGTTCTTGAATCTGTTTTCCTAAACACAGCCCTTTTCACCCCTATTTTTGGAATTTAAGGAAGTATAAATGAGGTAGAGAGTTTTTAGAATCAAGGAACACCTTTATAAACACCTACTTCATTGCTTTCCATTAATAAAAACATCAAATATATCATATTTAAATTAAATACAAAAGTGGGATGCATTGCTTCCAATAGTAATTTAAATAATATTTTTCAATTGATAAGATCAAGGGGTACTTGGTATATCTTGACAGATTTCCTTATTTTTCATTTATGTATAAGAGTTTAGAAACCACTAATCAAGTGTACTTTTGTAATTATTTTTTTCTCAACTAAGAGACTTATTTGAGTAATCCTTTGATGATAAAGGGTGTTACGATGGAATTTTTATAGATTTAAAGTGAGTAAAGTGTTTCCACAGTGGATTAGGTGAAAACACAACTCAATCTTCAATTAAAAATAATTGGACAACACACATTTGGGAATTCGTACTTCCAAAACCACATCCTCTAATTGATTACAGTTTGTCTGTTAGAGAGTCCAACTAAGGACTATAACTCCAGTACTGCATTCTAGGAAACTGATTGATCAATGAAATTTTTCTTTATTTTCTTTATTTTATTTTGTTTGAATAAAAATACTCTTTTTCTCTTGTCTTTATGAAATATAATTCTTTTACCTACTCACTCCTTCCATAGTTCATATTGAATCATCATTGACCCTGAACTTTCATTGTCAAATCCTCTCACATTTTCATTTTGTTTAGTGTTTTTAATATTGAATATTTGGATATAATGATAATATTTTTTATTCTTATAGATTATTTATATAAGAGACTAAGTGTAGCCTATGATTTCAAAGTTCGATGATTATTTTTGGGTCTGGGAATTATAAGAAAACTAACATTCAAAGATGATGAGAGAATAATTTCATACAACTTGTTGGAGTAGAACATCAATGAATTTTTCATGACCAAGAGGAGCATCAAATTGAATACACGTCGATAAACTCTCTTAAACTCAACCATTATTTTCTATTTTCTTTGAAGTTTTACTATTATGCTCTAATGTAGATTTTTTTGAATATTTAGGTTCTTCAACTAAGTAACCATGGATTATTCCCAAGAACATTATTGGATGTTACTTTTTGATAAAATCAAATGTACAAAGATTCTACATTAGGTTAGTTATTGTTTTTAATTTTTCTCTTTTAATAATACTCATCTATTTAAATGTTGCTTCTAGTCTATGTTGTCAATTACTAAAAATTAATTTCTAATGTTTTGTACTACATGCTATAATCTTTTTAAATTTGTTTGGTCATTGCCAATTTTAATTGTCTTAGTGTGGTGAAATATAATATTTGAATGTTATTTTTTTACACTTTGAAAGTCATTATTGAATTAAATTTGTATAATTTTTTTTAACTTATTTTATATATCTTTGTGTTGAATTGATTTAGTAGTGTCCAAAATAATTCCTGTGCATATTTTTTATGTTTTTTTCATGGAACATTACTTTTTAAACTTTCTTGTGATCCTATAAATGAATATTTCATTGTTTAATTACAAATATATCATGAACCATAACCCTTCTTAAATGTTTCTTCCACCTTAGGATTCACCATTATAGAAAATGTTGGGTTTTAAGTGTGGGGTATGGATCTTAAATTAACTTAACTACATTTCAATTTCTAAACTTTCAAAAATGCCTTATTTTTTTAAAAAAAATTCCTTTTATAAAGAGTCACATAGGAATATTTAGTGGTTTTAAATTTTTATTAAATATAAGGTTATTTATGCCACTCTGAAGAGACTTATATTTGTTAAATCATAGGTTTTATTGGGAAGATCATTTTAATACCCTCTTAGAAAAAATTTCTTTCAGTAAAACTTTATGAGAATGTTACTCAATCATAATTGATATAGAACTTTTTAATATTAATTTAACTCAAAATATATGAATCCAAATAAACTATAAAATGAAAATCCAAGTCCATGTTGAACTATATATTTTTTTATTCTATATTCTTTATTATTTTACCATTGATGAGTTATTTATGTTTTCTAAACTAACTATTAAATTATTCCCGCATAATTTTTTTTTCTAATTATCATCAGTTCTTAAATTATAGGATTTAGTTCACCAGAAGGTAATGAGAATTTTAGACTTACAGTTGGATTTAAATTGAAGGATGTTAAATTTTCATCAAATGTTTTCAATTTCAATTTTAATTTTAATATTGTAACCAATTTTTCAGTGAGAGAATATAATTTGAGAGGGTAATCAAACTTTCTATATGGATAAAAATTATTATGAAATTAAATTATTTTTGGAAATCTAGTTTTTCAACATTGAGATTTATTTAATGCCACTAAATTTGAATAATTGATTTCATAGGGACAAATAATGTGATATGTTTGGGGGAATTTTGTGTGTCATTTATTTCATGATTTTTTCACATAATTTAATATATAAATTGTTTATTTAATGATTTAATATATCTTATTTTTTAATTGTATTGCAGTATTTTTTTATTGAGATATTAAATATTTGAATTTTAGGTTTAAATGTATATTTTTTGTTTAAATTATAAATTGTTTAATTCTTTGAATTTATATTTCTTTTATTTTAATTAGATTTTATCATTTAAAATATTTATTTTTAGTTAGTTTTATTTTTATGGTAATTTATTTTTTAAATTATCTGTTTTGATAATTATTAATTTATTTATGTTTGAATTTAATTTTTAATCCTTTATTTTAAATATTTTGAAATGATAGTTTATAATTTTTATTTTTTTAATTTTCATGTCCATTCGATGAAACCACTATGGGGAAGATAATATGCTTAAGTGAACACAAGCTAAGAAATAAAAGTGATGACAGGAGGTTTAAAAATTTAGCAATGGATTTGATTAACCAAATGAGGAATTTCTACCCATCGACCATGAGGTCATGGTCAATTCATCAATCATTCCTTGAAGTTTCTGAATGAAACCTCATTTTATTGTGAGTAAATATTAGGATACCATGCGTACGAAATGAGGATTTACTAGACCAGGTCCAAAAAATATTTATTGGATAAGGAAATTAAAATTGATATCATGTGATAAAATTTGATCGAAGTAGTGAGTTTGAATTTCAGTGAGAGGAGTGAGAATGAGAATGGGTTAATAATTATTAACCAGTGCATGCCAATTAAAATAAATCCACCTAAAAAGAAACTAATGCCAATATAAAATCAATTCAATAATTTGAATATTATGAGGATTTTAAAGTTTTATAATCTCATGATTAAAGAGATTTTATTGAGTTCATGTATTGATTTTCATTCAGGGTAACTAAGGAGGTCGATCAGGGATTGACCAAAACTGATATGAACTAAACTCTAAAAAACACTATATCACTAGATTGCAACATAAAGACCTTCTCAATATTCACCTATTGATGAATAATTTTTGATCCTTGCATCTAATAATAAAATTTGTTTGTAGGTCAATTATAATGAAGAATAAAGGGTTTCTTTCCTATCTTATTTTATTTGGATTCAACATCAATGAGATTTATAAATAATATGTTTGATCGTTTTCCTAAAAAAATATAAACCAAGAACTTGGAATATGAAGTTGTGTTTGTTTTTTTTAGGAATGTCCAAAGATGGAGGGACCTTGTTGTGCTCAAGAACAATAGTTATGTTGATGGAAGTGGTTGTACAACATGTATTTAAAGAAATTCTTCATTATAATTAGACTATTTTTTCTAGACAAAACACGAATGAAATAGTATCTCTAGGATAAGAAGTGGAATGCATGGTTGACTGAAGAAGATGATTAATGAAAATTTTCTAAACTGAAATTCATGATTGTAATCAGGACTGGAGTTTGTGGTAGTCAGATGTATTATGAAGGGGATGATAGTGGGAATGGTCTTTGAATATTTATAGTTGATGTTAAACATAGTATGTATGGGAGGGTGGTGAGTTTAAGACAAGTTTAAGATGGGTTAACAAAAGAAATTCTAAGGTTGAAGGCCTACTCATTTCCTATAAAATTTTGTGTTACGTCAAGGTGATAGAAAGGATTAAAATTGGCTAGTGGTACCATAAAATATCAAATTGAAATAATATGGTATTCCAAAATCAAAGAAAAGTTTTAGAGAATCTTGTAATAATTAATGAATATTTATGATGAAATGATTCTAGCCAGATTTATGCACAAATTAGATTTTCTTACTATCAAATATAAGTTCATGTGATTTTTTCAAATTTTGGTCAGATGAATCAGTTCCTATCAAATGAAATGGATATTATTTAGTGACCAACAACAGGTGGAGGATGTACTAAGTACCAGGCTATGTTAGTGTGAGATGAATATATACAACTGAAGAAAAAAATGAAAAAAATGTAAGGACTAGACGGGTGTATTGACAAATGTAACACCTCTAGAGGTGAGAAGGGGACATTTTTTGAGTTGCATGAGCTACAATTAAATGATGGAGATAAGGGAAGATATGAATAGGGGAGAGGAATATTTCATCTAAACATAGAATATTTTATTATTTTTCTTTATCTATGTTTTTATTATATGTGCTCTTTCTTTATTCTTGTTCGATCATGAACTGCACTTGAATCCTAGAGGGATTTATTTTTGATTTAATTTTATAATCATTTTACCTTCAATATTTTTTCATCATTCACTATAATTTTTCTATCCTATCCTTTTTTCTTTCATTAACTTTGTTTCAAAAGATGAAGATATATCTCAAGTCTATCTTAATTTTTTTACCTCTATGATATATATATATATATGTATGTATTGAGTAGTGGAAAGAATAAGAGAAGTTGAACATATAGGTTTTTTATTATAGTGAATATTTTAAATGTCCTTGATCACATATTTACTACCGATTCATGAGGTAACAGTTCTAAAAAATTTTGTTTCTGAGTTCTGTGTTTTTTTATAATTATTGATAGAGATTTTATACAATTCTAGTGGATTGGTTTGAATTCTTATTTTAATCATTTCTCATAGTGCATATTTTCTTTATAAACCTATTAAAATATACTTCCATTTATATCTTAGGAATGATCCTACACCTAACATAGTATATGAATAACCCCTTTTAACCCTTATTCAAACTCCACCTCATTTCACACACTAGTAATCCATCTTCGAACATTGCATTAATTACTTTTAGTAGATTATGGATAAATAAATTTCCAAGTACATATCACCTTTTCCCTATGGATCGACCATACTCACCACTATTTAGAGACATTAAGAAATATAAATGAAAATTTGACAGCCGTGGTGACATATATCCAGTTCAAAAGGTAACTTAGAATAACATTTAATGTCTCAAAATTTCCATGTATTTTTTATATGGAATTATTTCAAGACCGAAATTTGACGACACATGATTCTAAGGCCCGGATTGCCTAGAATGAGCCATCGAAAAATTTTAAGCTTTAAATAGCATTCATAGTCAATTTTCCTAATAAAAGTGTAATAACCCCTAAACGGGTGCCTGGATAAAAAATCTGAGGGAAGAATTACATTTAGGAAGGTGAGTTTACCCTAGGTGTGACAAAAGTTTAGTTGGCAAATTCCTCTAGTGAGAAAACTAGAAAATGGCATAACCATAAATAAAATAATTAAATAAAATTATTTTATTTTTTCAAATGCTTAAAAATCACGAACGGTGACTCAGATTAAAAATATGAGACCACCACTGAGCTCGTGAGGGTATGCTTTCCTTAGGGATATCCTAACATTGGCTGGAGAGATCCAACAGTGGAAGTTAGTTTTTGGTCGTGAATAAAATAATTAAATAACAATTATTTTATTTTGAAATCCTTATAAATCCTAAACAGTAACTTGGATTGAAAATCTGACATTACCTTTAAAATCATTGGGGGGGGGGGGGAGTTCTCCACTTAGGTGGAGCTCAATATCTGCAAGCACAGAACGAGGGTGAAAGTTAATTTTTTTTTGAACTTTTTTAAGGTACTTTCAGTAAACGTGCAAGTGGGATTTTCTAACTTTTGAACTGGTGCTCAGATTGAAAATATGAGGGCACCTTGAAATTAGGAACGTTGGGATTCTTCTAGAAATGACTTGACTTCAGCCGGCAAGGGCCAAGCGAAAAAATTTATTTTTTCAAACTTTTCAAGGAAAATAATAAATGAATTTAAATGAATTATTTTATTTCCTTTCTCATCCTTGGGTGGCGGACGGCGACTCTACAGTGCAACGACCAGGTGGCGATGAGGCACATTAATGAAACTCATTAATGACCCAAATCACATAGTGTACTAATGTAATAAAGTAAGCGTAACATCGATGTTGTTTCATAAATGAAACAATGTAACAACGTGACATCACATCATAATGAAAACACTATGATGTGCTCCTTTTTATAGTTTGATGCATAGGGGAAGTAAGGATTAAGAAATTTGGAGGAGTCTATGGCAAACCTCTAACAGACATCCACCCCAGCAAAAGACAACAAAGGCCGATGGAACTTTATCATCTTTGACGCCTTTTGAAGATTGGAGTAGGGAAGCGACATCGATGTTTTAATCACTTGAGGAGGAATGCTGCAACATCAGACATCATAAGAGGTAGGGTATGTTTTATTTTGATGTTCTTCCCCATTATTTTCTAGAAACGATGAATGCAGATCAACCCACGAATAGGTTGATCCGTGATTCGTGCGTTTATGTGGGCAGGTAACTTTATTTGGGGATTTATTTATCAGGGATTAAAACATTACTAGATATTTGAACAACAATCCCTGAGACTCCCCCTATTTTAAACCTCTAACACGGAGGGCACAGACCGACATGAACAAGGCCCGAGCACCTCCGCCATGTGCGTTTGGTGGTCTGCGAAAAGTTCTGCTGGCGGCGGTGCCGACAGGGATGACGGCTGGCCTCACTGGCCACTTGAAGGAGGTGGCCTGCACTGGAGGGCTGTGTTGACCAGGAAGTTACGACTCTTCAGCAGCGGTGGCACGCTAGAGGGTGCGACGCCTGGTAGGGCGCTGCGTGGAGGGACGACCCGTGTTTAGGCCGTCCAGACGGCTGGCTAAGCTGCGGTCTGTCGACCGCTGCTGGTGGAAGGGTCCCACACCCGCGGGCCTAGGAGGGGAGCCAGACGCGATAGCCATGCCATGTCTTGGATAGTCGGCACCAACAGACGCACTGCGCGGCCAATCCCCAACTGGCGGGCCGAGCCCCCAGTGAGCTGTACCCACACCGATGGACCGGACCCTTGCCTACGTGCCAAACCTATGCCGGCGGGCTAGACCCGCACCTAGAAGGCCAGAACCACATCAGTAAGTAGGACTCGTACCCCCTTCGGGTCGGGCTGGAGTAGACAGGGTCACCGGGCGACTTGGAGAGCTGGCCCCTCGGCCAACCGACCCGGGTCCAGCAAGGATTATTGGGCCTAGCCCACTGGCCAGTCGGGACCAGACCGACCTCGACCCGCACCAGTTCGGGTCAAGTCCTACTAAATGAACTGGGGTATGTAGGACCGTCGGGCCAGGTTGGTCGGGTCATTCTGACAGGGTCGGACCATGCCTCGTCGCAACTGGCCCCCTGGTTACTAAAACGCTAATAACTCGTAGACCGGGTGTCCAATTGATACATCGTCTGTAGTATGAGGACCCTTGTGACAAGGCAATATTTATGTGATACTCTATGGGAGTTTTGGTAGGGGTTAAAATATTTCCGGGTTGGATCAGACTCGAATCCAACCAGGCCCTTTTTACTAAAACACCCATATCTTGCAAACCACACGTCTGATTGATGAGTTATTTGCGGAGTTGTCCCCCTCTTAATAAGGAGGATCTATTGGGATGTTATATGAAAACTTTCATGGAATTTTAGATGCAATAAAGGGCTTGAAGAGTCGTTCTATCAACCTCACTACGTACCGAATCCTGTGACTAGATGATACCTGAAGACTGTTGACTTTTGGCCCAGTGGGAAGCACCTATCTTTGAATTTTCAGGCCCACAGTGGGAAGCACCTCTCTGTGAATTTGCAGGCCCATGGTACACAATGAGGAGGAGTACCTTAGGAAGCACTGACTAGTGTGAAGCACCTCTCCGTGACTTTGCAGGCCCATGGTACACGATGAGGAAGAGTACCTAAGTAGGTCATTGTTAGTAGGAAGCACCTCTTCATGACTCGGAAGGCCCACTGTACTCTCTAGAGGAGGAGTTCTTTATCAGACAAGGTGTTAGATGATGTGACTGAATGATGCTACTATTTCTACACTAGAATATATCTAGTGTGAGATTTCTTGTGTTTTGTTCTTTACTTTGTGGAATTTTTGTGGGGAATTTCCTTTTTGTTTTGGGGTCCCTACTGAGTACTTTGTTACTCACCCCTGCACAGGCTTCGCCCGCACGTGTTGTGTCTAACACAGATGATCGATGTTTCAATAGAGACTTGGTGGACAGGGACTTAGAGGTGCTCAGGGAGATGGGACTGATGGATGCTACGATGGTGGACTTGGTGGCCTAGGATTGGGTGGGGCCTAGTAGGATCGGGTGGACATAACATTCTACTTTATCTTCTAGTAGCTACACTACTCTCCCAATTATATGGGGTTTTCCGTAGATGGCCATCAGAGGTTCCTTTGTGTAATTTTCTGTTTTTAGTCCTTTCATTGGGTTTGTATTCTGGCCCACCTACTTTCAGCTGTACTTTATACTCAGTCTTGTTTTTTTATTCTTGTTTTTCCTTGGTTAGTGAGTGGGACTTAGTTGGGCGTGTGTGTGCGTACAGGTACTCAGGAAAATGCCTCCCACTTACAGGTTGATGCCTTCAGCACTAGTCATCATCCCCTGTCCTTCGGGAGACGGTCTTGGGGTAGTCACGACATGGGCCTTAGGGGTCAGGTTTTGACAAAGTGGTATCAGAGTGCGGTCGGGCAAACCACAAAGACCAGGAGTCTGTTTGTTTTTTTGGAAACAATGTTAAGTGTTGTGAGTTCGAATTTCAGATTTGGGGAGTCCAGTGTTGTCACGGAGGCTGATGTATCCAAACGCTAGGACCTTGAATTCTATTTTTGGCTTAATAAATGAAAACACTGGTTGAATAAGTGTCTCCTTATTTTGAATAAGATTCATCTCACTAGGTATAACCTTCCAAACATGGTACATATTGATCTATCTCAGGATGCCTCCATGTGGACGACAAGCCAGGATCCCGATACATGAGAACAATCTACCTAGAGACGAGGCGTTTGTTTAGGTACCAGTGCTAAAGATAGAACCATCGAGTGTTATACCAGTGTTAGCACCTTTTTTTGACCAGCTAGTAGGCCCACCTCTAGTGGTTCGGGTGGATGCAACTTGCCAGACCGAGTTGTGGATGAATCTTTTGGCACTTAGCGATGAGACACAAGGTTTGAATGTGTGTCACAAGCATCCAAGGAAATGATCACCCGAGATGCAGGGTCAGTAGGACCTATGAATTACACGAGTGAAAAGTAAGCCACAGAACCAGAGGGTTTATAGGAGGGATTATGCTAATTTCCAAAAGGGAAGGATTTGTTATGCTTGTCGTAAAAAGGGACATATCATGCGAGATTGTCCCAACATTCATTTTGCAGGGCAGGAGGGGATAAATTTGCAGGAAATCGAGGCTTATGACCCCAGAACTCTAGGGAAGAATCAAGGTATGATGCGTGTCTTTCTACTTTAGCTATAATATTGATAGACACTTGTACTAGTGATTTCCCTTTCATTCCACTTCTTCTTGTTTGATACTAAGAGGTTCCTATTAAGACTGTTGACTTGACCCTTGCATTTAGAGACTCTTACCATAGGAGACCCAATGGACACACACTGGTGTCAATAGTGTGACATGACTCTTGGAGGTGAGATTATCAGTTGGGATCTCTTGGTAGTAGCGTTGAGGCTTTACGACGTCATTCTTGGTATGGAATAGTATTGTTCATGCCACGATTGAACGTGTTATGAAAAGGATGTGGTTCATCCATGGAGATTGAATCAGATTTCCCTTTATCGGAAGAGGGGAAATCCATGAAGCTCTTGATGGACTCATGTAGAGGAGGGTGAAGCCAAATCCTATTCAGTTAGCTAGTTCGACCCTTAGTGCAATGAATGTAATGAGTCCTCAAGTTCCTTAGTGACAATAGAGTATAAGGACATCTAACTTGAATATGTTCCATGATTACCTCTCTGGTGAGAGTTAAACTTCTTCTTTAATCCATACCCTGGGATGATACTGATATCCACAATACATTATTGGATGACTCCCGCAAGGATTCGTGAATTGAGGGTACAAATAGAGGACATGATAAGGGAGTAGTTACATGCGGTCAAGGAGTATGACCTAAGTGATCCATGAATGATTCGAGTTATGGTATGTTTCTACTAATGGATACCATATTAATAGAAACAAGTTCCAATCATTAATTCTTGTCAAAAATCTTGTTCAAGTCCTAGAGTTTCCAGTTGAACCGTTGATTTGATCCTTACATTTGGAGATACTTATGAGAGGAGACTCGATAATCACACTTATACCGATAGTGTTATATGACCCTTGAGGCGATAGTTTCAGTTGGGACCTCTTGGTGACAGCGTCGAGGCCTTACGATGTTTGTTTGGGTATGGAATGGTCATCCACTTTTCATGCTCAAATTGGCTGTTTTAGGAAAAAAGGATATAGTATATACACAATGTTGGAATGGGTTTTCCTTGGTTGGTGAAAAAAAAGGGAAACCCAGGCAGCATGGGATAAACTCATGCATAAGAGGGTGTAGCTGACCACTCTTGAGTCAGCCGACCTTACCCTCATGGTAGTAGATGTTTTGAGTTTTCAGTTCCCAATAGTAGAGGCGGAGTATGAGAACGTCCCTTCAAGAGATGTTTCCAGGGCTACCACCCCACAGGAGGAGGGACTTATGTATCATTCTACACCCTGATATGGCACTAATATCAGAATCAGTATATCAGAGGACTTTCATAGAGCTTTGCAAGAAGAGGGTGTAGGCGGGGGACTTGTAGAGGAAGGGCTTAGTAAGACCCAATGTTCGAGGTTATGTGTGGAATACCGTCAATTTAATAAATTGGTCATGGAGAACAAGAAGCCACTGCCAAAGGGTCGATGGGAACATCAATCAATTAAAAGGGGTAGCCTTTCACATGGATGGAAAGGTACCTTTAGGCTTTTCAGCAATTGTGACAGCTGCAATGGATAGAGTTCTGTTAGGACTATGACTTTGATATAGTATATACTCTTGAGAAGGAGAACGTGGCGGTAGACACACTCAGCAAGAAGTCTGGTTTACAACTACTGAGTGAGGAAACATAGCATTTATCCATGATGTAGATATCCTTCATGAATGATGATAGAGAATCTTACCTTCAGTAAATGACTGTCACTCCCCCACTCTTGCAGCGAGTCAGGGAGGCACAATTTGTGGATGTTGACTGCGAGGCCTGACATGCTCAGTTATCCTCATGACAAGCTCCTGATGGATTTTCTATAGTTGGGGAGCACATAATTATTTTCAGAGGACACACCATAGTACCAGTGATGTTATGAGATAAGGTGTTGAGAGAGTTCCATACATCCCCTTTGGTGGTACGTCCTAGAGTGGAGAATATATACCAGGACCTCCAATACTAGTACTGGTGGCCAGGAGATGGAGACCCTTGGATTTTGGGGAGGTAGACCATATTTTCCTTCGGGTATCACCCCAATAGGGATTGAGGAGATTTGGTCGGGGCTGTAAGTTATCTACGAGGTTCATCATACCTTTCCAGGTCTTGAGAAGAGTTAGCGAGGTGACATACCGCCCAACTCTTCCCCCAAAAAATGCACATTGTGCATGATGTTTTCGACATGTTGTAGCTGAGGATATACATGAATGAACCATCACACATCATTGACTGGGGAGAGCAAGACATTGATGAATGGGTGACGTTTTTGGAGTTCTTGGTGGAGATAGAGGATTGATAGGAGAAGGTCCTATGGGGGCGGTCAATTCCTCTAGTGCGCGTTCAATGGCAGCATGAGAATATCCACTAGAGAACATGGGAGCGGGAGGCTCAGATTCATGCTTAGTACCCCCATATATTTGACTAGTTTTGTTTTGGATTTTGGGGATGCAAATCCCTAAGGTGGGGAGAATGTAATGTCTCAGAATTTCAGTGTAATTTTTTTATTTATATGGAATTATTTTGAGACTGATAATTTCAACAACACGTGATTTCGAGGCCCAAAGTGCCTAGAATGATCCGTCAAAAAATGTTAAGATTTAAATAGCACACTTGAGGAATTTTCTTGAAAAAGTGTAATAACCCCTAAATAGATGTTCAGATCAAAAATCTAAGGGAACCATTTCATTCAAGATGGAGGGTTTACCCTAGGCGTGACTTAAGTTTAGTTAGTGCATGCCTCTAGTGAGAAAACCTGAAAATGGTATAACCGTAAATAAAATAATAAAATAATGTTTTTTAAAAATGATTATAACTAAAAAACGGTGACTTGGATTAAAAATATAAGACCACCAATAAACTCATGATGGTATGATTTTCTTTAGGAATATCCTAACATTGGCTAGAACGGGCCAACATTAGAAGTTAGTTTTTGGCCGTGAATAAAATAATTAATTAACAAATATTTTATATTCAAATCTATATAACTTCTAAATGGTAACTAGGATTGAAAATATTAGAGTACCATTGAACTCGTGGGGGCGTGTTCCCCTTAGGCGGAGCCCAACCTTGGCTAGCACGGTTTGAGTGTGAAAGTTTTTTTTGAACTTTTTTAATGTATGTTTAGTAAACGTGCGCATGAGATTTTCTAACTTCTGAACTGGTGCTCGAATCGAAAATTTGAGGGTAGTGTTGAGTTTGGAATGCTGAGATTTTCCTAAAAATGAATTAACTTCAGACAGTAAGGTCCAAACAAAAAAGTTATTTTTTGGACTTTTCATGAAAAATAATAAAAGAATTTAAAAGAATTACTTTTTTTATTTTCTCACCATTGGGTGGCAGACGACGATGTTGCGGTGCAGTGACCAGGCAGCGATGAGGCACATTAATGAAACTCATTAATGGCCCATATCATGTAGCATACCAATGCAATAAAGTAATCATAACAGAGACGTTGTTTCATAAATGAAACAATATAATGACGCTACGTCACATCATAATTGAAACATTGTGACATGATTTTTTTTGTAATTCAACGTGTGGGGTGAATAAGGATTAAGAAATATAGAGGATTCTCTGGAAAACCTCTAACAGACTTCCACCCTAGTAAATAATGAAAAATTCTGGTGGAACTACATCATCTTTGATGCCTTTCAAAGATCAGAGATGGGAAGCGACGTTGACATTTTAATTCTTTGAGGACAAACGTCGCATCATCAGACGTCATGAGAGGTAGGGGTGGTTTTATTTTTCTGTTCTTCCACGTTCTTTTCTAGAAAAGACGAACGATGATCAACCGACGAACAGGTTGATCTGTGATTTGTGTGTTTATGTAGGAGGGTATCTTTATTTGGGGATTTCTCTATCCGAGATTCAGACATTACTTGATATGATTGAAAAACAATCCTCGTGGCTCCCCATATTTTAATCCTTTAACACGGAGGGTGCAAGCTAACACGAACAAGGCCTAATCACCTCTGCCATGTGTGTTCTTTGTGTTCGTACCCTCAAAATGGACGCAAGATGATTTCGGGACCTTTGAGGTGAAGAGGTATCTCCCAGAGACTATAAGCCCAGGAGAAATGAAGAACAGACCACCATAGTGTGTCTGATGGTCAGCCAAAGGTTCAGTCAGCACTGACGGCGGCCGGCCTCGCCGGCCACTTGGAAGAGGCGGGCCGTATCGGTGGGCCGTGTTGATTGGGAAGTCACTACTCTTTTGTCCGGTGGCACGTTGGAGGATGCAGCCGCTGACGGGGCACCGCGTGGAGGGACGACCCACTTCCAGGCCATCCAGACGGCTGGCGAAGCCGGTGTCCACCAATCGTGGCTGGTGGAAGGGCCATGCGCCCGTGGGGCCAGGAGGGGAGCCAGATGCGACATTCAGGCCACGTCCCTACTGTTCAGCACCAACGTCTGCCCTGCGTGGCCAGTCCCCAGCTGGCAGGCCAACCCCCAATGGGTCGGACCCGCGCCGGTGGGCCGGAACCACACCAAGTGGGCCGGAACCACACCCAATGGGCTAGACCCGCACTAGCGGGCTATAACCGTTCCCCCTTCGGGCTGGGCCAGACTAGACTGGGTCGTTGGGTGACCTGGCAAGATGGACCCTCGACCAACCGGGCCGGGTCCAGCGAGGCCTATTATGCCTGGCCCAATGGCCAGGCAGAACCAGACCGACCTCAAACCACACCAGGTCATTTTGGGTCAATTTAAATAAACTGGGGTAAGTGGTACCCCCTAGCCAGGTTGGTCTGATTGGTCAGACTGGGTCGGACCGGACCCCGTCGCAGCTAGTCCCCTGGTTAATAAACACTATTAACTCGTAGACCGGGTCTCTGATTGATGCGACGTCTACGGCATGAGGACCCTTGTGAAGAGGCTATCATTTTGAGATACTCTAAGTGAGTTTTGGTGGGTTTGGTGTATGTTTGTGTTGGATCGGACCCAAATCTAACTAGGCCTTTTCACGAAAATGCTTGTATCTTGCAAACCACGCATCCGATTGAGGAGTTGTTTGCAGCATTGGGACCCTCTCAATGAGGAGGATATTTTGGAATGCTCTATGGTGACTTTTTTAGAAGTTGATATGTGAATAAGGGATTGAGGAGTAGTTATCCCAAGTGCACTACATACAGAACCTTGCGACTAACTGAAACCTGAAAACTGCTGACTTTTGACTCAGTGGGAATCACCTCTCTATGAATTTGCAGACCCACTGTATGTGATGACGAATACTACCTCAATAGTCTATGACTAGTGGGAATAATCTCTTTTTGAGTTTTCAGGCCCATGGTATGCGATGGGGAGGAGTACCTAAGCAGTCCATGGTTAGTGGAAAGAAATTCTTTGTGACTTGGAAGGCCCACTGTACTACCTAGAGGATGAGTTCTCCAGCAGCCGAGGTGTTTGATGATGTGACTGAATGATGCTAATATTACTACCCTAGAATATACATGGTATGAGATATCTTATGTTTCGTTCTTTACTTTGTGGAATTTTTATGAGGTATTTCCTTTTTGTTTTGGGGTCCCTATGGAGTACTTTGTTACTCACAGCTACACAGGCTTCGCCTGCATGTGTTGTTTCTGGTGAAGATGATCGACCTTTCGACAGAGACTTGTTGGATCAGGACCTAGAGGTGCTCAGGGAGACATGACTGACAGATGCTATGATAGTGGACTTGGTGGCCTAGGACCAGTCGATCCCTAGTAGGATCATGTGGACAAGACATTCTACTTCAGCTTCCATTAACTACACTACTCTCTCGATCATGTGGGGTTTTCTACAAATGGAAATTAGAGTTTATTTTGTGTACTTTGTTGTTTTCATTCCTTTCGTTGGGTTTGTATTCTGGCCTACTTGCTTTCAGTTGTAATTTGTACTCAATTTTGTTTTAGTATACTAGTTTTTCCTAGGTCATTGTGTGGGAGTTGGTTGGGTGTGTCTGTGCGTACAGGTATGCAGACAAATGCCTCCCACTTGCAGGTTGAGGCCTTCAACGCTAGTCACCAGGCCCTGGCCTTTGGGAGGCGGGTTGGGGTAGTCACGAAATGGGCCCCGAGGGTTGGGTCGTGACATAACACATAATTAGGTTCCCAAATAATGATAACCTTTGTGGGAAATTACAATATGTTTATAGAGAAGAAAAATAATTTCCAAAGAATGATGGAGAGTGATAGATAACATGATCATGAGAAAGTTAATGACCACAGAAACATAAATCAGCGAGGTTTGAAAAAGATCATCAATAAAAGGAAATCACTTTCATTTTCAAGATATCTTTTCTTGGATTGAGGGATTCATTTATCTTCAAGACATAGAACATAATAAAATATAATTAATTCATTTATCCAAACCTATAAATGAAATTTAATAATTTGGGTTCACGTTCCTTTCATTTTCTACCCCTACTAAATAATTAATATCCAAGATGAATATTTTTAATATCTAAAGCATCAATATAAATTTATAATAGATCATGAGATCCATACAAGGAGGAAAAGATATTCCTCTATTCTTTACTAAAATGAAAACAGTTAGTAGAAGATAAGATAATACCCAAAATGATAAACCTTTATATGTATAAATAATACTTTTATATCCAAAATTTCAACAATAATAATAAAATTTCAACATAAATCATTTCAAATATAACTAACCATATATCCTAATTAACCCCAGTAACCTCAATATGAACGAATGTATTAAAATAAAATGTGATCTTATAAATTTTACATTACACCCCGAAAAATATAAAATTAATCATCCCAAATAACCTTCATGTTAAGTCACATGTTGAAACAAAGGGTAACATATACATAAACTAAATAAAATGTATTTTTAAAATAAAATTAATCACCATAAAATTCCATCACTTAAAACCACAAAATTATATATGTGCATTTAAACTTTTTATAAACCTTGAACTTATATAATCATGATGGTATAAATAACTCTTAATTTAACCTCATATGAAAACAACTTAATCTCCAAAGTTATGCTAACCCTTGATTTGATAAAATCTATATCACCCCAGAACCCTACCCCTATATATGGTGATAAAATATATTCTTCAAATTCTATCTTTAACACTAATAAATGTGACCCAATTTTTAAACTTCCATAATTATAAACCCAAAATGAAAAGTTGATTTAATTACATAAACATCAATATTTTTCAATTTAGAGTTTTAAAGAATTAGGAAAAAATACTTTATGTAAAAAGACCCACATCTTCAGTTGAGAATTTTCCTTTATACCCATATTTTCTTATTCCATAATATGTCTTTAATATCTCCATTAAAATTCTCCACACATGAAATCCTTCAAGACATCACTTACTTAACATCATTCATCATAACTTGGGGAAATGGAAACATAATAATGGTGAGCTCAAACTCTTAGTAAGGGTAAACATAGAAATTAACAATGAAATATCATTAGTGAGCATAAAATAAGAAAAGGTGTATGAGAACATAATAAAAGTGCATAAGAAACATCATAAGAGGATTTATTCCCATAAAAATTGGGATCGTTAATCCTGATTCATGGAATAAAGATTTAGAATAATACAAGACATATTTGAGTCAACAATCCTGAGCCATATGTAAATAATATTGATCAATGGAACTATTTAAACTCATAGAAATCATAGAGAAATGAGTTATATCGGGATCAACCATCATCATGAGCTATATCGATCCCACCCATCTAGTTAGCTCAATCACATTACCAAATGCATTAGAGAGCTATATTGATCCCACCCATCATCATGAGCTATATCAGGATCCCCTATCATCATGAGCTATATCAAGATCTCCCATCATCATGAGATATATTAGGATCTCCCATCAAACTCATAGAAACTATCATTATTCCCATTATAATTTGATTAACCTATAGAAAATAAATGAGTTTCATAATATTTAATTTAAAACATAATCTCATAAGCCATCTTAATAAATAAAAATGATGGTAAACTTATATAATATCCCTAGTGGAGTGTAAGAAACATACATGGATTTGGACACATAAGAGAAATACCTTTAAAATAACATTTAGTTATTTTTTGAAGATAAGAAGAAAATATACTTTTCTTTTAATATCTATAAAAATTAAAAATTCATATAAAAATGGGAAAAATATTTTCCTTGAAAAACCATAAAATTGATAAGGTAGTTAAATAATTATGAAATGAAATAGTTGTGGAAAAAAGTGATAAATTGGAAAGTGAAAAGAAACAAATTTACTTTAAACATTAAGTATGTGAAATTTGAGTATTGGAGTAAGGTAGATTTGGGTGACTACCATTTAGTGGCTGTTATTAATGGTATTAGTGACCACAATATGGAGGTCACTATATTTTCACTACCCCAACAACTTTTAACTTAACATGTCGATCCTCCAACCCCCTCAATTCCCCTCTAGTGTCGAATCCCCTCATGTATCATTTTGTTGTTTTATGCCCCACCCATCATGTCATTAAGAACTTCTCTTGCACTGTTGGGACCCCATGCTGTCAAGCCCCTATCCTACCTCGCCCCTATACTACCAAGCCCCCATCCCCCACCATCAAGCCCCATCGCACCACCGAGCTCTTATCCCCCACTGTTGTTCCCCCTTATACTATCGAACCCCTCTCCCTTGTTGTCCAAACCCCCTCACACACCACTGTTTGGTCAAGCCACCCCCACCCCCTCATTATTTCAAGCTTACTTTCTCTCTTCCATTTTATTGAGCTTTCCCACTCCCCTTGCCTTGCATGTTGTCATTGAGCATCCATGCACTCTCCTAACTGAAGATGCTCTTGGATGTTCTTCTCATTCTCTTCTCTCCTATGAATCATATATAGCTCACCAATTCTCTACAAAAAATTCATCTTCTCTTGGTAGTCTCATGTTTTTGAGGTGAAAATTTAATCCCCACTTTATTTTTAATCTATGTTTATTGAGTAATTTTTTTAGTTGGGTAATTATAGATTTATGATGCTTAAAGTATTAAAATTGATTATTGTGAATCCAGTTTGGTTTAGAAAGTATATATAATAGTTTTTTAAATTGAACTTGAAATTCCTAAAATGATATACGAGTTGGTTTAATACTGAATTTAGTTGCTTTGAATGAGTTGATATGGATTAATCATTATTTTATTTTAAAAAATGAATGACTTCTAATTTTTTAATTTTTAAGCTTGTAATTATTATTAGAATTAGATATTATATTTAGGCTTTTTAAATTTACATTGACTATATATATTAGATAAATATTTAAATAAAAAAATATTTTTTACTATACAATTATTGTTGAACTATATTTAGTAATTGAATATATATTATGGGAATATATATATATATATATAATAAAAATAATTTTAGTGAATGATCATTAAATATAATAATATTTTACGATGTGCTTTGACTAAAGTGATAATGTTTTCTTAATTAATAAATATTTTGTTTCATGAATCCATTTTTGATATATATATATATATATGGATTTATCATATATTTATATATAGTGTAATTTAAAAACTAATTTGTAAAATATCTATTAGTTAAACATATATTAATGAAATATATGTATTTTATAAACATTTAATTTATTCACTATATAATGATTTTTATCATTTTCATTTTCTTATCATTATATTTTCATATAAATTATTTTATTTTATTTTATTGGAATGTAAGATTAATAAGTATTGTTTATATACTTCCATTATTTTCTTTCTATAGATACAACTATGGATAAGAGATGTATTGATCTACCAGATTGGTTTTATGTAGAATATTATGAGGGGATTAAGAAATTTATTAATTTCACCTATAGATTTTAGAGTAATTTGATTAGTTATCCATATAGAAAATGCGAAAAAATATCTCTTTATACAAGATGCCATTAGGGAAGATCTATTTCTAAATATTTTTTTAAAACTATAGGACATGGACACATATTGGGGAAGATTATATTCCCTATCACTAATCATAAAGTATTTATATAGATATTGATCCGAGAACTATTAATTTATTGAAGAAAATTCTAAATGATATGATGCATCAGTTTCAATATAAAGAGAGAAATATTGTAAATGAAGAAATTAGTGGGAGTAATCCTAGTTTATCTACAAATGGAGAAGCATTGAGTTTCTTTGAAATTATTGATGATGTGTGTACTGAATTGTATTACGGATGCACTAAATTTAGTAAATTGTATTTTATAATTGAAATTTTATATATGAAGACCTTGAATCGGTGAAAAAATACATCCTTTGACTTGTTATTGGAATTGTTGAAGAAGGTACTTCCTACCAAAGCAATGATTCTAGAGTGGTACCATGAAGCTCCCAAGTGGACCAATGACCATGGTTTTATATATGAGAACATTGAAGTGTTCCATAAGAACTTTATGTCATTCAAAAAAGAGAATGTGCAACCACTTCTGGAAATTGAGTTATTTGCGATAGGGTATTCGCGACGGGGCCCCGTCGCAAAAGGTCATTTGCGATGGGGTCCCATCACAAATACCACTTTGTAGAAAATGGCATCACAAATAGTTTCTCCGACATTTTAAAAAGAGCCTATTACGATGGGCCTACTGCAAATAATTATTTGTGATGGGAAAACCTATTTTTCAAAAATCACTTAACAAAAATAAAAAAATTATTATTAATAAAATTCAATAAAATGGTAATAATAATAATAATATAATAATATTAATATAATAATAATAATAACAACAAAATAATATTAATAAAATAATATTAATAAAAAAATATTAATACAATAATATTAATAACAATAACAAAAACAAAAACAACAACAATAATAATAAAATTATAAAAAAGTTTAAAATAATAAAAATATCAATATTCACAACAATATAAAAATAATAATAAAATAATAACAATAATAATAATAATAAAATAAAAACTTTAATAAAATAATAAAATAATAATAATAATAAATAAAATATATAATAAAGTAATAAAATATTAAAATATTAAATAAATAATAAAATAATAAAAAACAAAATATTTGAAATAATATAAAAAATACACTATATAGAAATATAAATATATAATATTACAAAATAAATTTACATTCAAATGTTTTAACATAAAAAATTAAATACATCACTGAGGTGGGGGGGGTCTTTTCGAGGTGTTGTAAGAGATGATGGAGGGAACTCCATCCTTGAACCATGTGTGAGACATCACATGTACTCAGTTGTCTGCTCATGTTTCTGTCGCTGCCATCAACGCATCTTCTCCTACTACAATAACTGTTGTCGACGGAGATCTTCCTCCTCCCTATGTGTACTCTCTATAAGTTCACCCTGAGCTCACAACTGCTCCTGATACTGTGCAACAGATGATGAAGACTCTCAAAGAGCTCCTCTCGAGATGTACGCCGACATCGCAATGGTACCATAATAACTCTCAAGTGTCAATAGAGAGATGATACCAACAACTCGGCCTTTCTCAAAGGCATACGAGGTATCCTACATCCAAACTACCTCATCAAATTTTTCTATATAGGTCTGATCATCGGTCTCGAGCTGAATCTCAATCTGTGTCTGAGACATCATGACCTTATATTAATTCTTCAATTGAAATTTAAAATAGTTAAAATATTATTTTTAGTTAATTTTTAAACTCAAAAATAAATCATACTGACCACAATCTAATGTTGGTGATCACCTCTAATCTCTCTAGTGGCAGGATCACTGTACATCCTCCTATAGACATCAAACTCTGTAATATTAGGATGTTCAACTATCTATATGAATATAAAATAAACAATTTACATTTAAAGATATATAAATTAATTAAGAAAAGTTACTTACCATATGTTTCTTATGAGTATTAAATGTATGGCTAACATAGTAATGTGTCACATCCTGTCTCATCCAGTTCTGTCGACCTATTGATGATCTCCTCTGAAAACGATCACCCATCCATTGCAAACATAATCCATCCCAAACCTGAGATAAAATTTAATTAGGTCAGTGGGTGCATCAAGACTGATCAGACTCTGTAACTCCTGCTTTCCTTCTTATTATCCTCTTCAATTTGTGAAAAAATGATGACAATGATCATGAATATGCCCCTCCCATGCCTACCAGATATAGTCACACATGCTCTCATCAATGAGATACCATAAAACCTATAAAAAATTAATAATATCAATTTATTAATTAAATAAATTTCAAAATAAATATTATTTATTTAGGTACCATCCAATAATCAAACATACCATACAGAACATCAATGGGAATCTGATCCCATGTAACCAATGCCCCAGAAAAATAATTTCACAACATAGCACCTCTGTCCAATATCTATATGTGAAACATTTTGAAAAAAATGAACATATAGTCTGACAATTAGTATATAAATAAATTAATTATAATTAATGAAAACTAATTAAAATATGAAAGTCAACATACCTCTGAATGTAGGATAGAAGACAAGATGTGGACGTCGCTTGAGGATAGGGTTAGGAATCATCCATCTCACAAGACCACGACCCCTCTAAGTCATCCTTGAACCACCAGTAGGCAGAGGGTCAGATGATCCAACATCAAGCTAATCATCAGGATGATCAGTCCCCTCTAACTCACAAAATAGATCTGAGTCAATCTGAAACACGAAATGACTGTTGTTAGAAAATAGTTGAAAACAACTATTATATATATATATATATTATATGGTTATAACCAGCATTTAACTATGTCAATATTCATCTCCATCCTCATCTACGTATATGATGGTTTCAAAATCTTCATATTCCTCCTCAATATCATCAATTTCCATAAGAGTTTCAATTTCATTATCTCTTATCTTTTCATGTTTTTTTGTTACATCAATAACATCATCGTCACCATCGACCCTTAACTGTGGGGTGTCATCATTGATATTCATGTATCTTTATGGAAAAGATGGATTTTTCATAGTCTCTTGAAAAAATTCAATTCCTTTCACTTAATTGGAACCACATTCACTTTGACTAAAATTATTTTCTCAAGAGTTCATTTTTATTATGCTCCACCAACCACCCAAATCTCTTGAAGTAGCATAGTAATTTTCATAATAAATTTCATGTGCCTGATGAGCCAATAAAAATGTATCATTTACTAAAATAATTATTTTGTAATTAATATCAATGATTTCATGGGTCATATGAATACACAAGCATCTCTCAGTATCCAACCACTGAAATTTAAACATTTTTATGTAATTTTGTCCCAAATAACACGGTTCAATTATTTCTTCTATCATGTTTTAAAATTTAACTTGAATTTATCTATAACAGGATCCTCTCAATAAATCACCACTATTCATTATTTTTTTGATTCCCCATATGTAAATGTATGAAATTGAAAACCATTCAACACATATTCATTATAAGATTTAACCATTTTGGATGGTGGGTTACTCAATACACATAACTAATTATCAGTTTTTTAACATGTTGAGATACTGAAAAATTTGTAAAACAATCATCAATATAAAAAGTAATAAATTTATTTTATATGTTAGACCATAAATAATTTATGGTACTAGTTTTTGAAACTAGTAGGAAAAATTATTTTGCAGACGTTCATCAAGAGAAGCTTTGGTAATTTATTGAAGTTGTTTCTTGATATGATTTTCATATAACCTACAAATAAAATAATATTAATTTACTATAATAAAGATTATATAATACGTGATAGGAGTAATCAGAGTAAAAAATTTGTCATTACTTCATAGTTGAGCAGAAAATTTGTCTAAAATCGATGATCTTCGTCATCAGAAATCCACCGTTCATGAATTCCACCAAAGCCAAGTTCGGGCTGATTAAAAACTGATATTTTATTGATCATTTCCTCATCAACATTTCCCTAATTACATCCCATGTGGTTTTGTTTTGAGGGATATTCATATTAAAAATATTGAGACCAGAAAAATGAAATTTCCTCCTACAAATAAGCTTCTGTAATTAATCCTTCAATCAATACTTTATTACTTTTTTCTTTAATTTCTGCATGTATCTCTCAAATAGTTACATCCATAGAAACTTACCAGACCTCTATATTTTTTCTTCACATAGAAAATTTAATATCAAATGTTTCATTGAGTCAAAGAAATACGGTGGGAATATTTTTTCCAGTTTACATAAAATTAAAACAACATCTTCTTGCAGTCTTCTTAGTGTATCATAGTCTGTTGTTTCCACACAAATGTATCAAAAAAATTATGATATGTTTCTTAGTGTATCCAAAATCATATAATTTAGAAAACCTCTTAATCCAATTGGTATAAGTATTTCCATTATAAAATGACAGTCATGAATTTTTATTCCGGTAATATGACCATTTCCGAAACATCTTCCCAAATTAGAAACATAACCTTCTAGAAGTCTCAATTTTGAAATTTACTAAAAAAATAATAATCAATTTTTTTTGGAAAGTGTATAATCTTCTTTTGTCTTCATTAACTTGTGTGATATGACATTTTAAAACAGTTTAATTTTTGGTCACCCGCAAATTTAGGAAAGATCTAATCATGACTTTACATTATCTTTTCTCTTACCTGGTGCATCCAAAACTATGTAAAATATATTATCAAAATAGTTCTTCTCAATATATATGACATCCAACTTGTGACAAAAGAAAAAATCAGACCAATATGGCAGATCCCAAAAAATGCTTCATTTTATCAAATTGCATTCTTTCCCAAAGCTATCAATTTTTTGTTGGTTTATAGTAGGTCCAAATGTAATGGAAGGTAATGAAGAGACAAATGATTTTATCTCCATACTTTATATCATTGTTTGAGTTCAATCTCTTTCAATTGTGTCTTTTATGAAATGATATATGTTCTTCTAAAAAGAATGATAAGTTGGAAGGAATCTGTGATGATATTTGAAAAAACAATGTTTTATTCCATTGACAAGAATAAAAACTTTGTTGTATCCCATATAGTATGGACATGATTTTGGACCATGTTTACTCCTTTCAGATAGCATGCCATATGCTGGGAAGTCACTAGTTGTCCACATCAATGCAACTTTTAGTAGGAAATTTTGTTTCATAGAAACATCATATATAATGACATCATTACTCCCCAATAATTTTAACTCCTCAATCAATGGATTCAAATAAACATCCAAATTCATTTTCAAATTTCCTGGATTTAATCAAGTTAAAAAGATATATGGATCCTTCATCAACATCTAAGGAGGTAAATTGTATAGATTTATAAAGATAGACCAATAAGAATATTGTTATTTTAAGAACCAAATGCACAAAAACCGTCAGTAGAAAGACCCAATCACATGTTACAGGATTTGGAAGAAAAAGACAGATGTACTTGGTCCAAATTTCTCCATCAATCACCCTTATAGGTATGATTTAATCTTTTACCGGTGGAAATATTGGTTTTGTGTCGTGGCATCAATGACGCTGTGTTGTGATACATAAATAAATGTTGCAATCTAGGTGGAAAATACCTCAACTATTTTATAGGAATTAATCCAGACTTCCCTAGTTGATCCTCTTTATACTTCGATTTTCCACATGTAGGACAACTATCCAATGATTGATTTTCACTATAATATAATATTCAATCATTTGAACATGCATTAATATTCTAATATCCAAGACCTAGATTATGAACCAGCCTTTTGCTCACACAGAAATTTGTAGGCAACACATTTCTTTCAGGTAACAGTGTTTTAACCAAAGAGAATATCTGATCAAAATAGCAATTTTACATTCCATTATCTAATTTAATAGACATAAATTTTGCAACCGCTTCAAATTTGTTAATCTTGCAACCAGGATATAAAGCATCCTCAACAGATCTCAATAAACTCATAAAATTGATATGGTTCCAACTCAGGAGTTAAATCGATATCATCATGAGTTTTAGTTTGTTGAAAAGATGGACCTACAACATCATATACTAAAATTTAAAACTGTGATCGATCTAGAAACAAATTATTAGTATCTTATTTAGAATTGTGTTCACCATGTTGATACCAAAAAACCTAATCTGTTTGAAAACCAAAATAAAATAGATGACCCCCAATGTTAGCATATGTGTTAAACACCCTCAGACCAGATTTTTTACATAGACACTTAATTTTCCCTTCTAAAAAAATTCTATTTTTGATGATGCAAAATGATAAGAAAGTTTCAACACCCTCAATATATAGAGGATTTATACTATAACCGATTGGATTCCTGCACTAATTTATCCATACATGATCATCTAATAATGATTGTTGTTGACTTTCTTATTATATATTTCTTTAAAAATTTAAAATAATTAGTTTTTTATGATTAATTTAATATAAGATAAAAATGATTCAAAAAAGAAAAAATATTAATTATTCTTAAGTATTCCCAATTATTAATAATTATTGCTAATTAGTACTAATTATTTAAAATTATCACTAATTTTTCATAATTACCGATAATCACCACTAATCACCTCTAATTACCACTAATTATCGCTAATTATTACTAATTATTACTAATTATTACTAATTATAACTAATTATTCTAATTTATTACTAATTATTCCTAATTGTCACTAATTATTCCTAATTATTACTAATTACTCCTAATTATTTCTAATTATTGCTATTTATTACTAATTATTACTAATTAACACTATTTATTATGAATTAACGCTAATTACTGCTAATTACTGCTAATTATTAATAATTAACGCTATTTTTTAATAATTACTTATTATTAATTATTACTAATTATTACAAATTACTACAATTTATTACTAATTACTACTATTTTTTACTAATTATTACTAATTATTACTATTTATTACTATTTAATACTATTTATTACTAATTATTACTAATTATAACTAATTAATTCTAATTATTACTAATTACGACTAATTATTACTATTTATTAAAATGTATCACCATTTATTACTATTTATCACTATTTATTACTAATTATTCATAATTATTACTAATTGCTACTATTTATTTGTAATTATTACAAATTACCACTATTTATTACTAATTATTACTAATTACTGTTATTTATTACTAATTACCGCCAATTACAATTAATTACCGTTAATTACCGGTAATTATTAATAATATTACTAATTACTGTTATTTATTACTAATTATTACTAATTACCGCTAATTATCACTAATTACCGTTAAAAATTACCAATTACCGCTAACTATTACTATTTGTTACTATTTATTAATAATTATCGCTAATTATCGCTAATTACCGCTAATTATTCTAATTACCTCTATTTACTACTAATTGCCAATATTTAGTACTAATTATTCCTAATTATTACTAATTACCGCTAATTATTACTAATTATTGCTAATTATTACTATTTATTACTAATTATTACCATCTATTACTAATTATTACTAATTATTACCATCTATTGCTAATTATTAATGTTTACCGCTCTTTATTACAATTTAGCACTATTACTAATTATCTCTATTTATTACTAATTACCGATATTTATAACTAATTACTGCTAATCATTACTAATTAACGCTAATTATTAATAATCACCGCTAATTATTAATAATTACTACCATTTATTACTAATTATTAATATTTAATACTAATTATTTCTAATTATTGCTATTTATCAATATTTATTAATAATTATGACTATTTGTTACTAATTATTTCTGTTTATTACTATTTATTACTGTTTATTACTAATTATTACTATTTATTACTAATTATTGCTATTTATTACTATTAATTACTATTGATTGCTATTTATTACTATTTATTGCTATTTATTACTATTTATTACTATTTATTACTATTTATTACAGTTTATTACTATTTATTAATTATTACTAATTATTACTAATTACTACTATTTATTACTAATTATTACTAATTATTACTACTTACTGCTAATTACCGCTAATTATTACTAATTACCGCTAATTACCTCTAATTATTCATAATTACTGTTAATTATTCCTAATTACTGTTAATTATTCTTAATTACCACTAATTATTACAAATTATTACAAATTATTAATATTTATTACAAATTATTATAATTTATTACTAATTATTACGAGTTATTTCTATTTATTACTAATTATTACAAGTTATTACTAATTATTACTAATTATTACTAATTATTACTAGTTAATACCATTAATTATTTTTATTACTAATTATTACTAATTATTACTAATTATTATTAATTATTACTAATTATTACTAATTATTACTGATTATTGTTGATTATTACTAATTATTACAAATTATTACCATTTCTTACTAATTACTACTATTTTCTACTAATTATTACTAATTAGTACTAAACAACATATTTGTACAAATAAATAATAAAAAATAAAACAATCTAATTCTAATTTAATTTAATTACCGCTAATTAATAATAATAATTATTAATATAAATTAAAATGAATTAACTAAAAAATAAATGAAAAAAATAAATACCTTAAAATTGAATATTTCATTGGATTGAAGTACTAAAAATTGGACCGCTATAAAAATAAAAAGTTTGAAACAGCTTAAGAGAGAAATATGACAGCAGAGAGGGAACAAGAACTTGAGAGAATTGTGAAATGGAAAAAAATCAGATGGGGGTATATATAGGTTAGATCATTTACGACAAAGTTATTTGCGACGAGTCTCATCGCAAATAACTACACGACGACATAGTGTTTGCGATGGGCCATCGCAAATAGTTCACCAATTATTAATTCAGGCGGCGTTAAAAGAAAGTATTTGTGATGGTCCGTCTTAAATAATAACCTCTAAACATATTATTTTCAACAGGTATCCACACCCGTCACTAATAACAGAAACTTGAGAAGGGTATTTGCGATGAGGACTAGGCCCCATCGCAAATACCCACCCCGAACGATCGCGTGAAATGCACACCAAAGGTATTTGTGACGATCTGTTGCAAATACCTCTTTTTTATGGACTATTTGCAACAGGTAGATATTCCCATCGCAAATAGTCACTTTCGACAAAGTATTTGCGACGGACCCTAGGTTAGTCACAAAAAGTCATTTTTTTGTAGTGAACTCAGTACTGTGTGCATAGTTAAGATATTTCAGCGTGTCGTGGGGTGTGATAGTCAAAGATACTCTTTGAATTGTGATACTAGTATCCCACAAAGTTTAGTTGTTAGAACATCGGTGATGGGTTCCTTTAGAGATGCAAGGATTCACACACTGAAAGAGGTAGATGCTGCCATGAAGACTATGCTGCGATGTATGGATGATCAATTTTAGCATCTACGAGTATAGTATGGGATATATTATCACATATGTCAGCACACATATATGAATAGATGATGTAGAATCCTACTGATAGTACACAAATGGTTTCATAAGTAAAGAAAAGAATATAAATTATACTCATACCTACTTTTGTTGATATAATTATAATATATAGTATTTATAAATATTACAGGGTTTAGATATAGCTAGAAGACATCGACGTGAGTTCATGGGTAATTAGGATGTGGATTCACATGATGAAAGAGATTTTTTATATTATCATTTTTTATCCAGCATTTAATTTCATATGAATAATTGAAATGTGTCTTTAATTTTGAAAATAGTTATAATAAAAAAAGGGTCGTTCATTATTTCTTCACAGTATAAACTCTATAAAAATCCAAATTTATTGTGAAATAAATTCTAAAATAATTGTAAAGTGATTTGTAAAATGGTGGAATTGATGGAATATCAATATGAGTTGTTGTTTTCTCCAGAAGACCTGAAACACACTTTTAGTGTTTTAGAACACTAAAACATGCGTTTAATACTCAAATCTATAGAAAAAAACCTCATAATTATGTGAAAACATATAACAATCATATTTTAATTTTTTTGATGTGTATAAAGAGACATAATTTCAATCGATTATGCAGTGTGCCCAAAATGACCAAATAAGCAGTTTTAATGGTTTCACGACCATTAAAATCATGCTTCAGGTAGACAAAACTAATCGAAAAGGCCTCTAAATACCATAAAATTAGTTGAAAATAACCGTACAATGATTTTTGATATGGTGGAGTTTAAGGAACATCAATATAAGGTGTTGTTTTCTGGATATGATAAGAAATGTACCTTTAGTGTTTAAAAACACTAAAACACTTGTGTAATGGTAAAATACATAGAAAACAACCACATAATGATGGTAATTTATTGTACAATAGTATTTGTAATTTTTTCATGTTTATGAGTATAAGTCATGTCAATCCGATGTGCATTGTGCCCGGGATGGCTGATTAGTTTTGCGGCCTTTAAAAAACTTGCATCAAGGGGTCGAAACCAACCAAAAATCCGTTGAATGGTTTAAAATCAGAAAAAACCATATAGCAATTTCTGAAATGGTTGATCTTACAGAACATGAATATGAGGTGTTGTTTTCTCTGGATGATTGGAAACAAAATTTTAGAGTTTTTAAATACTAACATGTGCGTTTAATAGTTAAATCCATAGAAAAAAGCCTCAAAATGACATGGAATCATATGACAACCATATTTATAATTTATTGATGTATAAAAGTGAATTGAAAATCATTTAGAATTGTGGCATTCCTGGAATGACTAAATAAGAATTTTTAATGGTTTGATGACCTTTAAAAACGCGTGCTTGGGGGTTAAAATCACCCAAAATATCTTTGAATACCATGAAATCGAACAAAAACAGTTTTGTAGATATTTGTTAAATGGTGGAGTGGAAAAAACATCAATCTAAGGTATCATTTTACCAAGATGACTATAAACACACTTTTAGTTATATAAAACACTAAAATACGCATGTAATTGTAAAATATTAAAAAAATACCTCAAAATGATGTAAAAACATAGAAAAAATGTATTTGGATTTTTTATATGTACTAGTATATAAAATATGTATCTGATGTGTGGTGTGTATAGAACAACTAAAAAACCAGTTTTTAAATGTTTGAGACCTTTAAAAACATATGTATATGGGTGAAAAAGAACCTAACAACCTCCAAATGTCATTAAATAAGATGAAAACAACCGTGTAATGATTTTTGAGAAAAAAAAAACACTTTTCCCACAACAAACTAGCTGACCACTCAGGATACAATACTCTTCAATGATCACATTGATGCCTCTTATGGAGTGTTTGCTTCCGTTTGTGAATATGATAGTTCCATCCATATACATAATGTACAAAAGACCTTGAACATGAGACCTGCAACAAAACAGAGAATTATGTCTTCCTAAAGACTCTTGTTAATTAGTTGGCTAAGGGTATCCTGCACTAGAATAAAGAGACTAGGGGACAGGGGATCCCCTTGTCACAAACCCCTGATTGATTTAAAAAATTCATAACTCATTCCCATGAAATACACTACCATCCACGATGAATAAAAAAACCTAAAATGTATGTCAAAGACATCCACTGAAAATCCCATAAAAGAAGGCACTTTAAGGATGAAGGACCACTCAACCTAATCATGGGCTTTATCCATATCTAGTTTGATGGATGTTTTCGAACCAACCACCTTCTGGTTCAAATCACTAATCATTTATTGTGAAAAAGCTCTAGTAACTTAGATCGTTCTCCCCTTGATAAAATCGTGTTGCTTGACTGAAATCTAATGATGCTCATAGAGGGAAAGACGACTTTTGATTACACAATCTAGGATCATGTAAGTTAAGTTACAAAGGATGATCCTGCTAGAGTGGTTCAAGGAGGATGTGTCTTCCCTTTTGGGAATTAAATCTAAAGAGGTGGAACTTAGAACTCAAGGAATGTGTCTTCCATGAAAAATTTCCCGCACCACCTCCATGATAAAATCCTTGACGACATCCCATGAAGAGCAGAAAATATACCAGGAAAACCATCTGGCCTCGGTGTGCTATCAGAACTGAAGGTGAGAAAAACTTTATGGATCACTTTTTCATTTATAATAGACTCCATTCTTGCATTAACCTCACCTGACACCACTTGGGGGATAACATCAAATAAAATGGACTGACCACTCAGGTAGCCTCCATCCATACGAGAAGTAGCTACAGAGAGAAGATACATGAAATGATTAGTATCCATAGTTCCCACCTCATCCAGATCATTAAAAAAGTACCCATCCTCTCTTTTCATGTTAGGTTGGATGATTATCCTCCTCTCTTTAATTCACGCATGGAAGAAATTCATATTTCTATCTCCATGACGAATCCATTTGATTCTAGCATGTTCTCTAGCTCAACATTCATGATCCAGAAATAGACATACAAGCTCATTATTCTATGAAACGAGGGAGATATACGAGGCCTCATCCCCGCCATTCTCCAACCACAACTCTAGTTGTTCAACCTCCAAATAAATGGTATCCAAATCAAGAAAATGTGGGGGTTTCTTCTTCCTACAATCTATAAGATCGCCTTTCAAACACCGTAACCTATTGTAAAGACCTATCTAGAGATCACCATGAAATGGTTTCACCCACGATTCAACTACTATCTAGTGATAGCCATGATTGGATATCCCGCTTGAAGAGAATAATATCCAACCCTCTTTAGCTTCACTACTATAAAAATGGCATATATCAGCGCTCAAAATGGGCTTTAACTGCGCTAAAAAAGCGCTGTAAAGCTCAGCGCTAATATAAGGGGGGGGGATTTTATCAGCTCTCCAAAAAGTGCTGATAAAGGCCCCTTTTATCAGTGCTAAGAAAAGTACTGATAAAGGTAAAAAAATAAAAAATATAAAAAAATAAAAAATATAAAAAATATAAAAAATATATAAAATATATAAAAAAATAAAAAAAAATAAAAAAAATAAAAAATAAATAAATAATTTGGGTAGAGCTTTTAATAGAGCTTGACACCCCCCCTTCATCAGCGCTAGGAGGTCTCCCATGGACTGCCCTTCCTGTGTATCCTCACATGCACGCACCGCTTCTCTTCTACCTAAACTCGAACCTGAGACCTCCCCCCTTTCGCGGCTGCACCTTTACCACTAAGCCATTTCATTTTGTTCTATATTTAATTATATATCTATTTATATGGATATATATAGTTATATTTATTCATATATTGATATAGATTCATATTAATATAAATATTTTTATTCATATATTAGTATATATAGATATATTCATTCATATATTAATATATATTTTTATTTATTTATATATATATTTTTAGTTATAATTTTTTATTCGTATATTTATTTGTATATTAATATATACTTATAAGATTAGTTTTAAATACATTTATGAAAAAATATGTTTTTATGTGTGTTTATAAATAAATAAATAAATAAATACATATATATATACAACACACATACACACACACAAACACACACACAGACACGTATATATTTACGAATAAATACAAATATATGTGTATTTGAAATCCATAGAATGTTAAAATGATCATAACATATAATCTAGAAACCTGTTTCAACTCCACAACTATTCAAATCGAAGAAAATGAAACAATATTCGATATGATATGTGATACAGGGCTAATAGACATCCGGATTAGAAGTTATACCTATTTGAATGTTAACAAATCGGGGTATCCCGACTAAAAACCTCAGTTTTAGAGGCCTTATGGGCCTTTTTTGGCCTCAAAAAAATGTGAAATAGGCTTTTCCTAGATCAGCAGCATGTAGATCTTATCGCAGGCTTCGATTTGATATGTTGTAGAGCTTAAACGGACACTCAGATCAAAAGTTATGTTCATTTGAAGTTGGAGTTACATTTTCAACTTATTTTAGATCTTTTATTAATTGTTTTGATTTTTTGTGTCTTCAATTTGTTATTAAAAAAATTTTAATCGATAATAATTAGAAAATTATTAATGAATAATATTTTTTTAAAATATTTTAAATCCATTTTCACTAAATTTCTTACATATTAAATGTAATAGTCTATTTATACGTATCTAAAACATATTTAAAAAATATATATTATATTTATATATGAATAAATATACTTATATAACAATAATTTATTTTTCATTAATTTTTTTGAAATATAAATTTTATCAGTGCTAAAAAAAGCTGATAAAGGGGGGCCTTTATCAGTGCTAAAAAATAGCGCTGATAACGACACCCTTTATCATCGATTTTTTTTAGCGCTGATAAAGGGGCATCGCTTCCCTTGCCCGTTTTTGTAGTAGTTATTTATTCTGAGATAAATCCATGTAGTGTGTGGTGTTTCTAGAGGGGGATTGAATAAGGTGAGATACCATTTCTTATGGGAATAATGATATGAACTGCCCAATAGCCAAACACCTGTCTAGCCTGCACCATCTATGCTCTAATTTGTTCTAATTGTTACACCATGTGAATCAATCTCCTAAAAAATCCCTTATCCAATAGGCCCTTATTAAACAAGAAGTTGGGGAACTTCAAACTTTCCTTCCTTTGGATCGCACCTCCCCCTTTTCTCCCTGAAGTAACTAAAACAATGTTAAAGACTCCACCCACAAAACATTCCATGCCACCAGGATCAAAGGAAGTAAGATCACACCTTGAGTCCTCTATTTCTTATCTATCACACTTTTCATTCATGAAGGTCATGTGGAAATGAAACCTTCCAATATGAATCTCCATTTAAATGAACTGGTTATAAGATTCCACCAATTTAACTAAAGAGGTTGAATTCTAGAAGACCCAAATATGATGGTTCTGAGGAGAAATATTCATGTAATCACTAATTTGAAGCCTTTGATAAAAGGATTCAATCTTTGAAGGATGTTGTTTCAGTTCCGGAACTATAACTATTACTATAGATATGTGATGAAATTCATGGACTATCAAGTTAGTTTTTTCCTGGGATCCCAGGACATGAGTGTTCAAAATCATGATAGAATACATTAATGAAGGAGAAGGAAAGAGTTTCTCGCTTCCATTATATATTCTCTGTTGAGAAATTGAGTTGACTGAAGCTTCCTGGACTGAGATCTAGTCCGAACTCCTCTACTAATAGAGAGAGACCGAAGCGGAGTAAACTCCACCCTAGATGAGTAGGAAGAAGCCTAAGGGGGCATAGGGGGTTCCATACCTTCTGGAGGAAGAGGCTTCAGGGAAGACCCGGAAGGACCAGGCTCCAACACCTGGTGGGGAGGAGATGTTGAAACCAACATTACTTTGTCTTTATTCGAATAAGATATGCTCCTGGGGGATGAAACTGTCGAGGAAACACATGGGGGCCTGAAAACAACCAAATACTTTCACCTAGATAGTCTAGAAGGGAGGGGGAGTAAGGGAGGAAAATAAAGGAAGGGGGAAGTATGAGAAAAAACTCAGAAGAGACAAAAGGAACGAGGTCAAGAAAGGATAGAAAGGGGCATGGGAAGGGGAGAAGATGAAGGGGGAAAACATGAGGGAACATGAACATCCCTGCAAACCACTCGGGGTGGGGGAGGAGAAGGAGATGAGGGGGGGGGGGGGAATGAGAAACAACACCACCTTTAGGAGAAGTATGATCATTACATGACTGCTTGGAGTCACACATCCAATGACCTTGAAACTGGAAAAGAGAGAAGAAGGGATCTAGAGAAGAAATAATAATTTTCTGCCACCATGAGAAGGATCTAGCTCTGAGGAGAATACACTCTAGGAGAGAGAGGGAGAGTTACATGTAAATTAAAATCCAAGCTAAAGAAACATCAATAATCTTATAGGAATGATAATACTCACACATAAAGTTGTCCATGACATCACCAATGGAATGAAGAAAATCCGCATTTTGAAATGGGAGCGGGATACCCTAAAGTAAGCCACAATGCTTCCATCAGAGAGTCTCGACCAGAGTGAACTATTAAGGTCTGTCAAAATAGATGAAAGCACCTATTATCATAGTCCTGAATAGGAGAAGACCACACCACAACCATGTCCTCCCTGTTGGGGAGCCTCCTCATCTGGCCCCAATATTTTTTTATCTTTGAAAAGATATATCTGATATCTTTAAAAGATATTTTGATATATTTTGGTGAGATATATCTGATATCTTTAATAAGATATATTTGATATCTTTGATGAGATATATTTGATATCTTTAATAAGATATATTTTAGGAGATACATGAGATATCATGTTGCGAATATCCTATATATATGAGATGTACAGCTCCTCTCTCAGCAGTTGTTAGAGGCAGTGCAATTGCGTTTTCAAGGAGCGTTTTTTAGATCTTCAACTGGTGGAACTACTTTGATTTGATCGGATATCATCTGCGGTGGTTTTTGATCTGATCCCAGTGTTTTTCATCAGCACTTTTGTTCAGACATCAATATTATGCTTTCACGGTCAGATCTATTTGGGTTTCTTTAGTAGGCTGCTTTATTCTTTTCAGGCTTCATTCAGACTGCATCTATACTCCGACTTTGATCCAATATTTTTCTAAGTATTAATTTTGAGATCCATTTAATTTTTGGGGAGTCTCTACCATGTAATTATCTATTTTAGTGGATCCCTATTTCTGGACTAGGTCCCGTGGTTTTTTCCTTTTGGGTTTTCCGCATAAAAATTTCTGGTGTCAATTTTATATTCTGCAGCTATTGTTGTCGTTACTCATCCGCTGTTTGAGGGAAAGATTTCTCCGCTACGCATTCAGTTTTCTATTGTTTGTGCGTTAATCACTTTCCATCTTTCCCAAAATCTGGTATCATAGGGTTTGGTTTTTATTTCATATTCATTATGTAGGCTAACTACACTCGGATGATTTTGTTGAATGGTACCAACTACCATATGTGGCGACTTAAAATGAAGGATCTGCTTTTTGTCAAGCGAATTAGTCTTCTAGTGTTCAGTACTCAGAATCTAAAAAGGATGTCAGATGAATAATGGGTGTTCGAGCATGATATGGTTTGTGGCTTCATTCGCCAATGGGTCAAGGACAATGTGATGAATCACATTGTCAACATCTTTAACTCCAGAACTTTATGGGAGAAGCTCGAGACTACCCATGCTTCCAAGACAGGAAACAATAAATTGTTTCTTCTCCAACAAATGATGAATTTTAGGTACAGAGAAGGTACATCTATTTCTGATTATTTAAGTTAATATAAAAGATGTTTTGATCAGTTGTTTGTCATGGGTATAAATTTTGATGATGAGATTTTAGAACTTTTATTGCTTAACACGTTACCTGATTCTTGGGAGAATTTACATGTTACTCTAACTGGTTCTGCTCCTAATGGTGTTGTGACATTCGGTTTTGTTAAGTATTCTATTTTAAATGAAGAAGTCAGAAGACATACTCAAGAGAAGTATTCAGAGCTTCTAGTCATAGAGAATAGGGGATGAATCTAGGAAAAGAATCAGGGATAGAGCAGTCGAGGAAAGAGTAAAAGCAGAAGCAAATCCAGATCAAATTTAAGAGATTTTGAATGTCATAATTTTGGTAAGAAGGGACATGTTAAGAAGTTTGGTTATCAGCTAAAAATAGAAAACAGAATGAAGGAAAATCATCCAAAGAATAATGGTGATGGAGATGATCATGTCGCTACCGCTACAGGGGTGATCTTGTTATTTTTTATAACTCCATTAATATTGCTTCTGATCATTCTTTCTGGGTTGTTGATAGTCGTTCCTGTTTTCATGTGACATCAAAGGAGTTATTTATATCTTACAATCCAGGTAATTTTGGGATTTTGAATATGGGTAATGATGGTCATGCTGATGTCGTAGGAATCAGGACTGTTTGTTTAGAGACTGATCCTAGAAGTAAGCTGGTTTTGAAGACTGTTCAACATGCACCAGAGGTTCGCTTGAATCTTATTTCTACCAGCATTATTGATGTTGAAGCGTTTATCATCACATTTGGTGATTTCCAATGGAATCTTTCCAAGGTATCTTTGATTGTGGCTTGAGGGAAGAAGTAATCAGGTTTGTACTGGACTAGAGCATCTATTTCATGTGATAATGCTTGTGTTGTTGAGTGCAGTGTTTCATCCATGTTTTGGAATAATAGGCTCAGTCACATCAGTGAGAAAGGTTTTGGTTTTTTGGCTAAGAGAAATCTTCTTCTAGATTTGAATAGTGTAAAATTGGACACATGTGATCATTGCATGGCTGGAAAATAGAGAAGAGTGAGTTTCAATAGTCATCCTCCACACAGGAAGTTACAGGTACTTGAATTAGTACATTCAGACATTTGTAGTCCTTTGAAATCTAAAACTTTAGTGGTGGTATTTATTTTGTGAAATTTATTAATGACTAATCAAAAAAGCTCTGGGTTTATGTTTTGAATACCAAAAATCAATTACTCAGTATTTTTAAGCAATTTTATGTTTCTGTTGAGAGGGAATCAGGAAATAAATTGAAATGTATTCACACTGACAATGGGGGAGAATATTATGGTCCATTTGATCAGGTTTGTAGGCAGGAAGGTATTCGGCATAAGAAGACACCTCCCAAGACACCTCAACTGAATAGTGCAGTTGAGCGGATGAACATGACTTTGTTAGAAAGAGTTCGTTGTTTTCTTTTAGAAGCAAAGTTTCCTGGACACTTTTGGGGTTAGGCTTTACTTACTACTGCTTATATTATCAATTTATCACCTGCAGTTGCTCTGCAGACAGACACTCTCGATAAGTTTTGGTATGGAAAAATGATCAGGTACGATCACTTGAAAGTTCTTGGTTATAAGGCTTTTGTTCATGTGACTATTGATGAGAGATCCAAGTTGGATGATAAGTCACGACAGTGTATTTTTATTGGCTACAGGCACGATGAGTTTGGGTACAGGTTTTATGATCATGCTTTGAAGAAACTTGTTAGAAGCCGAGATGTAGTGTTTAAAGGGGACCAAACTATTGCAGATATTGATAAGGGAGAAATGTCCACTTCTCCAACTTCGGATGGCTTTGTTAGTCTTGAGCCAGGTTCTGATTCACATTTACCTCATATTGTTGATTATGATGATCACATTGATGTGAATAATGATGCTCAGGGTGAACAGGTTGGATTTGATATTTTTTATGCACCTTTTGTTGATGATGATCCGGTTTCTGGGGTTATCAATGAACCTGTAGTTCCACTCCGAAGGTCATCTCAGCATCGTACCATTTCTACTCGGTATTCACCTGATGAGTTTGTGCTCCTCACTGAAGGGGGAGAACCAGAATCTTTTGATGATGTGATGGAAAGTGAATAGAATGACAAATGGGTTTCGGAAATGGATGACGAGATGACATCATTGCACGACAACCATACTTTTGAGCTGGTGGAGTTACAGGCAGGTAAGAGAGCTTTGCAAAATCGGTGGATTTATCAGATTAAGAATGAAGAATACAGTCTTGTTCCACGATACAAGGCAATGTTACTTGTTAAAGGTTTCCGTCAGATTAAAGGTATTGATTTTGATGAGATTTTCTCACCTTTTGTCAAAATGTCTTCTATTTGGGTTGTTCTTGGTTTGGCTACTAGTTTGGATCTGCAGATTGAGCAGATGGATGTGAAGACAACTTTCCTCCATGGAGATTTAGAGGATGAGATTTATATAGTGAAACCAGAGGGTTTTGTTGAATCAGGTAAAGAGAATCATGTCTGCATATTGAAGAAGAGTTTGTATGGTTTGAAGCAAGCTCCGAGACAGTGGTATAAAAAGTTTGAATCTATCATTTCTCATCAGAGTTTTAGGAAGACATATTCTGATCATTGTGTGTTTTTTTAGAGATTTATTGATGATGATTTTATTATACTACTGCTTTATGTTGATGATATTCTCATTGTTGGCCATCATGCTTCTAGAATTGACAGATTGAAGAAGGATCTTTTCCAGTCTTTTGCGATGAAAGGCTTGGGGCCAGCACGACAGATTCTTGGCATGACGATCTCCCATGACTGGAAGACCATGAAATTGTGGTTATCTCAGGAGAGATACATTGAGAAGGTTCTTTAGAGATTTTCTATGGATAGAGCTAAAGTGGTTAGTACTCCTCTTTCTTTACATTTTAAGCTCAACACCATTCATTCACCTTCTACTAACGAAGAGAGAGAGAAGATGCAACACATACCTTATTCATCTGTCATTGGATGTTTGATGTATGCCATGGTATGTACTAGACCTAATATAGCTCATGCAGTTGGTGTGGTTAGTTATTTTCTATCAAATCCAGGAAGAGAGCATTGGAGGGCAGTGAAGTTCATTTTTTCATTATCTTCGTGGTACTTCTAATCTGAGATTGTGTTTTAGAAAATGGGAACCTATGCTTTGTGGATTTACATATTTAGATATGGTAGGAGATATCGATTCGAGGAAGTCTACTTCAGGATATTTGATCACTTTTGCAGGGGGAGTTGTATCTTGGCAGTCTAGGTTGCAGAGAGGTGTTTCTTTATATACCACAGAATCAGAGTTTATTGCAGCTACAAAGGCATGCAAATAATTTTTGTGGATGAAAAATTTTATTCAAGAGCTCAATTTTAATCAAGACATATATGTTTTATTTTGTAATAGTCAGAGTGCTATTTGTTTGGGAAATAATTCTACTTTTCATGGCAGGTTGAAACATATCGATGTTCAGTATCATTGGATCCACAATGTCCTTGATTCTAGACAATTAGAGCTTGAGAAGATCCACACTGATGATAATGGGCCAGACATGTTGACCAAGAGTTTACCCAGAGGAAATTTTGAGACTTGCCAACTAATTTCAGGGTTGGAAATGATCCCCAGTTGAGTCAGAGGGGGAGTTTGTTGGGGAGCCTCCTCATCTGGCCCCAATATATTTTTTTATCTTTGAAAAGATATATATGATATCTTTAAAAGATATTTTGATATCTTTGAAGAGGTATATCTAATATCTTTAAAAGATATTTTGATATCTTTGACGAGATATATCTGATATCTTTAATAAGATATATTTGATATCTTTGATGAGATGTATTTGATATCTTTAATAATATATATTTTAGGAGATACAAGAGATATCATGTGGTGAATCTCATATATATATGAGATGTACAACTCCTCTCTTAGCAGTTGTTGGAGGCAGTGCAGTTGCGTTTTCAAGGAGCGTTTTTTATATCTACAACTGGTGAAACTACTTTGATTTGATCGGCTCTCATATGTGGTGGGTTTTTATCCGATCCTGGGGTTTTTCATCATCACTTTTGTTCGGACATCAATATTCTCCTTTAACTGTCATATCTATTTGGGTTTCTTTAGCATGATGCTTTCTTCTTTTCAGGCTTCATTCAGACTGCATCTATACTCTAAATTTGATCCACTACTTTTCTAAGTATTACTTTTGAGATCCCTTTCATTTTTGGGGAGTCTCTACCGTGTACTTATCTATTTTAGTGGATCCCACTTTTTGAACTAGGTCCCATGGTTTTTCCCTTTTGGGTTTTCCACGTAAAAATTTCTGGTGTCAATTTTATATTCTGCACTTATTTTTGTCACTATGCATCCGCTGTTTGAGGGAAATATTTCTCTACTGCGCGTTCATTTTTCTATTATTTGTGCGTTCATCGCTTGCCATCTTTCCTAACACTCCCTTGGTGACAGAATCATGCAAAAAGAACTCCTATTAAGAACCAAAACCCTAAGAGGCTCAGCCATCCCCCCAAAAATAAACAACACTATGGAAGAGAGGATACATAGGCCGATCCAGACCAAAATGAGCCACAAGAGTCCACTAATAAAGAAGGATCCAACTGAAGAAGGATATATCTTAGGGAGGGTCCCTCGTCGACCCCGCTAGGAAACTGAGATGAAGTTAGAGTAACTTGTGGAACTATAGAGCCAAACAAAGGCTAGGAGAAATATGGCGGATAATCCAGTGATGATAGAGGAAGTGAAAAGATCGCCTGAGGAGGGAGAATCAGAGCTTTAGAGATACATTTTCTGATAGTAATGGTCAAAAAATTTGAAATAGAGGAGGCACGTTCCATCAAATCCATAGAAAAAGTCCTCATAATGATGTGAAATCATAAGAAATCTATATTTATATTTTTTGTGACATATACCAGTAGAAAACATATGTAGAAAAAGTGTGTTGTGCTTAGAACGATTGGATAAGAAGTTCTTAAAGGTTTGAAGGCCTTTAAAACATGCTTCATGGGATCAAAAACAACCGAAATTCATTTGAATATTGTAAAAGTGGGTAAAAACCCATTTAGTTATTTTTGAAATGTTGGAGTAAAAAAACTTCAATATAAGGTGTCATTTTCTCAGGGTGACTAGAAATTCACTCTTAGTGTTTTAAACCACTAAAATGCATGTGTAACAGTCAAATCCAAAGAAAATGGATACAAAATAATGTGAAATAATAGATATTGGTATTTTTATTTTTTTTACATGTACAACAAGATAGAACATCAATAAGTTTTATGGTGGGCCTAAAACGACTAAATAAGTAGTTTTTAAAGGTTTTATGTCCTTCAAAAACTTGTTTCAGGGGGTTAAAACCAACTGAATGGCCTCCGAATACCATGATATGAAATGAAAACAATATTATAATGATTTTGGAAATGATGGATCAAACATAATGTCAATATGATGTGTTACTTAACCAAGATGATGGGAAATGCACTTTTCGTGTTTTAAAACACTAAAATGCATGTGTAATGGTCACATCTTTATAAAATTGACTCAAAATGATGTGTAATCCAAGGAAAATATTCTTTGTATTTTTTGTGATATGTATGAGTATAAGAAACATCAATTGGATGTGTAGGGGTCCCAAAAATACCGAATAAACCATTTTTAAATGTTTGATGACCTTTAGAACATGTGTTAATGTGTCAAAAAAAATTTAATGGCATACAAATTCCATGAAATCAAATGAAAATTATTAAGTAGTGATTTATGAAATAGAAGAGCTGATGAAATTTAAATTTGTGGTATTGTATTTCTGGGATGAGTGGAAACACAATTCCATTTCTTTAAAAAACTAAAATTCATTTTCAATAGTTAAATCCATACACAACCGAAAAAAGAACTATGTCCACAGATCAAAAACATGGAAATAGGCCTTAAAACTGTGGCCATATTCTATGGACACATTTTTGGACAACTTTGGCCGCTATCGTCGTGGATGTAGGTCCCAGCCTATTGCCACAGTTTTAACCATGGCAATAGCTGCCTACGGCTATAGTTTTGAAAACCGTGGCAATAGGTCTTAAAAACTACCACCATGGAAGTTGACCTATGGCCAAAGTTTAAACTGTGTCTATAGGAAGCTATTTCTATGGTTTAAACCGTGGTTATAGCCTTGGTAAACCATGGCAATAGCCTAAATACAAAATGTAAACAGCAAGTTTCGATCCCTGCACCTTTTCTCTACGAACCAGAGTACTTACCACTACACCAAGCGACATTACGGGTATATATATTTATTATGATATATATATTAATATAAACCGTGGGAATATCCTCAAAACTGTGGCGGTAGGTATTTCGGCTAATTTTTTGGCGGGAAATTGTTTTCCTAGCAAAGCACGGGAACCCTATTGCCACAGTTTTGAAAAACCATGGAAATAGGCCATTAAAAAAAGTGTCCTATAGTCACGGTTCTAAAATTGTGGCTATAGGCCACCGAACCATGGATATAGCCACAACCTATTTCCACAATTCTAAAAACCGTGGCCATAGGCCACGATAACTGGCCTATTGCTGCGGTTTTAAAACCGTGGCTATAGGTCCGTGATAGTAGCCTCATTTTCTAGTTGTGATAGAAAAAATACTCAGAATTATTTCAAATCATATTAAAAAATGGATTTATATATATTTTTGATTTCTAAGAGCTAAGAACATATCAATCGAACATGTGGTGTTCCCACAATGACCAGATGGGTAGTTTTTATATGCATGATGACCTTTAAAAATGTGCATCAAGGGGTCAAAACCAACCAAACAGCCATAGAATTCCATGAAATCAGATAAAAAAAAACCAAACAGTTATTTATGAAATGGTGGACCTGAAAAAACATCAATCCATGGTTTCTTTTTCTTGAGATAGTTAGAAATGAACTTTTAATGTTTTAAAATATTAAAACTCATGTTTAATGATCAAATCCATAGAAAATTGGCTTAAAATGATGTGAAGTCAAAAAAAGTATTTTATATTTTTTTGGCATATACGAGCATACAACACATTAATTAGACATAAAATTTTCCTAGAATAAGAAAAAAAGTAGTTTTGAAAGGTTTAGTGTCTTTTAGAAACACACTTTGTGGGTTCAAAACCAACCAACTAGCCACTAAATGCCATAAAATTACACAAAAATAGCTGTGAAAATCTATTTTGAAATGGTGGAGTGGAAAAAACTTCAATATGAGGTGTCATTTTCTTGATATGACCAAAAAATTACTATTAGTACATTGAAAAATGAAAACGTGAATGTAACGGTCGAATACATAGAAAAAGGCATTGGAATGACATGAAATCATAGTATAAATGTGTTTGTATATTTTTAGAAGTGTACTAGTACACGAAATTTGAATAATATGTGAAGTTTGTCAGAAATGACTGAATTAGTAGTTTTTAAAGTATTTGTGACCTTTAAAAACTATCATGAGGGGTTCACAAACAAGCCAAACAGCCTCTGAATGGCATGGAATTATAAGACAAAAACACCACAATAATTTATTAAATAGTGGAGATAAAAAATTCCAATCCAATATTCTGTTAGCTTGGGATGACTTGAAACACACTTTTTGTGTTTTAAAAAACCAAATCACATATTTAATGATCAAATCCATAGAAATAAGCCTCATTTCTTTTTGAAATCATAGAACAATGGTTTTTGTATTTTTATGGCATATACAATATATGACATATTGATTGGATGTGCAGTTTTCTTGAAATGATCGAATAAGTAATTTTATAGGATTAATGGTTTCTAAACACCTGCATTATGGGGTCAAAACCAACCAAAAAACCTCCAAATGGAATTAAATTAGAAGACAATAACCATAAAGTGAATTGTTAAATGGTAGAGGTGAAATAATTTGAATTTGAGGAGTTTTTTTTCCTCGGATGATCAAAAATAAACTTTTAGTGCTTTGAAATACTAAAATGTGTGGTTAAAAGTCAAATCCATAAAAGTCATAGAATGATGTGAAATCATAGGAGAACCATATTGATATTTTTTTAAAGATTTTTAGATGTAGATTCCATGTCATTTAGATGTGTTATGTGCTTATAATTACCATAAAAGTAGTTTTTATAGGCTTTAAAATCATTAAAACATGCATCGGGGGGGGGGGGGGGTCAAAACCAAGTAAACATACTCCAAATGTCAAGAAATTAAACAACAACAACAACTTTTCAATGATTTTTGAAATGATGGAGATGATGGAATTTCAATATGAGATATCATTTTCCTACAATGATAAAAAAACGCATTTTAATGCTTTAAAACACTAAAGTACACTTGTGATGATAAAATCCATAGAAAAAGACCTCAGAATGATGTGAAATCATAGAAAAACCTTATTTTTACTTTTTCATGTGGATGAGATGACATCACGTAAATCAGATGCATGGTGTTCTTGGAATAAATGAAAAAGAAGTTTTTAAAGGTCTGATATCCTTTAAAAATGTACTTCCGAGAATCAAAAATTAACCAAACAATATTTGAATTCCATTTAATTAGATGAAAATAACCATTAATTTATTTTTGAAATAGTGTAGTTGACGTAACATTAATATGAGGTGTTGTTTTTTTGGGATGACCGATAACACACTTGTAGTGCTTTAAAACACATATGTAATGGTGAAATCCATAAAAAATAGCCTTGAAATGATGTGAAATCATAGGAAAACTATATTTTTATTTTAATATTTGTACCAGTAGATGGCACATCAACCAGACGTATGATGTGCATGGAATAACCAAGTAATCAGTTTATAAAGGTTTTGGAAGCCTTAAAAACATGTTTCAGGGGTTTGAAACTAACCGAATGACCTTTGAATGTTGTGAAATAAGATAAAAAGAACCATTGTATGATTTTTGAAATGGTGGAGTTGATGAAACATCAATATGAGTTATCTTTTTACCAAGATAACTTGAAACAAACTTTTAGTGTTTTAAAACACTAAAACACACATGTAACGATCAATTTAATAGAAAAAGAAATTAGAATAACATGAAATGATTGGAAGACCATCATTGTATTTTTTTGTGGTGTAGTATTAGAGTCTGTGGATGTTTTCAATGCACTTTACCACATCATTTTTTATATTTTATTGACTTTTTAGTATCAAAATAATGTATTTTAATTAATATTAATTAAATGTTGTCTATTTTGTACATACTAAATAAAACAATGAGTTTTTGTGAAAATATGCATTATATTGATGTTTTTGAATCACTTTTAACTTTTAAATAGAATAATTGATAATGTTTTTACTTTTATTTTTATTCTTTTGTTCTATTTTAATTTTAACTTTTGATTTTCATTATTTCATTTATTATTTTATTTTTTATTTTTTAAAATAAACTTTTCATTTATTTTTTTATTTAATTAATTCTTTTTGTAATTATTTTTTTTATTATTTATGTAATTAATTACCTTTCTTTAGTTTTTATTAGTTTTTAATTCAATTCAATAAATTAATTTATTTCATTCTTTTGTTTAATTCTGTTATTCAATTATTTGTAAAATAATTTTATTTTTTTAAATTAATTTATTTCATTCACTAATTTTTGTGAGAATACTTTTTTTATTTTCATTTTAATTTTTGGTGATTTGTGTTGAAATTTTAATGTTTAAAATAAATAAATATATTTATTTGGTTTTTGTTTCAGTTTGTTGATGCCGCTAAGTCACACTCACTGCCAAACCAGTCAATGATGACTCAGGAGTCACCGCTAGCATCATTCAAAAGTGACTCGTTGAGTCACCGTTCCACTTCTATTTTCCAAATTTCACTCACCGCCAGTATCTCCTCTTACCACAAGAACCTCCTAGTAGTGACTCATTGAGTCCTCGCCAACACCAAATCACCATTGGAACCCCAATGAAAATGGTGAGTCCTCACTCACCACCATCTCCCTCTTCCCCACCTTTCAGTCCCATGCTCTCACTATTTATTTCACCCAGCGGGACTCAAGGAGTCACTTCTATCACTACTGTATCACGGTGGACACACCCTTTTCCTACACCCATCTCCCCAGTATCAAGAAAATTAAAAAAAGCCAAAATTTTCAATGAAAACAACAAAAATAAAAAAATTCGAACAATAGAGGGAGAATTTAACGTCCCCATATATTAAATTTATAGAGTCGAAGAAATTGAAATCCATAGAAGAACAACAAATCAGAAGCATAAATTCAATAAGAATAACCAGCAATTCAAAATAATTTTTTTAGAAACAACACATATTGAAGAAATATGAAACTAAATTCCAAATCACTCAATCTCAAAACCTGAAACTGGTAGCAGAGGAAGAACCCAACAAAAAATAACAGATTATTCAGATAATAATATCATAATAAACAAGCGTCACCAATCTAAGACCGAACCAGAAGGAGAAGCTGAATTCTTTCATTAAAGACCTGCCACCTGATTTGGGGTACCTCCGGCTGCCGCCAACTATTGCGGCCCAATCCAAGCTGTCAGTACCATTATGCGCTGACCAAACCAGAACCTTCCTCCCTCGACCCTCCACTATCACAAGTCGTAGCTGGCCGGATCCCCTACCACTATCTTTACAATTCAGTGCCACTATGATCCTACCATGCCGATGTCATCCAAACCTATACCCCCTTGCACAAGCCTTACCCCTTTCTCCGAGAACTTGAATATGACCCCCTCTTCCTGTCCCTCTCCCTCACCACAACCCAACACCCCTCTCCCCTACCTTTTTTTATTTTGTTTTTTATTTTATTATATATTTAATAACATATAACATAATATATAATATATATAACATAACATTTAATAATATTAAATAAATATAATCAGTATTATATATATATAATATAAAAAAATTAGGTAACATATATATATATAATAGTTAATTTAAATAAATAAATATAATCAGTATTATATATATATATTTTAGTAATGATATATATTTTTATGATAATATTAATTATAGTAGTTACAATATATGTGTGTATATATATATATAATTAATGGTTAAATAATAAAATTAAATAATATTTACTTATATTTTTATTATATTTTAAAGTATCTTTGTGTGAAATTTTTCTCTCTCTATTTTCTCGAAAGATTGGGTAGACAGGGATGGAAGGCACTTAATTGAAAGTGCGATGAGAAGTGGGGTCATTGTATGAGGCAAGCTAATTTCACCTAAAGTTCATTGAAATATGGAGACACACACATGAAGGCATGCCATGTGGGGGATGTCACTGCCTGTTAGTTTCAAGTTTTTTCTATTTTTGTTTTTGGAATAACATGATCATATCCTCCTCTCTTAGTTTCTAGATGGTACACCTCTGAAAAAATCCTTCTTAGACACAAGAACAGTCTCCAACACTTGGAGAGGGGAACTGCTCCACCATCTTTTGTTTTCTCTATTTTGTGTTTTTATTTTTGTCTATAAATACCATCATGTGCTTCCCTATTTTGTTAATTTAATTGTGATGTTTTTGATGTTTGTTTATTCCTTAATTGTCTTGTTTTTTTGATCTCATATATCCCTAAATAGAATCTAATTTGCGAGGCTAAATCTTAACAGTGAAACCAGATACACACCTAGATATCAAATCTTCAATGTGATCATCATAATATTCTTCACCTTAGTAGATCACATATGTTAATATTGGTGAGTGAGAGTGCACCCTTGCACAAAAGCGGTCTGCTACTTTCTTGCCTCATTTATTTTCCCCTTACTTAATTTATCAAACTGAGCAATGGAGTTGGGTTATGCCATCCGATGAACTCATATGTACCATTATGGCTTTCGATATCCTTGTTAGAATGATTCAGTCGAGGGATTCACTTTTCATATGGTGGGATGCTCAAGTATTGAAGATCTGAGTTGTTTGACTGTTCACTATTTATGTGAGAAAGGTGTGTGATCTGATTCATCGATCATTAATTGATCAGAGATGATTATTTCTGGTTTTATTCAATTGATTTATGAAGGGTAGTTGATGGTGGATCAATTTGGATTTGGCCTTGTTCTCACTTACATCCATTTTTTGTGTCTTCCTATATTTTATTTTTCTTCCTTTTATTTTGTCTCCTATACACTTATTTGGTTCATTCACTATTTATTCACCCTTCTTTGATTTTCATGACTGTTTCTCACTATTTTGGTTTACTGTTTTTAAAATATAAAAAAAACAAAAATATTTTCAAAAATACCATTTATTCATTCGAAACTACTTCCTTGAAAGAGACCCGTGAGGTTAGCCATTATGCTATATCTTGGTCCTTATAAATGTAACTTTGACCATCTTAATGATAAGGACCCTGTAAAATTTTAGCACTATTTATAGGGAAGAAAAATTTTCCTTGGTGGTTTTTCATTTTTCTTTAAAAAAATTTAAAAAATATAAAGAATGATGATACCACCCAGACCCTCAGAGGATTTTATTATGTTTATTTCTTATAGAATTAGGGAACATTCAACATTTTTCATCTTGATGATTTTGTTGTACTAATTGAAGAATTGAAGTAGTATTTGAGACCATGAACATTAGAATCCTAAGTTAAGGAACATAAAGAAATTTCTCACATCTTCCCAAAATTCTATGTTGTAGAAGAACAAGAGATTACCACTTTTGACACTGAAATACCCATAGATTCAATGATGGATATGCAAGATCCACATTCTAAGGAGGTTTTTAAGAGATGTTAGGAGATTGAATAGGCATACATTGAAGAAGTTGGGCACAATCTGAAAGATGATTTTATTTACAACACTTCATTTGATGATTTTATGTGTTCTAAATTATCTAATGATTTTTCCATGTTTCAACAGATTCATCCAACACATGACATAATATCATTTTCCATTGTGAAAATAAACCCAGAGGTGATGTATTTTTAATAGAATCTTGAAGAGGTTATCTACCTCCCTCCTTCCATAGACTTACTCCCAGGATCACTGTTCTACCAGGAGGAATACGCTTCACAACTTTAGAGAGTTTATAATTTGTTGGTTGAATATGAATTTTTTTACTTGGATTACCTTGAATCAAATCTTGATCATGTTTCTCCCTTTTCAGGTATTACAGATTCAACTCACTTTTGTTATTACCTGAAGATTCGAGAAGAAATTTAAATTGCACCTACGGATTAATTGTTGGAACTCCCAATTATGGACCAAAAAATCTTGTTTGGGAGCTGCTGTTGAATAAGAATTACTAATTTTGTGCACAAGGATAGAGAAGGATAATAATTCTATTTTATATTTCAATGAAGGATCACTTGTTCAGTCTATGCCAAAAGACAAGTCTCATCCCAGTGCTATAATATCACCCTCTATGAACACTAATCCTTAGGCTACAGGAGAGGGGAAGTGCCCCTACATTTTATTTACCCCTCCAATACTCTACATGTTTTCCACTATTAAGGAGGGATATTTGTTTGAATCTCCACAAGGGTTAATTTATAAGATACAAGTTGTTGAACCTAGAAAGAACCAGATCTGGTGGTTCCTTAGTAAAAAGACTTATCTCCCATTAGACAGGGGTTGATCCAATTACTGTAAATCTATGGATAGTCAAACTACAACACCCCTTGTGGGGTTATCCTAAGATTATCCTTTTTTATTTCTTTCTTTATTTTTATTATTCATACTATTTTAATTTCTTTTGTTTTTAGGCAACAAACTGGAAGCAAACTTCATGTGGCAGTTATTCAAGGTCAAATGGACAAGCTAACTGAAATTTTTAGGATCAACACTACCTAACTCACTCTTTGGTTGCATTTCACTTTGATATTTAATCCTTGAATTCTAATGTTTATCTATTTACATCTTATAGGTACTTAAAGTGAGTATCCAGGGAACTTCTGGATAGAAAAAAAGGGAGGAACTATAAATCTGAGATAAACAATAATAATAATAAGCTTTCAGACTTGTGGAAGTACTGCTTTTTAATTATGCAATTTTTTTTAATATACTAATTCACACTTTATGCATCTTGGACTTAAGTGTGGGGGAGTCCCCCTAATGTGTTTTGAAAATTTTTGAATCTATTTATTAAATTGGGTGAATAGCCTACTAAAATCTAGAGAGATAAAAATTTATTTTGAACTGATTTGTGAAACATGATTGCACCCGTGGTTGTCATTTTTCTTCATCTTATTTTGAACACCATTGATCATCATGATACTATTTGAAATGAAATGAAAAATATTTTGTATTATTTTAAAAACTCACAACATGAAGTTTTCTAAAAAAATAAGAATTGTACTTTATTTGTTGGTGGTGGCCAGTAAAGTCTCTCTTGTTTTTGTTTTTTGTTTTTCCTTTATTTTATTTTTTCTTTTTGGTGTGGCTAACAAACTTTTAAACATTCCTATAACCCATCCAAAATTCATTTTCATGTGTTGAAATTCTAAAATATTTTTCAAGATTTTAAGTTGTCTCCCACCGTGAGAGTAAACATCAGGGACAATGTTGAGTTTTAAGTGTGGGGGGGAGAGGGATCCTTTTCTCCCTTCAAATTCCCCCTAATTTTTTTTCAAATAAAATGTTCATTTTTTGAAATTTTTGAAATTATTTTAAAAAAATTCAAATTATTTCTTCTCACTGAGGGTTCTTAGGATTCACTTGCACATCAATTATTTCCTACCTATAGAGGATAAAAACTCACTGTTTATTGAGACTTGTATTGAGTCTGAAATTATTAGGGATGCATGATTGCTGAGTGAAGTAACAAATTATTCTTATGGATTTTATATTTAGGATATGAGGAAGAGAGTGAGATCGGATAGTTTTGTGGAATTGTGATCATGAGAATAGGTAACTGATTTTTTTACTAGAACCTTAGGGTCTCACATTTTTAAATAAAATTTAATCACTTTACGGAGCTAAATAAAACTGTAATCTTATAATACCTTTGAAACCAAAGTAAAATAAGAAAATGGGACCCAACAATGAATCTATGAGACTCTAGGCACTGGGATTTTGAGTTATACCTCTGTACATATCAATAAGTGTTTTTTTCATAGTGCTTTACACACACATGGATTGGTAAAATTTAAAAAAAAAGAATAAAGTTCTTATTAGTAAAAAATGAGTTCATTTAGGCAAGAAGAATTTTTAACTCAGATGAATAAGGGGATAAGTAACTTGTATGAAATCATTTTAGTTGTGTCAATAAAGTGATTCAAAAAAATAATAAACTTTTTTTAGGAAAATAGGGAAAGTGAAAATTGAAGGTGCATTTTTTTCAGGTCTTAGTTCCGCTTAATCTAACCTGTATCATTATTAGATTTGGAACATGAATTGGAATTAAAGTAGGGTAGTAGGTGATTTTATATAAGAGTTGTGATATCTTTAACAGTGGATGATTCAGTGCTGCCTTTGATTTCCAGTGTGTTTTTAAAACTAGGCAAGACCACTTTTGTGAACACATTCATTGAAAATCCTGACATGATTCAGTTCGTCTATATTTAAAAGACTACACATGATCAATTTGAACTCAATTTGAAAAATCACTCTTATTTTACTAAGTCAAAACAAATGCATTTTTTGAGGATAAACAAATGTTTAAGTGTAAGGGAGTTTGATGTGACTATTTTTCAATGTGATTTCCTCATCATTTTTTATATTTTATTGAATTATTAATTTCAAAATAACGCATTTTAATTCATATTTATTAAATGTTGTTCTTTTTTGTACATAATTAATAAAAAATGATTTCCACTCACACTATACCTTTCAGAGTTTTTTTTACATTTTTTCAAAAAAATAATTTTAAAAATACCACAAGGTTTAAAATATTTATTTTTTTACATCTTAAAGGTGGTACATGGTGTGCCTCCTTCGGTTCAGTTTCCGCCGGGACAAAGGTGGTTCACCAGAAACTGCCTTGCACCTTTGGGGAAACGAAAGGTGGCACACTAGTTCCCACCTTTCGAATTGTTTTCTGCGAAAGGCAGCTTTGGAAGAGCCACCTTTCGTGTTTCAAATGGCCGAAGGCAGCTGCCCAGGTGCCAGCTTCGCCAAAAAAATCCCTATAAAAGGGAGCTGCCCCACCCATCCTCCCTCACTCACAAATCCCTCTTCTCTCTAAAATTTTGAGAGCTCCTCTCTCTAAGTTGATTTTTCCTTCGTGGTGCTTCCAGAGACGCAAGGAGTACATGATTTTTGTGTAAAGCTTCATTTCGAGGTATTTTTTTTATTTTAAAGTTATTTATTTATTTAATTGTAATAGTTAATTTTAAATATTTAAGTATGCAGTAGTAGTTATTTGAAGAAAAGAAATAAATAGTTATATTATTAATGTTTTAATTAGTTAATATTTAATGTTAGATTAAGGTATATGTAATTTAATATTATTAATGAATGATGATTAGGGATAATTTATTTAATGTTAGATTAAAGTATGTATAATATAATATTATTAATGAATGATAATTAGGGATAATAATAATTTATTAATATTTTAGAGATAATTATCGAATAATTTAGATTAAGATATATGTAATTTAATATTATTAATGAATGATGATTAGGGATAATTTATTTACTGTTAGATTAAAGTATGTATAATATAATATTATTATTGAATGATAATTAGGGATAATAATAATTTATTAATATTTTAGAGATAATTATAGAATAATTAAATGATGATTAAGGAATAATTAAGTCATGGTTAAAGGGGTAATTAACTATGGATGATTAATGGGTGATTAAGGGGTAATTAAGGAATGTTTAAGGGGTGATTAAGTGATGATCAAGGGATGATTAAGGGGTCATTAAGGTAATTAAGGAATGATTAAGTGATGATTTAGGGGTAATTTAGGAGTGATTAAGGGGTGATTAACTAACGATTAAGGGGATGATTAAGGGGTAATTAAGGAGTGATTAAGTGATGATTAAGGGGTAATTAAGGAGTGATTAAGGGTTGATTAAGGGGTAATTAAGGAATGTTTAAGGGGTGATTAACTAACGATTAAGGGGTGATTAACTAATGATTATGGGGTGATTAAGGGGTCATTAACTAATGATTAAGGAATGATTAGGGGATGGTTAAGGGGTAATTAAGGAATGTTTAAGTGATGATTAAGGGGTAATTAAGGAATGTTTAAGGGGTGATTAACTAACGATTAAAGGGGTGATTAAGGGGTCATTAACTAATTAAGGAGTAATTAAGGAATGGAGGGGTAATTAAGGAGTGATTAAGGGGTTAAGGGGATGATTAAGGGGTAATTAAGGAATGATTAAGTGATGATTAAGGGGTAATTAAGGAATGTTTAAGGGGTGATTAACTAACGATTAAGGGATGCTTAACTAACGATTAAGGGGTGATTAAGGGGTCATTAACTAATGATTAAGGAATGATTAGGGGATGGTTAAGGGGTAATTAAGGAATGTTTAAGTGATGATTAAGGGGTAATTAAGGAATATTTAAGGGGTGATTAACTAACAATTAAGGGGTGATTAATTAACGATTAAGGGGTGATTAAGGGGTCATTAACTAACGATTAAGGAAAGATTAGGGGATGATTAAGGGGTAATTAAGGAATGTTTAAGGGGTGATTAACTAACTATTAATGGGTGATTAAGGGTTGATTAACTAACGATTAAGGGTTGATTAAGGGGTCATTAACTAGGGATGATTAGGGGATGATTAAGGGGTGATTAAGGGTTCATTAACTAACGATTAAGGGGTCATTAACTAATGATTAAGGGATGATTAAGGGTTCATTAAGTAACAATTAAGGGATGATTAAGGGGTCATTAAGTAAAGATTAAGGGATGATTAAGTGGTGAATGACCAACTCCTAACTGATTAGCCAACACTTATGTAGTGATTAACCAGCACTTAAGTAGTGATTAACCAGCACTTAAGTAGTGACAGACACTTAAGTAGTGACTAACTAGCACTGTAATGAATCTTATTTTTTAGAGATCATTGAACATATCTTTAGGAAAGTTAAAAAATGTTCTACAAAACATTAGTGGATTAATTTAGTAAGGTTTTAAAATTTTGGTTTCATGAAAGTTTATGTCGTGATCTAAGCAATTAAATCCCTGTTTGGATACTACAAGTGGATGTGGCTCTGGCATAGATGTACCTAGGGGTGAAAGCACCGACAAGGAGTTTTGGGTCTAACTCGGGGTATCCTGGTACATGAAAAGGGGCCTTAATGCACTCCTGGTTTGACACTCTTGGGGGATATGCTTTAGATGATTGATATTTACTTCATGAAGTACTAAAATACCTTTAAGAAGATAAAAAATGTTATTTAACAATTAACAAAACATTATTGACATATTTAGTAATTAGTAAACATTTTTCAGGTAGAGAGACATGTTTTCTTATGTTTACTACTTTGGAAAGGTTATTCAAACCGAGCAAGGAGCTTCTTATAGTATACAACCAACATCTATGGTTAATACATATGATTGTGTAACCATAACTGATCTTCAAGATAGAATTCATGGTTGCTTAAATCTCGGTCCTCATCAAGAGTGAAAGTATATTAGTTATAGACATTTGCAATTCCCTGCCACGTTATGGCATCTTGCTTGTCCATTGGCTACTGATGAGCACTGGGTCCAAGAGGGAACTTTATTTTCCCAATGGTCTGATGGTGCAATGATGGAGTTATATGTTGAAGTTTCTAATGTACAACAACATCGAAATGTTCGAAGTCATAGAAATGCACAAATAGTTGTTGAAGAAGCTTCATCCCAAGAAATTGAGGATGTTTCCCTTGTTGTGGAGGAGGAAAACTTAGATGATCTTCCAGATTTACATATAAATCATTCTTTAGATGAGGAATTTAACAATGATGGAACAGACGAAGAAGACAATGATGATGGGGAGGGAGCTGGAGATGAGGAGGGAGATGGAGAAGATAGGGTAGTAGTTTCTCAAAATAGAGTAGTTCAAGAACATTCTCGACCAATAATAAATCATCCACCACCCTTGGAATCTTGGTCCGAAGTAATGGAACGTGTACCAGAATTCGAAAACAATGTTCTGACACCTGTAACAGAGTTTTCTGGAGTTATAGTGGACAGGTTTAGTGAGTTGGACAAAACATTATATAATGGAAGGGATTTTCCAAGTAAGGATACATTGAAGAGCTTCTTAAAAAAATTTCATATTGAGAGGCACTGTAGATATGTAGTTGAGTCATCATGTCGAAAAGAATACGTCATAAGGTGTGATAAATTTTATGAAGACTGTAGATTCCGGTTGAGGGTGATTCCAGACATTGCATTTGGTGGATGGAGAATTTCAATGATTGAGGCAGCTCATTCTTGTATTCAGCCAAACTTGACACAAGATCACACTGCTTTGGATGTCGAATTTGTGTCAACTGTTATCATCGATATGATTAGGACATGTCAAGATGTTCCTATAGCCCTTGTTCAAGAGAGGATACTTCAAACTTTCAGCTATAAGATTTCTTATGACAAGGCATGGATGGTGAAATAGAAGGCAATTGTGAAGGTCTACGGTGATTGGGATGACTCGTATCGGGTGTTGCCGCAATTATTAGCCATACTGAGCCACAAAAAACAAGTTTTCTACCATATAAATATGAAGGAACATGTGTTTGAATATAATCGATTGGATCAATCTCATGTTCAATTTCATCGGTTATTCTGGGAATTCCTCCCATGTATTTCCGCATTTCGTTTCAGTAAACAGTTCATACAAATTGATGGAACATTTCTATCCAGAAAGTATAAGGGCGTATTGTTGATTGTGGAAACCCAATATGGGAACCGTTCACCACTTCCGCTTGAATTTGAAATAGTGGAGAAGGAAACCTATGAATCTTGGAGCTGGTTTTTGGCATGCATCGGCAACCATTTCACACACATTCGAGGTGTCTGTTTGATATCTGATCGACATAGGGAAATCAATGAGGCAATCAATGTGGATCCTGATTCATGGAGGCCCCCAAATGCACATCATCGATACTACATCAGACACATTTCTAGTAACATACGCAAAATCTTCCATAATGAGGCTATGAAGAATGAAATCACGAGGCTTGGTAAGCAATGTCGTCATTGATGTTTACTATTTTAATGTAAATAAAAATATAATTTCTATGAACTGTGATCATACTTATGTAGCATATGATCCAGATCAACGAAGGTTTGAGGCGCGTTACGAAGAAATCCACAAGGCTAACCAAGAAGTGTATGATTATATGATGAAGATTACAAAAGAGAAATGGAAACTGGCCTATGACGGGGGGAAGAGGTACAGACACATGACCACAAACATTGTGGAGTGTATAAATGGCGACTTCAAGGGGCTTCGCAAGTTACCAATTTCTGCCCTAGTTTAGGAGACATTTTATCTTTGTGTCAAGTACTTCATTGATAGACAAAAACTAGCCTCTGATGGGATTCAACAGGGGATAAGATTTGGAAAGAACTTTCAACGATATATTGACAAGAATATTAAAGAAGCTTTCGGTTATCGTGTGTGTCTATTTTGTTGGGAAGACTCACGATTTGAAGTTCAAGAGTGTTTTAACCCCATCACAGGTAACAATGGTGAAAAAGTAGTGGTACTTCTAGAAGCAAAACAATGTCCGTGTGGAAAGTTTCATGCATTAAGGTTTCCATGCGCACATGCCATCGCAGCATGTGCGTCTTTGAACGTATCATGGGAAGCTTATGTTGATCCAGTATACTGATTGGGGTCCATTTCTAATTTTTATGTTGCGCCATTGACGCCTGTTGGGGAGTTTCGATATTTCCCAATGCCTAAAGACCATCCTATACTGATTCCTAACATCAGTAGATTACGACCACGGGGAAGACCAAATACCAACAGGATATGAAATGAGATGTATTGGCCTCAAGAACAAGGGAAAATGCTGAGATGCCGTCTATGTCATCAAGAAGGGAATAACCGGAAACGATGTCCTAACATTGCGGGATCGAGTTCACACACTCATCCACAATGATGTGTTGTATCCAACATGATCATTTCATGTAGTCAGTTATATGTTGTTAATATCAGAGATGACCTTTTTAAGAATTGTTTCACATTTCCAATAAGCAACTTCTCTCCTTACAATAACGAACCTCTGTATTCAATACTTTTAAATCCACTAATCTGAATGTAATCTTAGAAAACAAAAACACTATTAAAAAAGGTTAGTTGTCACCGAAGACAAAAAATTATTAAAACAGTTATCATAAAGGATCTTCAAAAATCATACATAACTAGGATAAAATGTTTATATATATAAATTTATGACACCATATCTTAAAAAACATAATTTTCATGGTAAAAAACATATCTAAAGACACGATAGATAAATGTTCTCCAAAATATGACTACATTTCCTTAACTTTTTCTAAAAAAAAAATCACATATCGTTCATTATACCAATCATAACATTCTATTAAATTTAACATTATATTTAAATTTTATTGTGAAGACTAATTTCCTTTTCTGGCTTCTGGATGGATGATATTCCACTCCTCACCGAGAAACATAGGCATGTTTCTCGTGATGTGATAGAGGGTCGGGATGTTCAACGGATTAGGGTGCGGCGAGCACACCATTTTCAACACATAGTGCCTCCAGCTGCTATTATACCATACTTACATCGTGCTGGATTCTACGGAATTGCTGTTTCTGATTTCACTTACATTGATCATCCCCTTTTTGCTGCTTTAGTCGAGAGATAGAGACCAGAGACTCACACATTCCACTTGAGAGAGAGAGAGAGATGACTATCACCTTAGAGGATGTGGCAGTGCTACTCGGTCTTTCTATTCAGGGAGATGCAGTTATTGGACCCACCAGTGGGGATTGGGCTGAGCTGGAACAGAGATTATTAGGTGTCAATATTTTGGCTGATCATACTACTACAGATGGTGGGTACATATCTATGCCTTGGCTTGCTTTGCAGTTTGCACATTTACCTGCTAATGCTGATGATCAGACCATCATTTGTTATGCTCGGGCATATATCTTATGACTTATTGGAGGTACATTGTGTTCGGATCACTCGGGTGTGCATGTGCACATGATGTATCTTAGTTTACTGGAGGACTTTGATCGGATTTGGAGATACAGTTGGGGATCTGCATGTTTGGCCTACACTTATAGAGCATTATGTACGACATGCCACTCAGATCACACAGATCTTGGAGGATGCGTCGTCCTTATACAGTTGTGGGCATGGGAGCGCATCCCTGTCCTCGCCCCTATTACTGTTGGTCAAAGGATTCCTATAGATGTTCTACAGGACGCTCCACGTGGATGATGGTATGATCAGTCATATTTATTTGTTTCTAATTGTATTATGATTTATTATATTTTATTTCTGATTATTTATCACTTTCAAGGTTGTATTTGATAGGTGGAGTCAGGCACATCGCTTCGTCGATGATCCAACCCACAATTTGGCTGCATATATCATATCATGTTGGACAATTTACTACCTGAAAACGTAAGTATATATCATCATTTTCATTTTTTGTTAACAAATTTCTCTGATGAAATGTCACGTGTCATTACAGATTCATTGGATGCCATACTGGAGTCTGGTTCAGGACTTACCTACATACTGTACTGCTGGAATTCATGAGGTTATGGCTGTAGTGCCACTAATTCACCTTCATATCATTGAGTGGCACCAACCTGATAGAGTTATGCGTCAGTTTTGCTGTGTTCAGCTGATTCCACCTGCACCACGACAGTTATCAGCGCTTCATGGCTTGAAGCTCACGGGGAGGCAGCATGTCGATTGGCGACGATGACATGCCCAGTATGTCGCCATCTGGGACAGTCGAGCAGAGCATCATATCACAGGTGTACGTACGATGAGATTATACTTATCAGATCAGGTAGAGTATGATCCATGGTATAGAATGAAGTCTATATTGTATCTGACTCAGCACGGGAGAGGGATTCAGGATCTGGTAAGTCAATAAATTTCAAATAATATATTTATTACGCTATTTTATAATTCATTTTGAATCTTTGTACAACATACCAGACTGCGACGACTATGTCGCATGATTGATCCAGAGGAGGAGGAGGAGGTTTCTAGTTTATCTGTGATCCATGCTACTTTGGAGGAGATGATGCCGATTTTTTCGATCTATTCGTGACAGTATCATCCATCCCTGACCCCAGAGACATGATGTTCCTACTCAGGAACATGATGCTCATATCCCAGGAGATGAGGGTCCTGCTTAGGAACCTGCAGCAGTAGCTGGTATTGTTCCCCAGCGACGACAACGGCGACGAAGACCGCGTCCTGCTGCACGTGAACCCTCACCTATTTCAGAGGCACCGGTCGGTGCTCTATCAGTCTAGCCTGACCCGTCTGGGTTTGTGCAGCAGGATGCAACATGGGATCCATCTTTTTTTACTGTATATCCACAATATTCGCCAGATATTTATTTTCCAGGGGTCATCTCCCATGCCGCCATCTTTCATACCGGACCCTTCACAGCCTATATGGTTTCCCGAGGGTATGATGACAGCCCCTTATACTTACGTAGTGGGAGAAGGATCTCGTGCACACGATGACATCCCTCCGACACCTCCTTCCATGTAGACTATGATAGAGGATCCTATGATTGATCTTCCAGTGCCCGAAGATCATCCCTCTCTAGGTCATCATACTTCATCCCAGCATAGAACACGTCCCTCTCGATATGGACGTACCATTAGCACACCACATTGCGGGACATAGCCTCACCATATACACAGACATTACTTCTTCATGTATATGTTTTCTATTTATTAAAAAGAGTGCATAACTTTTACTCTAAATGAATTTCTTAAAAATTATCGATGACACATAATTTAAAATTTTGTCATGCCCCTGAGTATAAATCAACCTCAAAAGCTCTAGATAATTTTTCTTAGTAAGGTGAGATGAGAAGGGAGGTAATATACCATCAGGAAGAGAGATTCTAGGAATGTGCAATGCTATGACAAACCTTTAGATGAAATGTGTCAGTTCCCCACTAGATGTGCATGTTCCTCCAAAATTTTCAGGCTGGAGATAATCCACCTTAAGTTCTACATAGCCTTATGCCTTCCATGGATTAATGTCAAACACTTCATCCCATTTGTTTACTTTATGGGGAAGTACAACCTCATTCCTTTGAATATGCACATTACCATGGACATACACAATTAGCATTTTGCAAGAAAAACTTCTAATCTCATGTTCACTGAAATACCCATTAACGTAAGAATGATACAAATAGTGTAAGTACCCAATAGCAAGCTTCCAATCCATTTTGACTGGGCTATGTGGAATCGTTGGTGTTTTCATCTGATTAATAATTTAAAAGGTTTCAAAACCACCTTCCTGAAACTCAAAAATGTTTCAAGTGAGTGAATTTGAAAGCTTATAAAATATAAACTATAAGATCTATTGAAATGAAACTTAAAACATGGATTAAACATATAATAAGTAATTAAAAATAAAAACCATTTCTTAAAAATTGTTGATGAAATACAATTATAAGCTTTCAAAAACACTTCTTGCAACTCAAAAATATTTCAGATATGAGACTTTGAAAGCCTATAAAATATAAACTTAAAGAATCATATAAATGAAACTTAGAACATATATTAAACATATAAGAACTAGTAGAAAAGTAATTAGTTAATTCTGGTGAGGGGTCAAACTGTTAGACCCTGGAATTGAAGGATAATGATGATGACAAGGAAACATCAACCCCCATGCCCACCCCTTCCACCCATTCAACCAACTTCGGTAACTCATATAGAAGTATCTTTTCAGAAAAATGAAATGTCATACCACCGCAGCTTCCTATATCCATATTAACCCCCCAATTCAGTTTCATTAAATTTGGACAGTCCCCATTTTTACCAAAGTCAAAGATTCACTATTAAACCATCACTTTTCAACCCCTGCCTCAATAATAAAAAATTATTTGAGGGATAGGAAATGATTCGGTGCATTTTAAAACATTGAAAATATTTCAATAAGGAGCTCCTCAATGAAACTGAATTGGGGGTTGAAAGGCACCCAATGTTTTAAAATGCACCGAATCTGTAACACCCGAGACTTTTATGAGAAATATTTTGTTTTTATGTTATATAAATCATCAAAGGAATCTTTCACTACACACAACAATAGCTTGCCTTGCTTTACACGCAACCACGGCCTTCCTCGATAGCTTGCATCGTACGCAATACCGAGTTTCACTAAACAACGTTATGCTATTAAAATATTATTAAAACTAGCTGTTATGAATAGTAATAACCACTTTTTAAAATTTTGTAAATTTTATTTTTCAAAATGAACTTCATTTTTGGATTCAGAATATCGAAATTAGCCTAGGGTGAAATTTTGGTATTTTTCTGGAAACTTTCAATTTTTGATGAATAGTGAAAACACTGGGTTACTATTTAAAAATCGAATTTTTATTTAAATAATTATTTATTTTATTTAAATTTATTTTAGGTCAAAATTGATACATAATACCTATATAAGTTCAATTTAATTCATTGGAGTAATTTTATAATAATTTTAGATATATAAAAATTTTATTGAACTTTTCACCGTCTTTTATCCACCTCCTAGGAGAATTTGCAAATTTACATAAAACTTAATTTTACCGCTTCTGTGAGTAGAATTTAAAAAAATCTGAGAGATATGGTTGATTTCATTAAGTAAAATGTGGCTCAATGAGATGAAAATAATTTTTGGTGAATAGTAACTTTTTACTTTATTTACCACGGTTAAAAGTAAATAGAGTAATTAAGGGTGTATTATTATTACCCTAACACATGTACTAATTCTATTGGATAAGTGTAATTCGACTAAAAAAAACCTTAGAAATAAAATATGACCATTTAGGCCCACTTGGATTAGATTAGGACGTTTATTATTAATTTATTTAAAGAAGGGTTAAAATAGTTAAAATCAAAGTTTAATAAGTAAATAATTTTTAATATAGGGTTATACATATGATAAATTCGACTATAAATATTCATTATAAATATAAAAATATTTCCTACATAATGGTATTTTATTTGTAATTTTTAGACATTAAATAATTTAATTTATTTATAACACAAAGATGATGCAATAATTATCTTATTAATGAAATATTGACATAATTGATGTTATAAATACCCAAATAAATGTAATTTGAGACTTTTTATGAATTACATTAATTTTCTAGTTTAATATGACATGTTAGTATTGATTTAATTAAATTTTTTCTAATTAATAATTCTTTTATGATTTTCACAAAAAATCAATTACTAAATAGTGTCAAAATAGACATAAAATAGTTTTTAAAACAAATATTATATTATTGATTGTTATTTTATTCCTAAATATATAAGGTTTGGACAAGATACTTATATCATGATAGGTGTATCATTAATGGACGGGGGTCTCTTGGTTGTATATGGTAAGTTTACTAACTATATAATATAAAAATACAAAGTGACATGGTAAATGTCAATCTAATTAACTAAGAGTTAAAACTAAAAGATAAGGTTAATATAATGACATAAACTTGTCTAAATTCTATTTAATGAGAGGATTTAGACCCATACCCACCTAAGCTTCGAAATATATCAATTTAGAGCTATTAAAAACCGAATTTGTCTTTATAATAAAATAATATTTTTAGTTATTCCAAAGGTGCCCCTCTCCTCCCTTATAAAAGGGCACATCCTCCCTCTCCTCCTCACACCAATTTGAGCCTTAAATCTAGGACAATCCCTGCCAATTTCACTTCTTCACTTCCCTAAAACATCCTAGAGGTCCTGGTCTTCTTCAAAGACCAATTTTAGTGCCCTAAGAGGAGGTCTCAAAGAGGCTCTTCAAAGAAGAGGTAATACCCGTTACCGATTCTTTCATCTTTATTTCTTCTTCCAATTCTTCTTATTTAGTTGTTTAATTATGAAGTAATAACATCAGTATAACTCATATACTTATATTCTATTATAAGTATGAAACAACCCTATTTCACCGTCTATCCATCCTACAGAAAATGAAATCACCGCGCGTGCGTACGTACGAAATACCGTCTCCACGCCATGGTGTAATCTATTTTCCCCCACCACCTTACTTGGATGGTTATAATGGTGTAAATAATAACTATATATTATTATTGTAAAGTGATATTTATTCTGAAATATTATACATACACTCCAATACAATTCCACGATCATGGGAACGATATCATCGCTCGTGCGTACGTACGGAATACTGTCTCCACGATGTGATGCGACTCATTCTACATGATCTTCATTGAATAATGATTATATAAATGAATTGAATGAATTAATATGATATATATTACACTAATAAAATTCTAGAAATGAGGTATCTATAACCTAAATAGAAGAATACGAATTTATTCGACAAAACACGCATAAGAACAAAAAGGTAATAAACACCCGAATAACAAGTAGTAATGAAATATTACTAATAAGAAGCTAAGAATATGACCATATATGATATCATAACAATAAGTATGATTCTGGAATAAGTCAATAACATTATTTAAATCATTATACAGGAGGTTCGGACACTTACGAAGCAAATCAGACCTAAGGTAAGGGAAATATCACAATATCATTTTTATCTGAGATTGTTTATACTTTGGAATTTACTGGGGTGTATTTTATCATCCACATACATTTTTCCTCAACATGTAACATTTATATCCTTCTACAATAGTTTATATCCAATTTTACCCTTTAGTGGGTTTTTAGTAAAAGATATGAAAGGAATCTTTTGTCGTTTTTCGTACGAGGTACTTTTTGACTTTTTCGAAAAAAGTACAAGAAAAATGTTTTTTTAACTTATACAGCATGAATGGATTTTTAAAACATTATTTCCAAGAATCTTACTTTACATGTTTTCAAGTTTATTTTTAATCAACTTCTTTTAGTTTAAAATTGTATGACATGTTAATAAAGGAAAAATGTTTTTGAAGTAGAAAGGATATTTTCCTCAAGAATGAAGTTCAAGTGTTTTATCAAAATTATTTTCCATCTAAGATAATATAGCGTTCTATTTCTATCCCTATTTTTACATTTATTTGATTATGTTATGATGGAATTATTTTTATTATGTCCTTTTATCTTATATGGATTATGTTATGATGGCATGATGTTTAAGATTCCCATTTTTATTACATGGGTTATGAAATGATGTATGATTTTTGATTTTGTGGCACACATAATAATGGTATCATTATGAGATGGGTGGGACCTATATCTCCCTCCAATGAATTGGGTAAAGATTTTATATCTCATGAGATAGACATGGCTGGAACGGCAGGTTAAACCGGTTCAGTGAAACAGGACTGAAATGAAGAATGAACTCGGTTCAGAAATGGACTTTGTACACTAAGATAGTCTTGGAAATGAGTCTTGAATAATAATAAATTATTATCTATGATTATGTGTGTATGCCACAAAGTTTCATGTTTTATGTTATGATTATTGGGATTACATTTCACTTTTATGATTTATCCCATGGTATGAAATTATGATTTCTTTTTCAGGTTAAGATTTCCAAAATGTTATGTTCATGATGTGATTGATTTTTCTTTTGTTTACCCTTACTGAGCATTTGAGCTCACCCTTTTGTATGTTTTCTTTCCAACAGGTCAGGAAGAAGGTTATTAAGTAAGATATTCCAAAAGGAACTATAGATATGATGAAATAAATGGGAGACAGTGTAGACTCTTTATGAACCAGTTGTTTATGTTTTCCAGTTTCTAAAGACACTATAACTATACGGTCCTTCCATGGTTTTGTTATATGTTGTAATAAGTATGCTTCAATTTTGAAGTATTAACAATGTATGTAATGTATGGGTCGTTATAGTTGGTATCAGAGGGAGGTTATAGTCAACATTTGGAAACTAGGATGTGAAAGCCTTAGATAGAACCCTAAGGATAAGTCTAAGAATGGAACGCAATCTTAGTGTTTTAGAAATGGCCATGAATAAACTAGGATAAGACCTTACGTGTGAAATTTTATTCTTGATTATGTGGTTTTCCTATTATAATTATTTTTGCTCACACTATTCTTCTTGGTTTTAGTCAATGGCTGGAACCCGAAGGAACCGTGTTAATGTGGAATGCGACGGGCAATGCAATGATTGTCCCCCTGAGCAACCAAACGTTATGGGAGTTGGAATGAAAAATATTGTAACCATGCTCACACAACTTTCTCAAGCTATGAATCATGCAGGACTTCCAAACGGGCAAATGGAGCAACATTCTGTTGAATCCTTCATGAGGCAGCTTCCACCTTCATTCTGCGGGTCTACTGATCCATTAGTTTCTGAACAATGGATTAGTACTACTGAAAAGATATTTTCAATTCTTCAATGTTTTGAACATGATAAAGTCATCCTAGAAGTGTATCATTTGGAAGGATATGCTGATCAATGGTAGAATCTTATTAAGAATACAAGGCAAAGGGATGAAATTGTGTCCATGGAATATGACGAGTTCAAGAACTTATTTTTCAATAAGTACTTCCCTCATATTCTTAGAACAAATATTGAGAAAGGTTTCTTGAACTAAAGCAAAAGGATGATGAATCTTTTGTTACCTATAAAGAAAATTTTACAAGACTTTAAAGGTACGCTTCAGGTGTTATTATCCAACCTGAGAGTAAGATCGGTCGATTCTTTAGTGACTTAAAACCAAGTCTTCAAAGGGCCTTAACCATAAGGGACTTCAATAGCTACGAGGAAAGCGTTCGATGTGCTCTCAAAGTTGAGATAGAGATTGGAGTAACCCATTAGTCATATGGTTTTGATAAGAAGAGGAAAATGGAATTCAAAGGAAAATCAAAAGAGCACACTGAAAAGAATATGAGCTTTCCCTTATGCTCAAAGTGTGGAAAGAAACATGGAGGGAGTTGTCTTAAAGGGAAAAGTAAATGTTTCAAATGTGTAAAGGAAGGTCATCGGGCATTTGAATGCCGCAATGATGGGAAGAAGATGTCTAATGATGAAAAAAGAGGAAGGGATACACAGAATGAACCTATTACACTTCAATGTTTCAAGTGCAAGGAGATGGGGCATTATGCCAATCAATGACCAAATCCAAGGGTTGATGATGATGATCGACGTCAACCAACTCTTAAGGCTAAAGACAAAGGAAAGTCGCATGCAATTTCTATCAGCGATGTGGAGTATTATAACGATGTGGTGAAAGGTACACTTACCATCCACTCTAAAGTAGAAAATGTTTTATTTGATTCTGGATCCACCCACTCTTTTATTTCTGAAGAATTTTCTAAGGGTATCACCGTATTACCTCAACAATTAGATGTTGAGTTAGCTGTGATAACCCCTAATGGCATAACAGTCGCATCAACAATTTATAATTCTTCCCCGATTAAAGTTTGTGGGAAAGTGCTTCCTGAAAATCTTGCGATCCTTCCTATAGTGGAATTTGATGTGATTCTTGGCATGGATTGGCTTTCTTTATATGGAACTCATATCAATTTCCAAATAAGGGAAGTCACATTTCATATTCCAGATCAATCTATGATCGTCTATCGATGCAAGGATGAACAAAACCTTCCAGTGGAAATTTCTTCCATCTTATGGGTCTTGATTCCACTAAATGATGGTTATTTATCTCAAATGATTTGTGAGAAACTCACGATTAAAAATATGCCCATTGTATGGGAGTTTGATGATGTCTTTCCAGAGGAATTTCCAGGTCTTCCACCAAATCGTGAAGTTGAGTTTTCAATAGAACTCGTACCAGGTTCTTTGCCTATTTCAAAGACACCTTATAGAATGACCCCAATTGAGTTGTAGGAATTGAAGAAGAAACTCCAAGAGAATCTTGATAAGGGGTTCATATGCTCTAGTGCATCACCTTGGGGAGCACTTGTTCTATTTGTTAAGAAGAAAGATGGATCAATGAGACTCTAAATTGATTATCGAGAACTTAACAAGATCACTATCAAGAACAAATATCCTCTCCTGCGCATTGATGACTTATTTGAACAACTATGAGGAGCTCAATACTTTTCCAAGATTGATCTTCATTCAGGGTATCATCAATTAAGGGTCAAAAGAGAGGATATATCAAATACGGCTTTCCGTACAAGGTATGGACACTATGAATTTATAGTGATGCCGTTTGGTCTTACTAATGCCCCTGCAATCTTCATTGATCTAATGAATAGAGTCTTTAGAGACTATCTTGATCAGTTTGTGGTAGTCTTTATAAATTATATTCTTGTATATTCAAAGAGAAAGGAAGAACATGAAGATCACTTTAGAATTATATTGAAGACCCTGAGAAAGGAGAAGCTTTATGCCAAATTTACCAAGTGTGAATTTTGGCTTCAAAAAGTTTCATTTTTGGGTCAAATAATCTCAAAAGAGGGGATATATGTGGATCTAGTAAAAACAGAGGTTATCAAAAGATGGTCGAGACCAAAAACAGTAACTGAGATCTGAAGTTTTCTTGGTTTGGCTGGATATTATCGACGTTTTGTGAAAGATTTTTCACGATTTTCTAATCCACTCACCAGGTTGACTCGGAAAGGAGTTAAGTTTGTTTGGACGGAGGAATGTGAAGAGAATTTCAAGGAGTTGAAAAGAAGGTTATCCAGTGCACCTGTACTCACACTTCCTTGTAGTGGAGAAAGGTTTATGATCTACAGTGATGCATCCAAGAAGGGATTGGGGTGTGTTCTCATGAAAAATGATATGGTGATAGCTTATGCCTCATGAAAATTGAAAATACATGGGAAAAATTACCCAAATCGTGATTTAGAGTTAGCTGCGGTAATATTTGCATTAAATATTTGGAGGCATTATCTTTATGGAGAAAGGTGTGATATTTATACTGATCATAAAAGTTTAAAGTATATTTTCACACAAAAGGAGCTGAATATGCGTCAAAAAAGATGGTTGGAGCTGATTAAGGATTACGACTGCTAAATTCATTACCACCCTGGGAAAGAAAACAAGGTGGCAGGTGCATTAAGTCGACAAGACCATGCCAGTTTATCCATGACGAGGATCACAAAAGATCCAATATTTATGGATTTACAAAGGATGGATCTTGGAATTATAATGGAAGGGAAAAAATATTATCTTTCTCAAATGAATGTTCAACCATCTATACATGTGAAGATTAAAGAGGCACAGAAAAAAGATGTAGAGTTGAAAAAGATGGTGAGAAATGTTCCTGAATTCAACCTTGATTGTGTTGGGATAATAAAGTTCAGGAATCGGGTTTGTGTTCCTCCCATCCCCGAATTAAATAAGGAGCTACTGGATGAGGCTCATAGTTCTTCATTCTCTATTCATCATGGAAGCACGAAGATGTATAGGGACCTGAAAGAGTAATTCTGGTGGGATGTCATGAAAAGAGATGTTGCTGAATACGTCTCTCAATGCTTGGTTTGTCAGCAAGTTAAAGCTGAGAGACAGAAGTCTAAAGGGATGTTACAACCATTACCCATACCCGAATGGAAATGGGAAAACATCACTATGGAATTTGTCACAGGACTTCCTAAAATATCCAAAGGCAATAATGTTATCTGGGTCATAGTTGATCGTCTTACAAAGTCTGCACACTTCATTACTATTAGAGAGGATTTCTCTCTGGATCAGATTTCCAGGATATATGTAAAGGAAGTGGCAAGATTGCACGGAGTACCACTTTCTATTATATCTAATCGGGATCCGAGGTTTACCTCAAAGTTCTGGAGAAGTCTTCAGCATACTCTGGATACAGAGTTGAGTTTCAGCACTACTTATCATCCTCAGACAGAAGGTCAGTCTGAGAGGACAATTCAAACTCTAGAAGATATGTTGAGAGCTTGCTCTATAGATTTCAAAGGTGGTTGGGATCCACACCTACCTTTGGTGGAATTTTCTTATAATAATATATTTCACTCCAGTATTCAGATGGCTCCATATAAAGCTCTCTATGGAAAGAAATGCAGGACTCCAACTTGCTGGGATGAAGTTGGGGAAAGAATGCTATTAGGACCTGATCTCATTGATGAAATGGTAGAAAAGGTCAGATCTATTCAACAACACATAAAAGCAACTCAGAGTTGACATAAAAGTTATGCTGACAACTGAAGAAAAGACCTAGAGTTTGAAGTGGGTGATAAAGTGTTCTTACGAATATCTCCCTGGAAGAGGGTCATGAGATTTGGAAAGAAGGGAAAGTTGAGCCCTAGATATATTGGTCCTTTTGAAATTCTAGATCATGTTGGGAAGGTAGCTTACCGATTGGCGCTTCCACCGAATCTCTCTCAAGTTCACGATGTGTTCCATGTATCTCTCCTGAGAAAGTACATACCTAATCCTTCACCTGTACTCAGCTCAGAAGTTGTACCGCTGGAGCAAGATCTTTCTTATTAAGAACAACTGATAGAGATTATGGATCGTAGCGAAAAAAACCTATGAAACAAGAACACTCGATTGCTGAAAGTTTTATGGAGGAACCACCAATTAGAAGAAGCTACAAGGGAGCTTGAAGATATGATGAGGGAGAGGTATCCTCATCTTTTTGTTACAAAGTGACGAATTTCGAGGGCGAAATTCATTTTAAGGGGGGTAGAATATAAAACCCGAGACTTTTATGAGAAATATTTTGTTTTTATGTTATATAAATCATCAAAGTAATCTTTCAATACACACAACACTAGCTTGGATTTCTTTACATGCAACCACGTCCTTCCTCGATAGCTTGCATCGTACGCAATACCGATTTTCACTAAACAACGTTATGCTATTAAAAAATTATTAAAACTAGCTATTATGAAGAGTAATAACCACTTTTTGAAATTTTTTAAATTTTATTTTTCAAAATGTACTTCATTTTTGGATTCGAAATATCGAAATTAGCCTAGGGTGAAATTTTGGTATTTTTCTGGAAACTTTCAATTTTCGATGAATAGTGAAAACACTGGGTTACTATTTAAAAACCGAATTTTTATTTAAATAATTATTTATTTTATTTAAATTTATTTTAGGTCAAAATTGATACATAATACTTATATAAGTTCAATGTAATTCATTGGAGTAATTTTATAATAATTTTAGATATATAAAAATTTTATTGAACTTTTCACTGTCTTTTACCCACCTCCTAGGAGAATTTTCAAATTTACATAAAACTTAATTTTACCACTTCTGTGAGTAGAATTTCAAAAATCCGAGAGACATGGTTGATGTAAGTATGTAAAATGTGGTTTAATGAGATGAAAATAATTTTTGGTGAATAGTAACTTTTTACTTTTATTTACCACGATTAAAAGTAAATAGAGTAATTAAGGGTGAAAATGATATTATTATTACACTAACACATGTCCTAATTCTATTGGATAAGTGTAATTCGACCAAAAAAACCTTATAAATAAAATATGACCATTTAGGCCCAGTTGGATTAGATTAGAAAATTTATTATTAATTTATTTAAAGAAGGGTTAAAATAGTTAAAATCAAAGTTTAATAAGTAAATAATTTTTAATATAGGGTTATACATATGATAAATTCGACTATAAATATTCATTAGAAAGATAAAACGATTTACTATATAATGGTATTTTATTTGTAATTTTTAGACATTAAATAATTTAATTTATTTATAACACAAAGATGATGTAATAATTATCTTATTAATGAAATATTGACATAATTGATGTTATAAATACCCAAATAAATGTAATTTGAGACTTTTTATGAATTAAATTAATTTTATAGGTTAATATGACATGTTAGTAATAATTAAATTAACTTTTTTAGAATTAATAATTCTTTTATAATTTTTTAAAAAATCAATTACTAAATAGTGTCAAAATTGACATAAAATAGTTTTTAAAACAAATATTATATTATTGATTGTTATTTTATTCCTAAAAATCTACGGCTCATACAAGATACTTATATAATGATATGTGTATCATTAATGGACCACTTGGGGGTTTCTTGGATGTATATGGTAATTTTATTAACTATATAATATAAAAATACAAAGTGACATGGTAAATGTCAATCTAATTAACTAAGAGTTAAAACTAAAAGATAAGGTTAATATAAGGAGCTAAAATGTCTAAATTATATTGGATGAGAGGATTTCGACCCATCCCCACCTTAGATTCGAAATATATCAATTTTGAGCTATTAAAAACCGAATTTGACTTTATAATAAAATAATATTTTTAGTTATTCCAAAGGTGCCCCTATCCTCCCTTATAAAATGGCACCTCCTCCCTCTCCTCCTCACACCAATTTGAACCTTCACGCTCGGCCAATACCTGACCATTTAACTTCCCCACTTCCCTAGAAACATCTTAGAGGTCCTGGGATTCTTCAAAGACCAATTGTAGTGCCCTAAGAGGAGGTCTCAAAGAGGCGCTTCAAAGAAGAGGTAATGCCCGTTACTGGTTATTTCATCTTTATTTCTTCTTCCACTTATTATTCTTTACTTGTTTCATTATGAAGTAATAGAATCAGTATCAATAATATACTGATATTTTATTATAAGTACGAAACAACCCTATTTCACCATCTATCCATCCTACGGAAAATGAAATCACCGCGCGTGCGTACGTACGGAATACCGTCTCCACGCTGTGGTGTAATCTATTTTCCCCCACCACCTTACTTGGATGGTTATAATGGTGTAAATAATAACTATATATTATTATTTTAAAGTGATATTGATTCTTAAATAGTATACATACACTGCAATACAATTCCATGATCATGGGAACGATATCATCACTCGTGCGTACGTACGGAATACCGTCTCCACGATGTGATGCGACTCGTTCTACATGATCTTCATTGAATAATGATTATATAAATGAATGAAATGAATGAATATGATATATATTACACTAATACCATTCTGGAAATGAGTTATCTATAACCTAAAGATAAGAATAAAAATTTATTCGACAATACACGCATAAGAACAAAAAGGTAATAAACACCCGAATAACAAGTAGTAATGAAATATTACTAATAAGAAGCTAAGAATATGACCATATATGATATCATAACAATAAGTATGATTCTTTAATAATTCAATAACATTATTTAAATCATTATACAGGAGGTTCAGACACTTACGAAGCAAATCATACCTAAGGTAAGGGAAATATCACAATCTCATTTTTATCCGAGATTGTTTATACTTTGGAATTTACTGGGGTGTATTTTATCATCCACATCCATGTTTCCTCAATATGTAATATTTATATCATTATACAATAGTTTATATCCAATTTTACCCTTCGGTGAGTTTTTAGTAAAATATATGAAAGGAATCTTTTGTCGTTTTTCGTACGAGGTACTTTTTTACTTTTCCGACAAAAGTACGAGAAGAATGTTTTTTTACCTTATACGACATGAATGGATTTTTAAAAAATTATTTCCAAGAATATTACTTTACATGTTTTCAAGTTTATTTTTAATCAACTTCTTTTAGTTTAAAATTGTATGACATGTTAAGAAAGGAAAAATGTTTTTGAAGTAGAAAGGATATTTTCCTCAAGAATGGAGTTCAAGTGTTTTATCAAAATTATTTTCCATCTAAGATAATATAGGGTTCTATTTCTATCCCTATTTTTATATTGATTTGATTATGTTAGGATGGTATTATTTTTATTATGTCCTTTTATCTTATATGGATTATGTTATGAAGACATGATGTTTAAGATTCCCATTTTTATTCCATGGGTTATGAAATGATGTATGATTTTTGATTTTGTGGCACACATAAGAATGGTATCATTATGAGATGGGTGGGAACTATATCTCCCTCCAATGAATTGGGTAAAGATTTTATATCTCATGAGATAGACATGGCTGGAACGGTAGGTTAAACTGGTTCAGTGAAACAGGATTGAAACGAGGAATGAACTCGGTTCAGAAATGGACTTTGTCCACTAAGATAGTCTTGGAAATGAGTCTTGACTAATAAGAAATGATTATTTATGATTATGTGTGTATGCGACAAAGTTTCATGTTGTATTTTATGATTATTGGGATTACATTTCACTTCCATTATTTATCCCATGGTATGAAATTGTGATTTCTTTTGCAGGTTAAGATTTCCAAAATGTTATGTTCATGATGTGATTGATTTTTCTTTTGTTTACCCTTACTGAGAATTTGATCTCACCCTTTTGTATTTTTTCTTTCCCCCAGGTCAGGAAGAAGGTTATTAAGTAAGATATGCCAAAAGGGACTACAGATATGATGAAATAAATGGGAGACAGTGTAGACGCTTTATGAACCAGTTGTTTATGTTTCCCAGTTTCTAAGGACACTATACCTATACGTTCCTTCCATGGTTTTGTTATATGTTGTAATAAGTATGCTTCAATTTTGAATTATTAACAATGTATGTAAAGTATGGGTCGTTATAGTTGGTATCAGAGGGAGGTTATAGTCAACCTTTGGAAACTAGGATGTGAAATCCTTAGTAAGAACCCTAAGGATAAGTCTAAGAATAGAACACAATCATAGTGTTTTAGAAATGGCCATGAATAACCTAGGATAAGACCTTAACTGTGAAATTTAATTCTGGATTATGTGGTTTTACTATTATAATTAGTGTTGCTCACACTATTCTTCTTGGTTTTAGTCAATGGCTGGAACTCAAAGGAACCATGTTAATGCGGAATGCGACAAACAATGAAATAATTGTCCCCTTGAGAAACCAAAAGTTATGGGAGCTGGAATGAAAAATCTTGTAACCATGATCACACAACTTTCTCAAGATATGAATCATGCAGGACTTCCAAACGAGCAAAGGAAGGAGCAACATTTTGTTGAATCCTTCATGAGGTAGCGTCCACCTTCATTCAGCAGGTCTACTGATCCATTAGTTTCTGAACAATGGATTAGTACTACTGAAAAGATATTTTCAGTTCTTCAATGTTCTGAACATGATAAAGTCATCCTAGCAGTGCATCGTTTGGAAGGAGATGCTGATCAATAGTGGAATCTTATTAAGAATACGAGGCAAAGGGATGAAATTGAGTCCATGTAATGGGACGAGTTCAAGAACTTATTTTTCAATAAGTACTTCCCTCATATTCTCCAAACAAAGATGGAGAAAGAGTTTCTTGAACTAAAGCAAAAGGATGATGTATCTGTTGGTACCTATAAAGCAAATTTTACAAGACTTAAAAGGTACGCTTCTGGTATTATTATCTAACCTGAGAGTAAGATTGATTGATTCTTTAGTGGCTTGAAACCAAGTCTTCGAAGGGCCTTATCCATAAGGGACTTCAATAGCTATGAGGAAATCATTCGATGTGCTCTCAAAGTTGAGATGGAGATTGGAGTAACCCATCAGTCATATGGGTTTGATAAGAAGAGGAAAATGGAATTCAAAGGAAAATCAAAAGAGCACACTGAAAAGAAGATGAGCTTTCCCTTATTCTCAAAGTGTGGAAATAAACATGGAGGGAGTTGTCTTAAAGGTACAAGTAAATGTTTCAAATGTTGAAAGGAAGGTCATCGGGCATTTGAATGCCGCAATGATGGGAAGAAGATGTCTAATGATGCAAAAAAGGAAGGGATACACAGAATGAACCTACTACACTTCAATGTTTCAAGTTCAAGGAGATTGGGCATTATGGCAATCAATGCCCAAATCCAAGGGTTGATGATGATGATCGATGTCAACCAACTCTTAAGGCTAAAGACAAAGGAAAGTCGCATGAAATTTCTATCAGTGATGTGGAGTATGATAACAATGTGGTGAGAGGTACACTTACCATCCACTCTAAAGTATCAAATGTTTTATTTGATTTTGGATCCACCCACTCTTTTATTTCTGAATAATTTTCTAAGGGTATCACCGTATTACCTCAACAATTAGATGTTGAGTTAGCTGTGACAACCCCTAATGGCACAACAGTAGCATCAAAAGTTTATAATTCTTCCCCAATTGAAGTTTGTGGGAAAGTGCTTCCTGCAAATCTTGTGATCCTTCCTATAGTGGAATTTGATGTCATTATTGGCATGAATTGGCTTTCTTTATATGGAGCTCATATCAATTTCCAAATAAGGGAAGTCACATTTCATATTCCAGATCAATCTATGATCATCTATCGATGCAAGGATGAACATAACATTCCAGTGGAAATTTCTTCCATCTTATGGGTCTTGATTCCATTAAATGAAGGTTATTTATCTCAAATGATTAGTGAGAAACTCACGATTAAGAATATGCCCATTGTACGGGAGTTTGATGATGTATTTCTAGAGGAATTTCCAGGTTTTCCACCAAATCGTGAAGTTGAGTTTTCAATAGAACTCGTACCGGGTGCTTTGCCTATTTCAAATACACCTTATAGAATGGCCCCAATTGAGTTACAGGAATTGAAGAAGCAACTCCAAGATAATCTTGATAAGGGGTTCATACGCCCTAGTGCGTCACCTTGGGGTTCACCTGTTCTGTTTGTTAAGAAGAAAGATGGATCAATGAGACTCTACATTGATTATCGATAACTTAACAAGATCACTATCAAGAACAAATATCCTCTCCCGCACATTGATGACTTATTTGACCAACTACGAGGAGCTCAATAATTTTCCAAGATTAATCTTCGTTCAGGGTATCATCAATTAAGGGTCAAAAGGGAGGATATACCAAAGACGACTTTCCGTACAAGGTATGAACACTATGAATTTATAGTGATGCCTTTTGGTCTTACTAATTCCCCTGCTATATTCATGGATCTGATGAATATAGTCTTTAGAGACTATCTTGATCAGTTTGTGGTAGTCTTTATAGATTATATTCTTGTATATTCAAAGAGAAAGGAGGAACATAAAGATCACTTGATAATTATATTGAAGACCCTGTGAAAGGAGAAGCTTTATGCCAAATTTACCAAGTGTGAATTTTGGCTTCAAAAAGTTTCATTTTTGGGTCACATAATCTCAAAAGAGGGGATATCTGTGGATCCAGCAAAAACAGAGGTTATCGAAAGATGGTCGAGACCAACAACAGTAACTGAGATCCGAAGTTTTCTTGGTTTGGCTGGATATTATCGACATTTCATGAAATATTTTTCACGATTATCTAATCCACTCACCAGGTTGACTCGGAAAGGATTTAAGTTTGTTTGGACGGAGGAATGTGAAGAGAATTTCAAGGAGTTGAAAATAAGGTTATCTAGTTCACCTGTACTCACACTTCCTTGTAGTGGAGAAAGGTTTTTGATCTACAGTGATGCATCCAAGAAGGGATTGGGGTGTGTTCTCATGCAAAATGATATGGTGATAGCTTATGCCTCACAACAATTGAAAATAGATGAGCAAAATTACCCAACTCATGATTTGAAGTTAGCTGCGGTAATATTTTCATTAAATATTTGGAGGCATTATCTTTATGGAGAAAGGTGTGATATTTATACTGATCATAAAATTTAAAGTACATTTTCACACAAAAGGAGCTGAATATGCGCCAAAGAAGATGGTTGGAGCTGATTAAGGATTACGACTGCTCAATTCATTTCCACCCTGAGAAAGCAAACAAGGTGGAAGATGCATTAAGTCGACAAGACCATGCCAGTTTATCCATGATGAGGATCACAAAAGATCCAATATTTATGGATTTACAAAGGATGGATCTTGGAATTATAATGGAATGGGAAAAATATTATCTTTATCAAATGAATGTTCAACCATCTATACATGTGAAGATTAAAGAGGCACAGAAAGAAGATGTAGAGTTACAAAAGAAGGTGAGAAATGTTCCTGAATTCAACCTTGATTGTGATGGGATAATAAAGTTCAGGAATCGGGTTTGTGTTCCTCCCATACCCGAATTAAAGGAGCTGCTGGATGAGGCTCCTAGTTCTTCATTCTCTATTCATCCTGGAAGCACGAAGATGTATAGAGACCTGAAAGAGTACTTCTGGTGGGATGACATGAAAAGAGATGTTGCTGAATATGTCTCTCGATGCTTGGTTTGTCAGCAAGTTGAAGCTAAGAGATAGAAGTCTAAAGGGATGTTACAACCATTACCCATACCCAAATGCAAATAGGAAAAAATCACTATGGACTTTGTAACATGACTTCCTAAAACATCCAAAGGCAATAATGCTATCTGGGTCATAGTTGATCGTCTTACAAAGTCTACACACTTCATTGCTATTAGAGAGGATTTCTCTCTGGATCATCTTGCCAGGATATATGTAAAGGAAGTGGTAATATTGCACGGAGTACCACTTTCTATTATATCTGATCAGGATCCGAGGTTTACCTCAAAGTTCTGGAGAAGTCTTCAGCATACTCTGGATACAGAGTTGAATTTCAGCACTGCTTATCATCCTCAGACAGACGGTCAGTCTGAGAGGACAATTCAAACTCTAGAAGATATGTTGAGAGCTTTCTCTATAGATTTCAAAGGTGGTTAGGATCAACACCTACCTTTGGTGGAATTTTCTTATAATAATAGCTTTCACTCCAGTATTCAGATGGCTCATTATGAAGCTCTCTATGAAAGGAAATTTAGGACTCCAACTTGCTGGGATGAAGTTGGGGAAATAATTCTATTAGGACCTGATCTCGTTGATGAAATGGAAGAAAAGGTCAGATCTATTCAACAACACATAAGAGCAGCTCAGAGTCGACAGAAAAGTTATGCCGACAACCGAAGAAAAGACCTAGAGTTTGAAGTGGGTGATAAAGTGTTCTTACGAATATCTCCCTGGAAGAGGGTCATGAGATTTTGAAAGAAGGGAAAGTTGAGCCCTAGATATATTGGTCCTTTTGAAATTCTGGATCGTGTTGGGAAGGTAGCTTACCGATTGGTGCTTCCACCGAATCTCTCTCAAGTTCACGATGTGTTCCATATATCTCTCCCGAGAAAGTACATACCTGATCCTTCACATGTACTCAGCTCAGAAGTTGTACCCCTGGAGTAAGATCTTTCTTATGAATAACAGCCTATAGAGATTCTGGATCGTAGAGAAAAAATCCTACGAAACAAGACCACTCGATTGGTGAACGTTTTATGGAGGAACCACCAATTAGAAGAAGCTACATGGGATCTTGATGATATGATTAGGGAGAGGTATCCTCATCTTTTTGTTACAAAGTGACGAATTTCGAGGGAGAAATTCATTTTAAGGGGGGTAGAATGTAACACCCGAGACTTTTATGAGAAATATTTTGTTTTATGTTATATAAACCATCAAAGGAATCTTTCACTACACACAACACTATCTTGGCTTTCTTTACACGCAACCGCAACCTTCCTCAATAGCTTGCGTCATACGCAATACCAAGTTTCACTAAACAACGTTATGCTATTAAAATATTATTAAAACTAGCCGTTATGAATAGTAATAACCACTTTTTGAAATTTTGTAAATTTTGTTTTTCAAAATGGACTTCATTTTTGGATTCGGAATATCAAAATTAGGCTAGGGTGAAATTTTGGTATTTTTCTGGAAACTTTCAATTTTTGATGAATAGTGAAAACACTGGGTTACTATTTAAAAACCGAATTTTTATTTAAATAATTATTTATTTTATTTAAATTTATTTTAGGTAAAAATTGATACTTAATACCTATATAAGTTCAATGTAATTCATTGGAGTAATTTTATAATAATTTTAGATATATAAAAATTTTATTGAACTTTTCACCGTCTTTTACCCACCTCCTAGGAGAATTTGCAAATTTACATAAAACATAATTTTACCGCTTCTGTGAGTAGAATTTAAAAAATCCGAGAGACACGGTTGATGTCAGTAAGTAAAATGTGGTTCAATGAGATGAAAATAATTTTTGGTGAATAGTAACTTTTTACTTTTATTTACCACGGTTAAAAGTAAATAGAGTAATTAAGGGTGAAAATGATATTATTATTACCCTAACACATGTCCTAATTCTATTGGATAAGTGTAATTCGACCAAAACCAAACTTAGAAACAAAATATGACCATTTAGGTCCACTTGGATTAGATTATGACATTTATTATTAATTTATTTAAAGAAGGGTTAAAATAGTTAAAATCAATGTTTAATAAGTAAATAATTTGTAATATAGGGTTATACATATGATAAATTCGACTATACATATTCATTAGAAATCTAAAAACATTTACTACATAATGGTCTTTTATTTGTAATTTTTAGACATTAAATAATTTAATTTATTTATGACACAATGATGATGCAGTAATTATCTTATTAATGAAATATTGACATAATTGATGTTATAAATACCCAAATAAATGTAATTTAAGAATTTTTATGAATTCCATTAATTTTATAGGTTAATATGACATGTTAGTATTTATTTAATTAAATTTTTTCGAATTAATAATTCTGTTATGATTTTCACAAAAATCAATTACTAAATACTGTCAAAATTGACATAAAATCGTTTTTTAAAAAACTATTATATTATTGATTGTTATTTTATTCCTAAAAATCTAAGGTTCGGACAAGATACTTATATCATGATAGGTGTATCATTAATGGACCACTTGGGGGTCTCTTGGATGTATATGGTAAGTTTATTAACTATATAATATAAAAATAAAAAGTGACATGGTAAATGTCAATCTAATTAACTAAGAGTTAAAACTAAAAGATAAGGTTAATATAATGACCTAAACTTGTCTAAATTCTATTGGATGAGAGTATTTCGACCCATCCACACATTAGATTAGAAATATATCAATTTGGAGCTATTAAAAACTGAATTTGACTTTATAATAAAATAATATTTTTAGTTATTCCAAAGGTGCCCCTCTCCTCCCTTATAAAAGGGCACCTCCTCCCTCTCCTCCTCACACCAATTGGAGCCTTAAATATAGTCCAATCCCTACCCATTTCACTTACCCACTTCCCTAGAAACATCCTAGAGGTCATGGTCTTCTTCAAAGACCAATTGTAGTGCCCTAAGAGGAGGTCTCAAAGAGGCGCTTCAAAGAAGAGGTAATGCCCGTTACCGATTCTTTCTTCTTTATTTCTTCTTCCACTTCTTCTTCTTTAGTTTTTTAATTATGAAGTAATAACATAAGTATCACTCATATACTTATATGTTATTATAAGTATTAAACAACCCTATTTCACCATCTATCCATCCTACAAAAAATGAAATCACCGTGCTTGCGTACGTACGGAATACCGTCTCCACGTCGTGGTGTAATCTATTTTACCCCACCACCTTACTTGGATGGGTATAATGGTGTAAATAAATACTATATGTGATTATTTTAAAGTGATATTGATTCTGAAATAGTATACATATACTCCAATACAATTCCATGATCATGGGAACGATATCATCGCTCGTGCGTACATACGGAATACCGTCTCCACGATGTGATGCGACTCGTTCTACATGATCTTCATTGCATAATGATTATATAAATTAATTGAATGAATGTATATGATATATATTACACTAATACCATTCTGGAAATGAGGCATCTATAACCTAAAGGGAATAATAAGAATTTATTCGACAAAACACGCATAAGAACAAAAAGGTAACAAACACCCGAATAACAAGTAGTAATGAAATATTACTAATAAGAAGCTAAGAATATGACCATATATGATATCATAACAATAAGTATGATTCTGGAATAAGTCAATAACATTATTTAAATCATTATACAGGAGGTTCAGACACTTACAAAGCAAATCAGACCTAAGGTAAGAGAAATATCACAATCTCATTTTTATCCGAGATTGTTTATACTTTGGAATTTACTGGGGTGTATTTTATCATCCACATCCTTGTTTCCTCAATATGTAATATTTATATCCTTCTACAATAGTTTATATCCAATTTTACCCTTCGGTGAGTTTTTAGTAAAAGATATGAAAGGAATCTTTTGTCGTTTTTCGTACGAGGTACTTTTGGACTTTTCTGACAAAAGTACGAGAACAATGTTTTTTTAACTTATACGGCATGAATGGATATTTAAAAAATTATTTCCAAGAATCTTCCTTTACATGTTTTCAAGTTTACTTTTAGTCAACTTGTTTTAGTTTAATATTATATGACATGTTAAGAAAGAAAAAATGTTTTTGAAGTAGAAAGGATATTTTCCTCAAGAATGGAGTTCAAGTGTTTTATCAAAATTATTTTCCATATAAGATAATATAGGGTTCTGTTTCTATCCCTATTTTTACATTTATTTGATTATTTTATGATGGAATTATTTTTATTATGTCCTTTTATCTTATATGGATTATGTTATGATGGCATGATGTTTAAGATTCCCATTTTTATTACATGGGTTATGAAATGATGTATGATTTTTGATTTTGTGGCACAGATAAGAATGGTATAATTATGAGATGGGTGGGACCTATATCTCCCTCCAATGAATTGGGTAAAGATTTTATATCTCATGAGATAGACATGGCTGGAACGGCAGGTTAAACCGGTTCAGTGAAATAGGACTGAAACGAGGTATGAACTCAGTTCAGAAATGGACTTTGTCCACTAAGAGAGTATTGGAAATGAGTCTTGAATAATAAGAAATTATTATCTATGATTATGTGTGTATGAAACAAAGTTTCATGTTTTATGTTATGATTATTGGGATTACATTTCACTTCTATGATTTATCCCATGGTATGAAATTATGATTTCTTTTGCAGGTTAAGATTTCCAAAATGTTATGTTCATGATGTGATTGATTTTTCTTTTGTTTACCCTTACTGAGAATTTGAGCTCACCCTTTTGTATGTTTTCTTTCCCCCAGGTCAGGAAGAAGGTTATTAAGTAAGATATGCCAAAAGGTACTATAGATATGATGAAATAAATGGGAGACAATGTAGACGCTTTATGAACCAGTTGTTTATGTTTCCCAGTTTCTAAAGACACTATACCTATACAGTCCTTCCATTGTTTTATTATATGTTTTAATAAGTATGCTTCAATTTTGAAGTATTAACAATGTATGTAAAGTATGGGTCGTTATAGAATCATTTATCACCCCTTAAAGGATTTTGAATTTTTGAGGCGGGAGTTGAAAGTGGTGGTTTAATAGTGCATCTTTGACTTTGGTAAAAATTGAGGTTGTCCAAATTTAATTAAACTGAATTGGGGGGTTAATATGGATGTCGAAAGTTGTGGTGGTGTGACATTTCATTTTTTTTGAAAATCTACTTCTATATGAGTTATCGAAGTTGGTTGAATGGGTGGAAGGGGTGGGCGTGGGGGTTGATGTTTCCTTTTCATCCTCATTATCCTTCAACTCCAGGGTCTAACAGTTTTCCCCCTCACCAGAATTAACTAATTACTTTTCTACTACTTCTTATATGTTTAATCTATGTTCTAAGTTTCATTTATATGAGTCTTTAAGTCCATATTTTATAGGCTTTCAAAGTCTCATATCTGAAATATTTTTGAGTTTCAAGAAGTGTTTTTGAAAGCTTATAATTGTATTTAATCAAAAAAATTTAAGAAATGGTTTTTATTTTCAATTAATTATTATATGTTTAATCCATGTTTTAAGTTTCATTTCAATAGATCTTATAGTTTATATTTTATAGGCTTTCAAAGTCACTTACTTGAAACATTTTTGAGTTTCAGGAAGGTGGTTTTGAAACCTTTTAAATTATTAATCAGATGAAAACACCAACGATTCTACATAGCCCAGTCAAAATGGATTGGAAGCTTGCTATTGGGTACTTAAACTATTTGTATCATTCTTACATTAAGGGGTATTTCAGTGAACATGAGATTAATAGTTTTTCTTGCAAAATGGTGATTGTATATGTCCATGGTAATGTGCATATTCAAAGGAATGAGGTTGTACTTCCCCATAAAGTAAACAAATGGGATGAAGTGTTTGACATTAATCCATGGAAGGCATAATGCTATGTGGAACTTAAGGTGGATTATCTCCAGCCTAAAAATTTTGGAGGAACATGCACATCTAGTGGGGAACTGACACATTTCATCTAATGGTTTGTCATAGCATTGCACATTTCTAGACTCTCTCTTCCTGATGGTATAATACCTCCCTTCTCGTCTCACCTTACCAAGAAAATTTATCTAGAGCTTTTGAGGTCGATTTATACTCAGGGGCATGAAAAAATTGCAAAGAAGTTTCTATTGTGTGTAAAGCACAGAAGCTGGTTGAGGTTTTCATTGGTGGAATGCATCTGAATGCTACGACGAAGTTAGAAGGACTAAGTCTTGGCTTTAGACTGAACCTCTTGTTTTTAATCCATTGTTCTTTAAGAATTTGATATTTTTTATTTGAGGAGTGTGAAGTATATTGGAATGGAATATTATGGCTTAGATTGTACAAGTGTGTTTCCTCCTCTTAGAAATCTTTCTATAAGAAATATACTGAAGCTACAAGAATGGGTGGAAGTATCTGAAAATAATGATTTCAATATTTTACCTTCTCTTGAGGAGCTTCTTATTGAATGGTGTCCAATGTTTAAAAATGCAGCGAATCATTTTCCATCCCTTAAATAATTTTTTGTTTTGGATGTGGGGGTTCAAAAGCGCGGGTTTAATAATATATCTTTAACTTTGGTAAAATTGAGGGGCTGTCTAGATTTTATGAAACTGTATTGGGAGGTTAATATGGATGTAGGAATTTGTGGTGATGTGATATTTTGTATTGAGGGGCACACCATCATAGCTTCCTACGTCCATATTAACCCCCAAATTCAGTTTCATTAAATATGGACATCCCCTTATTTTTATGAAAATATCACTCACATATCCAGATAAACTCTCCAATTCTGGCGCCCCTGGGTTCAGACCGTTCGATGGAGGAGAGGCGATAATGGTAAACCTATGAGTGAGAGTGAATGAAGACATGCTTAGTGTTTTAGATAAAATTCTACTATTGACAGGACATTTAATCATGAACTCACATTTCTGATGTCATTGATATTTTTATCTATTAAAACATTTTTTATTTAGTTATATGATATATATTTTATACTTATCCTTTGAGTTAAGACTATTGTTTATAGCATATAGTATGTGATATTTGTACTTTATTTAACATATGTTATGTGTTTATGTAAACAAAAAAACATTAGTAAACAAAAAGCAAACACAAATCATGCACCAACATACAAAACAATAAAACAAATTGAGAATACAACCATGTTTGATATGTGATTTCTAATTCAGTAAAAATGAGGGGTTGTCCATATTTTAGTTTTCATTTAGATTGCTCTTATAGTTTATGTTTTATAGTCTTTCAAAGATGCGTACTTGAAACATTTTTAAGTTTCTAGTATGTGGTTTTGAAAGCTTATAAATTAGTCGTCATCAACATTTTTAATGAAATTCCTTTTTTTGTCAACTATTTCTTATATGTTTAATCAATGTTTAAAGTTTCATTTATATTGGTCTTATAGTTTATGTTTTATAGTCTTTCAAAGATGCATACTTGAAACATTTTTAAGTTTCAAGTTAGCGGTTTTGAAAGCTTATAAATTAGTTGTCATCAACATTTTTTATTAAATTCCATTTGTTTTCAACTATTTCTTATATTTTTAATCAAATTTTCAAGTTTCATTTAAATTTCTCTTACAATTTATGTTTTATAGTCTTTCAAAGATGCGTACTTGAAACATTTTTAAGTTTCTACTATGTGGTTTTGAAAGCTTATAAATTAGTCGTCATCAACATTTTTGATGAATTTCCTTTTGTTTTCAACTATTTCTTATATTCTTAATCAATGTTTAAAGTTTCATTTAGATTTCTTTTATAGTTTATGTTTTATAGTCTTTCAAATATGCGTACTTGAAACATTTTTAAGTTTCTAGTATGTGGTTTTGAAAGCTTATAAATTAGTCGTCATCAAAATTTTGGATGAAATTCATTTTGTTGTCAACTATTTCTTATATGTTTAATCAATGTTTAAGGTTTTATTTAAATTGGTCCTATAGTTTATGTTTTATAGTCTTTCAAAGATGCATACTTGAAACATTTTTAAGTTTCAAGTTAGTGGTTTTGAAAACTTATAAATTAGTTGTCATAAACATTTTTGATAAAATTCCTTTTGTTTTCAACTATTTATTATATTTTTAATCAATGTTTCAAGTTTCATTTATATTGGTCTTATAGTTTATGTTTTATAGTCTTTTAAATTCGTATACTTGAAATATTTTTAAGTTTCCGGTTGGCGGTTTTAAAAGCTTATAGATTATTTTTCATCAACATTTTTCTTGAAATTCCTTTTGTTTTCAACTATTTCTTATATGTTTAATCAATGTTTAAAGTTTCATTTCTATTGGTGTTATAGTTTATGTTTTATAGTCATTCAAAGATTTATACTAGAAACATTTTTAAATTTCAAGTTAGCGGTTTTGAAAGCTTATAAATTAGTTGTCATCAACATTTTTGATGAAATTCCTTTTGTTTTCAAATTCACGTACATGAAACATTTTTAAGTTTCAAATAGTTGGTTTTGAAAGCTTATAAATTATTTTTCATTGATATTTTTTATAAAATTTCTTTTCTTTTCAAATATTTATTATATGTTTAATCAATGCTTAATGTTTCATTTTTATTGGTGTTATAGTTTATCTATTAGTCTTTCAAAGTCACGTATTTGAAAAATTTTGAAGTTTCAAATAGGTGGTTTTGAAATCTTATATTTATTATATTTATAATTATCAATTTATTATAATTATATAATTCTATTTATGAAAATTATAATATTATAATTAATATATAATTATAAATTTAATAATTATAATAAATATAAAAAATATATAATTATAATAAATGTATAATTATAAATATAATAAATATAATAAATATATAAAAAAAACCAAAGCCCTACTTGAAGTGGTGCTAACCGGATCTACGCTATTATAATAAAAAAAAGAACACCCCCTCCGCTAAAATTTTGTTTATATATATGTATAAACAAAACAAAACAAATAATAAAAATAACAATTTTAAATATAAAAAAAAGAAAAGAAAACAAAACCAAAAAATAAAAACCTATATGTATCTAAATAAAACAAAACAAAACAAATTTTTTAATGAAAACAAAAAATAAAAACAATTTAAATTTTCAAAAAATATATAAACAAAACAAAAAGTTAAAATTAAATTTTTTACTAATTGTTTTTTGTCCAAAAGCGGCACCCGGTGTGCCGCATTTGTTCTTTAATTAAGGGCAAAAGCGGCACACCAAGTGCCGCCTTTTTTCAGCGCGAAATGCCCGCTCCAAAGGTGGCACATGGTGTGCCGCCTTTGAGATGTACAAAAAAAGATATTTATAATATACTCGTTTTTTTAAAATTATTTTTTTTAAAAAATGTAAAAAAAAACCTTCCTTTCACCCATCATTGACTCGATCCGTTGCGGCACCCTCTGCGTGCACCCATATCTCCAGCAGCCAGCAAATCAAAAGAAGCCAAAAAACACAATAGCAACAATGACCATCAAAAAAATTTCAACAATTCAAGGAAAATTCAACGACGCCATAGACAAATTTTACAGATCCAAAGAAATTGTAACCCATGACAGAACAACAAATTAGCAGCATAGAGTCAACAAGAAGAACCAACAAATCGAAATCAATTTTTAGCAACAAACCAGATTGACAAAGTTTGAAAAAAAATGCCAAATAACTCGAACCTGAAACTTGAAACCAGTAGCAGAAGAAGAACCAAAAAAAAAAAAATCACAGATTCTTTAAATATGAAAATCAGAAGAACCATGCCTCACCGATCCAAGACTGATGAAGAAAAAGAAGTTTCCGTCCGACATTGAAGAGCCGTCCACAGATTTGGTGTACCTCCGGCTGCTGCCTGCTATTGCGGCCCGATCCAAGCCATCCACACCACCATGCATTGAACGAACTTGAACCCGCCTCCCTCGGCCCTCCGCTATCGCCGGTCATAGTAGGCCAGATCGCTATCGCCGGTAGCACCGTTGAGTGCCACCCTGCTCCTGCAACACTATTGCCGGCCAAACCTGACCCCCCGCGTTCTCTGATCACCTGAAGCCGACCCACCTACACTTGTCCCTCTCCCTCCCCACGACCCCCCACCCTACTCTCCCCCACCTTTTGTTTCTTTTTTTATTATATATTTAATAACATATAATATATATAATATAGCATATAATAATAATAATAGTAAAATTAATATAATTATTAATAATTAGTATAGATATATTAAAATAGAGGCACACACACATATATAATAATATAAGAAAATTAGGTTATATATATATAACAGTTAATTTAAATAAATAAATATAATCGGTATTATATATATTTATATACTTTAGTAATGATATATATTTTTATAATAATAGTAATTATAATAGTTACAACATATACACATATATATGTGTATAAATATATGTATAATTAATGGTTACATAATTAAATTAAGTAATATTTGCTTATATTTTATTTACTTTTAAAAGTATTGATGTGTGACATTTTTATCCCTCTATTTTCTCGCAGGATTGGGAAGACGGTGATGGAAGGCACTTTATTGCAATTTCAAGGGGAAGTGGGGTCATTTCATGAGTCAGACTACTTTTACATGAGGTTCACTGAAATCTTGGGATGTGCACATGAAGTCATGCCATGTGGGGGATGTCACTTCCTATTAGTTTCAAGTTTTTTATATTTTCTTTTCTAGAATAAGAGAATATTATCCTTCCCTCTTGTTATACAGATAGTACACCTATGACAACTTCCTTATCGGACATAGGAACAGTATCCAATACCGGGAGATGAGAACCAGTCCACCATCTTCCATTTTCTCTGTTTTATGTTTTGATTTCTGTTTGTAAATACCATCATGCGCTTCTCTATTTTATTAATTGAATTGTGATGTTTGTGATGTTTATTTCTTCCTCCATTGTATTGTTTTGTGATCTAGTATCTCAATAAATGGAGATCTAATTTGTGATGCTAGATCGAGAAAGTGAAACTAGATGTCTACCTAGAGATTTGATCTTCAATGCGATCATCATATTCTTCTCCTCAGGAGATCACGTCTGTTAATTCGGGTGAGTGAGAGCACACCCTTGTACATAAGTGGTCTGGTACTTTTTTTCCACCTTTCTTTTCCCCTTCCTTTCTCAATTTGTCAAACTGTGCAACTGAGTTGGGTTGTGCGATATGAATAACTCTGTCAGACCATTATTGAATGGACCTTGCTTTAAATATAACCTATTCTAGTCATTTTAAAACTATATATCACTTTATTTTCAAAAATATCATTTAAGTTTATATTTTTAGACAATTAGGAAAAACTATTTCATAGTAAACCCATACATTAAATGTGGAACCTTATAATCAATATCCATTTTTTATAAAACAATAATATTTAAAATAAAACATGATTTCTTATGCTGATATATCTTCACTATTTTCCCTTGATCCAATCCTTGAACCAACTCTTAAACCCTATGAAGAACATTTTAAAACTTGGGATGAGTAAAAAATCTTAGTATGAGACTTAAAAGAAAGGAAACCATTTGTCCAGTGAAAGTTCGTGAAACATTTCCTAAAAAATATACCTTTTTACCCTAAAAAGGGATCATCATTTCAAAAAGATCATTATCATACTTTTTAAAAATCAAATTATTTTCATGAAAACTCAAAAGCATGCATATAAAAGATAAGTAGGTAACTTGGGACATAATTAAACTAAAATGGAAAAACCATGTGGTCGAATTCCATACATGTCACTCTTAGAAATGGAAATAACATACGATCAACTTCCATACATGTCACTCTTTCAAATGAAATAACCATACGACTGACTTCCATACCAAATGCACTAGAGGTTATAATGTGACCACCCATACTTAATTTATCACAAAACCTCCCATTAAATGTCGAAGTACCATTATATAGTCATAAAACATAAAAGATTTCAATTTTCTACATGTCACTCATAAAATTTCATTTTCACTCATAAGAAAACATTTCACATTATTTAATAACCAATCCATTTTCAAAACCCATTTTAAACATTTGAAACTAGATTTTTAAATCCAAGTGTCCCATACCACTTTGAATCATTTGAAAGAAACTAAAAAATTACCATTTTAAAACATTCATGTCCATATAAATACATTTATAAAAACCATTTTGAAAACATGGACATGAAAGATAAGAATTTATAATAATAAATCTTTAAAACTATTAAAATGATGTTTTAGTTAAAGAGTCCCTTACCTTGAGTTCGACTCGTCATATAAAATCTTTATATTTCTAAATAATAAACATAAGTTAATTATTCAATTTATTTAGATCCTTTTTAATGTTTATTATTCGTTTTATAAAACTTATTATCAGGTTATAATATTTAATTAATTAGTTAAGTTCATGTCAAACATTTTTGTCGATATTCGGTACTTCAGTCAAAATTAAACTTGGTATGATGTAAATAGTCAAAGTGGTCACGAGTACATAATTTATAGAATAATATTCATGAAATAATTATCAATTTTATTCAAAAATTATACTTTTAAATCAACCCGTTCATGTATGGTTATGATGAACAATGTTATAATCTCGGAGACGGTAGGCCGTACGTACGCATGAGTAACATTTTCATTTTTCAATGATTATTCTAGAAGTAAGGTAAGTATTATATTATCTTTATATAATGATAATAATTTCAATAATTTCAAATTAATAATTTAAATATACTTGTATATATCATTCCTATGATGCGGTGATGAAAAACAGATCACATCGCTTCGTGGAGGTGATAGTTTACATGTACGCACAAACGGTGTTATCATTTTTATGTGCATGGAAAGGTAAGAAGGTAAATGATATATTATTCTTTAATAGTGATAAATATGTCATGAATATCATGTATGAACATTAATTCCATCATTATGACCAATATTGTGAGATGATGATGGAAAATGAATTATATCGGTTCGTGAGGTGGAATTCTACCGTACACATGAACGATCAATTCCTCTCCTATTTGATGGAAGTTGTTAGGTCCACAAAGATGAATACCCTGAGGGGGGGGGGGGTTGAATCAGGGTATGATTAATTTAAAATTAAATCTTGTTCTGATCTTATTTCTCTGTTAAGCAAAACACTCTTCTCTCTCTTTCCCACTGCAGAATATAAACAGAAAGTAAAGCATGCACATAACACACCAATTTTTACTTGGTTCACCCTCACTGGGCTACGTCCAAGGAGCATACACCGGAAATGTGCTGATGTACCAAATCCACTATAAGCACACTACAGTTTACAAGGTTTGGGCTACATCACTTCTATGCCCAGGATCACTGCCTTTACAAGGTTTAGGGTCAGCTCACTACTTTTTTCAAGGGTCACTCCCTGTTTCTCTCTCTCTGGATCACTGCCGGTGGAGAAGATCAACTTCTTCCTCTTCCTTTGCTTACTGCTCTAGAAAGGATCCACTCACAGTTTATAAACCTGTAGGTCTCTTCATTATCACTAATGAATACATCATCTGTTGTATGTAGATGCTCTGTTGAAGTCCATCTTTCAACCGTAGATGAATATCACTTTGCACTGAAGGTATCAGGCAATCATCCAGCTTTCACGCAGCCCTGAATCACTGTCGTGCTTCAAACATACCTGGTGACCTTCTCCAAGCTGGCGCGCAAGTCTCACGTGCAAGTTATAACTGGTGCACAAGTCCACCTCAACCACTTGCGCGACACAAGCTTCTGCAACTCCAAACTTGTGCGACTCACACCCTTTTACATCCAAAATAATATTGGCGCGCAACCATCAACTGTCGCTCTTCTTCAAAATATGGCGCGCAAGTCCACCTCAACCACTTGCGCCACACCTCCTTCTTCAACTCAAAACTTGGGTGACTCCCTTCCTTTCTCGCCCAAACCACTCTGGATGTGAAAACAAACAATTGGCGCACAACTTCTACTTGCGCGACCACACCACCACTTGTACGACCACCACACCTGTGCGACAGGAGCTCTGATTTTCTCTAAATGTTGAACTCATGCTGAATGAGGAGGGTTTGACCTCTATTTATAGGCATTTGGACACCCTGTGCGATGACGTGCAAGTCTCCTCTCGGCGCGCAAGTCTCGGCGTGCAAGTCTCTGCCGCGCAAGTCACTTGTGCGACCAAACATAAAACTTAAGTGACCCTTATTCCTTTTCCGTATTTTGATGTTCTGACCTTGAAAAACATATGGAACGCAAGTTTCCTCTCCTTCAAGACAACAATGCACAAGTCCCTTTTCCAAAACCACTTTTCTCCATTTTTCGATTTTCAGGCCCAAAAATTTGGCAAACACTGGAAAATAGAGCCACATTGTATTTGCTCTTTTTGTACGGCCTCCATATCACCCATTCCTTTGTTGACGTTCCTGAATCAAACATGGATCGTTAAACATAGCCCTTGAAATTGACATGCCACCATGAAATCCCCTTTGTCAACAAATTTGTATGTCATGGTTTGCTTTGTCAACAAACATAGCACAGAGGACCACTTTGTCAAAAAATACAATCACCTCAAAAATTCTTCAATGATACCTTGAGGGATTTTTCCCCAACAATTTCCCCAACAATTTCCCCCTTTGGTTTTATTGACAACTTTTCCACAAAAAGATACATCGTTAATTCTTCATGCACTATTCTCCTATTGCGATTATGATAACGATCAAGGATTTACTCAACACATACTCTAAGACCACGTGAGCAATGATCAGCATGAGAAACAAGAGTAAATGAAAAGTTCATCAATGAATCACTTCTACTCTGACACCCACTGTTGATACCAAACTGATACCAATTTATTGGAAATATTCTTACTTCATTCCAACACCACTCTTCTTCTTTTATCATGATCCTTAGCTGTCGTGATATCTATTCTGTGATCGATCACTCCTAGCATCATCAAGTTTGATACTCTCCCCTATCTTCCCACAACTTTAACTCTTGTCTGCTACAAATCCTCTTCAGCACTATTTTTTGTGTTGTCCAAGCTAAGCTTTGGCTAAGCACATTCAACTCCCCCTATCTGGATGCTTCACCTGTCAGCTTCTCCCTGTATCTTTCATGATTTCTCAAATAGCCACATTGTCTCCCCCTTGAACAATCAATATTTTCTCCCCCTTTTTCAATGAACCCAAAGGATACTTCTTTGCAGTCTGTAACAGAGTATAGAAAACATATCAATACATTAGGGAAAAACACATCATACCTTGGGGAGAGGGGGGTTCCATATCCACACTCTTCTAGTGTGGGGAGTTGACTGGACTCCCAGAGCTAGCCGATGCCTCTCAAAAGCTTCTTTGGGTAAGGCCTTTGTCAGAATATCTGCAACTTTTAGCTCTATAGGCACATACTCCAACTTGACAAGTCCTTACTCATCCTTCTCCTTGATAAAATGATACTTTATCTCAATGTGCTTTGTCCTTGAGTGATGAACTACATTTTTGCTAAGATTGATAGAAATTGAGTTATCACACTGTATTCTGATTGGATAATTCACCTCAACTCCCATATCTTCAAGCTGCTGCTTCATCCATAATAGCTGTGTATATACTTGTGTTGCCGCTATATATTCAGCCTCCGTGGTGCTCAGAGAAATGAAATCCTGCTTCTTGATTAGCCATGAAATACACAATCCACCAAGATAGAAAGCACCACCTGATGTTGATTTTATATCATCCGCTGAATTGGCCCAGTCTGCATTAGTATATCCCAATAACTCTGTCTGAGATTTTTCATTATATGTCAAGACGAAGTCCACCGTGACCTTGATATACCGAAGTATTCTTTTCACTAAAAGAATGTGGCTTTCCTTGGGATTACTCTAATATCTCGCTGCTTGGCATGTGCCGAAAAAAATATCTGGTCTTGTTGCTGTTAGGTACAGTAAACTACCGATAATCTACCTGTATTCAGTGATATTAACTGCCCTACCAGTGTCATATTTTGTCAATTTCATCCGGGTAGCAACCAGAGTCTTCATTTCCTTGTAATTCTCCATTCCAAACATTCTCAGAACCTCCTTGGCGTATTTGGATTGATAAATGAAGGTACCATTACTTCCTTGTGTCACCTGTAGACCAAGGAAAAACATTAACTCTCTAATCATTAACATTTTTAACTCACTTTTCATGAATTCGGAAAACTGTCTGCACTGAGCTTCATCTGATCCCCCAAAGATTATGTCATCGACATAAACTAGCACCATCATCCTTTGATTAGTATTGTTGTTGAAATATATATTGTAATCAACTCCACCATGCTGGAAACCAATATTATTCAAATACTGGTCAAGCCTTGAGTACCATGATCTTGGTGCTTGTTTCAGCCCATACAATGCCTTCTTCAGTCGAAAAACATTATTCTCATATTCATGAATGAGAAAACCATATGGCTTCTCAATATACACTTCCTCCTCCAGAACCCCATTCAAGAATGAAAATTTGATGTCCATCTGGAACTCTTTGAACTTTTTTTGCACTGCTATGGCTAAAAATAATCTGATTGTCTCCAGCCTTGCAACCAGTGAAAATGTCTCATCAACATCAATACCCTCTATTTGGGAATATCCTTTTTACACCAGTCGTGTTTTGTTTCGAATCACTTTGTCATCTTCATTCATCTTATTGCGAAAGACCCATTTAGTCCCAATGAAGTTCTTGTCTGTTGGCCTCGAAACAATTTCCCACGTCTGATTCTTCTCAATCTAGTCCAATTATTCATTCATATCCTGAACCCAATTTTCATCTTTAGCTGCATCAGCAAAGAATTTTGTCTCTACCTGAGATAGGAAAGATGTCTGCTGTTGTGAATTCATTCTTCTTGTCTGATCTGGAGCTGTCTGATCACCAATGATATTCTGCCTATCAATTTCATCTCAAATCTTTGGTTTTCTTGCAGACACAGACTTGACACTTTCTTGGTCAACATCAGTATCTTCTTCCAAGTCATCCTCTGCCACTTCTACTCCCCCTGTGTTGCTTACTTCTTTATCACTTTCATCCAAAAACTATTCACTAGGTCGTTGAGTATTCTGTTCATTTTCAACTATAGTGACATCACTGCTCTCAACAATTTTTCCCAGCCTTTTGTTGAAGAATTTATATGATTTTCTTTTACCTGAGTAGCCAAGGAATATCCCGTCATCTCCTCATGACTCAAACTTCCTGTGGTTTTCTTTTTTGAGAATGAAACACTTAATTCTAAAGATATGAAAGTATTTCAATGTTGTTTTCTTTCTCTACCACATTTCATACGGAGTCTTCCCTTCTTTTGGACACAACAAATCCCTATTCAAAATATAGATGGATGTCAAAACCACTTCCTTCCAAAATTTCTCTGGTAGGTCCTTTTCAATAAGAATTGTTCTGGCCATGTTGTTTATGATCTGATTTCTACTTTCAATTACTCCATTCTATTGGAGAGTTCTCACTGATGAACGTTGATGCATTATCCCATTTTTCTTGAGATTTTCTTCTACTTGACTGTTTGTGAATTCTGTACCATTATCAGTACGAAACTTCAAAATTTTCTGCCCAAGAATCCTTTCTGATTCCCTCCTATACTGCTTGATACAACTGAACATTTCTGTCTTATGGGTAATGAAAAATACCCAATCCATTCTTCTATAATCATTAATTAAAAGTACATAGTACCTTTTCCCATTTATGGATCGTGGTGAGATAGTTTCACAAACATCAGCATGCACCAATTCGAGCACTCTGGTTGATTTCTTTTCCTTTGGCTTGTATCTATTTCTTATGATCTTCCTTTGTTGGAAAACACCACACGTATGAGTGCGATCAAGTGATAATTTGGGAAGGTCTCTAGTAGAATCACACTTAACAAGATCCTCCATATATGGTTGGCATAGATGACCAAGTCACTTATGCCACATCTTGTTTTCTTCCTCTCTGGATAAAAGACACATACCTTCTTCACCACTTAGAAGGTAAAGATTTCCTTTTGTCCTTTTTTCTTGCAGAACAACTGCTCGATCTTTTCCTTTCGCAACACACATCTTCTTGGTAAACTAGATATAGTTCCCAGAGTCACATAGTTGACTGACATTGAGCAAGTTATGACTGAGTCCCTCTACAACCAAGATATCAGCATGTCTCATTTCTTTTTTCCCCCAAATTTAGCCTTTCCAAAACCAATAATCTTCAGACCTTAAACATTCCCAAACTTGACAACACCTTCATTGTTATATTTGATGCCTGTAATGAGATCCTTGTTACCTGTCATATGGGATGTGCAACCACTGTCAATGATCCATACTCCCAAGCAATCTGAAGCTTTAAGGGAAATTCCCACAACTACTGCCTTCTCACCCTTTTTCTTTTTGATCCATGTATTTGACATCACACTCAGTGTGGTTTGGAGAATTTGATCTTCCTTAGAGCGTGATGGAACAAATTCATCCTGTAGAGTTGCAAATCGATTTTGTGTTTTCAGCTCACTTGTCGATTCCCTAAATTACTGCTTATGATTGCTTGAGTTTTGTTTTGGTACATTCCTTTGTATGATTGATGTGCAATATCTAGCCATGTTCCCAAATCCTACACACCAAAAACAATGAACTTCAAAGGATGTTCTATAATATAGAGCTCTGTTTGGCTTCCACTGTTGTTCTTGTGCCCTTCGATATCTCTTGGTTATAGAACAAACATTCTGTGAGTGTCCCATCTTTCCACAGCAATAACACCTAATGTAAGGGGCATTCCTGTGTGTCACTTCTACACTGCTAGTTTTCCCTTGGGATCTTCTAATATTATGATTCTGTTTTGTACCCAACTCTATCTTCATTCTCAGAGCAGGTTCTTGCAGTTTGACTTCTTCCATGACCGCTTTCTGTTTTCATTCATGACCCATACAAGTCTTGTCGTTGGAACACAACTGTTGCTTCTTTTCCGCTGGAGGTCTGTGCTCCACTTCTGACTTTTCAGTCTTCTGAACAATCTGTTTTCCTGGCACTATACTGGGTGTCAAGAGTTTTTCTTAATCCTTATTTCTTTTTCGCAGACCAACAAATTCTTTTTCGAGTTCTTTGATACGTTTGACCTGCTACTTTCCTGTGATTTCATTCTTTTGTTCCTCGATTTTGAGCTTATACTCAACAATATTTTTTGATCTCTCTAGTGTTGAAGATTTTAGTTTTTCAATTTATTCTAACAACTCAGACTTTTCTTCATCCTGTTGCTGCATATAGAGTTTAGCATCACGAACCACTTTGCAGTTTTCTTTCATTTCAACCTTTTCATCGTCAGACTCATCTGAACTTTCATAGTCTTGCGAAAGAAGATTCCTTTTCTTGAAGAAATTTCTTTTGAACTGTTTCTTTCCTTTCACATAGGCTGAAGAATTCTTTTTCACTAGTGCAGAAAACATTTTTTACGTCGGTTATTTTTCATTATTTACGTCGGTTTTTAGGCGACGTTAATACGGACGACGTTATAAATAACATTTTTTACGTCGGTTATTTCTAAACCGACGTGATAAAACGCCTGGGATATCGTTTATCATGTCGGTTATGACATAACCGACGTGATTAACCCTTCCCCGGGCCTATTATCACGTCGGTTTCTTAAATAACTGACGTGATAAAAAGGCCTGGGAAACGTTTTAGCACGTCGGTTATCCAATAACCGACGTGGTAAATCGATTCCCAGGCCTTTTAGCACGTCAGTTATTTAAGAAACCCACGTGATAATAGGCCCGGGAACGGTTTATCACGTCGGTTCTCGAAAAAACCGACGTGATAAACCCCTACCGATTTATTTACCACGTCGGTTATAAAATAACCGACGTGAAAGCAATATTTTTTTTAAAATAATTGCACTGTTCTCACCAAAAAGCAACCAAAAGCCAAACAACAAAAATAACCATGCCAGCCCTCCCCCATGCCCCAACTGAACCCCACCCTCATCTATACCCACCTAACAACCTGGCCAGCCCTCCCCCACCACATTGGAGCCCCACCACAACCCTTGGACACCCCCCCACCCCTTGGACAGCCCCCCACCCTCATTTACACCCCCACGACCCCTAGTACAGCCTCAAACACCCATTGGACACCCCTCCCATATCCCTTGGACACCCCCACCCCTTGGACACCCCCACCCCTTGGACAGCCCCCCACCCTCATTTACACCCCCAAGACCCCTAGTACAGCATCAAACACCCATTGGACACCCCCCCACACCTTGACAGCCCTCCCAGACCCCTTGGACACCCCCCCGACCCCTGGACACCCCCCCGAGCCCTTGGACAGCCCCAAACACCCCTTGGACACCCCTCCCATATCCCTTGGACACCCCCACCCCTTGGACAACCCCCCCACCCTCATTTACACCCAACCGGCCCCTTGGACAGAACTCCCAGACACCTTGGACACCACTCCCATATCCCTTGGACACCCCCCACCCCTTGGACACCCCACCCCTTCGATAGCCCCCCACCCTCATTTACACCCCCCGAACACAAGGACAGCCCCAAACACCCCTTGGACACCCCTCCCATATCCCTTGGACACCCCCCACCCCTTGGACACCCCCCACCCCTTGAACAGCCCCCCACCCCCTGGACACCCCCCCGACCCCTTGGAAACCCCCCCGACCCCTTGGAAACCCCCCCATCCCCTTGGACAGCCCCAAACACCCCTTGGACACCCCTCCTATATCCCTTGGACACCCCCCACCACTTGGACACCCCCCCACCCCTTGGACAGCCCCCCCACCCTCATTTACACCCAACCGACCCCTTGGACAGCCCCAAACACACCTTGGACACCCCTCCCATATCCCTTGGACACCCCCCACCCCTTGGACACCCCCACCCTCATTTACACCCCCCCGACCCCTAGTACAGCCCCAAACACACCTTGGACACCCCTCCCATATCCCTTGGACACCCCCCAAACACCCACCCACCCCCTTGGAACCTCTCCCCCCATACCAAAATCCAGACCAGAAAAACCATCAACAGTAGACCAAAACAAGAAGTAGAGAAAAATTAAACATTCACTTATATAACATTCAAAACTTACACTGTCAACTTCAAAAAAAACTAAATCCAACCTAAACGACTACGAAATACACAATTACATTGACAATATTCAAAATTACATTTTAAACAAAATATAGTAAGATATAACACCCCCCCTGGACACCCCCCGACCCCTCTGGACAGCCCCCCGCCCCTCCTGGACACCACCCCCACCCCCTACCCCCTTGGACACCCCCTGGACATCCCCCAACCCTCTGGACAGCCCCCCACCCACCCGGACAACCCCAAATACCCTCTGGAGAGGCCGCCACCCACTTGGACAGCCCCCCACACCCATCCACCCCCTTGGACACCCCCCTGGACACCCCACCGACCCCTCTGGACAGGCCGCCACCCCCTTGGACAACCCCCCACACCCACCCATCCCCTTGGACACCACCCTGGACACCCCCCGACCCCTCTGGACAGCCCCCGACCCCTCTAGAAAGCACCCCCACCCCTCCTGGACACAACCCCCCACCCCCGACCTGCTTGGACACCCCCCTGGACACCCCCAACCCTCTGGACAGCCCCCACCCCTCCTAAACACCACCCCCACCCCCCACCCCCTTGGACACCCCCCTGGACACCCCCCAACACCCACCCACACCCTTGGACAACCCCCCACACCCACCCACCCACCCCCTTGTAAACCCCCCTGGACACCCCCCGACCCCTCTGGACAGCCCCCCACCCCTCCTGGACACCACCCCCACCCCCTACCCCCTTGGACACCCCCCTGGACATCCCCCAACCCTCTGGGCAGCCCCCCCACCCACCCGGACAACCCCAAATACCCTCTGGAGAGGCCGCCACCCACTTGGACAAGCCCCCACACCCATCCACCCCCTTGGACACCCCCCCTGGACACCCCACCGACCCCTCTGGACAGGCCGCCACCCCCTTGGACAGCCCCCACACCCACCCATCCCCTTGGACACCACCCTGGACACCCCCCGACCCCTCTGGACAGCCCCCGACCCCTCTAGAAAGCACCCCCACCCCTCCTGGACACAACCCCCACCCCCGACCTGCTTGGACACCCCCCTGGACACCCCCAACCCTCTGGACAGCCCCCCCCACCCCTCCTAAACACCACCCCCACCCCCTACCCCCTTGGAAACCCCCCTGGACAACCCCCAACACCCACCCACACCCTTGGACAGCCCCCCCACACCCACCCACCCCCTTGTAAACCCCCCTGGACACCCCCGACCCCTCTGGACAGCCCCCCGCCCCTCCTGGACACCACCCCCACCCCCTACCCCCTTGGACACCCCCCTGGACATCCCCCAACCCTCTGGACAGCCCCCCCACCCACCCGGACAACCCCAAATACCCTCTGGAGAGGCCTCCACCCACTTGGACAGCCCCCCACACCCATCCAACCCCTTGGACACCCCCTGGACACCCCACCGACCCCTCTGGACAGGCCGCCACCCCCTTGGACAGCCCCCCACACCCACCCATCCCCTTGGACACCACCCTGGACACCCCCCGACCCCTCTGGACAGCCCCCGACCCCTCTAGAAAGCACCCCCACCCCTCCTGGACACAACCCCCCACCCCCGACCTGCTTGGACACCCCCTGGACACCGCCAACCCTCTGGACAGCCCCCCCCACCCCTCCTAAACACCACCCCCACCCCCTACCCCCTTGGACACCCCCTGGACACCCCCCAACACCCACCCACACCCTTGGACAACCCCCCACACCCACCCACCCCCTTGTAAACCCCCCTGGACACCCCATGACCCCTCTGGACAGCCCCCCACCCCTCCTGGACACCACCCCCACACCCTACCCCCTTGGACACCCCCCTGGACACCCCCAACCCTCTTGATAGCCCTCCCACCCCCCTGGAATCACTGAAAATTTACCATAACAAGAAGTTGGTCCATTCAAAGAATGTTTTTAGGTGTGGAGGAAGAACTGAGTTTCAATAGATAGAGAAGGAACTCGACATTAGGTTGTCTATTCCAGGTGTGGATTTGAAGGAGTTAATGTTTGTTCAGTGACCCAAGAGATTGAATCAGAAATTCAGATGTTGTGCCATTTTCTCATGATGAGGATGAATAATTGGTGGGGTTTGACTTTTAAATGGAGAGCTTAACAAACCATCATATTTTCTATAGATCAGTAAAGGATGTTAGCATCGAACATAAGGCTTAAGGGATGCTTTCAGATCCAAATATGTATGTTGATGGATGCAATGGATCTAGTAGAGGTTCTAGAAAGAATGGTGGTTTTATTTTTTTAGGATAAGTAGTGAAGAAAAAACTAGTTAATTTTTTACTTGCTGAAAAGAGGGTATCTAAAATTTTTAACATGCCGAGGGGAAATCTGGCGAGTCCTCGTGAAACTTTGTTTGCAGGGGGTGAAAATGGTGATGTGATCCCAAATCCATGCACCTATGCCATGGTTGTGTGTGAATAAAGTAGTAACAACTGTAAAAGGGCAACCCATCCAAATGGACACGCCCCAACCCTCTCGGGGATTTATAGAAAATGATGAAAAATTAGTGAAATCATAAAATTAGTCAATATTGCAAGTCGAACTAATAGATCTAGGGATGATAAATAATATTATGGTGCCAAAACGAGTTAAAAGGGTTCGCAATCGAAGAATCTTAGCTAGTTTCAACAAAAAAATCACAACACATATATATATACTATCCGCGAAAAAAAACGAACGAGTGGGAGGATTACCTGAGTGCTGCGAGTTTAGATGATTGATCCGAGGAGATTAAATATGAGAAACGATGATCGAGAAATGAATCTAAACCAACGAAATGGACGAGCCGATTCGGGTTTACGCGCGAGAGAGACGAGTCGCGACTGTCGAAGGTAAACTCGCGAATGACAATCCACGGGTCTGGGTAAATTTTTAAATGAGTTATCACGTCGGTTATTCAATAACCGACGTAAAAACCTTCCTCCGATTCTTTTTTTACGTCGGTTATTTTATAACCGACGTTATAAAGGGCTCAAAATCCGCGTTTTTTTACGTCGGTTATTCCATAACCGACGTCAAAAACATCTGCGGATTCTTTTTTTACGTCGGTTATAAAATAACCGACGTAAAAAGGCCTTCAAAAACCACGTTTTTTACGTCGGTTATTGAATAACCGACGTAATAACTCGTACATATGTCGATTTGTTACGTCGGTTATTGAATAACCGACGTAACAAACACCCCCCACTTCTGTTTTTTACGGCGGTTAATGTATAACCGACTTAAAAAACGAAGCCGCGCGATTAATAACGTCGGTTATAAAAATAACTGACGTTAAAGGTGTACTAAACACAGGGTTTTACGTCGGTTATTAAATAACCGACGTAAAAAACCTTGTTTTACATATTATGACGTTGGTTTTATATAACCGACGTAAAAAATGGTGACGTAAAAAACGTTTTCTGCACTAGTGTTTGGAGATTTTGACTTCATCTTCTTCATCATCTTGAGAATTCTTTGGGCACCTTGCTGCGAGATATCCAACCTTTCCACATCTAAAGCACTCAAGTGGAAGTTTCCCTTTAAACTTTCATTTTCCTCTTTGAAGGTTTGAGGAAAGGAATGACATCACTCAATCTATCTCTTCATTCTCCTGAGATTATTCAATGGTTAGAATCTTTATGGCCTTAAATTCCACCTCCTTGGATTTCCCCTTTTCCATAGTATCATTTTCATTATTCCTCATTTCATATGCAACAAGGGTACTATGCAGGTTATCCAACGTCAGCTCCTTTGGGTCTTTATCTTCCAAGATTGAGACTTTCAGATTAAACCGAGGTGGAAGTTTTCTCAAGATACACTTCACACTTTTTATATCTTCAATGACTTCTCCAAGACCCCGCATGTCTTCCACAACAACATTTACCCTGTCGAAAAATGCATCAATAGATTCATTCGTGCACATTTTCAGATCTTCATACTTGTTCCACAGAACTTGCAACTTTGCCTCTCTGACTTTTGTATCCCCTTCATATATATTCAAAAGATTTTCCCACATAGCATGTGATGTTTTTCATGACATCACCTTCATATAGATTTCATTGGAAAGGGCTCTACCTAAAGCATTAATACCCTTAGCGTCAGCTTCTAGCACCCTTCTTTCAGCTTCTGATAATGCTCCATTATTGATGTCTACTGAGATACCATGCATAGCTGCTGTAAACAAATCCATTCCCAAAGATCAGAAATAGTATTGCATTTGATTCTTCCATATCTGAAAATTACTTTCGTAGAAGATCAGAATCCCTTTATGATTGGTGACCTCCATTTGAGAGAGAACCACTGATAAAAACCTTTCCCTCTGATACCAATTGTTAGGTTCACAAGGATGAATACCATGAGAGGGGGGATGGGTGAATCAAGGTATGACTAATTTAAAATTAAAGCTCGTTCTGATCTTGTTTCACTATTAAGAAAAAACACTCTTTTCTCTCTTTCTCATTGCACAATATAAATAGAAAGTAAAGCATGCATAGGATACAGAAATTTTTTACTTGGTTCACCCTCACTGGGCTATGTCCAAGGAGCATACACTGGAAATGTGCCGATGTAACAAATCCACTATAAGCACACTGATGTTTACAAGGATTGGGTTAGATCACTTCTATGCCCAGGCTCACTACCTTTACGAGGTTTAAGTTCAGCTCACTACTTTCTCAAGGGTCACTCCCTGTTTCTCTCTCTCTAGCTCACTGCTGGTGGAGAGGATCACCTTCTTCCTCTTCCTTTTCTCACTGATCTCGAAAGGATCCACTCACAATTTATAGACTTTTAGGTCTCTTCATTATAACTAATGAATATATCCTCTGTTTTATGTAGATGCTTTGTTGAAGTCCAGCATTCACCCGTAGATGAATCTCACTTTGCACCAAAGGTATCAGGCAATCTTCCAGCTTTCACATAGCCCTAAATCACTACCGTGCTTCAACCATACCTGGCGCCCTTCTCCAAGCTGGCACGCAAGTCTCGGAATGCAGGTTATAACTGGCGTACAAGTCCACCACAACCACTTACGCGACACAAGCTTATGCAACTCCAAACTTTCACGATTCACACCCTTTTACGCCCAAACCAATATTGGCGCGTGGCCATCAACTGTTGCACTTCTTCAAAATCTGGCACATAAGTCCACCTAAACCACTTGCACGACACCTCCTTCTTCAACTCAAAACATGGGAAAATCCCTTCATTTCTATCCCAAAGCGCAAATTCTACTTGCGCGACAACACCACCACTTGTGCGACCACCACATCTGCGCGACAGGAGATCTGATTTTCTCTAAGTGTTGAACTTGTACCAAATGAGGAGGGGTAGACTTCTATTTATAGACATTTGGACACCCTGCGCGATGGTGAACAAGTATCCTCTCAGCATGCAAGTCTCAGTGTGTAAGTCTCTGCCGTGCAAGTCACTAGCGCGACCAAACATAAAACTTGCGTGACCCTTCTTCCTTTACCATATTTTGATGTTCTGACCTTGAAAAAAATATGGCACACAAGTTTCCTCTCCTTCAAGACAACGGCGCACAAGTCTCTTTTTTAAAACCACTTTTCTCCATTTGTCGATTTTCAGGCCCAAAAATTTGGCAAACACTAGAAAATGATGCCACCTTGTATCTGCTCTTTTTGTACCGCCTCCAGATCATTCATTCCCTTATCGACGTTCTTGAATAAAAAATGGATCATTAACCATAGCCCTTGAACTCGACATGCCACCATGAAATCCCATTTGTCATGAAATTTGTATGTCATGGTTTTCTTTGTCAACAAACACAGCATATAGGCCCACTTTTTCAACAAACACAATCACCTCAAAAATGCTTCAATGATACCTTGAGGGATTTTTTCCCAACATAAGTGGATATGGATTTAGGTGATGATATTAAAATAATAACATATTAGTATTTTTAGGTTACTGGAGTAGTTATTTATTCATGGTTAATGAATATTTGAATGAATTGGAAGAAGAAATAAAATAGAAATACTTGATTAAAATAATACCTATTTTTTAGAAGATCTCATTTGATTAACACCTTAACACCTCTAAGGTGAGTCTTTTGAATAAACTAAGACCTATATAATGCGTGGAGGGATTCTTGGAAGGTATTTCTATAGATCATGGATAAACCAAATAGGTTTTTAGGTGGGAAGGAAGGAAAATAATGGGTGACCTTTTATAGGAGAGGGGATGAGCAGTCTTGGGATTTTTCAAATTAATAAATTAATATAAATTAATTTTCTATTCCAAATGGATTCAAACTGATTTATTTAGAATATAGGATGATTAGGGGTTAAAATAAATTCATAAAATAAAAACTAGATAAGTTTTTAATATTTTATAATCCTTAACATTTTTCCTTTAACCATTATTTAACATTTTTAATTCTTACCGTGATATCATGTAATTTACAATTTGATGGTTAATATAATTTCTAAAAAATGAAAAAAGACCAAAAAACGAGCCATTGATAATATTATAAGACTTATTACAATAATTTTTCCTAATTTTAAATTTTTATGAATTTTATATCATTTTATAAAATTTTATTTATTTCAACATATCATTAATGTTAATTTTGACATTATTCATTACATGTCTTTTTAAAAATATAAAAAATACATGATATATTCGACCCAAATATTTTAAATAATATATAACATGTCAAAGTAATGTAAAAAATTATTGGATGTAATTAGTCATATGAAATTTTATTTATTTTTGTATTTTTAATATCATTTATTTGATATTTCCTTCAATTAAACAATTACCGCTTCATCATTGTATAAGCATTTAATTTAATTATTTATTTTCTAAAAATTAAAAATAAATTATCATGGTAAATATAAAAATTTTAGTTTCAAAAGAGTATTTATATTCAAATAGAACCCCTATATAATCCCATATTAAATATATTTCACTTTTTTAAAAACAAAAGTGTGACAAAATTAACTTTTCTTTGAATATAATATTATAAATGTCATACTATCATCCAAGTGGATTAAAAATGTTATATTTTTCAGCCCAAGGATGATTTTGGTCGAAAAAATCTCATATAATTAAAGTAGGACAAGTATGGGGATAATTTGATAATATTGATAATATTATTTTTACCCTTAATTACCCGATTTACCGTTTACCATAGTAATAAAAAATTACCAAAGTGACTATTCATATTTTGTCCAAAGAAAGGGAAATATTTAATAAATTTATACCTTATGAATCAAAATATAGAATCCATTTTTCAAAATTATATACACATAAATTTCAAAAGGTAATTAAAAATTTATCCCATTAAGGGAACAAGAAAACAAAATTTTAAAGTAAAAACGTTCAAAATATTGAGTTGCATTTATGTCCAAATTCAATGTGAAATTAATTTTAATGATATAAATTGGATTAGTTGATAAAAATTATCTAATTATACTTTAAAATATTTCAAATATATAATTTACCACTATAAATAAATATGATGAAAAAGCAGTTTTCAATTAAATTGCAGTATTTTTCACTAGTTATCAAAACATGAAACTTATCAGACAAATACCACAAATTTGACCAAAGTAAATATTTATATTAATATTAAAAATAAGAAGTTTATTTTTTCAAATATATCTTATAAAAGTTTCAAAACAAGATTTAAAAAAAGTGCACCATCAAAAGTTGGCAAAACTGCCTTTTTGAAAAATACTTCTTTTATGCAAAAAATTGGATTTTTTCTTATATCATTTATATAAAACACATAATATGGAATTTAGAAATTATATTGAATATTTTTTATATTTATTTCATTAATTTAATCCAAAAATAGTGATTTTTTTATTTATTGGTATTAAACACCCTTGTGCATTTTTAAAAAGTTTTTTAGAAAATAATTTATTTTATTTTAAAAAGGTTTTTATTTTCATTTATAATTAATTGGTCACAAAATAATTAATTATATATACATATGTAAACCTTATTTTCATAATTTAATTAATAATGTTCATTACCACTATTCTAACATCTAGGTTATAACGATAACATTTAAATAAGAATATTTAGTTGTTCGTTTAAGCGTTGTGCGACGTATCATAAACGCTATCGAACATAGTATTTCTTTTTTAAAAACTTGGGACGTTACATTTACCCATTAAAAAATCGTATCCTCACAATTTGAACTTAGGATTGAAAACTTGGTATTTGAATTTTCAAATCACCTTCATTAAAATCCCACATCGAAAAAAGGATTAATAAAACTGACACTTTAAAAGAAAGTAAGATAAGTATGAATGTCACTTGAGATAACACATACTAAGGTACCATATTGGAAAACATGGATATTTAATATAAATATAACTATCATGTTCTCATGGAGAGTAATAGATAATATGGTAATGAGAGAGTTAACAATCACAAAACTATAAATATGTGATGAGTTAAAAGGTCACTGATTTATTAGTAAGATAACTAAACATATAATGTTTTTTTGAGATCCGTTTCATAGATTTGAGGAATTATTTTACTACCTATAATAAGAACATAAGGACGTATACTTACTTGACAAGTATAGTTTTATTTAGTAGTCAAATTTCACAACAAATTCATATTTTTCTCCAAATAATGAGTATTCAAGATGAATTTTTCTTAACTGAAACACAATAATAAAATTATATAGAATAACATATTCCAAAAAATATTAAAAATCTATTTATCTTGTATTTATAAATTAACCAAAACCAATTTTTTTTCTCAATATAAGATAATTCTCTAAAAATAATAAACCTTATGTGATGAAAAACTACTTCAATATCCAAAATCCAACTGTAATACCCAAAGTTCAACATAGACTATTCAATAAATAACTAACCTAAAAATTCCTCAAAAAATATACACTAAGTTTAAAACCCAAAGATTAGAAGTATTTGATCACATAATCTTCCATGAATTTTTTTTAACATTTATCTTCAAATAACATCAATTACTCTTAATGTCTCATACCAAAAAGTAATTTACCTAATCACATTTTCTCCAAGATAGGTTAATCATTCACATAAATATCCTAAATATTCATAAAATAATATTTACCTCTAGAAAAAAATTCAAACTTTATTTCTCTAATAAAATACCACAATATTATATTTACCTTAATCATATAACAATTTCTTTCCAAAATAACATTAATCTCTTAATCACAAAATTATTTTCTAATCCCATGGAAATATATTCGATAAAACATATGTTACGAAAATTAACTTATTATTCATCAATAAAATAATTCAACTAAAAAGAAAATGTCATGAAAACCAAGAATTCATATAGGCCAACGGTAGGTGATGCACCATTGTTTCACTTTGGTTGTGGGTTTGATTCCCATGGACTTGCTAGACATGAAAAATTGTCACACATCTTTTGGGTTGTCCCTTTTTAAAAAACTATATAATTCATATAGAATTATTAGAAAAAAAATTAATCTTTTGAGGGAAATTTTTACCCTCAAAGGTTATCTCATACTAATAAATTTTCACGCCAAAAAGTAATAACCCACAATTACATTAAAAATAAATGTCTCCAAAAATACCATTAATCACCTTAGATCTTCATAAGTTAATTCCAAAAAAGGGTTTCTAAGAAACTAAACATATGATAAAACATAAATTTATAAACCCATGATGATATCTAAAACTCTTATGAAAACATCATAATCTCCAAATTTGCCCAAACCCTTCTCTGATACCAACTGTAAGGACCCAACCTTAAACAAAACTTATTTTAGTTATTTTAAAAATAGAAATCACTTTATTTTCCAAAATATATTTTAGTTTTAGAGTTTTAGAGAATTAGGAAAAACTATTACATAGTAAACCCATAAATTACACATGGAATATTATACTCAGTATCCATTGTTTTACTAAAATAATAATCTATAAAATAAAACATGATTTCATATACTGATATATCTTCAAAATTTTCTCTTGATCTCATCCTTTAACAAAATCTTCCTTAAACCCTATGATTTTTTCAAAACTTGGGATGAGCACAAAATCTCAGTAAGAAACTTAAAATAAAGGAAAAAATTAGTCCAATGAAAACACATAAAACATTTCCTTAAAAACATACATTTTCTTACCCTAAAAAAATTATCATCATTTCAAAAATATAATTATCTTACCTTTTGAAAATCAGATTATTTTCATGAAAACTCACAAGCAAGCATATAAAAGATAAGTAGGTAAATTGGGAAATAATTAAACTAAAATGTAATAACCATGCTAGAAAATTCCATAAATTTCACTCTTATAAATAGAATAACTATACAGTCAACTTTCATACATGTCACTCTTAAAAATGAAATATATATACGACTGAATTCTATACCAAATGCACTGAATGTTATAACATAACCACCTATCCTTGGTTTATCAGAGAACCACCCATAAAATGTCCAAGTGCCATTATATAATCATAACACATAAAATCTTTCAATTTTCAACAAGTAACTCATAAAATTTCATTTTTCACTCATAATAAAACATTTTAAGTTATTGAATAACCAATCTACTTTCAAAACCGATTTAAAACATTTAAAAATATATTTTTAAATCAAATTGTCCCATACCACTTTGAATCATTTGAAATAAACTAAGAAATTACCATTTTAAAACATTTATGTCCATATAAATAAATTCATAAAAACCATTATGAAAACATGGGCATGAAAGAGAATAATTTAGAAGAATAAATATTTAAAACCATTAAAATCATCTTTTAGTTAAAGAGACCCTTACCTTGAGTCCAAATCATCATGTACAATCTTTATCTACATGAATAATGAACTTAAGTTAATTCTTTATTTTCTTGATATCATTTTTAATTTTTTTAATTCCTTTTATATCACTTATTATCATGTTATAATAATTAATTAATTATTTAAGTTCATGTTTGACATTTTGTTAATATTCAGTACTTAAGTCAAAATGAACTTGGTATGATGTAAATTGTAAAAGTGGTCATAAGTACATAATTTAAAAAATAATATTCATCAAATAATAACCAATTTTTTCATAAATTATAGTTTTAAATCAAATCATTTATGTATTTTTATGAAAAAATGAATAATGTTATAATCATGAAGATGGTAGGCCGTACATACACATGAGTAACATTTTATTTTTTCAATGATCATTATAGAAAGAAGGTAAGTATTATATTATATTTTTATAATGATAATAATATAAATAATATCATATTAATAATTTAAATATACTTATATATATATATCATTCATGTGACGTGGTGATGAAAAATGAATCACATCACTTCATGAAGGAGATAGTTCACACGTACACACGAACGACGTTATCATTTTTATGTGCAAGGAAAGGTAATAATACAAATGATTTTTTATTAATTATTAATAATAAATATTCCATGAATATTACATATAAATATTATTTCCATAATTATAATCAATATTTAGATATGGTGAGGGAAAATGAATTATATCGGTTCATAAGGGGGTATTCCACCGTACACACAAACGATTAATTCATTTCCCATTTGATGGAAGTGGAGATGGATTTAGGTGATGATATTTACATAATAAAATCTCATAATATTTAGGATACTAGAGATAGTATTTAATCATGGTTTAATAATATTTGAACAAAGTATAAGAAGAAATAAAATAAAAATACTTGATTAAAATAATACCTCTTCTTTAGACAATCTCCATTGACTAACACCTCAACACCTCTAAGGTGAGTGTTCTAACTAAACTAAGAGAACAATAATGCAGGGAGGGAATATAAGAAGGTATGTTTATAGATATTGAATAATAAAAATAGGTTTTGAGGTGTGAATCAATGAGAATAATGTGTTCCCTTTTATAGGAGAGGGGAGGGGTACTCTTGGAATTCTTTAAATTATTAAATTAATATAAATTAATTTTCTATTCCAAATGGACCCAAACTGAGTTATTTAAAATATAAGATTATTATGAGTCTAAATAAATTCATAAAATAAAATTTAGGTATGTTTTTTCTATTTTTTAATCCTTATCTTTTTGTTTTAACCCCTATTTAATCTTTTTAACTATTACTGTCATATCATGTATTTTACACTTTGAGGGTTATCCCAAAAAAAATTATAAAAAAGGTAAAAAAGGACAATAAATGAGTCATTTATGAAATTATAAGGGTTATCCCAATCATTTGGATCAATTTTAAATTTTTATGAATTTTATATCATTTAATAAAATATTATTTATTTTAACATATAGTAAATGTCAATTTAAACACTATTCATTACATAACTTTTTTGAAATATCATAACTACATGATATATTCAAAAAAACTATTTAAAATAATCAATAACATGTCAAATTTTAATAAAAAATTCATGTATGACATTAATAATCTCAAATTATATTTATTTTAGTATTTTTAATGTCATTTATTTGATATTTCCTTTATTTAAACAATTACATCATCATTATAGTATAAAACTGTAATTTAATTATTTACTCTCTAAAAATTAAAAATAAATTATCATGATAAATATAAACATTTTATATTTCAAAATATTATTTATAGTTGGATAGATCCCCTATCTAAACCCGTATTAAAAATATTTTACTTGTTAAAAAAAAGTGTGAAAAAATTGACTTTTATTTAAATATAATATTATAAAATGTCATACTCTCATCCAAGTAGATTCCAACGGTTATTTTTTTAGATGAAGGATTATTTTGGTGGAAACACACTCGTTAAATTAAATTAGGATAGGTATTAGGGTAATTTTATAATATTTATAATATTATTTTTACCCTTAATTACTCGATTTACCCTTAACCATGGTAATGAAAAATTACCAAAGTTACTATTTATATTTTTTCCAAAAATAAAAGGGACCTATTTAATAAATATGTAAAGTTTTATTCCAAATATTGAATCATTGTTTCAATATTTTAGACACATAAATTGTATAAATTAATTAAAAATTAATCCCATTGACGGAAGGAGAAAATGATTTTTAAAGTAAAAATGTTCAAAATATTGAAATGCGTTTATATCCAAATTCAATGTGAAATTGATTATAATGAAATAAACTAGATTAATTGATAATAAATTATCTAATTATAATTTAAAACCATTCAAATATATAATTTTATTACTATAAATAAATATGATGAAAAAATAGTTTTCAATTAAAATGCAGTATTTTTCACTATTTATCAAAACGTGAAACTTATCAGAAAAATTAGAAAAATTCAACCAAAGTAAATTTTTATATTAAAATTTTATAAAATAATTTTATTTTTTTTTCTAATATATCTTATAAAATTATCAAAAAATAAATTTAAAACAAGTGCACCATCAAAAGGAATAAAATTGAGTTATTAAAAAATACTTCTTTTATGCGTAAAATTGGATTTGGTCTTATATCATGTCTAGAAAACACATAAGATAAAATTTAAACATTAGATTGAATATTTTATTTATATATTTCATTAATATAATCCAAAAAAGTTATTTAATTTATTTATTGGTATTAAACACACTTGCGCACGTTTAAATAGTTTTTTTAGAAAAATATTTCCTTTTATTTTAAAAAGGGTTATATTTTTATTTATAATTAATTAGTCGCTAAACAATTAGTTATATATATAAATTTAAACCCTATTTTCATAATTAAATTAATATTGTTCATTGACACTATTCTATCAGCAAGTTTATAATAGTAACATTTAAATAATAATATTTAGTTTTTTTATTTAAGCTTGATGTGGCGTATCATGTATGCTATCGAACATTATATTTATTTTATTTAAAAAATGGGTTGTTACAATTATGGATTGAAAAATCCTTTTCAGAATGATTCAATTGAGGGATTCATTTTGCATCTGGAGGAATGCACAACCACTGAGGATCTTCGGTGTTTGAGTGTTCACTGTTTAGGTGATTAAGGTGTGTGATCTGAGTTGTTGGTCATGCATTGAGCAGAGATGATTGTTAATGGTTTTATTCAGTTTATTTATGACGGGTAGTGGATGGTGGATCACTTTGGATCGGGACTTTTTCTCATTGACATTCATTTTCTATGTCTTTCTTTATTTTCTTTTTCGTCCTTTTGTTTTGTCTCGTCTGTGCTTCTTTGTTTCATTCACTATTTCTTCCCCTTGTGCGATTTTCATCACTATTTATCACTGTTTTGGTTTATTTTTTTTCAAAATATAAAAAAACACAAAAATATTTTTAGAAATACCACCTAGTCATTCAACAATGATTCCTTGAGAGCGACCCCAAGGTTAGCCACTATGCTATATCTTGGGTCTTATAAATGTAACTTTTATTGTCCTTGTGATAATGACCCTGTCAGTAGACAAAACAAGAATTGAACATTCGGTTTGCCCCGAACAAATGAATATGTATTTTTTAAAGGTTTTTGGGATTTTAAAAAAGTTTTTAGGGGGTCAAAAGTAACCAAACATCCTCTAAATTCTATGAAATTAAAAAGAACCATGATTTTTTTTGAAATTATGGAGATAATTAAATGTTAATCTAAGGCGTCATTTTCCTAATATGATGGTAAACCCACTTTTAGTGTTTTGAAACACTAAAACACACTTGTAATGGTAAAATTCATAGAATAAGACCTCGAAATGTAGTGAAATAGTAATACAATGTTATTTTTTTGATATGTATAAGAATACCAAACATAAATCATATTTGCGGTGTGTCTGGGATTACCAAATTAGAAGTTTTTAAAGGTTTAAAGAACTTTAAAAATGTATTTTAAGGGTTCAAAACCTACCAAATAGACTCTAAGTGGAATTAAATTAGATAAAAAGAACAATAAAATTATTTGTGGATTGGTGGAGCTGACTGAACATGAATATGAGGTTTTTTCCCGAGATGTTTGAAAATGAACTTTTAGGGTTTTGAGACACAAACACACACATTTAACAGTTAGATTTATATAAAATTTCATTAGAATGATGTGAAAGAATGGGAAAACCTTTTTTTTATTTTATAATTTTTAGATTTATATGGAACATTGTATGGATGTGCGGTGTATTTTTGAAAAGTTTGGAGGAAAAAGTGATGAATGATTTAAAAAAAGAAGTGTAAAATGGAAAATTAAAAGAATGAGAAGAATATCACATGAGAAAAAAATTTACATGGTGTTAGAAATAATCCCTACATCCATGGAGAGGTAGAAAACTTCACTAATTTCAGGAGACAAATTATAGGGTACAATTTCAAATAATGAATCACTAGCTTGAAATGATCTATTAAAGAAGATGATTCAACTTTTCCACCAACCGATCAATATTTCCATTGTGCTATAATAACTAGTGTTTGGGATTCCATGAAGCTAAATTAACCTATAAATATCACTAGACACACATTATTATAGTTCTATGTCAAGGTCAACACCACTATAGTGTTCGGTCACATACTGCTACAATAAGTCCGCACTGCTTTAGTGCCTCTGTCGATATCTTTGGTCTTCTTTGCTATAGTTTGTCGGCATTGCTACATTTCCCCATCAATATTTCTTGGTGAGTAGTGTTGGCCACTATTAGTTTTAACATCTTCATACAATGATCAATCTATTTCAATCCAACATGGTGTTCCCAGAATGACTGAATAAATAGTTTCTAAAGGTTTTTCGGTCTTTTAAACATGAATCATGGTGTGAAATCCAACCAAACAACCTCTGAATATCAAAAAATCATACAATAACAACAACTGTGAAATGATTTGTGACATGGTGAAGCTGAAGGAATGTCAATATGAAGTATCATTTTCCCAAGAAGACTAGAAACACAATTTTATTGCATTAAAACACTAAAAGAATTTTTTTTAATCAAATCCATATAAAATATCCATATAATGACATGAAATCATAGAAAAAAGTCTTTGCATTTTTCTAAAATATACCAATCAAGGGAATGTGAATCTAATGCGTTGTTTATCCAAAAATAATCGAATAAGTAGTTTTACATTAAAAATTATATCAAATTATTAATATATTCAAAATCATAGGAAGTTTGTCTACTTAATAATTTTTTTTAATTGAAATATTCTAGTTGATTTCAATTATTATATTATTATGATTTTTTTATTTATCATACAAAATTTTATTTGATTTTATGTTGAGTTGAATGGAATAAAATATGAAAAATTATTGGATGAGTTTATCTATGAGCTTATAAAATTATATATTTTATATAAATTTATTGAATATTTGAATCATTATTGGTTTTCTATATTTTTGGTATTCTTGTATTTTTCTAAAATAAATTGATAATATAGATCACTAAAAGGTGGTCACTATAAGGATGGGCTATAGTGGTTTCCAAATAGTGTTCACTATAGTCTACCCCAAATTATCTTATAGTGGTCGACAAATATTATCCACTATTGGATAACAGTATTAAACCTAGAGCTGTTTTCTTTTGGGGTCCCCTATAGCCCATCCCTATGGGCCCTATTGCGACCACCCATAGGAGACCATTATAAGCCTTCTTAGGATACCGTATATCAGGAGCCAAATAGGGGATGCTATACTCAATAGTGAATAAAAAAATAACCACCATTTGGATGTCTATGGGAAGCCACTATATTGATTTAGAGACTACTTTTGTTTGTCACTGAAGTCATTTTCTATGCAGTCTTTTCAAAAGAGTGTCAAAAGTGTCTCATGTATCAAACATAAAGAAATTACTTTTAAAACCTTTTAAAGGATGCTTAATCAAGATGAAAAATGTAATTGTGAAATCAATTATGTTTATAAAATAATGTTTTTTATAAAAGATAATTAATATTGGGTAAAATAGTTTGGTTAAAATACTTTAAGACATTTGAGTCAACGTGTTTAAACAATACCCATTTTCTTGTCCATTAAAAATAAATACTCCTTGAATAAGGAGAACCATATATTTATTTTAAAACACCCATTATTTTCATGAAATTTATCATAAATTAAATTAATTTTTTATATACACTAAAAAAATAAAAGTAAGTGGTGAATATAGAACATAACTCAATGAATTGAAAATTAAGTGTAAAAAACCCTTACAATTGTAGTAATATTCGAATAAAAATCCATTTAAATATTGGTTGCGCCCAAATTTACCCTACTAGTAAAAGCAATCGATGTAGTACATGTAGGGATCGAATCCAGAGGGACCGAAGAAGTAACCTTGAGATGCTATGATTTATTGATGGATTGGCTATGAAGTGGCCAACTTTGAGGTAGATTTTAATTGGGGAACTAAAGATATAATTTAAATAACATATAAAAAAAATGATGTGAAATAAACAATTATTGATGGTGGGTTGATCTTAGGGTTTTGCTTGGGGTGGATTGGATGAATTTCTTTTCTTAGAAAATTTCATGTCATTAATTCAAGACATATCCAAACAATGAGATAATTCTTCCAAATCATTCACCAATTTAATCCCTACACAATTCCAAGGCTAATCACTAATTCACTTTGAGGATCACTTTAATGAGAACTCAAAGGAAATAGATCATACTAGCACTCAAAATGTGTCATCATTAAAGTTGGCAAAGATGAGAAAGAATGTAACTCATCAAATGGAAATACTACAATAACGAATAGATTTAAATATTAAGTACATGAAATAACATTCAATCCCTGACCTTGATACTCCCTTGGATCAACCCTTAAGAGGTTAGCCCTCCATTGATGCTATTCTACCAATGGAAGCGGGATGTAGACTTATGGGGGAGGAATTGAAGAAGAAGAAAATTATTAAAAGAACGAACACTCCACCGTTGTGTGATTGAAATCACAAGTGCTAGTGTGAATAATTTCACACCATGATTCAACGGTATCAATGTGCGAAGAAAAGGAAAATAAAAAGTGAAGAATAATAAGAAATTTTATTAAAATAATAAACGTGAAAGAAAAACTTACATGGGAAAACTTGACGATGCAATTACAAATTGAAAGCAAGAAATTATAATTGAAAGAAAAACTTGGATTCAAAGGAAAATGTTAGATCCCAATTCCCTTCACCACCATATCCTTATATAGGCATATTAGGAGCCTTAGTTCCACCCCCAACAATCAATTCACCCCCCAACAATTAATAGAGTCAAATGGAGGGTGAATAATCAAAAGGAAATTGATTTTTTGAATTTGACCCGGAAAACTGTCCAGATTCGTCCACCATATTGACGTGTGAATTATCAATTGAAGAAGGCCGAATCCGTAGAGGTTGTATAATAGATATATCTTTGTCCATGTGTCTTCTAGAATCTCTAAAAATTTCAGGAAATTTGGCTCATCCGTTTGGAAGTTATGGTCAAAATGGTGGGACGGATTTCTGTGCATTAATGTCGAGTCCACCATTTAAATCTCAACTTCAGATCCCTTTATCATTATGAAACAATCAGAATTAACTCCGACCACAGTTGAATAAAATGATCCTCATATTTGTATCTTTCTACTTTATAAATTTTATCTTCATTGGGCTCGGTTTCTGTGCCCCACATTTGTTTGATGGGCCTTAGGCCCATTATGCTTTTTCCAGTAAGTTTCTTCCTTCAGGCACAAAATTCTCCATCTTCCTTTGGGATTAATCCATTAAACCGAAAAGATAAAATGTTCCAAACAAAGTGGTCAATAATATCCCAAAATTTCAAATTCAAAAAATGAGTATAATGCTATCCACATATAAATGAATGATTGGGCCCAAATTTTCATTTTAAACATGAATTGCATTTTTGATGAGAAATGAAGTTCTATTTATGTAATTCACTAAAAACAATGTTTATGGACTTTAGAACAATGAATATAAAGATATTAACAATTAATATTATCCACTTTCAGTGACTAATCACACCCCCCAACTTGAGTTTTGCTAGTCCCGAACAAAATAAATTACAAATATGAAATTCAAATCCCCTTTTCCAAAAACATTTTAATACAACTTGCTCACCCAAATATCTAATATCAAAAAAATTTATGAAAACCCATCAAAATTATTAAAAACAAGCTAGGCCCATAAGCATATCCCAAGCCCAAGCCCATTCCTTTGTTCAAATTCATCGCCACATTTCACCCAATTTCAATTAAGCATGATAAAGTGTTGTGCATCACAAAAGATATGGGGACCATTTTATTGTTCAAGCGGAAAAAAATGGAAGCGCTAGGTGGGAATCACATTAAACCTTAAAATGAGTATCCAATTTTTTTTTTATTTTTTTTCTTTTACCACAATAGATATGAAAAGACTAACTCTGGGAAAGACAACTATGGAGTCATGATCCCCAAGTGCCGGACGCCACACATATTATCAATTTCATGCTCTAAAATAGAGATATAAAGCATAACTCTGGGCAAGACAACTATGGAGTCACGATCCCCAAGTGCCGGACGCCACGCATTTGGACAAAACATTGCTCTATGTGGTCAATTTTTTTGTTTTTGTTTTTTTGTTTTTTCTTGTTTTTGTTTTTGTTTTTTTTGGATACTCAAATTAAACTAAAAGTGACCCCAGAACCCTATGCTATAATGAAAGGGACCCGAGAACTCAAATTTACTCCCACAATCCAGTAGACGTGCATTATGGCATTTTTATTAAGAGGATGAAAATGTAAATATTGAAAAATCACATCGAACAACCGCACTTTCCAAAAACTATGATCATGAACTTAAACTTGCATTAAAATCAGAATCAAGGCATGCAAAATTTATTTGATATCCAATTTTAGATTTTGAAATGTGTGTTATCATGTTCAAGGTTAATGGCATTTTTTTTTCATGCATGTTTTTATTCAAAAAAAAAAATCATTTTTTATCCCCCCCCAACTTAGAATAACACTGTCCCTAGTGTTTAAAGAAAAGAAAATTTAGAAGGGGGTAGGAGAGGAGTTCAATGAAGAAATTTAAAATGAAAATCATGGAATGAAGTCACCTGGTGGTTGATGATGATAGCGCATGCCATAGTCTCCCTTCAATCCTGGATTTGAGTCTCAGCGGCTTGGATGGTGGGGAATGGATTTTCCTTATGGATTTCAACATGTCCTTTTATTTTTTTAACTTATAAAAAAAATAAAACAAAACAAAATAAACTGATGATACATTGTCTTCTTTTTAGATTTCGGGGTAAGGTATTACGCAGAGATCACGCCACGTGACACTGATGAATATGGCGCTCTCCTTTCATACCCATCCTTACTCATAAAAGAAGAACAGGTCAACAGTCTATGTTAATTTATTATATGAAAAAGAAAATGATTCAAAATGATTAGAAACATGAAAACCATGGGTTGCCTCCCATGCAGCACTTTTGTTTAACGTCGTTAGCTCGACTTGAACCCCCCAACTTATCCAATTCCAACTTTCAAAATTTTAATTAACCCATCTTTCTCCACTTCAAAAATATTGAGATTGATTGTTTTTTTGAAATTTGTTTCGTATGAAATCCTATTTTCTACAATGATTGGTAAAATCCAAGGAATATCTAAAATGGTTGATCGTGTTTTATCTGGAGTATTTCCTATGATTTCGAGGTTCATTCCTACATGGTGAGATTCTTGATGAAAATTGATGATAATTGAATGGTCTTGGTTATCATAAATAGAGGGATTATTGAGTAGGGAAGGAAGTATTAAAACATCGAGTTCAGTTTGATTGAATTTTCCTAATGAAGAATGATAATTTGAATCAAAAAAAATTTCTTCTTTAAAAACATTTGAAATAATTGGTTCCTTTTGAAAAGATTATTCATCCACAAAATTTTCCATTTGAATTTCATGAGTGGGTATAGACACAATATTCATTATATCTCCCAATGTTTCAATGATCGGTGATTCTAAAAAATTGTTATTGGAGCAATATTCCAAACACTCAATCCATGAAGACAAATTTTCCCCTTGTGAATCCAAAAAATTAATTTCATCCTGATTTAAATACCCTTCAGCATTTCTTTGATCTTGTTAAGTTATCCCATATCCAAAGGTTAGTTATTTTTTCAATTCATGGGAGGTTTTTGGGATAAAAGATTCATCTATCAATGATGAGGAAAGAACATCTTGAGTGGGAATGGGTTCCTCAAAAGTCTTAAAGCTTTGTAATTCTAATCTGAAAGATGAAACTTCTAAATTCATTTTATCCATTTGTTCACACAATTGTCCAAGAATTTTTTCAGTATTAGTGTTGATATATGTTTTTACATCATGGACTTCCTCATTATTTATCTTTTCAATCATTCTTGATAGGTATGGAAATTGATCTTTTAAACATTCGACATCCCATTGATTGTACATCTCATCTGGTGTGGTGTATTCAATTAAAGTTTGGTCAATGAAATTCCCTATGTGAGGTGTTTCAAAATATTGATTTTCCAGTTGATTATAGCCTTGGTATATTAATGGGTATTGTTGTAGATAATCCATTGGAGTTGATTGAAAGTTGTTTTTGGGATTCATTGAACACACAGGAACAGAAAGGGGAAAAGAGAAGAGAAATTTGGGTGAGAATAGAGAATTTGGGGTGAGAAAAGAAGATGAGTGTCTAAGGTGCTTACTTGGGTCCCCGGCAGCGGCGCCAAAATTTGGTTGCACCCAAATTTACCCTACTGGTAAAAGCGATCGATGTAGTACATGTAGGGATCGAATCCAGAGGGACCAAAGAAGTAACCTTGAGACGCTATGATTTATTGATGGATTGGCTATGAAGTGGCCAACTTTGAGGTAGATTTTAATTGGGGAACTAAAGATATAATTTAAATAACATATAAAAAAAATGATGTGAAATAAAAAATTATTGATGGTGGGTTGATCTTAGGGTTTTTCTTGGGGTGTATTGGATGAATTTCTTTTCTTAGAAAATTTCATGTCATTAATTCAAGACATATCCAAAAAATGAGATAATTCTTCCAAATCATTCACCAATTTAATCCCTACACAATTCCAAGGCTAATAACTAATTCACTTTGAGGATCACTTTAATGAGCACTCAAAGGAAATAGATCATACTAGCACTCAAAATGTGTCATCATTAAAGTTGGCAAAGATGAGAAAGAATGTAACTCATCAAATGGAAATCCTAAAATAACGAATAGATTTAAATATTAAGTACACGAAATAACATTCAATCCCTAACCTTGCTACTCCCTTGGATCAACCCTTAAGAGGTTAGCCCTCCATTGATTCTATTCTACCAATGGAAGCGGGATGTAGACTTATGGGGGAGGAATTGAAGAAGAAGAAAATTATTAAAAGAACGAACACTCCACCGTTGTGTGATTGAAATCACAAGTGCTAGTGTGAATAATTTCACACCATGATTCAACGGTATCAACGTGTGAAGAAAAGGAAAATAAAAAGTGAAGAATAAGAAGAAATTTTATTAAAATAATAAACGTGAAAGAAAAACTTACATGGGAAAACTTGACGATGCAATTACAAATTGAAAGCAGGAAATTATAATTGAAAGAAAAACATGGATTCAAAGGAAAATGTTAGATGCCAATTCCCTTCACCACCATCTCCTTATATAGACATATTATGAGCCTTAGTTCCACCCCCAACAATCAATTAACCCCCCAACAATTAATAGAGTCAAATGGAGGGTGAATAATCAAAAGGAAATTGATGTTTTGAATTTGACCCGGAAAACTGTCCAGATTCGTCCACCATATTGACATGTAAATTAGAAATTGACTAAAGCCTAATCCTGAGGGGTTGTAGAAGAGACATATCTTCTTCCATGTGTCTTCTAGAAGCTCTCAAAATTTCAGGAAATTTGGCTCATCCGTTTGGATGTTATGGCCGAAATGGTGGGACGAATTTCTGTTCATTAATGTCGAGTCCACCATTTCAATCTCAACTTCAGATCCCTTTATTATCATGAAAACATCAGAATTAGCTCCGGCCACAGTTGAATAAAATGATACTCATATTTTTATCTTTCTACTGTATAAATTTGAGCTTCATTGGGCTCGGTTTATGGGCCCCACATTTGTTTGATGGGCCTTAGGCCCATTATGCTTTTTCCAGCAAGTTTCTTCCTTCAGGCGCAAAATTCTCCATCTTCCTTTGGGATTCATCCATCGGACCTAAAAGATAAAATTTTCCAAACAAAGTTATCAATAATATCCAAAAATTTCAAATTAAAAAAATGAATATAATGTTGTCCACATATAAATGAATGATTGGGCTGAAATTTGCATTTTAAACATGAATTGCATTTTTGATGAGAAATGAAGTTCTATTTATGTAATGCACTAAAAACAATGTTTATGAACTTTGGAACAATGAATATAAAGATATTAACAATTAATATTATCCACTTTCAGTGACTAATCAAATATATAAAATGAAATGGATCTATAAATACCAATAATTACATGAAATAATATTTCAAAATGCATCAATGAGGTAGTAATTACACTATATAAAAGAAATCATGGTTCATGACATGAATCATGCCTTAAGAAATTGAAACTAAGTCAAAGAAAACCCTTTCGACTTTTATAAAATTGTAATTAACACTACTTAAAAGTGATAAATTTAATAGTTAATTTAAATATCATGATAAATTATTTATTCATGATATAATGTTTCAATAGTTATAACATATTCCATATAAAAAAATCAGTTCATAATATGAAACATGTATCAAAGAAGAGAGTTTTTGTAATGTCCCGACCTAGGTGCCACTAAACCTGTGCCTTGAGCCGGTTCACCACATGACCTCAAGTATACCTCCTCATATTTTAGAGTTTTGTGACTAGTAGTGAGGGTATAAAATAGTACTGTGAGAAGACTATACCATCATAATAGAGGTTGAAAGAACTTTTAGAAAGACTCTCTTTGGTCTGAGGATTCTCAGATTACCGATGTATCCCAATGGGGAAAGGCTTTTTTCATTTTCTCTTCCCGAATGAGGATATGAAACACAGAGAATGGGGATTTTGGTCAATTTTCTTGAAACCAATAATGGTTACCATTAAATAATGTAATGTTCAATTCAACCTATTCTCTATCAATAACTGAAAGATCTCTATCGTGGGCGCCCTCAAATGGTGGGTGTGATTTTAGGGTACTTAGGTGCAGCAGAGTGGCTGAATAAGGTCGTCTCTCAAAGGAAGAAGTGAATTTAACAACATATTAAAGGTATTCTGAAAAAAATAAAATAGAATAGAATAAAAACACTACTTTAAAGGATTGGGTTTGTTATAGTTTATGAATCTAGAAGAATATTGCTGGAAGATGATTGTATATTTTTTTGTTTTTAGTTATGAAATGAATTTCGATTAAAATGACACAACAAGAAGATGTTTTTTAGAAATCTATTATAAAAGCCATAATCGATCTAAATCTACCTCTTTAATCATTTATTAATCATTATAAATTAAATTAATATTAACTTAATTATTATTCCTTAATTTGTTAACCCCCGGACCCTACGATAATTAACCTTACCACAAAGATGAAATTAATTAAACCCTAGGCTAGCTTCAGAACATGTTATCGTAGCACCCTTCTTTGATTGATGTTCTAAGGCTAGATTATGGTCAGTGATAAATTAAGGCACATAAACACTCTGTAAATGAGGATTAATTGGGTTTAGGGATTGTATTTGAACTCTACAAATTGATCCCGTGTGGTCTTGTATTACTAGTTAAGGTTTCACTCTCACAGTTCACACACTTCCTGACCTCGCGTGTTTTGTGTTAATTGTTCAATTGCTTGATTAGTTTCATTTAAATTAAAAAATAAATTAATAGATCATAATATTTTAATTACAGTATCTCATTGATTCAAAATAAATGAATGAAGAAGGATAGACGTTGATCGATTACTAAAAAGAACTACTCTTCCATGGGTGGCGTAATCATCGTAGAAGCGTTTTGCATGTGCAAAGGTTTATAATGGGTATAACCCAATAAAGCTTCTACTAAAGAATTACAACCCAATTAAGAAGATTAAGAGAAGAATAAATTTAAACAAAACAGAAGAAAATATGAGGAATAAAAGAAGATCAAAGAAGTTTATCACACAAATGAAAACATTACAAAATGAAGAAGAGAAGGAGGTTTCGATGAGGGGATCCTTGTTTCAAGAGCTACCCCTCTTAAAATGGTTGGAGAATTTGGGTGAAACCAATTCTCCTCTACCTCCAATCTACTAATTCACATCCCAACCTCTCCAAATGAGAAAAAATCCAATTTATAGAGGGGGGGAGGAGAGGTTACAAGTGGTTTCAAGTGTGAATGTGGAAATTCGTCCAAATATTTTATTCCAAATTGAACCGCCCATTTGACCACCAAAACGCGTGAATTTTCCAGTAGTACAGAAGGATAATATGTAAGGGTATGTGTTATATATCTCCTATAAAAATTTGGGCTTAATCGAGGCCCAGATTAAGGAGTTATGGCCGAAATACAGAAGCTTCTCCATTCTGGCGAGTCATGACCAACTTTGACTTCATGGCCCATTTTCAACAACCAAATGCACTTTTTAGCTCTAGTGTCCTAAATAAAAGTTGTATATAACTAAGTTAGTAATACTGTTACAAAATTAAAAATTCAAATAATAAATATACAAATATTTATCTTTGAAATAATACAGTGAACTATAAAGGGTAAAACTGGAATTTTCATCAAATATTCAAATGAATGATCTAATCCCAAATACTTTCTAATTAAACATATTCAACACAATGTGAGGAAATTATATCATTTATTATCAATAAAATATTCAATAAAATAGTGTTTTATCAACTCCCCCACACTTACCCTTTTGCACTCCTGAGCAAAACCTCATATCAAGTAAACATCAATATCAAATCAAAACCAATTTTAAAACACATATCCTTGAGATCAAACAATTACACACCAAGAAAAAAAAGATATCATTCCTCATAAAAAATCATTATTTCAAGTTATTCTTTTATTCAATATATTTCCACTTTATTTATCCTCCCATGCACAAAACACTTACCTCACTTGAATTTTCTCTTATCACACAAATGTCAATTTTTTTGCAATGTCTTTCTCATCCAAACTCATACAAGGGTCCCCATAGGCTTGATAGATTCCTACATCACTACCCGATGTGAGTCAAGGACATATGTTTATCATTATAACTTTTCAGGGTTGTTCTGTGGCTTTCGGTTGGTAGGATTTAGATGTGAACAATTCTGAGGCTGAATGAGGAGGGCTTGACTCTTTTTGAAGAAAAATTGCATTAATCTAATTTTCACTTAAATATGATCTTATCCTCAATCCCCATAGTATAAATTAAGCTCCATCATCATAAAAAGTCATGAAAGGTTTACACCATTCATCATTTCAGCATAAAAAATTTCAATCTTTGCAAACATGATTTTCTTGAAATCTCCAGATGGGCATAACTTTCCACCTCAATTAGAAGCTCCAGAAAAGGAACATCTTTCAATATAATGACTTTCTTCAGCAGCAAACACATCTCTTAAGAATTTAATTTTTCACCCAAAGTATCACAGAATGTTGTATCACAATACAACATAGCTTCCCCCACACTTAAGCTCAACTAGATTATGCAATTGCACTTCAAGAGTTGGTTGGATAGGGAAAATTGGCTTGTAAAGTGGCTAACCTAACAGGCTGTGCATGGCTTCTAAGGGCTAAAAAGATTAAATGTTTAAGGTAAGAAATTATAAAAAAGGATTCTTTGAAGTAGGGGCTTTAATACCAAACAAATGCCTCAATAATTTAAACATAAGTACCTCAAACCCTCAGGTTTTGACAGGAATAAATCAAATTCTGGTTAAATTAAGCATGGTTTGGTTCTCTCAAGAAGTGAGGTGAATGTAAAGAATATGAAAATAATGGTTCAGAATCCTCACAAGAAAGTGATTTAAAATATAAAGACAGTGAGATGTGGCACGGGATTCAAAATTTAGTGTACTTTTCATGAAATTACTAAATATTTGAACTTGAAACAAAGTCATTTCAGCATTCATTTAAGCTCATCTTATTGGGATAAATTGTTTCACTCATTGATATGCATTTCAAAATTGTGATGAGAATCATTTCAGCTCAAAAATTTCAAAAACAAAAAGAAAATTGAAAAATAAACACACAAAATTTAAAAAAACACACAATTTTTTTTTGATTTTTTTAAATAGGAAAACAATTGAAATTACTAAACTAAAAGGTTCCCTCCCCCACACTTAAAATATTGAATTGTCCTCAATGTGAACCCATGAGATGATATATGCACATGAAATGCAGAATTTTTAAATAGGACAAATAATATAAAAGTGAAAGGGTTTGGAACAGCCTGATGTTCTCAAGTGATGATGGGGTCATGCATTGTGATAAAATCCACTGCATCAGTAGGAAGTCCCTTAATGTATCTCTTCAAACATTTACCATTGAATTTAAAGCTCCTTCCAGTGTCCTCTTATGTGATCTCCACTACACCATAAGGAAAAATATTAGATACAATATAAGGACCTAACCATCTGGAATGCAACTTACCAGGCATCAACTTCAGTCGTGAACTGTAGAGTAGGACTTTCTCTCCAACATGAAACTCCCTTTTTTGGATCATTATATCATGATATTCTTTTGATCTTTCCTTGTAGAACATTGAGTTCTCATATGAAGACAATATAATCTCCTCAAGCTCTTGAATTTGCAGCTTCCTTTGGATTCCAGCTTGGGCCAAATCCATGTTGCATTTATTTATAGCCCAATAATCCCCATGCTCAACTTCCATGGGGAGATGACACGCTTTCCCAAAAACAATCCGAAATGGGGACATACCAATGGGGTTCTTGTATGCTGTTCTATAAGCCCATAATTCATCATCCAAGCACTTGCTCATTTCCTTCCTATTTGGCTGCACAGTTTTCTCCAAAATTTGTTTCAACCCACGATTTGAAACCTCAGCCTGGACATTTGTTTGGGGGTGGTATGGTATTATTTTTGTGTGTGTCACCCCATACTTTCAAAGGAGGGAAGCAGAATTCCTATTGAAAAAGTGTGTTCCTTGGTCACTGATGATGGCCTTTGGTACTCCAAACCTGCAAAAAATCCGTGCCTTCACAAAATCCACAACAACAAGAGAATCATCAGTCCTGGTGGCCTTGGCCTCCACCGATTTGCTCACATAATCAACTGCAACCGAAATATACAATAAACCATATGAACTTGGAAAAGGACCCATAAAATCAAAGCCCCACACATCAAAAATCACACAGAATAGTATGGGTTGTTGGGGGCATCTCATGTCTCCTAGAAATATTCCCAGTGTGTTGGCAATGAGAGCATTACTTACAAAACACATGGGCATCATGGAATAAACTAGTCCAATATAATACAGAGTCCAAAACTTTTCTAGCTATCTGTTGGGGTCCAAAGTGTCCACCACATGCAAGTGTATGACAGAATTGAAAAATAGACTCAAACTCATGCTCAGGAATACACCTCCTAATAACTTGGTCACTACACATGCGCCAGAGGTAAGGATCATCCCACACATAAAACCGAGACTCACTTTTTAATTTTTGGACTTGATGCTTCTTCAAATTTGCTGGGATTTCAGAGGCAATAATGTAATTAACTAAATCAGAATACCAAGGATGCATACTCGAGATGGTATAGAGATGATCATCTGGGAAAGTGTCCCAAAGTGGTACCTGGTCCAAGGTGTCACCCTCTAGTGTGTGAGTAAGCCTACTCATGTGGTCTGCCACCAAGTTTTCTGACCCCTTTTTGTCCTTTATCTCAATGTCAAACTCTTGAAGAAGGAGCATCTAACAGATAAGTCGTGGCTTTTCATCTGGCTTCTTCAAGAGGTACCTCAAAGCTGCATGGTCAGAAAAAACTACTACTTTAGAGCCCAATAGATATGAACGGAATTTATCTAAAGAAAATATGATAGCAAGAAACTCCTTTTCGATGGTTGTGTAATTTGATTGGGATGAATATAGTGTCCTCGATGCATAGGCGATCACATGTGAACGTCCCTCCACCCTCTGAGATAAGACAGCTCCAACCGCGAAGTTAGAGGCATCACACATAAGCTCAAAAGGAATCACCCACCGTGGGGGCTGTATGATAGGTGGAGTGGTCAGACACTTCTTTAGCTCATAAAAGGAAGTCCTACAAGAATCGTCAAACACAAATTCAGAAACTTTTTGAAGTAATCGTGACATAGGAAGAGCGATCTTACTAAAATCTTTGATGAAGCGCTGATCAAATCCTGCATGCCCTAGGAAAGATCTAACATCACGCACACATGAAGGATATGGTAAGGATGAAATAATGTCTATCTTAGATCTATCAAACTCTATCCCATGTTTTGACAGTACATGCCCTAAGACAATTCCATGCTCTACCATGAAATGACACTTTTCAAAGTTTAGGACCGGATTCTTCTCAATACAACGATTCAATACCTTTCCCAAAATACTTTGACATTCATCAAATGAAGACCCATACACTATAAAATCATCCATATATACCTCCTGCAGGTCTCAATAAAATCAGAAAAAATACTCACCATGCATCTCTGGAAGGTACCTGGGGAATTTCAAAGTCCAAATGGCATCCTTCAGTAAGCAAAGGTACCGAATGGGCAGGTTAATGTCATCTTCTCGTGATCCTCCGGAGCTATAAGAACCTGAAAATATCCAGAAAATCCATCCAAGAAACAATAGTGTGTTTTCCCAGCTAGTCTCTCAAGAATCTGATCAATAAATGGGATGGGGAAATGGTCTTTGCGTGTGGAATGATTTAGTTTCCTATAATCAATACACACACACCAACTGTTTTTCACCCTCATTGGAACTAACTCATCTTTCTAATTTTTAACAATAGTAACACCACTTTTCTTAGGCACAACCTGAATAGGACTTACCCACTGAGAATCTGAAATGTGATAGATTATACCTACCTCAAGTAATTTCTCAACTTCTTTTTTAACAACTTCCAAGAGGGTGGGATTGAGTCTCCTTTGTGGCTGTCTCACCGGTTTAGCCCCATCCTCCAAGAGAATCATTTTCATGCAAATGGAGGGGCTAATACCTGATATGTCAGCCAAGGTCCACCCAATCGCCCTGATGTTCTCCCTGAAAACATTCAAAAGATTTTCATTATGTTCAAAAGGGATATTGTTAGCAATGATAACAGGTAATCTCTCACCACTCAACAAGTATGAGTATTTCAGATTTGGTGGCAATGGCTTGAGTTCTAATGAAGGAGGGTGTATTATGGATGGAGAAAAAGAAGGAACTGAAATATGTGCACAAAGAGCATCAGTATCAGAATATACATCATCAAAATCAGAAAATAAAGCATCAAATCCATCAGCATACTCTATAGCCATGTCATAATTAGAGTTCACATGATCAAAATCAGAATATGAATCCGCATCAAAATCAAATCCAAGAGAGGATTGTGTATCAGAAACATGTGTGGAAGTGCTCTTAGATATCAAACTCCAACCAATACTCATAATATCCCTAAGCATAGGACAATAAAATTCCATGGAGTTTTTATTTGGTGGTTCAAAATGGGAGATAAGAAATGCAGAGTGATCCTCTGAGGGGTACTTCATGGAATCCATAACATTAAATATCTGGACTTCATCTCCAAACTCCATGGAAAGTGTACCTTCATTGACATTTATGATAGTTTTTGCAGTTTTGAGGAAGGGTATACCTAAGATTATGGGAGCATGAGAACTTACCTAATCGTCCTCAATGTTAAGCACGTAGAAATATGCTGGGAAGATCATGTCTCTTACCCGGACAAGTACATACTCAAGGACTCCAACTGGATATGCTATAGCTCTATTTTTCAACTACACCACTACTCTTGTTGGCTTCAACTCACCAACTTACAAGGAAGAGAATACAGAGTGAGGCATCACATTTATTGAAGCTCCTAAATCAAAAAGAGCATTAGAGAAGTGAAACTCCCCTATTGTACATGGGATGGTGAATGTCCTTGGATCCTTGCACATTGTTGGCATTGCTAGAGTTGGTGTAATGAGTGCTGAGACATTCCTTCCAAGGTTGATCCTCTCATTTCCCTTGAGCCCTCTTCGATTGGTGCAGAGTTCTTTTAAGAATTTGGCATACCTTGTAATTTTCTTAATGGATTCAAGTAGAGGAATGTTGATCTCCACACACTTTTATGTGTCAAAAACCTCCTTTTGCATTGCTTCATCAGCCATCTTCTTGGTTTGAACAAACCTGTTTGGAAAAGGAAGGGGTTTTGGAGGAACATCATCAATATTTTTATTACCTTTATCTTTCTCCTTGGATTGCTTATTAGTTTGTTTGGAATGCAGCTGCTCCGGAGTTGAGGTGAATCCCGGTGGAATGGTAGTTACAGATGTATTGTTCATTTGCTTCCCACTTCTCAATGTGATGGCACTAACATTCCCCTTTGGATTTGGAGTGGGTTGGGAAGGTAGATTTCCAGAATTCTTACTTACAAGTTCATGGAGGGCGGTGGCAATCTGGCTCATTTGAGTCTTCAACTCCCTCAGCTCCGAACCTTGACTCTTTAGCTCATTCTGTTGATTAAGAACAATTTTCATCAAAAGGTCATCAGTGTTAGAATCTACCTTGGGTGGGGGATTCCCTTATTGCTGACTTGCTGATGCTTGGGCTTCAAATCTCCTTTGGGGTTGCTGGAAACCATGCTGGTAAGGTGGAGGCTACTGGAAGTTTTGTTGAAAGGGTGTCCTTTGTTGTTGTCCAGAGCCATACCTCATGTCCGGTTGATATTTCCACCCTTGGTTGTATGTTGGGGAAAATTAATCAAACTTCTTTTGGGGATATGGTTGTTGCTGCTGAAATGGTATCTCTGGGAATACTGCTGCACAATCTTCTGTTTCTTGTAGTTGGGGGCAACAGTCAGTTGAATGGCTCATATCAGTGCAAATTCCACAAGGCCTTGAAGGAGTGGGTTGGGATGTCTTTTGAGTCAATGCAATCTGCCTCACCATAGTGGTCAATTCTTCCAACTTTGTATCAATCAAATGGCTTTCAAGAGAAGAAGGACTTACCTGGTGTACTCGCCTGACATGTGGTGTACCTCTATCGCCAAATTGTTGGGAGTTTTGGGACATTTTGTCGATCAATGCTCGTAAAGCTACAGGTATCTTGTCCACCATTGCTCCTCCAGCTGCAGCGTCCACCATGCTCGTCTCCATGGGTGTAAGTCCTTCGTAGAAGTATTAGACGAGTAATTGCTCACTGATTTGGTGATGTGGGCAGCTTGAACACAACTTCTTGAATCGCACCCAGTACTCATACATTGACTCCCCTTGGGCTTGCTTGATCTCCGATATCTCCTTTCGAATGGATGTGGTCCTTGATTTTGGAAAAAATCTTTTCAAGAAAAGACGTTTCAAATCATTCCAACATGTTACATCTTTAGGTTGTAAATAATACATCCAATCTTTTGCAGCTCCATCAAGTGAGAATGAGAATGCTTTTAATTTAATTTGATCTTCAGAGACATTTCTTGGTTTCAAGGTTGAGCAAACCACATTAAATTCTTTCCAATGTTTATTGGGATCCTCACTAGAGAGGCCATGAAACTTTGAAAGTAAGTGAATTAACCCAGATTTCATTTCAAAGTCCGATTCGAGATTTGGGTATGCAATACAATTTGGTTGATAGTTAATATCTGGTGCAACCAATTCTTGAATGGTTCTATTTAACTCATTGTTATTATTTCCAGCCATTGGTTCTTATTTTATGTTTTAATTTTAATAGCTTCTAATTTCAATGTTTCCAGAAGAGAGGAATTCACCAACTGGTTGAAGAAAATAATAAAATGAATAATACAAGAAATACCTCTAAATGGTTAAATAAATTACTTGCCTCCTCGGCAACGGCACCAATTTTAAAGAGCACTGTCATGGGCGCCCTCAAATGATTAGTGTGATTTTAGGGTACTTAGGTGCAGCAGAGTGGCTGACCAAGGTCGTCTCTCAAAGGAGGAAGTGAATTTAACAACTTATTAAAGGTATTCTGAAAAAAATAAAATAGAATATAATAAAAACACTACTTTAAAGGATTGGGTTTGTTATAGTTTATGAATCTAGAAGAAGTTTTCTGGAAGAAGATTGTATATTTTTTTGTTTTTAGTTTTGAAATGAATTTTGATTAAAATGACACAACGAGAAGATATTTTTTTAGAAATCTATTTTAAAAGGCGTAATCGATCTAACTCTACCTCTTAAATCATTTATTAATCATTATCAATTAAATTAATATTCACTAAATTAAGATCCCTTAATTTGTTAACCCCCAAACCCTATGAGAATTAACCTTACCACAAAGATGAAATTAATTAAACACTAGGCTAGCTTCGGAACATGTTATCATAGAACCCTTCTTTGATTGATGTTCTAAGGATAGATTATGGTCAGTGGTACATTAAGGCACATAACCACTCTGGAAATGAGGATTAATTGAGTTTAGGGATTGTATTTGAACTCTACAAATTGATCCCGTGTGGTCTTGTATTACCGGTTAAGGTTGCGCTCTCACAGTTCACAGAATTCCCGACCTCGCGTGTTTTGTGTTAATTGTTCAATTGCTTGATTAGTTTCATTTAAATTAAAAACTCAATTAATAGATCATAATATGTAAATTAAAGTATCTCATTTATTCAAAATAAATGAATGAAGAAGGATAGAAGCCGATCGATTACTAAAAAGAACTACTCTTCTGTGGGTGGCGTAATCATCGTAGAAGCGTTTTGCATGTGCAAAGGTTTATAATGGGTATAACCCAATAACGCTTCTAATCAAGAATTCCAACCCAATTAGTAAGATTAATAGAAGAACAAATTTAAACAAAACAGAAGAAAATATGAGGAATAAAATAAGATCAAATAAGTTTATTACACAAATGAAAACATTACAAAATGAAGAAGAGAAGGAGGCTTCGATGAGGGGATCCTTGCCTCAAGAGCTACCCCTCTTACAATGGTTGGATAATTTGGGTGAAACCAATTATCCTCATCCTCCAATCTCCTAATGTACATCCCAACCCCTTCAAATGATAAATACTCCAATTTATAGAGGGGAGGGGAGGAGAGGTTACAATTGGTTTCGAGTGTGAATGTGGAAATTCGGCCAAATATTTTATTTTAACATGGACCGCCCATTGGACAACCTAAACGCATGAATTGTCCGGCCTTCCAGAAGGATAATATGTGAGGATATGTGTCCTATATCTCATATAAATATTTGGGCTTAATCTAGGGCCAGATTAAGGAGTTATGGCCTAAATACAGAAGCTTCTTCATTCTGGAGAGTCCAGCCCAACTTTGACTTCATGGCCCATTTTCAACAACCAAATGCACTTTTTAGCTCTAGTGTCCTGAATAAAAGTTGTAGATAACTAAGTTAGGAACACTGTTACAAAATTTAAAATTCAAATAATAAATATACATATATTTATCTTTTAAATATTACAGTGAACTATAAAGGGTAAAACTAGAATTTTCATCAAATATTCAAATGGATGATCTAATCCCAAATACTTTCTAATTAAACATATTTAACACTATATTAGGAAATTATATCATTTATTATCAATAAAATATTCAATAAAATAATGTTTTATCAACTCCCCCACACTTACCCTTTTGCACTCCTGAGAAAAACCTCATATCAAGTAAACATCAATATCAAATCAAAACCAATTTTAAAACACATATCCTTGAGATCAAACAATTACACACCAAGAAATAAAAGATATCATGCCTCATAAAAAACCATTATTTCAAGTTCTTCATTTATTCAATATATTTCCACTTTATTTATCCTCCCATGCACAAAACACTTACCTCACTTGAATTTTCTTTTATCACACAAATGTCAATTTTTTTTGCAATGTCTTTCTCATCCAGACTCATACAAGGGTCACCATAGGCTTGATATATTCCTACATCTCTACCTGATGTGAGTCAAGGACATATGTTTATCATGAGGACTTCTCAGGGTTGTTCTGTGGCTTTCGGTTGGTAGGATTTAGATGTGAAAATTTTTGAGGCTGAATGCGGAGGGTTTGACTATTTTTGAAGAAAAATTGCATTAATCTAATTTTCACTTAAATATGGTCTTCTCCTGAATCCCCATAGTATCAATTCAGCTCCATAATAATGAAAATTCATGAAAGGTTTACACCATTCATCATCTCAGCATCAAAAATTTCAATCTTCTCAAACATTATTTTCTTGAAAGCTCCAGATGGGCACAACTTTCCACCTCAATTAGAAGCTCCAGAAAAGGAACAACTTTCAATATAATGGCTTTCTTCAGCAGCAAACACATCTCTTAAGAATTTAATTTTTCACCCAAAGTATCATAGAATGTGGTAGCACAACACAACATAGATTCCCCCACACTTAAGCTCAACTAGATTATGCAATTTCAATTCAAGAGTTGGTTGGATAGGGAAAATTGGCTTCTAAAGTGGCTAACCTAACAGGCTGTGCATGGATTCTAAGGGCTAAAAAGATTAAATGTTCAAGGTAGGCCATTATAAAAAAAGGATTCTTTGAAGTAGGGGCTTTAATTCCAAAAAAATTCCTCAATCATTTAAACATAAGTACCTCAAACCCTCAAGTTTTGACAGGAATAAATCAAATTATGGTTAAATCAAGCATGGTTTGGTTCTGTGAAGAAGTGAGGTGAATATAAAGAATATGAAAATAATGTTTCAGAATCCTCACAGGAAAGCTCCTGTAAAGCTCCTTCTAGTGTCCTCTTGTGTGAGGTGAATATAAAGAATTATGGTTAAATCAAGCATGGTTTGGTTCTTAAAATGTTGCCCATTGACTGTAAAGCTCCTTCTAGTGTCCTCTTGTGTGATATCCACTGCACCATAAGGAAAAACATTAGATACAATATAAGGACCTAACCATCTGGAACACAACTTACCAGGCATCAACTTCAGTCATGAACAATAGAGTAGGTCTTTCTCTCCAACATGAAACTCCCTTTGTTGGATCATTCTATCATGAGATGCTTTTGATCTTTCCTTGTAGAACCTTGAGTTCTCATATGAAGACAATATAATCTAGTCAAGCTCTTGAATTTTCAGCTTCCTTTGGATTCCAACTTGGGCCAAATCCATGTTGCATTTCTTTATAGCCCAATAATCCCGATGATCAACTTCCATAGGGAGATGACACGCTTTCCCAAAAACAATCTGAAATGGGGACATACCAATGGGGGTCTTGTATGCTGTCCTATAAGCCCACAATGCATAATCCAAGCGCTTGCTCCAATCCTTCCTATTTGGCTGCACAGTTTTCTCCAAAATTTGTTTCAATTCATGATTTGAAACCTCATCCTGGCCATTTGTTTGGGGGTGGTATGGTGTTGATGTTTTGTGTGTCACCCCATACTTTCGAAGGAGGGAAGCAAAATTCCTATTGAAAAAGTGTGTCCCTTGGTCACTGATGATGGCCTTTGGTACTCCAAACCTGCAAAAAATCTGTGCCTTCCCAAAATCCACAACAACATGAGAATCATCAGTCCTGGTGGCTTTGGCCTCCACCCATTTTCTCACATAATGAACAAAAACCAAAATATACCAGAAACCATATGAACTTGGAAAAGAACCCATAAAATCAATTCCCTACACATCAAAAATCTCACAGAATAGTATGTGTTGTTGGGGCATCTCATGTCTCCTAGAAATATTCCCAGTGTGTTGGCAACGAGAGAATGACTTACAAAACACATGGGCATCATGGAATAAACTAGGCCAATATAATCTAGAGTCCAAAACTTTCCTAGCTGTCCGTTGGGGTCCAAAGTGTCCACCACATGCAAGTGTATGACAGAATTGCAAAACAGACTTAAACTCATGATCAGTAATACACCTCCTAATAACTTGGTCACTACACATGTGCCAGAGGTAAGGATCACCCCACACATAAAACCTAGACTCACTTTTTAATTTTTGGACTTGATTCTTCTTCAAATTTGCTGGGATTTCAGAGGAAACAATGTAATTAACTTAATCAGCATACCAAGGATGCGTACTTGAGAAGGTATAGAGATGCTCATCAGGGAAAGTGTCCCGAAGTGGTACCTGGTCCAAGGTGTCACCCTCTAGTGTGTGAGTAAGCCTACTCATGTGGTCCACCACCAAGTTTTCTGACCCCTTTTTGTCCTTTATCTCAATGTCAAACTCTTGAAGAAGGAGCATCTAATGGATAAGTCATGGATTTGCATCTGGCTTCTTCAAGAGGTACCTCAAATCTGCATGGTCAGAAAAAACAACTACTTTAGAGCCCAATAAATATGAATGGAATTTATCTAAAGCAAATATGATAGCAAGATACTCCTTTTCGGTGGTTGTGTAATTTGATTGGGCTGAATCTAGTGTCCTCGATGCATAGGCGATCACATGTGAACGTCCCTCCACCCTCTGAGATAAGACAGCTCCAACCGCGAAGTTGGAGGCGTCACACATAAGCTCAAAAAAAATCTCCCACCGTGGGGGCTCTATGATAGGTGGAGTGGCCAGACACTTCTTTATCTCATCAAAGGAAGTCCTACAAGAATCGTCAAACACAAAATCAGAATCTTTTTGAAGTAATCGTCACATAGGAAGAGCGATCTTACTAAAATATTTGATGAAGCGCCGATAAAATCCTGCATGCCCTAGGAAATATCTAACATCATGCACACATGAAAGATATAGTAAGGATGAAATAATGTCTATCTTAGATCTATCAACCTCTATCCCATGTTTTGACACTACATGCCCTAAGACAATTCCATGCTCTACCATTAAATGAAACTTTTCAAAGTTTAGGATCAGATTCTTCTCAATACAACGATTCAATACCTTTCCCAGCCTACTTATACATTCATCAAATGAAGACCCATACACTGTAAAATCATCCATAAATACCTCCATGCAGGTCTCAATAACATCAGAAAAAATACTCACCATGCATCTCTGGAAGGTACCTGGGGCATTGCAAAGTCCAAATGGTATCCTTCAGTAAGCAAAGGTACCGAATGGGCAGGTGAATGTCGTCTTCTCCTGGTCCCCCGGAGCTATAGGAACCTGAAAATATCCAAAAAATCCATCCAAGAAACAATAGTGTGTTTTCCCAGCTAGTCTCTCAAGCATCTGATCAATAAATGGGAGGGGGAAATGGTCTTTGCGCGTGGAATGATTTAGTTTCCTATAATCAATACACACACGCCAATAGTTTTGCACCCTCATTGGAACTAACTCATCTTTCTCATTTTTAACAACAGTAAAACCACTTTTCTTAGGCACAAACTGAATAGGACTTACCCACTGAGAATCTAAAATGGGATAGATTATACCTGCCTCGAGTAATTTCTCAACTTCTTTTTTAACAACTTCTTGGAGGGTGGGATTGAGTCTCCTTTGTGGCTGTCTCACCGGTTTATCCCCATCCTCCAAGAGAATCCTATGGATGTAAATGGAGGGGCTAATACCTGATATGTCAACCAAGGTCCACCCAATCGCCCTGATGTTCTCCCTCAAAACATTCAAAAGATTTTCTTCATGTTCAAAAGGGAGATTGTTAGCAATGATAACAGGTAATCTCTCACCATTCAATAAGTATGAGTATTTCAGATTTGGTGGCAATGGCTTGAGTTCTAATGAAGGAGGGTGTAGTATGGATGGAGACATAGAAGGAACTGAAATATTTGTACAAAGAGCATCAATATCAGAATATACATCATCGAAATCAGAGAATAAAGCATCAAATCCATCATCATACTCTATATCCATGTCATAATCAGAGTTCACATGATCAAAATCAAAATATGAATCCGCATCAAAATCAAATCCAAGAGAGGATTTTGTATCAGAAATATGTGTGGAAGTGCTCTTATACATCAAACTCAAACCAATACTCATAATATCCCTAAGCATAGGACAATCAAATTCCATGGAGTTTTTATTTGGTGGTTCAAAATGGGAGATAACAGATGCAGAGTGATCATCTGAGGGGTACTTCATGGAATCCATAACATTAAATATAACGACTTCATCTCCAAACACGATGGAAAGTGTACCTTCATTGACTTTTATGATAGTTTTTGCAATTTTGAGGAAGGGTCTACCTAAGATTATGGGAGCATGAGAACTTACCTGATCTTCCTCCATGCTAAGCACATAGAAATCTGCTGGGAAGATCATGTCTCTTACCCGGACAAGTACATCCTCAAGGACTCCTGCTGGATTTGCTGTAGCTCTATTTTACAATTGCACCACTACTCTTGTTGGATTCAACTCACCAACCTTCATGGAAGAGAATACAGAGTGAGGCATCACATTTATTGAAGCTCCTAAATCAAAAAGAGCATCAGAGAAGTGCAACTCCACTATGGTACATGGGATGGTGAATGTCCCTGGATCCTTGCACTTTGTTGGCATTTCTAGAGTTGGTGTAATGAGTGCTGAGACATTCCTTCCAAGGTTGATCCTATCATTTCCCTTGAGCCCTCTTCGATTGGTGTAGAGTCCTTTTAAAAATTTGGCATACCTTGGGATTTGCTTAATGGATTCAAGTAGAGGAATGTTAATCTCCACACACTTGAATGTGTCTAAAATATCCTTTTACATTGCTTCATTAGCCATCTTCTTGGTTTGAACAACCCTTTTTTGGAAATGGAAGAGGTTTAGGAGGAACATCATCAATCTTTTTATTACCTTTATCTTTCTCCTTGGATTTCTCATCAGTTGGTTTGGAATGCGGCTGCTCTGGAGTTGAGGTGAATCCTGGTGGAATGGTAGGTACATATGTATCGTTCATTTTCTTCCCACTTCTCAATGTGATGGCACTAAAATTCCCCTTTGTATTTGGAGTGGGTTGGGAAGGTAGATTTCTGGAATTCTGACTTACAAGTTCAAGGAGGGCAGTGGCAATCTGGCTCATTTGAGTTTTCAACTCCCTCATCTCCGAACCTTGACTCTTTAGCTCATTCTATTGATTAAGAACAATTTGCTTCAAAAGGTCATCAGTGTTAGAATCTACCTTGGGTGGGGGATTCCCTTGTTGCTGTCTTGCTGATGCTTGGGCTTCAAATCTCCTTTGGGGTTATTGGAAACCCTGTCGGTAAGGCAGAGGCTGCTGTAAGTTTTGTTGAAAGGTTGGCCTTTGTTGTTGTCCAGAGCCATACCTCATGTCCGGTTGATCTTTCCACCCTTAGTTGTATGTTGGAGCAAATGAATCAAACTTCTTTTGGGGATATGGTTGTTGCTGCTGAAATAGTATCCCTAAGAATACTGCTGCACAATCTTCTGTTTCTTGCAGTTGGGGGCAACAGTCAGTTGGATGGCTTGTATCAGTGCAAATGCCACAAGGCCTTGAAGGAGTGGGTTGGGATGTATTTTGAGCCAATGCAATCTGCCTCACCATAGAGGTCAATTGTTCAAACTTTGTATCAATCAAATGACTTTCAAGAGAAGAAGGACTTACCTGATGTTCTCCCCTGACATGTGGTGTACCTCTATCGCCAAATTTTTGGGAGTTTTGGGCCATTTTGTCAATCAATGCTCGTGCAGCTACTGATGTCTTGTCCACCAATGCTCCTCCAGCTGCAGCATCCACCATGCTCCTCTCCATGGGTGTAAGTCCTTCGTAGAAGTATTGGATGAGTAATTGCTCACTGATTTGGTTATGTGGGCAGCTTGCACATAACTTCTTGAATCGCTCCCAGTACTCATACATTGACTCCCCTTGGGCTTTCTTGATCCCCGATATCTTGTTTCGAATGGATGTGGTCCTTGATGCTGGAAAATATATTTGCAAGAAAAGACGTTTCAAATCATTCCAACATGTTACATATTCAGGTTGCAAATAATACATCCAATCTTTTGCAGCTCCATCAAGTGAGAATGGGAATGCTCTTAATTTAATTTGATCTTTGGAGACATTTCTTGGTTTCAAGGTTGAGCAAACCACATTAAATTCTTTCAAATGTTTATTAGGATCCTCACCAGTGAGGCCATGAAACTTTGGAAGTAAGTGAATTAACCCAGATTTCAGTTCAAAGTCCGATTCGAGATTTGGGTATGCAATACAATTTGGTTGATAGTTAATTTCAGGTGTAGCCAATTCTAGAATGGTTCTATTTATCTCATTGTTATTATTTCCAGCCATTGGTTCTTATTTTATGTTTGAATTTTAATAGCTTCTAATTTCAATGTTTCCAGAAGAGAGGAATTCACCAACTGGTTGAAGAAAATAATAAAATGAAAAATACAAGAAATACCTCTAAATGGTTGAATAAATTACTTGCCTCCCCGAAAACGGTGCCAATTTGAAAGAGCTCTTTCGTGGGATCCCTCAAATGATTAGTGTGATTTTAGGGTACTTAGGTGCAGCAGAGTGGCTGACCAAGGTCATCTCTCAAAGGAGGAAGTGAATTTAACAACTTATTAAAGGTATTCTGAAAAAAATAAAATAGAATAGAATAAAAACACTACTTTAAAGGATTGGGTTTGGTAGAGTTTATGAATATAGAAGATTTTTTCTGGAAGAAGAATGTATATTTTTTTATTTTTAGTTTTGAAATGAATTTCTATTAAAATGACACAACAAGAAGATGTTTTTTAGAAATCTATTTTAAAAGGTGTAATCAATCTAACTATACCTATTAAATCATTTATTAATTAGTATCAATTAAATTAATATTAACTTAATTATGATCCCTTAATTTGTTAACCCCCGAACCCTACGATAATTAACCTTACCACAAAGATGAAAGTAATTAAACCCTAGGCTAGCTTCGGAACATGTTATCATAGCACCCTGCTTTGATTGATGTTATAAGGCCAGATTATGGTCAGTGGTAAATTAAGGAACATAACCACTATGGAAATGAGTATTAATTGAGTTTAGGGATTGTATTTGAACTATACAAATTGATCCCGTGTGGTCTTGTATTACCGGTTAAGGTTGCGCTCTCACAGTTCACACAATTCCCGACCTCACGTGTTTTGTGTTAATTGTTCAATTGCTTGCTTAGTTTCATTTAAATTAAAAAATCAATTAATAGATCATAATATGTGAATTAAATTAGCTCATTTATTCAAAATAAATGAATGAAGAATGATAGACGTCGATCGATTACTAAAAAGAACTACTCTTCCATGGGTGGCGTAATCATCGTAGAAGCGTTTTTCATGTGCAAAAATTTATAATGGGTATAACCCAATAACGCTTATACTCAAGAATTCCAACCCAATTAGTAAGATTAAGAGAAGAATAAATTTAAACAAAAAAGAAGAAATTATGAGGAATAAAAGAATATCAAATAAGTTTATTACACAAATGAAAACATTACAAAATGAAGAAGAGAAGGAGGCTTCAATGAGGGGATCCTTGCCTCAAGAGCTACCCCTCTTACAACGGTTGGAGAATTTGGGTGAAACCAATTATCCTCTGCCTCCAATCTCCTAATACACGTCCCAACCCCTCCAAATGATAAAAACTGCAATTTATAGAGGGGAGGGGAGGATAAATTACAAGTGGTTTCAAGTGTGAATGTGGAAATTCGGCCAAATATTTTATTCCAAATTGCACCGCCCATTTGACCACAAAAACGCATGAATTGGCCGGCCTTCCAGAAGGATAATATGTGAGGATATGTGTCCTATATCTCTTCTTAAGATTTTGGCTTAATACAGGCCCCTATTAAGGAGTTATGGACGAAATACAGAAGCTTCTCCATTCTGGCGAGTCCAGCCCAACTTTCACTTCATGGCCCAGTTTCAACAACCAAATGCACTTTTTAGCTCTAGTGTCCTAAATAAAAGTTGTATATAACTAAGTTAGGAACACTGTTAAAAAATTTAAAATTCAAATAATAAATATACAAATATTTATATTTGAAATACTACAGTGAACTATAAAGGGTAAAACTGGAATTTTCATCAAATATTCAAATGAATGATCTAATCCCAAATACTTTCTAATTAAACATATTTAACACAATGTGAGGAAATTATATCATTTATTATCAATAAAATATTCAATAAAATAGTGTTTTATCAATAACACTAGGGTTCATGTATGGATCAAAATTATTGGCTTAAAATGGATATTTTGGCACCCTTGTATACTGTTTGACATTGCATTGGGTGTGGGTGTTACCATTAAAATGAACAGAGCCATAGAAATGGCCAAGTATGGCTACTTAGCTAGGATTATAGTTGAAATTGATCTAAATTCTAACTTGTTTGAACAAGTTGTTCTTTCTACATCAGAGGATGATATTAATCTTCCGATTAAGTATGAAAAATTACCTCAATTTTGTGTGGAATGTCAAACCATTGGACATATAAAGAATAATTGTCTAAGAAATGATATATTCTCTTATTGATCTGATAAGGGTCACAACCTGAAGGTATGTAAGAAGATCCATAAAAGACAGCAAAGAGATGAAGAATCTCTTCCATCAACTGGTAATTTGGGTGATTCCATTGAAGGTAATGAGTCAGGTCTGATGCAGGTGCAGGCTGTCCAATCTCAATAGAAGGATCGGTGCCTCACTGAGGAGTCACAACAAGCTGTGGATAAGGAAAATCATCCAACAAATGGCACTATTATAACAACACATATGCAGGTTGTAAATCAGCATGAGGTCAACTGCCATGCCATGGAGTTGCAGGGATCTGTTGACAAATAGGATGGGCCTATGACTTCTCTTCATGGACCTTATGCACATGCAGAGTACAAATTATATGCAGTTTTGGTGGAATCCACTCAAGATAATGATGCTAAAACCCATTTATGGGATGATGCATTGACCATTAACCCTGACATGGATGCTTGAAAAGCTTCAGACATTGTCTTACAAGATTATTGAGGTACTTAACAAGCAGTGGAGCACAATGAATATTCAGGGAAAATGGTCTGGCACAGAGAATGATGATTCGCCGAAGAAATATTCATATCGGGATGCTGTTAAAGGTAAATCAGTTTCCAATGATGGGTATTCACCCTCAATGACGAAGTCCCAACCAAGATAGGACTACTCATATCTGAAGCCCGACATGGTGACTAGATCCATCTCTAGTGGGAGAAAGGCTCGAGGTAATTCTTTTAGTACCTTGGAAGATGAGTCTGATTGGGATTATGATGATTATAATCCTATTGAATTTGATTACTGATGTTTGGCATTTTATGTTTTAGAATGAGGGTGGTTTGTCTTGTCTGACCCCGTTCCATTGTTTTTCCATGTTTTGGATTTTATTTGAATAAAGAGGCTTGCCTCTTATTTTCAAAAAAAATCATACATATCAGAGTAAGAAGAAAGAATAAATAAAATAAAATAAGAGCATGATGTAATAAAATAAAACACAGTAAAGGATCGAATGACCATTTAATACATAAAATCAACCACCAAATGGTATAGTTACATGGAATACTAAAAATGAAAATAAACTATAAAAGAATCTAATAAATTTATAAGCTGAACCCATCAAGTCACATGAAACTATCTGAGTTCACCCGCCCGAACCTAAAAAACTCAACACAGGACTTAGCGCAAACCTGTGCCTATAATAAACATGTGAGAGATAATTGGATACCCAAGTGGAATGGAAGCCTTATTAGGGTGGTATTACAACTCAGCAGGCCACCATTGATGGTTTCTAAACCAATACAAGTTAGTATAATACTGTATGAAGATGTATAATAAATGATAGGAAACAAAATAAATTAATGTGGCTTCATTATTTAACAATATTTGAATTATCCATGTTTGTTCTATGTTCTAGGTGATACTCATTCACATCAAACTTGCTTCATCCCATGATTTTCATATGATCAATATACTATAGGGGTTATTGGTCAACTTACAAGATCATCAGTCCAAGTATCTAACTAGGATTTGAAACATCATATTTGACCATCCCAATCATATATAATAGAATTCACAAGTCAAAAAACAAGGGGAATAATTCCATGCATACAATCAAGATGAAAAACTTCTTCTATGACCATACCAACCATGATATATAATTCAATGTCCATACCCTTGGAGTTTGGAGCATCAGTCTATCCTTTGAAAACTATGGTGCACCAAGTCACCTGGAGCATTTGTCTGGCATGCGAAAAACCATGGATGAAGAATTTCACGTCTAACATCAAAAACCATATATAAAATTAGTAGTCCCTTGAGAATTATTATATCACATATTACATGGATATGGAATTCCATTTCCAATATCCTAATCCATTACATTTTCAATAAAATATATTACTCAATTTTCAATATTCTTAAATTTCATAACATATTAATATTAATGGCGTACCACCATTCATTTATAAATTTCTTTCCCTTTATCATTTCCTCAAAAGAAATGTCCCAATGAGCCTTAGAAACCAAAAATATGACTAAAAAATTCCCAAACCCTTTCACATTTCATAAAATAATAAAGTTAGACATCCTCATTAATAATTTTGAAAAATGCCCCTCATAAAATATGTATTTTATATTTAAAAAAAAGGTACCAAACTTTCATTTACATTTAAACCATCACATGAGACATAATATAATTTTAATTAAAAGGGAACCACACTCTCAATTCAAATAAACATTTTAAATCCACTTAAAACCCCTTTTTATGAACCACTTGGAGGTCAACACCTCATTTTAAAATAGGAATCATTTAAAAGGACAAATTTCCCCCCTTGACACCCAAAACTAAGTCAAAACATAATGAACAAATTTAAAACCATTACAAAATCCTCATAGGAATTTTCATAAAATATTAACACATAAAATCATACCAAATCATCCCTTTTCAAGTCCACTCTACCGTTTCCATGAAATGGAATACCCCATGAGCAATCATAGGTTCAGTCTTATAAACACCCATGGATCCAATGTGATCCATAAAATATATAAGGTATTAATCCAAGGAAATAAAAAAATACTTAATAAAAGAAATAAAAGACACAAAAAATTATATTTAAGGCGCATACTACATACACATGAAAACAAATTAACAAGACAATGGGAAATGATCTTATACCACTTACCTCATTTACAAAGCATTCTAAGAAATTTTCAAATCATGAAGGCCTTATAAAGGCCCATCCAATATTCATCCAAAACCTCTCAGCACACAAATGATCTCTTCAACACCACCCAAGATCTAGTCTCACACTAAGAAACCACAATTAGCTAATTAAAAAATATAATTAATTAAGAAATTAAATCCCAACGCGTTATAATTCTGGAAAACTCATAGGGTCAATCAAATCATACTGAAACTCTAAGATACCCCCATGGAAGGACCATAATAGACCCTAAACACCATTTTAGGGAAAATAACTAATAAGAGATACCAAATTGACAACTAATTAAAATAATACACTAGAAAAAAATATGAAAAATTAATCATAAACACATACATTTACAAAAATCTACACATCGGAATGAAGAATTCATCTCTGAATCTCTCCACATAATCCAAAAAAGAACTCCATGATAAAAGAATAATTTGAGTAGGATCTGTTGTAATATTAAATAATACCTAAACTGGAGATCCCCAATATTAGAGTGGAGAGAAAGGAATAAGTAAGGAAATGTAACACCCTGAGATTTTATGAGATTTATTCTTTTTAATTTCTTTCATATCTTCTCTTGTACGCTATACCAAGATTATCTTGCGCTATACGCAAGACTGTATTAGATTGCAGTATACTCAACACTATTCTTGGATCGCGTTACACACAATTTCAAGTTCGTTTGATAGTAGTTATTCTACGCAATATTGAGTGTATATATATATATTCAATATATAAATGAAATATGATTGGATTCTATTATATGCAACAACAAAGGAGTCTTGCACTACACGCAACCCTAACTTGGCTTAAATTACAAGAAATCAAGACCTTCCACGACAGCGTGTGTTGTACGCAATACCGTGTTTCACTAAACAACGATATGTTATTAAAATATTATATAAACCAGCTGTTATGAATAGTAATACCCAATTTTTAAAATTTTATAAATTTTATCATTCAAAATAGACTTCATTTTTAGATTCGGAATATCGAAATTAGCCTAGGGTGAGTTTTTGGTATTTTTCTAAAAACTTTCAATTTTTGATGAATAGTGAAAACACTGGGTTACTATTTAAAAACCAACTTTTTATTTAAATAATTATTTATTTTATTTTACTTTTTTAGGTCAAAATTGATACATAATACCTATATAAGTTCAATTTAATTTATTGGAGTCATTTTATAATAATTTTAGATATATAAAAATTTTATTGAACTTTTCACCGTCTTTTACCCACCTCCTAGGAGAATTTGAAAATTTACATAAAACTTAATTTTACCGCTTCTATGAGTAGAATTTCGAAAATTTGAGAGACACGGTTAATATCAAGGAGTAAAATGTGGTTCAATAAGAGAAAAATAATTTTTTGGTGAATAGTAACTTTTTACTTTTATTTACCACGGTTAAAAGTAAATTGGGTAATTAAGGGTAAAAATGATATTATTATTACCCTAACCCATGTTATAATTCTATTTGATAAGTATAATTTGACCAAAAACAACCTTAGGAATATAATATTATCATTTAGGTCCACTTGGATTAGATTAGGACATTTATTATTATTTTATTTAAAAAATAGTTAAAATAGTTAAAATCAAATTTGAATAACTAAAACATTTTTAAAATGGGGTTATACATAAGATAAATTAGACTATAAATATTAATTTGAAAGATAAAAATATTTCCTATCTAATGGTATTTTATTTATAATGTTTAGACATTAAATAATTTAATTTATTTATGACACAATGGTGATGCAGTAATTACCTAAATAATGAAATATTAAAATAATTAATATTATAAATACCCAAATAAATATAATTTGAGACTTTTTATGAATTAAACTAATTTTATAGGTTAATATGACATGTTAGTATTGATTTAATTAACTTTTTTAGAACTAATCGTGCTGTTATGATTTTCACAAAAATCAATTACCAAATAGTTTCAAAATTGACATAAATAGTTTTTAAAACAAATATTATATTATTAATTGTTATAATTTTACTAGAAATCTACGGTTCGGCCAAATGAATTAGATAAGGTTATATATATTAATAATTAACCACTTGGGGTTTTTTTTCTTTTTATAGTAAGTTTATTAACCATATAGTGCAAGAAAACAAGAAGACACGGTAAAAGTTAAATTACTTAACTTAGAGTTAAATCGAAAAGATATTTTTAAAATAGTAACATAAACTTGTATAAAACCTATTGGTTGAGAGGATTTATATGCATCCCCACTATAGATTCGAAATAAATCAATTTGGAGCTATTATAAACCGAATATGACTTTATTATAAAATAATATTTTAAGTTTTTCCAAAGGTGCCCCTCTCCTCCCTTATAAAAAGGGCACCCCTTCCATCTTCTATTCACACCCTTTTGAGCCTTGAATATCGGCCAACCCCTACCAATTCATCTTATCAACCTCTATAGTTACATCATAGAGGTTCTGGTCTTCTGAAAAGACCAACTCTAGTGCCCTAAGAAGAAGTTTAAAGGAGGTGCGTCGAGGAAGAGGTAATCTCTTCTACCGACTCTTTCAAATTTCTTTCTTCTTCCACTTCCTCTTATTTAGTCATTTAATTATAAATTAATAACATAGGTATTATTTATATACTGATATGTTATTATAAATATGAAACAACCCTATTTCAACTTCTATCCATCCTACAGAAAACAAAATCACCGCGCGTGCGTACTTACGGAATACCGTCTCCACTCTGTGGTGTAATCTGTTTTCGACCACCACCTTACTTGGATGGGTATAATGGTGTAAATAAATAACTATATATGATTATTTTAAAGTGATATTGATTCTGAAATATTATAAATACACTTCAATACAATTCCACGATCATGGGAATGATATCATCGCTCATGTGTACGTACAGACTACCATCTCCACGATGCGATGAGATTCAATCTCCATGATAACCATTCATGAATGATTATAAAGTATATATAATGAATAATAATTAAATATATGACATAATAATTATACTGTATTTATGTATATATATATATATTTATGTCATCTACTTAATTCCATTCAATTCAATAAGGAAACGAAAACAACGTTCATGCGTACGTACGACCTACCGTCTCAATGAACGATGTATTTCATTCAATTTAACGATCTGTCATATATATATGAATATGATAAATTTATATTATATATAAATCATGTTTTACATTCTGAAATTAATTAAATCAGGATATAAGTAAAAATATCAAGAACAAAAAGTCGAAACACGTACGATAATTGAAACGATTTTACCCAAAACGTTGCTTTAACATGAAATTTACAAAAGAACGGGTAATATAAAGTCATAAGTGAACCATATATGATATCATAACAATGAATATGATTATGTAATAAGTCAATGACATTATTTAAATCATTATACAGGAGGTTCAGATACGTACAAAGCATATCAAACCTAAGGTAAGAGATAACTATTCCAATCTCGTTCTTATCCGAGATTGTTTATTCGTAAGTATTTACTAGGGTTATTGTTATCATCCATGTACATGTTTTATAAAAATGTTTTCATGTATTTTAATGTCCTTTTACCCATTTTTAAATTTTACCGCATGTTATGAAAGGAATATTACTTTTGTTTACCATACGAGGTACTTTTTGACTTTTCTGACAAAAGTACGAGTAGAATGTTATTTTTAACTTATACAGTGTGAATGGATTTTTACGGTCTCATAACGACTTATTTCAATGGAGTTTCCTCTAAAAACATTTATGACTATTTTCAAAAAAATACTTTTCTTTTAAAATTTCATGGCATTTTGTGAAATGAAAATGATTTTGAAGAAGAAAGGATATTTTCCCCAAGAATTCATTTCAACTGTTTTATCAAAACCATTTTCCATCTAAGATTACATTATTTCATATGTGTATGTTTCAAGCATAATGTCTCTATGATTTACATGGTTTCACTTCTCTTATGATGAAATGATATCCATTTGTTTTATATGGATTATGTGATGATGAGATGATGTTTATGAAACCCATTTTATTCTTTGGGTTATGATAAATGATTTATGAATATTTTGTGGCACAAGTAATAATGATTTCATTATGAGATGAGTGGGACATATATCTCCCTCCAATGCATTGGGTAAATATGAAAGGTTATTCAGATATTTTTGGAAAGAAGATGATATACGCATAATGAAGGGATAAGGATAAAATAATATGTTTTATAGCATTCATGAGATTATGGTTGATAAAAGGACAAAGTGATATCATGATTTGAGTTTATAGATTTTTTTGGGATTTTGGTATGTGGAAAGAGTTAACTTTTGATATAATTCATGTTTTCAATAAGGTTCTATGGTAATTTATGTTTGAAGAGAATACATGATTAATGTATTCACATGTTTGGAATGAGATCAACAAGATATATCTTATGATATATGAGGGATAAACAATGGTATAGACATGTTTGTTATGTGACCTTTTCTGTAATTGTTTTCTTTATACTAAGAGATTGGACATATGTATTTTGTATAAGCCTAAAGATTGTAATGGATTATGTTAGACATCAGATAGTATTGTTTAAGTATATAACTTGTTTTTCAATATTATTTATGGAATTTTATAATAGTATAGTTTTAGAAAAAGGACAACCCATAGGACGAGCGACAACCCGTCACGTCAAACAAGGCTATGGGAATCGAACCCACAACTGAAGTGCGACTGCCCTTTATCGCATACCACTAGCCTACAGGAAGTCCCTGGTTAGTAGAAACTAGTTTTATTATATTAAGAAGTATGATATATTAAGTATAAGTCCATTTTAGGAACCATATATGATTAATCTCACTATAGATTGACTTATGTATATTTGATAACTTTTGATAACCTTATGTTTGAGATTGATGGAATGACCTATCATTCTATCTCATGATCTGCTAAAACTTCATGGAAGACAAATTCAACTTCATTTCTTTAAGAGATGAAGTGTAAATTGTTCAAGGCACAAACAATAATGATATTGTACCAAAATCAAGTAAGTATTTCTTTTAATTCAAAAAATATTCAACATTAGGGAAATGATCTTGAAAACCAAAAATGTTTTCCCAGTGCCCTCATATCTGATGAATCAGATGGTACGTTAGATCATCATAAATTTATGGCTTTATGACTGTTGGCTTTATCATAGCCATGTCCTCTACCACTCTCCATCAGAACTTGATGGTTAGATTTCTATTACATATCCATATTTTCACCTATGTTATCCTATATGGAAGCCCAATGATTAGTTAATTTGGGTAACTCTTATGTTTCATACTTTAGTTTTTAAAGATAAGTTTTGGTATTCCTTTTTACGATGTGGGTTTCTATGAAAGAAACTCTCATGTAATAATCCATTTATAACCGGGATGAATTTCGAGGGTGAAATTCATTTTAAGGGAGGTAGAATATAACACCCCAAGATTTTATGAGATTTATTCTTTTTAATTTTTTTCATATCTTCTATTGTACGCTACACCAAGATTATCTTTCACTATACACAAGGCTGTATTAGCATGCAATATACGTGGCACTATTCTTGGATCGTGTTACACACAATTTCCAGTTCGTTTGATAGTAGTTATTCTACACAACATTGAGTGTGTATATATATATATATATATATTCAATGTATAAATGAAATATGGTTGGATTCTGTTATACGCAACAACAAAGGAGTCTTGCACTACATGCAACCCTGACTTGGCTTACATTACATGAAATTGAAACCTTCCATGATAGCGTGTGTTGTACGCAATATCGAGTTTCACTAAACAAAGATATGTTATTAAAATATTATATAAACTAGCCATTATGAATAGTAATACCCACTTTTTGAAATTTTATAAATTTAATCTTTCAAAATGGACTTCATTTTTAGATTCAGAATATTGAAATTATCCGATGGTGAATTTTTGGTATTTTTCTGAAAACTTTCAATTTTTGATGAATAGTGAAAACACTAGGTTACTATTTAAAAACCGACTTTTTATTTAAATAATTATTATTTTTATTTAAATTTATTTTAGGTCAAAATTGATACATAATACCTATATATGTTCAATGTAATTCATTGGAGTCATTTTATAATAATTTTAGATATATAAAAAGTTTATTGAACTTTTCATCGTCTTTTACCCACCTCCTAGGAGAATTTGAAAATTTACATAAAACTTAATTTTACCGCTTCTGTGAGTGGAATTTCAAAAATCCAAGAGACACGGTTAATATAAAGGAGTAAAATGTGGTTCAATAAGATAAAAATAAATTTTGGTGAATAGTAACTTTTTACTTTTATTTACCACGGTTAAAAGTAAATAGGGTAATTAAGGGTAAAAATGATATTATTATCACCCTAAAACATGTTCTAATTCTTTTCGATAAGTATAATTCGACCAAAAAAAACCTTAGGAATATAATATTATCATTTAGGTCCACTTGGATTAGATTAGGACATTTATTATTATTTTATTTAAAAAAGAGTTAAAATAGTTAAAATCAAAGTTTAATAACTAAAACATTTTTAATATAGGGTTATAAATAAGATAAATTAGACTATAAATATTCATTAGAAAGATAAAAATATTTTATATCTAATAGTATTTTAATTATAAGTTTTAGATATTAAATAATTTAATTTATTTATGACACAATGGTGATGCAGTAATTACCTAAATAATGAAAGTTTAAAATAATTGATATTATAAATACCCAAATTAATGTAATTTGAGACTTTTTATAAATTAAACTAATTTTATAGGTTAATATGACATGTTAGTATTTATTTAATTATCTTTTTTCGAACTAATCATTCTGTTATAATTTTCACAAAAATCAATTACCAAATAGTGTCAAAATTGACATAAAATATTTTTTAAAACAAATATTATATTATTAATTGTTATAATATTCCTAAAAATATTAGGTTCGTCCAATTGACTTAGATAAGGTTATATATATTAATAATGAACCACTTGGGGTTCTTTTGTCTTGTTATAGTAAGTTTATTAACCATATAGTGTAAGAAACAAGAAGACATGGTAAAAGTTAAATTATTTAACTTAGAGTTAAATCTAAACGATAATGTTAAAATAGTAACCTAAACTTGTCTAAAACCTATTGGTTGAGATTATTTCGACCCATAACAACTTTACATTCAAAATAAATCAATTTGGAGCTATTATAAACAGAATATGACTTTATTAAAAAATAATATTTTAAGTTTTTCCAAAGGTGCCCCTCTCCTCCCTTATAAAAAGGGCACCACTTCCCTCTTCTCTTCACACCCTTTTGAGCCTTGAAGCTCGAACAAAACCTAAAAATTACTCTTATAAACATCTCTATTTATATCATATATGTTCTAGTCTTCTCAAAATACCAACTATAGTGCCCTAAGAAGAAGTTTAAAGGAGGTGCTTCGAGGAAGATGTAATCTCTTCTACCAAATCTTTCAAGATTATTTCTTCTTCTAATTCCTCTTCTTTAGTTGTTTCATTATAAAGTAATAACATAAGTATTAATTATATACTGATATGTTATTATAAATATGAAACAACCCTATTTAACCTTCTATCCATCCTACGGAAAACGAAATCACCGCGTGTGCGTACGTACGGAATACCGTCTCCACGCCGTGGTGTAATCTGTTTTCGACCACCACCTTACTTGGATGGGTATAATGGTGTAAATAAATAACTATATATTATTATTGTAAAGTTATATTGATTATGAAATATTATACATACACTTAAATACAATTCCATGATCATGGGAATGATATCATCGCTCATGCGTACGTACGGACTACCGTCTCCACGACGCGATGAGATTCATTCTCCATGTTAACCATTCATGAATGATTATAAAGTATATATAAGGAATAATAATTAAATATATGAAATAATAATGATACTGTATTTATGTATATATATATATATGTATTTCATATACTTAATTCCATTCAATTCAATAAGGAAAAGAAAACAGCATTCATGCATACGTACGACCTACCGTCTCCATGAATGGTGTATTTCATTCAATTTAATGATCTATCATATATATATATGTATATTATGAATATATATTATATATAAATAATGTTTTACATTATTTAATTAAGTAAATCAGTATATAAGTAATAATACCGAGAACAACAAGTCGAAACACGTACGATAAATGAAACGATTTTACCCAAAACGCTGCTTTAACATGAAATTTACAAAAGAATGGGTAATATAAAGTCATAAGTGAGCCATATATGATATCATAAAAATGAATATTATTATTTAATAATTCAATGAAATTATTTGAATCATTATATAGGAGGTTCGGATACATACAAATCATATCAGACGTAAGGTAAGGGATAACAATTCCAATCTCATTCTTATCCGAGATTGTTTATTCGTAAGTATTTACTAGGGTTATTGTTATCATCCATGTCCATGTTTTCAAAAAATGTTTTCATGTATGTTTAGTGTCATTTTTACACATTTTTTAATTTTACCACATGTTATGAAAAGAATCTTAATTTTGTTTACCACACGAGATACTTTTTGACTTTTCTGACAAAAGTACTAGAAGAATGTTATTTTTAACTTATACGGCGTGAAGGGTTTTTTACAGTCTCATAATGACTTATTTAAATGAATTTTACCCTAAAAACATTTATGCTTATTTTCAACAAAATACTTTTCTTTTAAAATTGCATGGCATTTTGTGAAAAGAAATTGATTTTGAAGAAGAAAGGATATTTTCCTCAAGAATTCATTTCAAGTGTTTTATCAAAACCATTTTCCATCTAAGATGACATTATTTAATATGTGTATGTTTCAAGTATAATGTCTCTATGATTTACATGGTTTCACTTCTCTTATGATGAAATGATATCCATTTTTTATATGTATTTAGTGATGATGGGATGATGTTTATGAAACACATTTTATTCTTTGGGTTATGATGAATGATTTATGTGTATTTTGTGGTACCAGTAAGAATGATTTCATTATGAGATGGGTGGGACCTATATCTTCCTCTAATACATTGGGTAAAGATTTATATCTCATGATATATATACATGGCTGGAACGGTAAGTTAATCCGGATCAGTGATACAAGACTGGAACGAGGAGTGAACTCGATTCAGAAAGGGACTTTGTCCACTAAGATGGTCTTGGAAGCAATGCCTTGGCTACTATGGAAATAATATCATGTGATTAATGGTTTTCCACAAATACATGTTTTATTCTAATGCTATTTTATCATGATTGATGTTCCTTTATGATATATGCCTTACGTACTTCCAAGATTTATGTCTTTGCTCAAGATTTTGATGTTTAGATTTTATGTTCAAGTTTTTTCATTCAAATGTTTATGGATTGTTTTATGTTCTCTATGTTTACCGTTACTGAGAATTTGAGCTCACCCTTTTTATGTTTTATTTTCCCCAGGATATAAAGAAAGGTTTTAGGTAAGAAAACCAAAAAGGGGAAGATCTTTATGGGATATGTTGAAGATCTTTCACCATGATTAGAAGATTTCGTTCTGAGTTTCCAAAGACACTAAACTAATACGATCTTTGGGCGTATGTTTTTGTCATGTATTAAGTATTCCATAAAAGTAATGTAATGTCCATGTACGTCAAGATTTGGGTCTCTACAGTTGGTATTAGAGCGAAGGTTTAGTTAACCTTTGGAAACAAGGATGCAAAAACTTTAGTGAAACCCCTTGAGGTATTTCTAAGGTATCTCTAGGGATGTTCCTAAGGATAAGTATTCGTATAGGTTATAGTCCTAGAATTACGGTAACTATCTTAGAATTTAACCTAAGATGTTAGATATTGATGGTAATCCCCATTTATTATGTGGTTTTCTCTACCATGATTTTTTCCTCTCACACTATTCTTTTTGGATTTTAGAAAATAGCTGGAAACAAAAAGATTTACAATAATGGAGGATATGATGGACAATGGAATGATATTCTTCATGAGAAACCAAATGAAATGGGATTTGGAAGTCCAAACATTGTTATTATGACAAATCAGCAATCTCATAATATGATCAATAATCTAAACTTTGGTAAGTTTCTCGACTCATCTAATAAGATAAAGATGGAGTTTCATGATGATCATAGAGGAAAGAAAGTTCAATTTCTCTCATGTAAATCATGTGGGAAGAGGCATCAAGGAGAATGTTTCAAAGGAACTGGAAGATGCTTTTGGTGTGGAAAAGAAGGACACAAATCTAGTAAGTGCAAAGGAAAAGGTTCAGTTAACACCATGGAGAAGGATAATGGTATTTCTACGACATCAAAAATGATTAGACGTTTTAAATGTGGAATGTATGGGCATTATGAAAACCAATTCCCTAAGGGAAAATCTCATGAAGAGAATTAGCATGGTCATATGGGTATTATTTATGTGGATGATGATGAGGAGACTACAAATGATATATGATATGAAAGAAGTGTTGAAGCTTGGTCAATGGTTTAAGAAGGTAGTGGAATGATTGTATGTTTATCAAGGGTTATGTTGTATAGGTAATTTAATGGTACTATGGAATGAAGAAACATCTAAGGATTGTTACACTATTGTTTTTCTTAAAGTATTTGAAAGTATATTTTGAATGGTACTAGTAACCATGAAATGTTATTCAGATATTTTCAGAAAGAAGATGATATGCGCATAAAGAAAGGATAAGGATAAAATAATATGTTTGATAGTATTCATGAGCTCATGGCTGATAAAAGGACAAAGTGATATCATGATTTGAGTTTATAGATTTTTTGGGATTTTGGTATGTGGAAAGAGTTAACTTTTAACAGAATTCATGTTTTCATTAAGGTTCTATGGTAATTTATGTTTGAAGAGAATACATGATTAATGTATTCACATGTTTGGAATGAGATAAACAAGATATATCTTATGATATATGGGGGATAAACGATGGTATCCACGTGCTTGTTATGTGAACTTTTAAGTAATTTTTTTCTTTATACTATGAGATTGGATAGATGTATTTTCGATAAGCCTAAAGATTGTAATGGATTATGTTAGACATCAGATAGTATTGTTTAAGGATATAACTTGTTTTTCGATATTATTTCTGGAATGTTATAATAGTATAGTTTTAGAAAAAGGAAAACCCATAGAACGAGCGACAACCCATCACGTCGGAAAAGGCTATGGGAATCAAACCCACAACTGAAGTGCGACATCCCTTTATCGCATACCACTGGCCTATAGGAAGTACCTGGTTAGTAGAAACAAGTTTTATTATATTAAGATGTATGATATATGAATTATAAGTCCATTTTAGGAACCATATACGATTAATATCACTATAGATGGACTTATGTATATTTGATAACTTTTGATAACCTTATGTTTGATATGGATGGAATGACCTATCATTCTATCGCATGATCTGCTAACACTTCATGGAAGACAAATACAACTTCATTACTTTAAGAGATGAAGTGGAAATTGTTCAAGGAACAAACAACAGTGAGATTGTACCAAAATCAAGTAAGTATTTATTTTAATTCAAAAAATATTCCACATTAGGGAAATGATCTTAAAAACAAAAATGTTGTCCTAGTGCCCTCATATCTGATGAATAAGATGGTACCTCAGATCATCACAAATTTATGGCTTTATGACTGTTGTCTTTATCATAACCATGTCCTCTACCACTCTCCATCAGAACTTGATGGTTAGATTTCTCTTCCATATCTATATTTTCACCTATGTTATCCTATGTGGAAACCCAGTGATTAGTTAATTTGGGTAACTCTTACGTTTCATACCTTAGTTTTTATAGATAAGTTTTGTTATTCATTTTTACGATGTGGGTTTTTATGAAAGAAAATCTCATGTAATAATCCATTTATAACCCCAACGAATTTCGAGGGCGAAATTCATTTTAAGGGGGGTAGAATGTAACACCCCGGGATTTTATGAGATTTATTCCTTTTAATTTCTTTCATATCTTCTGTTGTATGCTACACCAAGATTATCTTGCACTATACGCAAGACCGTATTAGCTTGTAGTCTATGCAACACTATTCTTTGATCATGTTACACACAATTTCAAGTTCTTTTGATAGTAGTTATTCTACGAAACATTGAGTGTATATATATATATATATATTCAATGTATAAATGAAATATGGTTGGATTCTATTATACGAAACAACAAAGGAGTCTTGCACTACACACAACCCTGACTTGGCTTACATTACACAAAATAGCAACCTTCTATGATAGCGTGTGTTGTATGCAATACCAAGTTTCACTAAACAACGATATGTTATTAAAATATTATATAAACCAGCCATTATAAATAGTAATTGTAACACCCCAAGCTTCTACGGTACGCTTCTCTTTGAATAATACAATAGTGTGTGTTGTACGCAACATTGAGTTCTAACACACACCACAACCAATCAAACTAGCTGTTATGAATAGTAATACCTACTTTTTAAAATTTTATAAATTTTATCTCTCAAAATGGACTTCATTTTTGGATTCAGAGTATCGAATTTATCCTAAGGTGAAATTTTGGTACTTTTCGGATAACTTTAATATTTTGATGAATAGTGAAAATTACTAAATTTTAATTAAAAACAACTTTTTTAATCAAAATAACTAATAGTGATAAATTAGGAATTTGAATGGTTTTAAAGTATATTTAGAATATATTTTTACCATTTAATAAAATGTTGGTCATTGGACATAATTTCACAATTAAACCGAACATAAACAAGTATCAATCTTTTGATAGTTATTATATCTTAAAAACACGCTTTTTTGTTTTGACAGTGGGAATTAATTTTAAATTAATTTCTGCCACTTCTGTGTTTTGAATTTGAAAAAATGGATTCCATATTTCAAATCAGGATGTCCAAATTGTGTAAATAGATAACTTTTATTTTTAGACATTTTGAATAATTACTTCGGTAAATATTTTATTTACCATGGTTAAAGGGTAAATCCGGTAAATAAGGGTTAAAAATAATATTATAATAATACTAAATTTCCCTAAAATATGACTTAACCTTATTGGTGGATACATTTCCGACCATGGGCATCTTTGGGTCGATTTTAGGACCCCATGGAGCCACTTGTAGGTGATAGGGACACTTTATTTTAATTAAGTTAAAATAAATACAAAAATAACAAAAGCATATATCTTTTAGAAAAATTTTTTTTACAAAGGGTTATATATGTTGGATTTTAGACTATAAATATTTATTAGAACGATAAAAATATTTCCTACATAATTGTATTTTATTTATAATTTTAAGACGTTAAATAATTTAATCTATTTATGACACAATAATGATACAGTAATTACCATAATAGTAAAAAATTAAAATAATTGATATTATAAATACCCAAATAAATACAATTTGAGACTTTTTATGAATTACACTAATTTTATAGGTTAATATGACATGTTATTAATGCTTTAATGAACTTTTATTGAAGTAATAATTCTGTTATGAGTTTTAAACAAATCAACTATTGAATAGTGTCAAAATTGACATAAAAGATTTTTTAAAACAAATATTATAGTATTAATTGATATTAAATTCCTAAAAATCTATGGTTCGTCCAAGAGACTTATATCATGATAGGTGTATTATTAATGTACCACTTTGGGGTCTCTTGGATGTATATAGTAAGTTTATTATCCATATAATATAAAAATACAAAGAGACATTGTAAAAGTGAAACTAATTAACTAAGAGTTAATACTTAAATATAAGGTTAATATAGTAACCTAAACCTATCTAAATCCTATTGGTTGAGTGGTTTTAGACCTATACCCCCCTTAAACTTTAAATAATCCACTTTGGAGCCATTATAAACTGAATATGAATTTATTATAAATTAATACTTTAAGTTTATCCTAAAGAGCCCCTCCTCCCCCTTATAAAAGGACCCAACTTCTAACCAATTATTCACACCATCCAAGCCTTTTGGTTCGACCAAAACCTACCAAAATACTCTCTAAACTTCCCTAAATTCAACATAGAGGCCTTAGTTTGATCATAAATCCAACCTAAAGTGCCCTTTTGATCAAATCAAAAGGAAGAACCCGAAGAAGAGGTAATGTTTTCACCACCCTCTTTCAAGTTCCTTTCTTCTTCAAATTCTTCTTTCTTTGTTATTTCTATTCTAAAATAATAACTCCAGTATCTCCTATATACTGTGTTGTTATTATAAATATGGTACAACCATATTCAGTATTCTATCCATCCTTTGAATGACATGTCACCATACGTGCGTACGTACGACTTACCGTCTCCACGTCGTGGTGTAATTGTTATTCAATACATTATTATTTGGATGAGTATAATAACGATGTTTATTTGATGTAAATAATAAATATAACATTATAATTATTCTTTATATATGATATAAATTCCAATTATATATTATTTTAATATCAAAATAATGATATTTTAGCTCATGCGTACGTACAAATTACCGTCTCCACGATGCGATGAGATTCATTTCCAAGTTCACCATTCATCGATGATTATAAAAATATATATATTACTAATAAGTATGTAATATATGACATAATAATGATACTTTAGATATATATATTTATATATATAAGGATTCATGTACTTACATATATCTTATTCACTTACTTCCGTTCAATACTATATGAAAACAGAAACAACATTTATGCGTACGTACGGAATACCGTCTCCATAAACGGTGTTTTCCATTTCATATATATGTCTATTATACATATTTATATTATAAATATATATGATATATTTATCATGTTTTATATTCTTTAATTATTTAAATCACGATCTAAGTGATACAACCAAGAGTAACAAGTTAAAACACGTATGATAAAGAAAGTGATTATTACCCGAAATGTTAACTTAACATGGAAATTATTTTTAAATGGGTAATATAAATTCATACATGAATCATGTATGATCTCATAAATATTAATATGGTTCTGGTATAATTTAATAACATACTATGATCTTCGTACAGGAGGTTAAACGTACCCTCGACTAAAGGAAAGTGCAAGGTAAGGGGTTTTCATCTCACTCCTTATTCCCGTGAGATTCATGCCATATTGCCACTATTACCTTTTGTGTGGTGTATGTACTACCCATAATTGTATTATTTGTGTAATACACTTTAATTTATGTGTATTTACATATTAATTTTATGATACCTCTTTCATGGGTTGTATGTTTCGTAAGTTACCAAATTGGTACGGGTTAATTCCTCAATCTCATCATTATCCGAGATTGTTTATGTGTAAGTATTTACTGGGAAATTTTTATCATCCATGTCTATTTTTTATAAAAATGATTTCAAAATGAAGATTTTAAGGATTTTGAAAGGTAATCTTTATCAAGATCAGAATTTCAAATGTTTTAACGATTTATCTTTCTAAATATTTTTAATTAATGTCCATGTTTTCAAAATGATTTTTAAGTATTTATTTATATGGACATAAATGTTTTGAAATGATAATTCTTTTCAAAAGTTTTAAAGTGGTATGGGACACTTTGATTCAAAAATATCTTTTCAAATTAATTCCTTTATAAATGTGTGACTTTTAAATGATTTTACAAAAATGATATTTATCTCAAAATTATTACTCATCATTTTCATCTATGTCAACATCCTTTGATAGATTTTAAGCTCATTTGAAGTTGATTTATTATAAAAAACTTCCATTGAAGATTTTGTGACATGTTTGACTATGGATGTGTTATTTTTATACCATTCATGGTTTATGGAGAAAGTATTGACATTTCGTATGCTAGTTTTAATACGAATGTTTATGTTATGTTTAAACCTATTCATATGAGGAATGCATTGGACTTTGTAAGTGGCGGGTGGAGCCCGCTATAGCTCCTCGATGCATAGGTAGGTCTCATGAGACAAACTAGTGTCTTGGTACAAGGCCTTGGCAAAATCTTATTTGTAGTCTTGGCACGAGGCCTTGGATACGTGGTTATGATAGTCTGGCATTATGCATTCCATCATTATGAAAGTGGTTAGTGATATTGCATGTGATTATTCGATTAGTAGAATATCCATGTGAATAAGTAAATGAAATTATTTCATTTTATTTCTACCATATTATGCTGAAGTTCAAGTTTAAAAGGCTTTTGTTTTAGTTTTATACATTTCCTTAAATGTTTATGATTATTTTTGAAAGTTTCCGCTGTATTGCTTACCCTTACTGAGCATTTGAGATCACCCCTTTCTATGTTTTATTTTTCCCCGGATTCCAAGAAGTGTAATGTGATTAATATGCAGGGTTAAGCCAAGGGAATAATGGCGTTCATAAAGATTATTTATGTTGTTTTGTACGTCTTAAAGTGAAAATGTAACATTCATTTATGTGATATATTTTTCCAAGACTGCTAAATAGATCGGTCCTTCGGGACTTGATTCTTTGTAATCATGCCAATGTATTAAAATAATGCACCAAATCTTGGTAATTGGGGTCGGGGCGTTACAGTAATACCCACTTTTTGAAATTTTATAAATTTTATCTTTCAAAATGGAATTCATTTTTAGATTCGGAATATCAAAATTAGCCTAGGGTGAATTTTTGGTATTTTTCTGAAAACTTTCAATTTTTGATAAATTGTGAAAACACTGGGTTACTATTTAAAAACCGACTATTTATTTAAATAATTATTTATTTTATTTTAATCTAATTTAGGTAAAAATTTATACATAATACCTATATAAGTTCAATGAAATTCATTGGAGTCAATTTATAATAATTTTAGATATATAAAAATTGTATTGAACTTTTCACCGTCTTTTACCCACCTCCTAAAAGAATTTGAAAATTTACATAAAACTTAATTTTACCTCTTCTGTGAGTGAAATTTTGAAAATCCGAGAGACATAGTTAATACCAAGGAGTAAAATGTGGTTCAATAAGATAAAAATAATTTTTGGTGAATAGTAACTTTTTACTTTTATTTACCACGGTTAAAAGTAAATAGGGTAATTAAGGGTAAAAATGATATTATTATGACCCTAACACAAGTTCTAATTATATTTGATAAGTATAATTCGACCAAAAACAACCTTAGGAATATAATATTATCATTTAGGTCCACTTGGATTAGATTAGGACATTTATTATTATTTTATTTAAAAAAGAGTTAAAATAGTTAAAATCAAAGTTTAATATCTAAAACATTTTTAATATAGGGTTATAAATAAGATAAATTCGACTATAAATATTAATTAGAAAGCTAAGAATATTACATATCTAATGGTACTTTATTTATAATTTTTATACATTAAATAATTTAATTTATTTATGACACAATGGTGATGAAGTAATTACCTATAATGTTGAAATATTAAAATATTTGATATTATAAATACACAAATAATTGTAATTTGAGACTTTTTATTAATTAAACTAATTTTCTATGTTAATATGACATGTTAGTATTGATTTAATTAACTCTTGTAGAACTAATCATGCTGTTATGATTTTCACAAAAATCAATTACCAAATAGTGTCAAAATTGACGTAAAATAGTTTTTAAAACAAATATTATATTATTAATTGTTATAATATTACTAAAAATATAAGGTTTGAAAAAATGACTTATATAAGGTTATATATATTAATAATGAAACACTTGGGGGTCGTTTGGATTTTTATAGTAAGTTTATTAACTATATAGTGTAAGAAAATAAGAAGACACGGTAAAAGTTAAATTATTTAACTTAGAGTTAAATCTAAAAGATAAGGTTAAAATAGTAACCTAAACTTGTATAAACCTATATAGTTAAATCATATAGGTTTTGGTCTTCTAAAAAGACCAAATCTAGTGCCCTTAGAAGAAGTTTAAAGGAGGTGCGTCGAGGAAGAGGTAATGTCTTCTACCGACTCTTTCAAGTTTCTTTCTTCTTCTACTTCTTCTTTGTTAGTTGTTTCATTATAAAGTAATAACATAAGTATTAATTATATACTGATATGTTATTATAAATCTGAAACAACCCTATTTCACCTTCTATATATCCTACGGAAAACAAAATCACAGCGCTGCGTACGTACGGAATACCGTCTCCATGCCGTGGTGTAATCTATTTTCGACCACCACCCTACTTGGATGGGTATAATGGTGAAAATAAATCACTATATATGATTATTGTAAATTGATATTGATTCTGAAATGTTATACATAAACTTCAATACAATTCCATGATCATGGGAATGATATCATCGCTCGTGCGTACGTACGGACTACCGTCTCCACGACGCGAGGAGATTCATTCTCCATTCTAACCATTCATGAATGATTATAAAGTATATATAATGAATAATAATTAAATATATGACATAATAATGATACTGGATTTATGTATATATATATATATATGTATGTCATATACTTAATTCCATTCAATTCAATAAGGAAACAAAAACAGCGTTCATGCGTATGTACGGCCTACCGTCTCCATGAACGGTGTATTTCATTCCATTGAACGATCTATCAAATATATATGTATATGTTGAATATATAATATATATAAATCATGTTTTAAATTCTGTAATTAAGTAAATCAGGATATATGTAATAATATCAAGAACAACAAGTCGAAACACGTATGATAAATGATATGATTTTACCCAAAACGCTGCTTTAACATGGAATTTACCAAAGAATGGGTAATATAAAGTCATAAGTGAACCATATATGATATCATAACAATGAATATGATTCTATAATATGTCAATGAAAATATTTAAATCATTATACATGAGGTTCGGATACATACGAAGCATATCGGACATAAGGTAAGGGATAACTATTCCAATCTCATTCTTATCCAAGATTGTTTATTCGTAAGTATTTATTGGGGTTATTGTTATCATCCATGTCCATGTTTTCTAAAAAACTTTTTATGTATTTTTAATTTCATTTTTACCCATTTTTGAATTTTACCTCATGTTTTGAAAGGAATCTTACTTTTTTTTACCATACGAGGTACTTTTTGAATTTTCTGGCAAAAGTACGAGAAGAATGTTATTTTTAACTTATACGGTGTCAATGGATTTTTACGGTCTCATAAAGAATTATTTCAATGAAGTTTCCCATAAAAAAGTTTATGACTATTTTCAACAAAATACTTTTCTTTTAAAATTGCATGGCATTTTGTGAAAAGAAAATGATTTTGAAGAAGAAAGGATATTTTCCTCAAGAAATCATTTCAAGTGTTTTATCAAAACCATTTTCCATCTAAGATGACATTATTTCATATGTGTATGTTTCAAGTATAATGTCTATATGATTTACATGGTCTCACTTCTCTTATGATGAAATGATATCCATTTGTTTTATATGGATTATGTGATGATGGGATGATGTTTATGAAACCCATTTTATTCTTTGGGTTATGATGAATGATTTATGTATATTTTGTGGTACCAGTAATAATGATTTCATTATGAGATGGGTGGGACCAATATATCCCTCCAATGCATTGGGTAAAGATTTATATATCATGAGAGATACATGTATGGAATGGTAAGTTAATCCAGTTCAGTGATACAGGACTAGAACGAGGAGTGAACTCGATTCAGAAAGGGACATTATCCACTAAGATGGTCTTGGCAGAAATGCCTTGGCTACTATGGAGATCATATCATGTGCTTAATGGTTTTCCACAATTACATGTTTTATTTCCATGCTATTTTATCATGATTGATGTTCCTTTATGATATATGACTTACGTACTTCGAATATTTATGTCTTTGCTCAAGATTTTGATGTTTAGATTTTATGTTCAAGTTTTTGCATTCAAATGTTTATGGATTGTTTTATATTCTCTATGTTTACCCTTACTGAGCATTTGAGCTCACCCTTTTTTTGTTTTCTTTTCCCCAGGATATAAAGAAAGGTTTTAGGTAAGAAAACCAAAAAGGGGAAGATCTTTATGGGAGATGTTGAAGATCTTTCACCATGATTAGAATATTTCATTCAGAGTTTCCAAAGACACTAAACTAATACGGTCTTTGGGCGTCTGTTTTTGTCATGTATTAAATATTCCGCAAAAGTAATGTAATGTCCATGTACGTCAAGCTTTGGGTCTCTACAGGAAATACATTTGAGGTTGGATCTTACCTTGTAACACTGAAGAACAATATGAATGAACCCTAAATCAAATGGTGGATGGAGGAAGGGGTTTGGGAACCCCCTAGTTATTGTGAAGTGAATAGTTGAGGAAGAGGGAGGAAGGGGGAGGAGTGGCTAAAAATCTAGATAGGGTATTTTTATCATCTTCCCCTTTTTAATGAAATCTGGGTAGCTGTACGGTTTGGATGCATGGTTTTACAAGACATGCACAAATCATGCACCTATACTCTACAACACCCATTCCCTACATGGTTTGGCATATGATTTGACAAACTGTGAACCAACCTTTCTCTCAATTCTATATCCCTTTTACAGCAGGCATGGGTTTTTTTGAAACCATTCATATCCCATGCGCCATGTATTAGACCATCCTCATCCTCATGATTTATCATTTTTCCACACATAGTTTACCATATTAAATTATATAACCATGAAACCCGACCATAAAAAGTTGAAAATGAACTGAAAATATCCTAAGTATCAAGGTGTTGCATGGTTTATCCTAAACCATGCACACCTAATTGTGCACCCTTTTTAGAAAACTCCCAAACTCTTGAAACTTGATTTTAAGATTTCGATACTCATCTGAACACCCAATATAACTCTTTTTCCTCATTATTTAACTCAAAATAATTCTTTAAGGCATTCCAAATAATGGATTTCAATTTTGAGTCTCGATTCAAACTTTAACTTGTCCAACAAATGAAAAATTAAAAATACTTCTAATTTTTTTACCTATCCAGATAGGGGATCTTATAACCTCCCCACCAAAAAGTTTGTCTTTCTCATAAAGCCTTAGTGGTCATATATCTACACCACCTGACATACAACGTTCACTATATTTTATCTAACAGCCACATTCAGAATTAGATATCCTAAAACACTACCAAGACACAACCTCCAACTCAAGGCCCTCAACCAACCAAAAATTCTAGATAATTCCCATAACCAAAACCAAAAAACCATGATAGAACTTACCAATTACCATCCAATAGAATCATTAATTACAACATCACGTAATCAATCATTGAGCTATGATTCTCCCTACCATATGTTCCAATTTATGACCACCAACTTCTGGAATATAACACTCTTTCCATTAGGAAGGCGCAACAGGAACTGAAATCACACTCCCACCAATTACCCAACATAGTTCTCAACTTACGGCACCCCAAAAACCATATGAACACCAATCATTATTGGCACCCATTCTCATTATGAAAACCAACCAAATATGTGCATACCCACTGCCTATGCATGAACTAAGAACATAATGACTTTTCCTCAAAAGCCAAAAGCAAACCTAAAACTCACCCATTATCCCAAAAATGAAACATTATATGTAGATTTCACCCTTCAACACCCACATTGTGTACTAACCCAAGTAAAAATATCCTCATTTGACTCATCTGCAAAGTGCCCAGCTCCAACTTTTGGCCTGTTTCCATATCACTTGAACACAATTCATTCACTCCTAAAGGAATTCCATAACCACCCAAAGATTACCACTGGATTCCATGTTTTACCCCTAGTGAGATTCCATAGTCATATCATATATTGACTACAAAACACAGTCATTTCCTACTGCACATTTCATCACCTCCAACGCATGCTCCACAGATTACTTTTTAGCACCAATTTGATCCTGAAGGTGATTCTTGACTTGATCATCTTCCAAAACTAACTTCCAATTAGCATTCCATGCCAAATTTAAGTATGCACCTCAATGATTCCTCACTAGAATCAAAATAACACCATGACTAATCCATAGATAGTTTCACAAAACTATCAACCTTTTATCACTAGTGTCTCATCTCCATGAATGAAACATCACTACCCACCATAGAAGTGTCATTCTCATCACATCATTCAAGAAAATCCAACCCCCACATTCCACGTTCCATTCTCTTCCAACCCAGTAATTAGATGTGTCCATCCTTTTCTCACTAGAGAAATAAATAAAAACCTCAACTATCACCCATCCCTAGATTCCATGGATAATACCCACCATATTTTCTGACATCCAATCCATAAAAAAGACCTCACTCATCAATGGTTAGTGGGGCACTCCCCACCATACGACTCTACTTACACCACTCCATGAGTTAAACTCTAGGAAGATCCATCATCAAATAAGAAAATACATTCAATTGGATATGCATATAGCCATTTCTCTCTCAGAGTGATTAGGATGATGTCAAGATATTATGATCATCCTAATACTGAGAACACACTAATATTTAGTTGACAAAAACCACTAAAAACCACCCATTTCCAATTTCACCTATAACCTTAGAAACATGTTAAACTCATTTAAAATACTTGGGCTTCTCTTCTCATAAGAATCTCATCATAAAAATACTAGTTGTCAGCCTACTCATGGTTTCCTACATAACTCTTCCACCTCAACCGTATGATCCCGTAACATATGATCCATAAACAAAAATCACAACATGTCACCTCATGCTTATGCATCCAATATCTCATTTACACTTAAAAATCATAGAAAATCTCATGTGAACCCACCATAGAACCCGATTCTATATTTAATGGGTCAATATTTTTGAAACCTCAGCTCAAAAGCCCTATCCACTGGCCATGCATCTCCCACATGTCCATATTTCCCAAAGAATATCACCCTTGGTTCTTCCCAAAACCAAAATCAACTTCCAAGAAAAAACCAATTACTTAACCACTCAAAACCTGAGCATCATTAAATGATCCATTAATATCATCTACTCTGTCACCACATTCCTAGAGATATATCTAGATATAACTGGGTCAAACACCAAACTGGTGCTACCCTTATAAACTAAAAGTGACACCGAAGAATCAGTACTCCCGGTGATTTCCCCTACAAGGAAACTAGATAGATTTGTGCATATAACGCTATAAAAATGCAAGGCCTATCACACCTATACAGTCATAACCCAAAGAAAACCTCTAATTATGGTCTAGCTCAAATCCACTAGGCACATCCTACATACATAATTAACAACTAAATGAGGAACCCAAATAAGCTTTCCCCTATAGAAACCAACCACAAGGATAAAACACTCTCACTAAAGTGCTCTTTCTCAAAACCAGAGGCATCCAAAGCGCATAAACCTCATAATAGGTTTCACCCCTAATGAACCACTATAAAAAGTACCAAAAAATCCACTAATTCCTCACACACCTAAAAGAACTTACAAATCATCCAACCCTTCTCATGGGTCATCCAAAAATTCTACATAGCACTAACTCCCAGAACTAGAGTCGCATCAATATGTTCACTAGGTCCAATCACCCAGGGTCTAAGTAATCTCATAGGACACAAATAATGAGGCATCAAACATGCACCTGTCTCATCATCACATGAAATCATCAAGTTAAAACGCCCTTATTTAGGGTCTCACACCATAAAGGTGTTATATACCAACCAACAACCCATAACTAGGGTGTCCATTCTCTCTGAGAATTTTCATATCAAACCGCTCCTTGGAGGACCTATATATGAAACCAATCCCATAAAAAACAATACATACGGGGTCAAAAGGCCCTATAATCATACCATACTGACCCACCAGGGTCTTTACACCAACCATGGATGAGGATCACACCCGCAACCTCATTATCAAGCATCTCACCATAGATCCACATGACATTCCATCATAAGGATATCCATAAAATCACACACTAGTAAGACTATAATATATGGATCATACATTCCTAATATGATGCATGAAACTCTAATTTACTTTATAAGAAAACAATCAAAACCAAATCATAGGCCTCTTTACAATGGTACAAAAACCTCAAAAACATCATAAGTCATAAAATTCAAAAAACATGCGCATCACTTGATTAGAAAATCATATGAAACCATAACATCATACATCGATAACATCAATCCCAACCCTAGAAACACAGAATTCCTAAGAAAATAAGTGTTTATAATGCACCTACATGATATCCATCACAAGGTATAACACATTAATATACATCCTATTTGAAAAATCACAAATAGTAAAATAATAAGAAAGTAAACACCTCTGATACTACTTTTTAACATCCCTACATGAGTGCCACAAAACCGGTTCCTCGAGTTGGTTCTCCAATTGAACTCAAGAATGCCTCCTTATGCACCAAAAGCCATTACTAGTAATAGGGGTTTAAAATGGTATTATGAGGATAGTATACCCCTATATCATAGTGTACAAATATAAGTAAATAACCAAATATCGTACACAGTAGATTAAGTGAAAATAATAAATACACTAAAAAAAGAATTTGTTGTAATAAAATGAAACACAATAAGGGCCTAGAAGACCATGTTATACATATAACAAACTAACCACTAGGCCAGTAACATGAAATAACAACAATAAAAATAAACTAAAAAAGTATCTAAAAAATATTTGAGCCAAACCCATCTAGTCACCTAAAACTATCTGAGATATCCCACCCGAACCTATGAAACTCAACATGGGCCTGAGCCCAAACCTGTGCCTATAAAAACATGTGATAACTTATCATGTACCCAAGTGCAATGGTGGACTAATCATGATGTGAGTACAAATTAGTATGACACCAAAAATGCTGTCCAAATAAATACCAGTTAGCACAACTGTGTATTCATAGGTACAATAGATGAAAGAAAAGAAAATAAATAAATCATATTTCCTTATTTAACAATATTTGAATTAGCCATGTTTCTTCTTAGTCCCATGTGATACTCATACACAAAAAACCTTCTTCAGACCATTGTGGTCATCTAAACCATATACCATAGGGGTCATAGGTCAACATATAATGATAATTTGTCCAAGTATCCAACCGGGATTCTAAATGTCTTGTAGAACCATATCGACCATATATTATAGGGGTTACTAGTCAAAAAACAAGGAACAACAATTCACGTATCCAACCAAGATTTACAATTTCATGTTCGACTATACCAATATGATATAGAATGCCATTTATATACCCTTGGAGTTAGGAGAATTAGTCCATCCTTCAAAAACTAGAATGCACCTGGGTGCCTGGATCATCGGTATAGCCTTACCAAAACCATGGATGTAGAACGCCATGTCCAACATCCTAAACTATATATCATACTTTTAGTGCCTCAATCATCAGTTTAGAACTTATACCATGGATGGAGAACACCACTACCAATATCCTAATCCATTACATTATCAATCAATTCCATTATTCAAGGTTCAATATGCTTAACCTCTTTAAAAAATTAACATCAATGGTGCACCACCATTAATTTATCAAAATTGATTTCCCTTAATCATTTCATCCAAATAAAGGTCCCAACAGTCATTCAAAACCAAAAAAAACATTCCTCAACAAGACCTAACCCATTTCACTTGTTATAAAATACTAAATCCAATCATCCTCATTAAAAATTCTAAAAACCACCCTCATAACATATGTCTTTATTTTTTAAAGAAATCAAAGAAGGTCCAAAACCTTCATTTCCATTTAAACCATCATAAGAGCCATCATATAATTTTCTCTAAAAAGGGAAATACTCCCTCAATTAAAATTCACACTTTAAATCCATTTATAACCCATTTTTATAAACCACTAGGAGGCTAACACCTCATTTTTAAATATGAATTATTTCAAAACATATCTTTCCCCCTTTTATACACACCGATCAAAACCAAAAGCACATATTTAAAACCTTTGAAAAATACTTATATGAATTTTTATAGAATATTAACTACCAAATTATCATTTACAAGTCCACTTTACCCTTTCTATGAAATGGTTCACCTCATGTGAAACCATACATTTAGTCTTATAAACACTCATAGATCCAACATGATTTTTAGAAGGTCTAAGGCATTAATCCATGTACCCAAACCAAATTACCTAAGATAATGAAGTAAACACACAACACATGGGATTTAAGGAACATACTAAATACACATGAAAACAAATTAACAAGACTATGGGTAAAGATATTAGACCACCTACCACATTTCTAAAGATTTCTAAGAAGTTTTCAAAGCAAGGTGGCCTTTTCATGGCCCATCCAAGATTTTTCCAAATCCCTGATACCTAATTGAGATCTTCACAACCATATAGGATCTAGTATAAATCTAATAAACCATAATTAATTAATTATAACAAATATAATTAATTAAAAAGTTAATCCCTATTGTTTCATAATGCCGAATACCTTACAATGTCAATAAAATCTTATAAAAAACTACAAGAGATCGCCATAGAAGGTCCATAATAGACTCCCAAAACAATTTTCAATAAAATATATAGGAATTAATAGAAAATCGACAACTAATAAAATTAATCCTTTAGAAAAAATGGATGTAAACCATGTTGAAGGCATAGAGTCGATTACCTAAGTGGAGGAGTTGGATTTGCAAGGATTGATGATGCATGGGAGATTAAAGAGGTAGAATGCAACAATGGGTGCCCATCTCACTTCATTAAAGTCCCAATGGATCTTTCCTTACATGGATGAAGAAAATGCACCTATTATCTCACTTATTCAAGACAAAACATGATGTTTGAAGCTTGTCCCACAAAGTTGCATGAATTTATAATCCTTGACCACATGGAGGATTATAGAAATGGCATCTTTGGACACCAAAGTCAAATCCGACAGGCTATGCACTCGAAGTCAAATCTGGTGGGATATAGTTGGAAAGTTGTGTGCCACTTTTCCAAAAGTCTTTGGAAGAATTTATCTTTTTGAATTTAAGGGAACAAAGTAGTTTAGCCTTTATGACTTTAGGGTATTAGACCATTGACTATTGTACCACCCCCTTGGCTGTAAATAGCCACCCCATGAAACTTTTATAACATCCAATAATTAATTGAGAGATTGTGCTCTGTTTCTCTCTATTGTGTGAGAATTTTTAGGAATCTCCCCTTGCTCTTGTGCATTATTTACTTCTCAATATACAAGTTAGATTGGTGATATAAGATCACAAAGCCCCCAATTCTATGCCTCAACCCAAGTGCATTGTTTTGTGGATTGACTATCACATCCCTCCCTTGAGTGTGTTGTCTAAGTAGTAGGTCGTGCTCTTTATAGTGTTGATTGACTACTTGCATCCACTATCTGTACCCATCATCTGCCACATATACCCGAACCACATCCTTCAACCACCACCCTACAATGTGAAGATTAGGCCACCCCATGCATCTCATATCAAAAACCTAAGAAAAATTCATATTAGATACATACCTTAAAAAATTCCACGCATCAACATGCGAAAGTCATTTGGGATAACCTCTATGTAATCCAAGTAATATGACAATAGCAAATAGAATATTCCACCATGATCTAGTGGAATCATCAAAAATACCTAAACCATAGATCCCCAAAATCAGACAGGAGGGAGAGGAAGAAGCAAGTAAAGCCACTAGTGGTTGGAAATTACCTCAAAACCCCAAAGAACACCATAAATACACCCTAAATAAAAGGGTGGGAGAAGGGGTTTGGTCAAACCTGGTTTATGTGAACTAAATGGGAGAGGAATGGGGGGGAGTGGATAAAAATCCAGGGAGGGTATTTTGGTCATTTACCTATTTTAATGAAATATGGGTAACTACATGGTTTGGATGTATGATTTTCCAAAAAGTATATCAATAATTCCCCTACTATCCAATACCCAGGTCCCACACAGTTAGTCCTCATGGTTTGAAAAGAAATCCACCAATCATGCTCTTATAACTACCTCCCTTCGGTAGTAAGGCACACAATTTGTGTAAAACCTTGCATATCCTATGTGCCATACCTCAGACCATTTTTATTTTTACATGATTTCTTATTTTTCCTTGTACGGTGTACCTCAGACCTTTCTATAACATTAATACTCAACCATGAAACTTTATAATGAACTAAAAACATCAAGAGCAATAAGATGTCACATGATTTCTCCTAAAAAACTTACACTATTGATACAACCTTTCCAAAAAACTCTAAAAGACCCAAAACATGACCCAAAGCCTTAGATACTAATTTGAACACCCAATCTACCTCAAAATATTAATTTATCAACTAAAAAACACATTGATTCATTCCAACTCTAGAATTTCCATTCAGAGTCTCTATGCAAACTTTGAATCATCTAGTAAATGAAAAATTCAAAATACTTTTAAAATTTTCAGCCCATCCAGACGTGAGATCTTACAGTTTGAGATGATAAAACCATTACAAAGAACATAAAATTTTAAGTGAGGGCCAATATGTGAACCGATTATGTGAAATAAATGTAAATAATCATACAATTATTTAAATAAATTTTAAAACCATCATTGGTCATTAAACACATAATCTTGGCATAAAATAGTCAATAAATAAGGAATATAACCTAATGAAAGGAAATTAAGTTAAGAAACCTCTTACCTCACGTCCTGAGCTGTGAAATAGGGTATTTATCTTCTTATATAAGAAACTTATATTAATTATTTACTTTTTATGAAACTTTTAAAGTCAATTTACTCTTAATTAATTTTTTTCATTCATTAACATGACTTATTTAATTACTTTACTGGTTAAGTCCTTTTGAGATGTTTTGTGGATGTTTATTTTATTAGGGAAAATTGACTTTGATAAGTTGACTCTAGTCAAAGAGGGAATTATTAAATCATATAAAAATAGTAACCCTGAAATAATTATCATATTTATTCATTAAATATATTTTTATAACCATCCATGAAAGGCGGTAATATAAAAATTAAATACACCATTCATGAAGATGGTAGTCCGTACATACACAAGAACATTACTTTCATTTTATAATGGTAAAAATAAATAAAAGGTAAGTAATATTTTATCATTAATTAATCACATATATGTTATATATATATATCTTATTAATTAATTTATTCTATCCTTATAACCATCCATGTGAGGAGGTATTGAAAAGCGAAATACATCTCTATGTGGAGATGATATTTCGTACATTCGTACATATGATGTTTCTGTTTTAAAATGGATGGAAGAGTAAGATATAGATGATATATTATCCTTATAAATTCATAACTACTTCATTAATATCATATTAATACATTAAATCATTCATTATAACCATCTATGAAAGACATTGATGGAAAATGAAACACATTGCTTTGTGAAGGATGTAGTCCACACATACACACAAGTGATATTTTCATTTCCCATTGGTTGGAGGTGGATATGATTAAGGGTTATTAAATTAACACATTTAATTATTTATAAGACAATTATTTTATTATATCATCATGGTTAGGGTATATTTTATTAGGTATAAAAAGAAATAAAATTAATGAACTTTAATAAGATTTATACATCTTTTTTGGGAAACCACCTTTGGATTACACCTTAATCCTTTTAGGATAGTATTTTGGTAAGAAAAGAGAATCTAGGTTGTGAAGAGGAAGGTTGGGAAGGAATTTATATATAAATTTCTGATCTAAATAGATAAAATTGTGTGGAAAATATAGGAGGTGAGTTTTCCTTTTATAAGTGAGGGGAGTGACACACTTGTAAATATTAAGAGCATTGAAATATAATAAACATCATAATCAGGTCAAGTGGAACCAAATTGATATAATTTAAAATATGTAATATTATGAGGTTGAAATAACTTAAACCAATAAAATTTATATATTTTTATGTGGAATTTTAAAAATTATTTTTTGTTTAACCCCCCATTAACCCCTTTTTAACCATAATCGAAGTAAAACATTTTTCATTATTTGTAAAGAGGAACAAAAATGGTCCATGTAGGAAATTTTAAACCATTTATCATACCAATTATACTCTTTTTTTTTAAATTTTAACTCATTTAATAAAATATTTTTTTTCCAAAAATTTTATTAATGTCATTTTTGCAATTATTCATTTAACTCCACTTTAATGAAAACTGGTTAACAATTGAATTAAAATATAAACTCATAAAACATAAATTTTAAATTATAATTAAAAATTAAATTTTTGGAAACCTATAATTCATAAAAACCATATTAACATCAATGTTTTTAAAACCATTTACCTTGATTTCTCAACTGCTTGCACAAACACAGTATCAGCATTGCGTAAGCATTCTATGTAACTATACCACCAATAAAAACTAAAAATAAATTAATAACATAAAAATAATATATTCATAATAAAATTACCATTTATAACCTAAAATTATAATTTTTACCCCTACGAAAAAGTTAGATTTGTTAGAAGAATGATATCCAGTTTTGTGTTTAATCCTTAAAAATATTATAAAAGACAAAATTAAAGAAAATCAGTAATACGTTTCCGTATTTCTGAAAAAGGAATTTGTATTTCTAAAATAAACTCATAAAATACAATAAAGTAAAGTGATAGAGAGATCTTGAGGCCTAATACCATATTTTAAACTCCATATCATCCGTTTTATCCTTACCGATGGAAAAAATATCAATAATGATTAATATTAATAATGACTAAAAAAAGTGAAATATTTGTAAAATTTTAATGTAATAATTACAAATATGGAATTATGCTTTCAAAATTCAATTTATATAATTTTTATATATTAATTTTAATAAAAATTCACTAAAGGAAATGAAAAATGATTTCAAGAGAAATTATCAATCTAGGCGTAAAAATAATTTTATAATAAAATAATGTATACATTTTATTCCCATGAACTTTTGGTTAAATAATAAAAATTAATTTTTTTAGATAATTATATTAAGAAAAAACAAAATATAACCTTCCAACCATACCATGAAATGAAAATACCAAATTTTTTTAATATGAATTTAATAAAACTTATGTTCATAAAAGTCAAGCATGGGTTTTCAAATTAGAAATAATGCTTTTAAAATAATTATTTTAATCCTTAAAAAATTATTTGGTCGAGTTAATGTTTTTATAATTTTAAATATAAATATAATTTCATAAATATCTTATAATATTTATAGTTTATGTAAAAATAATTTTTTATTATTAACCTAAACACAAGTATTTTAAAAAAATCCTAAAAAATCGCCATACGAAATATTTTAAATTTTTATTTCAAAAATTATGTCCATTTTACCAAATTAAACATATAATAGTGGAATAAATTAATTATAATATGCACATATAAAATGTAATAAAAACCATTTTTTAAGAAAATTCAATTTTACGTATATAATAACTTTACTAAAAATTTAGTATTTATTTCCTAAGAATAAATACCCTTGTATAAAGTATTATATATATATATAGCGTAATGTGGTTACTCCTATTAATACCCCACAATATAGTGGCTAGGTAATAAAGGTTATAAAATATCACATTTCATCAAAGTTCGGTGTTGCATGTTAAACAAGTTTTAGAACACATAAAACTTATTAAATATAAATATATTCTAAAATATCATGGGGTTAAATTCTACCAAATTAAATAAATTTAATCCTCATAATTTTATCTCAATTAATCAAGGGTAGAATATTTTAATATACCTTTTTTTAAAACTAATATTGTAAAAAATAGCAATAACCCATTATTTTGAAAAGAGGAAAATAGAGATATAAAGGTTAGCTTGAATAACACAAAATTAGGATCCCAAATATGGAAAACATTAATAAAAATTAAAATATAGACATTATGGAAAAAATAATTTCCAAATAATGATGGTGAGTTTTGGCGAACACAATCATTATAATGTTAATGAATAAAAAACCATAAATTAGTGATGGGTAAAAAAAGTCCATCAATGAAGGAAGAATATTTTAGTTTTATAGATATTTTTTTTCTATAGTTGAGGGATTATTTGTAAATCAAGATATAGAACATGAGAAAATATACTTACTTGACATCTTTATATCCAAAAATTAAATTTCATCCTTTGTATGTATATTTTGATCAATTTATTACTCTACCAAATAATTAATATCAAAGATGAATTTCTCTAATGCCTAAAGAATTAAAATAAATTTATAAAAGATCATGAGATCCATAAAAGGATGGAAATATATTTCTCCTTTCTCAAACAAAATAAAATATTATTAGTAAAAGGTAATATAATACCAAAAATGAATAAACCTTTATATGAATAAATAATACATTTATCTCCAAAATTTTAATAATAATACCCAAATTTCAACATAAATCATATCACAAATAAATTACACTTTATCCCAATTAACCTTAATAACCACAATATGAATGAATATATTAACTCAAAGGAAATATTATACATTTAATTTTTCATTTCCAAAAAATGAAACATAAAAATTCCTAATAAACTTTCATGTTAAATCACATGTCAAACCAACGGGTAACATATAACTCAACCAAATAAAACCTCTTCCCAAAATATTTTTAATCACCTAAAAATCATATCAATTAAAACCCAAAAGATTATGTATGAATTTGAACTTATGATCGACCTTAAGATTATAAAATCATGATTTTATCTATAACTATTAAGTGAAAATCATATCAAAATATCATAATCACTAAAGCTATTTAAACCTTGGATTTGATCCCAACTATAATGACTCGTACCCACACCCTCAAATCCAGTGTTAAAAAAATATTCTTTAAATTATATCTTTGATACCAAAAGATGTGAGCCAATTATTATCCATCAATAATTACAACCACAAATATAAAAAAATGAGTAACTTACAAGCCCAATAAAATTTTTTAGGTTTAGAGTTTAATAGAATTAAGAAAAAAAATTACATAAAACACCCATGTATTCAATTGAAAATTTCCCACTATACCCACATTTTATTATTCCATAAAAAATCTTCAATATATCCTATAAAATTATCCACACATAAAACCCTTCTATACATCAATTAACACCATTATTACTAACCAATGGAAATGAAAACATAAGAAGGGTGAGCCCAAATTCTGAAAAAATGTAAACATAAAAATTAAAAATGGAATATCATCAAATAGCACAAGATGAGAATAATGGTATATAAACACAATCAATATTTATGAAAAAAATAATAAGACAATTCATACCCATGAAAACCTAGATTTTAAAACATGATTTACGGAATAAATATGTAGAATAAGTGAAGAGGTATTTGAGTCAGCAATCTTGAGGAATGTGTAAACTATCTTACTCAAAGGAAGCATTAAAAATCATAAAAATCACAGATATATCATGTTGGTATCTTAAAAAATTATAATTTAATCATGGAATCAACTAAATAGGATAATTATGGCACTAAATTTTGATTAAATTCAATATTTTTAACAATATTACATTACCTAATTCATTGACTAGATAAATTAGGTTCACCCATCATCATGAGATATAAGAGGCTCACCCATCATCATAAGCTATTTCTGTGTCACCTATAATCATGAGATATGTCAGGATCACCCATAACCAGGAGATATATTAGTCTTTAATATAATTATCAATAATATCTATGAACCATAACATGAATAAAGTATATATATCTTGTATTTCATTATAAAAATAATAGAAACAACCATCATTCCCTTCACAATTTTATTAACCCGTGTAAAAGAAAGTATTTCCATAATAAATATATTAAAAAAACATGATCATTAGACATCAAAAGAAAGAAAAAGGATGAAATATTTAGAAAATATCCCCAGTGTATCATAGGAATCATTTAAGTAAGTTTACATAGATGAAAAATAACTTTAAAAAATAATTTGAACATTGATTTGAAAATAGGAGAAAATACATTTTTTTTATTAAAAATTTTTAAAAACTAAAAATTAATAGAATTAGAGGTAAAGTATTTTCTTTGAAAAAACATGAAAACATGAAAAAATATTTTAATAAGGTATAAAGAAAATAGTTTTGACAAAAAGAGATCAGGTAGTAAATGTTATGAAAACAATTTATTGTATACTTCCACTACTAGAAATTTGAGTATTAAAGGAGGGAGATTCAGGTGACTGCCATTTTCCAATCTCTATTAGGGGTATTAGGGACCTCCAAAGAGTGTTCATTGTATTTTATCTACCCCACCCAATTCCCCCTATAGAGATCCCACCATCCCCACCTCCTCATTTACCCTTCGACATCGTGTCCCCCCACCATCGATCCATCTCACCATCAAGTTGTCCACCTCTCCACATTATTGCACCGTCGATCCCCCCATCCCACACCATCAAGATCCCCTCCCATGTTGTTTCCCATAATTTCTATCAACCACCATTTCATCCTTCACCTATACCACTGAGCCCCTCTCTACTGTCATCGAGGCCCCCCCTATGTAGTTGAGGTCCCATCTCCCACTTTCAAGACCCCTGTGTCGTTTGAGTCTCCATCCCCCACCATCCAACCCCCTCTATCAAAACCTCCTCCTACACTCCCATTTGGTTGAGTCCCCTACCCCCTTTTATCACTCTTCACCCAAATCTACCTTCCATTTCATGATGCTTTCTCATACCCTCCTTATTGTTATTGACCTTACTCATTACCTCTACCTAATAAATGCATGTTTAAGTCCTCATCATGCTCTTATCCCTCAATGAATCCTATCTAGGACCCCAATTCTCTTCTGTATATGAATCCTATCTTGGTAATCTCTTATTTTTGAGGTATAAATTTAATCCCTTCATATTTTTTTTATTTTTATTGAGTAATTTATTGGGGTTGGTTAATTATTGTTTTAAAATGTTTAAATAATTTACCTTTATTATTGTGATTCCTATTTAGTTCAAAAAGTATATATAGGAGTTATTTTAAATTGAAATTGAAATTCCTATATTTATATATGTTTTGATTTATTTTTGAATTTGGTTTGTTTAAATGATTTAAAATGGATAATTCATTATTTTATTTTTAATAAATGAATGATATCTAATTGTTTAATTTTTAAGCTTGTTATTATTATTTGAATAATTTATTTCATTTAGTTTTTTTAAAGTTATGTCAACTTTATATATTAGTTAAATATTTAAATAAAAATTTATTTTTTACTATAGAATTATAGTTGTATAATATTTAGTATTTGGAAATATATTATAAAAATATACACAATTAAAAATAAGTTTAGTGTATAATAATTAAATATATATTATTTTTTACAATTTATTTTGACTAATGTGAAATTTTTTCCTTAATTAATAAATATTTCCCTTTCTTAACTCCATTATTGATAAATTATTGCGTTATATATATTTAGATAAAAAAATATCTATATATATACACTCTAATTTAAAAATTGATTAGTAAGATATCTATTACTTAGATATATTTAAATAAAATATATGTATTTTAAAAGAATTAAATTTATTCAAAAAATAATTTTTGTTATCAATTTAGTTTTCTCATAATATTATTTTCAAATATTTTTTTTATTTTATCGGAATGTAATTTTAATATTTTTTTTAATTATTTGTTTTATAAAGATACAGTTATTGATAAGAGATTGATCAATATGACAGATAGTTTTTTAGTACAATATTATGAGTGAATTAAGTAATTTATTTATTTCACATGTGGATTTTAAAATGATTTTATTTTTTTCCATAAAAAATATCCAAATATATATCTCTTCAAATGATACACTCTTGGGGAATATTTATTTCTGAACACGTTTTTGAAAAAATATAAGACATAGACACATCATGGGGACTAGTCTATTCCCAGTCACTAATTAGAATGTATTTATATGGATATTGATCCTAGAACTATTGATCTAATGAGCTTAATGATTAATGATATGATGTGCCAATTTCAGCCGGAAGAGATCAATGTTGTTAATTATGAAATTAGTAGGAACAATCCCTATTCTTTTACAGACTGAGAATCTTTTAAATTATATGAAATTATTTGAAACTATTGATGATTAAAAAATTGAATTATATTTTGGATGTAATAAATTCAATAAATTGTATTTTATTGTTCAATTTTTACATATAAAGACTATTAATAAGTCGATAGATACATCCTTTCAAATTTTGTTAATACTATTAAAGAAGGTAATACCTACTGAAGAAAAGAATCTATATTCGTACTACCAAGCTCTCAAGTTGATCAATGAACTTAGTTTAATATATGAGACCATTGATGCATGCCGCCGCAACAGTATGTTTTTTAGAAAAGAGAATAAACACTTAGTACTATGTGAATATATGACATATTTTAGTGTTTTATAGGGCATGAAGATCATGGTTACTCTTTTAAATTATGGTACAAGTGTCACATAATGTGAATAAGTTAGAGTAGAGGGGATGAGTTTCTTTAGAGAAGTGGAGATGCATACACCGATTGGGGAATATTCTCCCTTACAAACTATGACATCCAATATAGATGATCAGTTTCAGTAGCTATGACATAGTATGAGGATAGATTATCTTAGATGCCGACATGTATAAATAAAGTGATAACACAACATCCTAATGATGGTCCATAGTTGGTACCAAAGGTTAAAAAAATTAATTATACTTATACTGATTTTGGTTGATATGATTATAATATATAATATTTATATACACTGCAGGCTTTAAGTATAGAAAGTGGGAATCATCATGAGTTCATGGGTGATCTAGATGAAGATACACCTGATGCATGTGGTATTTTATGTTACCATTTTTTATTTAGTGTTTCATTTCATATGACCAATTATTATTTTTTTATATTTCTAAAATTTCTATAAAAAATTAAAAAGTTACTTTTATTACATTGTCATAGACAAAAATCAATAGAATATCTTTTAAAAAAAATCAAATGATAAAAACCATACAATTATTTGTGATATAATGGAATTAAAATAATGACATTATGATGTATCGTTTTCCTAGGATGACTTCAAATGAACATTTAGTGTTTTAAAAAACTAATACATGCATATAATAGTTAAATACATAAAAAAATTAATTAGAAGGATGTCAAATCATAATAAACCATATTTATATTTTTTTACATGTATGAGTAGACTAGAAAATAACCAGACATAAGTTATTCATGAAATAATTGAATGATTAATTTTTAATGGTTTTAAAACCATTAAAAATGCATGAAATATGGTTAAAATCAACCAAACACCCCCCGAATACAATGAAATTAGACAAAAAACCTGTTCAATAATTTTTGATAGGGTTGAGCTGATGAAACTTCAATACAAGGGGGTTATTTTCCCGAGATGACTATCAAAACATTTTTAGTGTTTTAAAACCCCAAAACAAAAATTTAAGGGTAAAATCCACAAAAAATGAATTTGGAATGAAATAAAATCATAAGAAAACCATATTTTTATTTTTTATGATGTGTAAAAGTAGAAAGGAATCCAATCAAACGTGTGAGGTGCCCAAAATGACTAAATATGTAGTTTTTAAGGGTTGATTGACTTTAAAAACACGCATCTGGGAGTCAATACCAATTTAAAAACCTTAAAATTCTATAAATTTAGAAGAAAAAACATATATTTATTTTTGAAATATTATACATAAATTAATTTCAACTTGTGCTGTTGCTTTCCTAAGATAACCAAAAACACATTTTTAGTGTTTTAAAACACTAAAACCTCAATGTAATGGTCAAAAACATAGAAAAAATACTATTATTTTCATTAAATCACAGGAGAAACATTTATTTATATTATTTTTTTGTGTATGAGTAGAATACATGTCAATAGGATGTACGGTGTGTCTAGAAGTACTGAATAAAAAGTATTTAATGGTTTGATTACTTTTAAAAATACATGTCAGGGGGTAAAAACTGAAAAAAACTCTGAATGTCATGAATTAGGATGAAAAAAATGTATACTAATGTTGGAATTGTTGGAGCTAACCAAATATTAATATGAGGATTTATTTTCCTAGAATGATTAGAAACACGTTTTTTGTGTTTTCAAATAATAAAAACTACGTGTAGTGGTAAAATAAAAAGGAAAACCATATAATTTCCTAAAATAATAGATGTATTATTTTTTTTATTTATATGAGCATAAGGCACATTAATCAGATATACAGTGTTCCCAAAATTTCTAAATAAGATGTTTTTATAGGTTTAGTGGACTTCAGAAATGTGCTTCAATGGGTCAAAACCAATTAAAAAATATCCAAATGTTGTAAAATAAGAAGAAAAAAGTGTGTAGTGATTTTTGAAATTCAAGATATGTTTAAATACCAATTCTAGGTTACTTTTATCTAGGAATCCACAAAAAAACCTTTAGTGATTTAAAGCACTAAAACACATGTTGAAAAATCAAATCTTTAGAAAATAGACTTGGAAAGATGTAGAATCATTGAAAATTTGTAATTGTATTTTTATAACATGTACTAGTATAAAAAACATTAATTTGACATTCAGTGTGTAATACTATGGGTTTTGAAAAAGAAAGCAATGTTTGATAGCATATGCAATAAGAAACACTGATCCCAAACGAACCATGATTATTTAAATATGAGCATTATAAACTTGCCATTAAATTAGAAGGTATCAATAGGATTAAATAAAGTATGGAATATATATAAGCTTTTTACTAAATATAAATGTATTTATAAATTCTAAGGAAATAATCACTCAATTTTTAATTGACATTTTATTCTTAATAAAAATAATTTTTCTTTAAAAAATGATTGTTATTAATTTTTTAAAATATATTATAATTAATTTAATTAAAATTTTATAAAATATATTTGATAAAATGGAATTTATTTTGTCAATAAAAATATCAAAATTTTATTTAGGTGAAATTTTGGGATTTTTATGAAATGATTGATTTTCACGTGAATAGTGAAAATTACATGAAATTCAAATACTACCATTTCTCATCATTAAATAAAGTAATTTAGAAGTCACATTATATTTTAAATTTGGTATTAAATTGACATGTAAAACATTTTACCCAATTAATTTCATTTAAATTAGTAATTTTCATGATTTTGGAATAAGTTTGTTTTCTTGCTTAAAAACACAGTTTTCTGCAAACTATTTTCAAATGTATAAAGTTTATCCATTTTAATTAAATAAATTAACCCCTAGTAAGGACTTAAGTAAATAAAATTTATCAATTTCATATTTATTAATATTAATTTAAATTCATATTATGACTTATAGTCATAAATTTAAGACAAGATAATATATTTCTTTAAAAATAAATTTCTTGAAAAAATAAATTTTCGACATGCTTTTCCGGTTAAATTTTAAATTAAAATTTTCAACTTATATAAATTGAATTTGATAAAATTAATTCCATATTTTGAGTTAGAATAATTAATATTAGTTAATAAGTTTAAATTATTTTTTGATCATAGTGAAGAGTAAAAATAGTAAAAATTAATCCCCATGGTTAAGGTTAAAATGAGGTTTTTCATATTACATGGACATGTGCTAAAATTATAAGATTTTTATTTCAAAAATTTTATTTTAGATTTATAAGTATAGATTATAAATTATTTAATAATTCTCATTTTATTTTTATTCTTAAAGGATAAATTACCTAGGAGAAAATAAGTTACTATGGTGAAAATTAAAATGGTAAAAATGAGTAAACTTAGTGGTAAAGAGAATAATATGTCGAAAAAATGGTTATTTTCTATTTTTGTGGTATCTATCAGCCTTATCCCCACACCTATTCATCATTTTTAAATTTTCAATGAACAATTTTTAGGAGTGACTTCCCATTATTGAATAGTTTTGGGTATTTACAAAAATAATACTCCTTTACACTTATAAAAGGGAAATTACTCTTCTCTATCCTTCACACATAAAAATCCATTTTTCAGAAAATTACTACCCATATCTCTTCCTTACTTACCTTACTACGTCCTAGAGTCACTATTTTGATTATAAAACCCACCGAGGAAGGATTTTTTTGTGAGAAGATAAATATTTTGTTCGAAGAATAGGTATCATTCTTAACTGAACATTTTTTTATTTATTCTTCCACCTATTTCAAATTTTATTCAACCATTTTGATGAAACATAATCTGTATCTCCTCTATTCTAATATTTTATAACTTATATGGAATAAACTAGATCCATATCGTCTTCCATTAAATGGAAAATGAAACCATCTTTCATGTGTATGGTGGACTACGACCTCGTGAACCGATGTAATTAGTTTTCCATCATCACCTATCATGAATATCTATAATGATGGATTTAATATATATATATATAGTATATTCATTAAATATTTATCATTATGGAAAATTAATATAGAACATATTTTCTTTCTAATCCATTCATTGAATGATAATAAAGTTGTCTGTGCGTATGTGTGGATTGCCACCTCCACAAAGTGATACGATTCATTTTTTTATTTCCACATAACATGGATGGTATATATATGTTTTCTTAAAGAAATAATTTTATATTTATGATATAAAAATAATTAATTAAATAGAAAATAACACTTAACTTCTTTATATAAAGATCACTGAAAATGGAAACATTACACATAAGTACGTACGACCTACCATATCTATGATTGTAACATCGGTCATTTTTCATAACTATATTTCATAGTTGTTTTTAAAATTATAATTTACATATAAAAATGATAATTATTTCATTATTATTATTCTGGAGATGATTAATTAATAAGCTCTTTGACATTAGTCAACATACCAAAGTGATTTTAGACATATGAGGTGAATATCTACAAAGCATCAGGTGTGAACCTAAATGATTAGGTCATTAAATATAGCATGATAACAAATAAATAAAAGTTATAATAAAAATGAAAATAGTTTTTAAGAATGAAAATAATTAATATAAGTTTATTATTTAAGAAGATAAACAATTCAATGACATTGGTGGTTGAGGTAAAGGATCTCTCTAGACCACCCTTTTCTTCGGGTTATGACCATTATCTATCTAACTCAATTTATCTCTCTTTAATGTCATGTAATGCTTAAAAATTATGTGTAAATTTCCCTAAAATATATAAATAGTTTATTTTACCTTCCTTTTATTAGTTAATATATGCCTCTTGTTCATCCCTCAAATGGATTCATTATAAAATTTCCTTTGATTATGATATGAGATAAGATTATGCAACCGATTTTCATTCAATGTGTTCTTATTTTTATACTTTATGATTTATTTCATTATTTGTGGAAAACAAAATCATTAAAATATTATTTTGGGTGCACCAATATAGTGATTTAATTTGTTAGGTATGGACTTAGTCTCATGAGAAATTATATATGGGATTAGGGAGTAAACCAAATCTATTATGGGACTTTGTCCACCATGTGATATTGTCGAGAAAGTTCACCTTAACTCATGTTTATTTCATGTTACATGTTTTTTCAAAATTTCCTATACTGGAATGATCTTATAGTACTTTTTCTTTATGTTATTCTTCTATGTGACTAATCATGAGATTTCTTTTTTATGATATCATGTTATAAATTTGAATTACATGTTCTGTTTTCTTATCATGTTTATTCCCTTACTAGAATTTTTAGATCACCTGTATATTTTATGTATTCCATAAGTTATCATATGCAGTTTTAGGTTCAAAAATGGATTTGGTAGCATATTATAGATAAACAAATTATATAATTTTTTAGTTTCCTTTCAATGTATTATGAACCTAGTATTCCAAGGACACAATACCTGACAATATCTGGATCGTAATTAATGGATTTATATGCCTAAAAATAATGTAATAATATGTATAAATAGACTGGGTCACTATAGTTAGTATCAGATCAAGGTATAATTTTTTTAGTAATTAAGAATATAATAATTTACTGAGGACCCTATGGATAAGTCAAAGTATATGAAAATATCCTAGAATTTTGGTGAAGTTTAGGAAAAGTGGTTTCTAAGAAATTACATCCTTGTCTAGATACTACAAATAGATTTGGATCTATAACATTTGTGCCTAAAGTAATAACTCTAAAAAAAATTGGATTGTGCCTTGATCACTACTTAGTTAAGGAAAAATGTGTTTTTGCACACTAGATTTAACACTCCAGGGGATATGTTTTTTATATTCACAAAATATTTACAAAAAATTATGAATGAATTGAATAAATTGTTGGGTTAAAAAACCTAATATGAAATATTACAATGGGTAACCTATATGTAAACATATAGAATCATAAGTTAGGATGTAATTATCATTTATAATTTATTCTTACTAGTTTTATAATTTTCCATTTTGTATGTTAATTTATTCTAATCTTGTTTTTTAGTTAGTGGAGTGAAATAGGAGAAATACTACCAATAACCAACATGATAGGAAATGTGATTATTAATCCAATTATATTCCTAACTTTTTAGGAGAGGTAGATGATAAATTCATGGAATTACCATCTCAATTAGCTAAATTTATGAATAATATGTTGAATAATGTGGAAAACCCTCAACTTAAGAGAGAGAAAGTTTTAGTCAATACTTTTATGTGAAAAAGGACTCCTACCTTTAGTGGATCCTATAATCCCCTCATTAAGGAACAATGGATTAAATCCATTGAAAATATATTCTACATCCTCTAATGCACAATGAAATATAAGTTTGTGATAGCTATTAATTTCATTGATGGGGAATTAAATTAGTGATGGACACTGATTAAGAACTTTAAGTCCAAAGAGAATATTAATTCCAATAAATGGGAAGACTTAAATTATTATTTTTTAACAAATATTTTCCCTGAAATAACCATCGTAAAATGGAGAGGATGCTATTCATAATATATTAAAAGGATGATGAGTCTATTAGGGTGTATGAATAATACATCACAAGGCCTAGACGACACACATTCATCTTTGTCATCAACATTAAAAGTAAGTTGGACCACTTCTTTAGTGCACTAAATCCCTTGTATAAAAAAATATTTGGATATTTTATAGTTTGATAGTTATGAAGATATTGTCTATTATTCCATCAAAGATGAGATGGATATCTGTGACTCGTATCGGTCTTATAGGGCTAGATGAAAAAAATGGATTTTTCTTCAACAGTATCAATAGATAAATATGATGGAGGAAGAAAACCAATATCCCACATACCAAATGTGTGGAAATAAACACCCTAGAAACTATCTCAATGTAATCAAAAGACATTTCAAATATGGAAAATAGGGGATTCAGGATAATTAGTTTTGAAGGGAAATGAAGAAACCCAATTACATTATAGTAGAAAAGAAGGTTCAAATAAAAACTCATCATATGAAGAAATGTTTCAACTTCAAAGAACATGGGAATTAGGTAATCAAATTCCTTAATCTTAGGGTTGATAAATACAATCAATGAAAATAACCTATAAGTTTTAAATAGAAAGGAAGGGAATATGGTATCATTACTATTGATGTGGATCCTGAAAATGATGTGGTGATTGGTAAGCTAGTTATTCCTTCAAGAATAGAGAATTTAATTTTTTGTTTTGGGCTTTTGCACTATTTTATATCTTCAAAGTTTAATAGAAATATTCAAACAGTACCTCAAATCTTGGGGTTTGAAATATCAGTGAGAATAGAAAATGGTGAAATTTTTGTATCCCAAGTATATAAATCCACCATAGTCATTGTTTGTAGATTGAATCATCAAGAAAACCTCATATTACTTTTTTAGTGGAGTTTGATTCCATATTGGGCATGAATTGGGTGACCTAATATAAATCTAACATCAACTATAAAGAGAGGGAGATCACGCTTCACATACAAAGTCATCTTATGATTCTATACAAGTGTAAGGAGGAGGATAAATGTACCCTAGAATCTTCTACTCAAGGATGTATTTTATTTCCTTATGAGAAATAATATCTAGAAAAAATGATTGAGTCAATGGAGAAACTCTTCTTGAATAAATTCCCATTTTGAGGCATTATAGGGATGTATTACCTAAAGAGTTTCATATAATTCCTCTTGACCTAGAGGTTGAGTTATCAATCAAACTTATACATGGATCTCATCCCATGTTGAAGACTTTTTATATAATTACAACCATTGAGTTGAAAGGTCTAAAAAAGAAGTTACAAGAGAATATAAATAATGGTTTTATATATTTTATTTCTTCACCATAGGGTGCACCTGTCCTCTTCCTTAGTAAGGAAAATTATTTAATGTTCCACTACATTGATTATTACGAACTCAACAAAATTATGATAAAGAAAAATTATCCTATTATAGGGATAGATTAATTGTTTGACCATCTATGCTGGGAATAATATTTCTCTAATGTGTATCTTCGATTAGTATATCACCAATTATAATTGAAGAAGGAAGATATTTGAAAAACTACACTTTGAACAAGGTATGGACACTACGAGTTCATATTGATTCCTTTCAGACTCAATAATGTTCCAAAAATAATTACACAATTACTAAAAAAAGTATTTATAGATTACCTTGACCAATTATTGATATTATTTATAGATGATATTATGATTTACTCAAAATTTTAGTAAGATCATGCATAGAACATAAATATTGTGCTAAAGACATTGAAAAAATAGAAGCTATATGAAAAGTATCGTAAATGTGAGTTCTTGATGAAGGAAGTATTATTCATGGGAGAATATTACCATTAAAAAAGATATATCTATGAATCCTTCTAAGATAGTTGAAATTTAGTAGTGGACCAAACCAATATTGGTAACAAGGATCTGTAGTTTCCTGTGATTAGATGAGTGCTACTAATGATTTATGAGAAACTTCTCACAATTTTCAAACCTGTTAACCAAGATAACTCAAAATGGGGTGATTTTTTCTAGAATAGTAAATGTGAAGGAGACTTAAGGAGTTGAAAAATAGGCTTATAACTACACCAGTCCTACAAGACCCCACATCTGGATGAGTTAGAAATATTTATAAAGAATTTGAATTTCACTTACTGGACATGTCAAATTTTTGATAAGGCCTTAGAATGGAAATTAGGGAGTTTTAATGCATCAAAGTGGTGTTTTGAGATGATTAATGATGATCCAGAAGTTTCTTTTGGGATTTAATGAACTTTAGAGTCTTAAAATTGAGTTTTAGGAGTTTTGGAGATTCTTTCTCAAGTTTCATGGTTTGGTCTGCACAGTTTAGGGGAAACCATGTGACACCTTGATACTCAAGAGGGTTTTAGTTCATTTTGAATTGAAAATGATTCTATTTCATAGTTACCACATGGTTAAGGACAATTTTTTATTATTAAAAGGGGAAACCATGTAGGGATGAGGAGGTTTTTTGACATGAAACATGACCTATGCACAGTTTTAGACAAACCATATGCCTTTCCATAGAAGAGAGGTAGTGCTGACATCATGGTTGGCATATAGTTTTTCAGACCTTGTGGCCTAACTATACATGGCATGGGTTTTGGATAATAGGGGTGTGTATAGTTGTTTCATGGTTTTACCAACCATGTGTACAAACCTTGTGAGTGGGTTAGCCTTGGACAGAGCCAACCAAACGGTTTACATATGATTTTGAAAACCATGCAGAAAAACCATGTGGTTGACCTGAATCTCATTGAAAATTTTCTTTTACCATTTCCCCTCCAAGTTATTTTTTCACCCTTCCATTTATATTCCCCTTACAGAAATTAACCAGAGGAGGGATCCTCCTCCCTCTCTTCCTTATTCAAGCATCACTAAGGGTGTGTTCTTGGTGTTTTTATTTGACATTTTGAGGTAAGATCTAAACTTTAGCAGTTTCCTTTCTTCTTTCTATTTATCCTCTCTGATTTTTTAGGATCTATGGTTTAGTTTTTCTTTTAAATATTCCACTAAAACATGGTTAAATTATATTTTTATAATGTGGTTTTTATTGGATTTCATAGAGGATATCCTGAGAGAACGTTTTCATTCCAATGCATGGAATTTCATTAAGGTATGTGTTCACGATGATTTTTTCTTAGGTTTTCCAAGTTAAAATAATTAATGTAATTATTTAAATGGTGTATTCTCTTATTTATTTTTTCTAGGAATGGTGTATGATGTCTGTGTGGACCTCCCACGGTGGTTTTTTAATGTTATATAAGAATGTATTAATCCGATGAGTTTTTTGAAATTATGCCACACTGAGGTCTAAATAATTAATTAAATATATTTTTTATAATTAATTAATCATGGTTTCTTGGTGTATGACTAGAGTTTAGGTGGAGCTATATTAGGTAGTAAGGGGGTTGGATGATGCTTGAATGGGATTTGGTAAGGCCACTTTTCTTTTTAAATGTATTAAAATGATTTTGAAAAAAGGTGGGTGGTCTAACAGATTTACCCATATTCTTGTTAATTTATCTACATGTGTATGTAGTATGTTCTTTAAAGTATATGTTTTGTGTTTTTACTTCCTTGGATAAATAAATTTGGTTTTGGGTATTGGATTAATACTATAGACCTTCCATGAATCCCATTGGATCCATGGGTGTTTATAATACTGAACCTATGGTCACTCATGGGTGCACTTCTTCATGGAAAGGGTAAAGTGGAGTAGTAAAGGGATGTTTTTGAATAAGTTTATGTTTTAATATTTTATTAAAATTCCTATGGGGATTTTGAAATCTTTTTAATTGTGTGAATTGGGTTTTGACCCAATTTTGAGTGTTATAATGGTTAAGTTATATTTTCAAATGATTATTGGTTTGAAATGACTTGTTGACCTCAAAGTGGTTTCTAAAATGGGGTTTAAATGATTTTAAAATGTTGATTTTAATTTATTGTGTGGCTACCTTTTTATTTAATATTCAATGATGACTATTTAAATGGTATTCATAGAATATGTTTGGATTTTCAAAGAGAAAGACCCATGTTTAAGGGTTGGATTCCAAGTGTTTGAAAAGGATGCTTGTTATGGTGTTTTATGACATGTGAAAAAGGGTTGAGTTTTATTTTATCCATGTGATTATTTAAGGGTTCATTAGTACCATGATAAATGTTGTGATTAAGAAAGGAAATGGTAATGGTTAATATGGGTGTATTTAATTGTTAAATGGTTTGAATAATATTTAATGAGTATGTTTTTGGGTAAAAGATAAAATGGGTTAATTATGAATTTTGGTTTTATCTGATGAATTTAATAGACCATGTAAAAGTTGAATGAAATGGTGATGATTGATAATTAAATGATTGAGGATGGTTGGAAATGTCATGTTGAATCCTAGTTGGATACTTAGACTAATGATCCTTTTTTACAATCTGTGGCTAATGGTTTTTGGATGATGGACTAATGATCCATTCCCCAGTTTGGGTTGGGACAGACTGATGCTCTAAGCACCATGGTGCACCATATTTTTCATAGGATAGATATGAAATTCTTGACTCCATGGTTATAGGCATGGAATTCAATATCAAGGTTGGGATGGTCGTAAATGGTGTTCTGAGTCCCGGTTAGATACTTGAATTGATGCCCCTTGTTTTCTGACTTATGACCTAGTGGTTGGGATGTCTAGATATGGAGTAATGGATCCTATTTGGATACATGGACCAAGGATACTTGTTTTCAAACCTATAACCCATGTGATAAATAGATATGAATACGGAATTTGGACAAGGTATTTTTTATGGAAATGGGTAACATTTGGAGAAATGATTAAAAGTGATCAATTGAACATTATAAAATAATAAATCTTATTTTATTTACCCACTTTTCTACATATATTACTTATACTAATTGCACAATAACATTGACTGGAAATTTCTTTAGACACCATTGGTGGTGGCATACTGAGTTTTAATCACACCTAGGCCGCTCTCACATGTTTATTGTAGGAATAAGTTTAGACTGAGGCCTATATTGAGTATTGTTTGGCCGAGCAGGATTACTCAAGTGGTATTAGATGACTAGATGGTTTTGGATTAATGATGTTGTGGATCCTTTTTGTAGTTTCATTTTTTTAAGTAACTGACCTAGTGGGTAGTTGGTTGTATGTATGACATGGTCATTTGTGAAGTTATTTCATTTCATTTTATTAAATCATGTATCAAATTTTAATTGTTTTATTCATTCCATGTATCTAATGTGTATGATGTTTGGTTATTGGATTTTCATTTTCCACTCTGATATGGGATTATATTCTCCTCACAATTCCACCTTAGACCCCCAATACTAGTTGGAATCCTCTGGTGCACGAGGAGGTGTTCTTGAGGTCATGTGGCACACCAGATCAGAGTACTGGTTTAGTGGAACTAGCATAAGACATTACAAAGTTGTATCATATGTGTTCACTTTAATATTATTTTATTATTTTTGATTCATTAGACAGAAGTTATAGGAATGTGTCAGAGACTATGACAGATATCGGGCAGGTGCATTGTGAACAAATGTTCTAGTAGGAAGTCCAGGTTACTAGGAGCTAGGATTGTTGTTCTAGTTTGTGATGTTATAGTTTTATATTATTTTTACATCAAGTGACACACATTTTTTTTGGATTTTATGTCCTATGATAGATTTATAATTATTAGACCATTATCAAGAAGACTATGGTTTGGTTTTGACACTTGGCTTATTGAGGAAAGCAGAGTCTCATGCATCATGATAAGCACATAAGATCCACTTGTTATAGTACTTATAGTGTTCAATTTTATAGATTTATGTTTTGGTAGGTTATGAAGATCTAAAATGATGCACTATTCGATGAGGGAGCTAGTGTGGTGATCATTCATTGTAGGTACAATGACCATGTTGGGTCTGTATGGTATAATTATAGGATCGTTGGACCCCTTGTGGGTAGTTTTTGTTTGATGTTTTTGTATGTTTGGGTCCTCTAAGGAACGATCTGAAATGTATATGCTCAGAGAGGATGGGAGACCTAGTTATGGGAAGTTCATTGGTTTATGAAACCTTTATGGTTTGAGACCCTAGAGGAGGGTATTTTGAATTTTTGATGTTTTTTGATGATGAGATAGAAACTTGTTTGATTCCCCATGAGTTTTGTCCTTCTATGAGTTGGTGTAGAACCTAGGTGGTTGGACCCAATAACATTTTTTATGTGACTCGATTTTTAAAAGTTGGTTCCATATTTTGTTCTAGGGTGACTCGTGAGAGGGTTTTACTAGGTTACACATGATCATGGGTGCGCAAGGTAAAAATAGATGTCTGGGATTTTTTAAACAATAGGTGACAAAGGGTGAAACCTAGTATGGAGATTTAGAACATAGGATTACTTTGGTTTTTAGAAAGGGAACTCAGGTGTTGGTGTTTTAGAATTGTTATTGGTTTTTAGTAGGGTAGGTTCATTTAGGTGCCTACCCTAGTTAATGGATGTGTATATGAGTTTACCTATTGGTTGTGACTAAGATCGAACGAATAAGGGGGGTGTTTGAGTAAATTTTTTTTCATGTGCATGAGTTTTATTATGGTGGAGACCATGTGTACGAATTGTATTTTTTCTGAGGCACATGGAGGTGTTTGGTTTTCTTTAGATGGGAAATTCTTGGAGTGTCGATGTTTTGGTAGTGAACATGGTTTCTAGGGGAATGACTAGTTAGGTTCTTAACCCGATTAGCACGGGATGCATCCCCATGAAGACGGTGAGTGTGTACATGAACTTAGTGAAAATTTTGAATAATTCTCAAGTGTTGAGTGGTTGTAAAAGTATTTTTTATTTGGGGAGTTTCTTTTAGTTTTGGAAACAACCAAGGGTTCTCTATAATGGGTGAGATGGGTATGTGGGGTAGGCATTTCTAGTGAACTGGGATTATGAGCTGAGTCTTCATGTGGTGTTGCTTGCTAGAGTGTTAGAGAGGTTTTATGGTCAGGATACAAATGTGCATGTGATGACTAAGAATTAATGGGATCTTGGGGGAATGATCTCATGAGTCCATTATATTTTGTTAGTCTAATAGATTATATGTTATAAGAGTGTATTCCCTAGCTTCTTGGGTTTAGAAAGTAGGTGTGAGTAAGCTGAGAAATGAGGTGGATGTGATGAGATTCTTTCAGGTAGGTGGTCCTGATGATTTTAAATTAGTTTGAAATGTCCCTATTTTTAGAGGTGACATTATAAATGGATGGGTTATAGTGGTGTTTGTTGATGGAATCTTATCATGATCTTACTCAAGGGATGATCATACCCAATTCTTTGACATCATCCAAGGAATGTTGAGAGATCTTGGGATATATGCCTAGTCACCATAATATCTTTGGTTAGATATGGGAACTCATGGAGGTTACAATCATGGGGCAATGTATGTGGATCCATATGGTGGGAAGTGCACTATCGACCACTTATTGGTGAGTTCCTCATGATGGATTGGAAGTCAACGAATTCTATGTGTTCCCTTTTTCGTAGTTGGGAATAGGTAGTGTTTAATGTTTGTTTTGTTGTTCTGGTGAAAGATAGATGAATATATCCATGTTTTGTGGTTGATATTGTGATGTCTACATGTGCCATGTTGGTTGAGGTTTCTTGAGGGAGGTTAAGGAAACACTCATATGGTGGGGAGTGGCATGTCAGTTGCAAAGATATAGACCTTGAGTTAGATGGGTTGTAGGTGTATGGAACTGGTGATGGTTTAGTCATGGGGGTATTATGATGTCAATGAAAAATGTTTTTGGTGCATGCATAAATTTTTTAGGGATTTATAATGATAAAATAATTGGGATTTATAAATTATTCAAGAATGTATTTGAGATCAAGGTTGTTCTGAAAGGTAATGAGAGGTGATCATGTTGGAGGCGTGATAATGGGGTGATAAGGCTCGATGATGGTTTTGGGTTGGTGGAGGATATGACTTTGGAATCTCATAGGGAGTTAGGTATGGACTCCAGCGGGTGTGTTTGAGTGAACATAAAATTCCTCTAGGGATGAAAAAATTATAACTAAGTGAATGGTGATATTTTAGAAATTAGAGTCTAAAAATTTTGGAATGAATTGGCCAAGGATAGTCTGACTTAGGTTAGCACAAAATGTGCATGTTGAATAGTGAAGGATTCATATGGTGTGTAGTTTTGGGGATGATAGATGCATTTCAGGTTTGAGTTGGTATTTCAAGTAAAATCTAATTGTTCATTTTTTTGTGCACAGACAGAGGGGATACATCTGTTCCAGTTAGCTCTTGATGAGGAAGCTAGGTGGGGATGGTGTGGAAATATCTGAAATTCTAGGGAATTTTAAGTTGGAAACCATTACAAGTGATTTTTTGGAGTGCAAGTTTGAGATTTATTTAGGTGTTCTAATAGAGGTGGTTTAACACAACAAAAGTTTGTGATTGTAAGTTAATGCTTATGGTGGGGAGAAACATATATCTAGTGAGTGACCGGGTGATGACATAGTTGGTGGTTTTATTGTATTGAATATGGTAAGAATAATATTGATGACATGGCTTTGGTAATGGGTGTTCGCTCAGGTTTTATCCAGTTGACTGCATTGAATTGAATACTGTTCCTTGGTGGTGTTTTAGGTGTCTTGAAACTGAATGAGGGTGTTGGAAATAACGATGACCAATGTGAGTCAGATGATTTGTTCAGATAAACAATGATACTTCTTAAGGATTAGAATTATTTTGGATGGGAGGTTTTAATATCCCATGTTTGGTTGATTTGGGTAACTCTAGAGGGAATTTGAATTTAATTAACTAGACATGTCAAATTTTGGATAAAGACTCAGAATAGAGATATGAGAGTTGTAATGACTCATATTTGTGTTTTGTGACAAGTAATGTTGCTCAAGATATGTCCTCGGTGTTTTGATGGGATTTAGAGACTTCAAGTTAAGTTTTAGCAGTTTTAGAGATTTTGACCAGGTTTGGTAGTTTAGTGTGGATGGTTTAGGGTAAACCATGTGACACCTTATTACTACGAAGGTTTTTAGTTAATTTTTAATTAAGAACAATTGTGTTGCACAATTTTCTCTTGGTTAAGGACAAACCATTGAGGGTTCAAGGAAAAAATGTGTGAGGATGAGGAGGGTTTGGGACATGACACACATCTTTTACATGATTGTAGAAAAATAATGTTTCTCTTCATAGAAGGGAGGAAATACTAACAACATAGTTGGTGCATGGTTTTTCCAACCTTATGGCCTAACCATGCATGGCATGACTGTTGGATAGTAGGTATGTTCATAGTTGGTGCACAGTTTGGAAAACCATGTGGATACCCCGAATTTAATTAAAATGGTGATTTTTCTATTTTACCTCTAGAATTTTATATTACCCCTCCACTTTATCTTCCCCTCATGCACACAAACTATAGGAAGGAGTCTCTTTACTTCCTACCATCTACAAGAGTCACTAAAGAGGTGTTCTTTGTGATTTTATTTGGAATTTTGAGGTAAGATCTAACCTCTAGTGGCTTCCTTACTTCTTCCTCTTCATCGTCTATGATTTTTGGGGATCTTTAGTTTAGGTTTTGTTGATGATTCCATCAGATCATGGTGGAATCATCCATTTCTCATGGGTATTTTGGTTTTATTGTGTAGATAAGATCTTGAGATGATTTTCGCATGCTGATGCGCACCATTTTGTTAACGTATGTTTCTGCTGTGTTTTTTATTAGGTTTTACTATTTAAATTAATTTATTTAAGTGTTTAAATGGTTACAACTCTTAGGTATTCTTCCCACTAATTTTGTATGAATTCCCTATTGACTTCCCCTTGATGTTTCTTGGAGTTTCAATATGATTCGATTGACCTGGTGATGCTTGGGCATTATATACCATTGGGGTCTAATTGATTAAGTAATTTAATTTTTTATAATTAATTAATTGCGGTTTCTTGGTGTGAGACTAGATCTCATGTGGTAATGATGAGCTCTGTTAGGTTCCAAGGGTTTTGAGAAGATTCTTGGACAAGACTTAGCAAATCCACTGTGCTTTGGAAACATTTTGGAATACTTCAAAAATGTGGAAGGTGGTCTAAGAGTCGTACCTATAGTCTTGTTAATTTATTTACATGTGTATGTAGGATGTACCTTATAACATATGTTCTATGTTTTTTCTTCCTAGGATCATGTAATTTGGTTTTAGGCCTTATATTAACACCTTATAGATTCCATAGAACCCATTAGATCCTTGGTTGTTTATAAGAAAAAACTTACAGCCACCCACGGGGTTCACCATTTCATGTAAAGGGTAAAGTGGAGTTGTAAAGAGATGATTTGAAATTATTATAAGTGTTATGATTTTATTAAAATTACTATGAGGCTTTTGGAATGGTTTTAAAATTGTGCATTGGGTTTTGACCTGGCTTTGGGTGTTAATGGGGGAAAGCTATGTTTTAAAATGATTCTTGTTTGAAATGAGGTGTTGAACTCCAAGTGGTTTATAAAAAGGTATTTTAAATGGATTTAAAATGTTGATTTTTATTAAGTTTTGGGTTCCATTTCTAGTGAAAATGATATGATTTCACTTTAAATGTTTTCCATGGGTCATGAAGGTCCTGGACCTGGTTTCGATTTTCAAAGAGGAAGACCCCTGTTTTAAGGGGTGTCTTCCAAGTGTTTTATAAGGATGATTGTTCTTGTATTTTATGACACAGGAAAAAGGGTTGAGTTTTATTTGAACTATGTGTTGATTTAACAATCTATTGGTAATAATCTAAATGATGTGATTAATAAATGGAATGGAAATGGTTTAAAAGGGCTGTGTTTAATTATTAATTTTTTGGAAGAATATTTTATGAGTATGTTTTTAGGTAAAGGATAAAATGGGTTAATTGTGAATTTTGGGTTTATATGATAAAATTAATCGACCATTGAAATTTTGAATTAAATGGTGATGACTAATAGTGAAATGAAAGGGGATGGTCAAACATTTCATGTTGAATCCCAGTTGGATACTTGGACTGATGCTCCTTGTTTTTTAACTTGTGACTAATGGTTTTTGAGATGACTGAATGACACTCCACTCCTTGTTTTTGGGTGGTCCAGACCAATGCTATAGGTTCCCTAGTGCACCGTATAGTTTGTAGGATAGACATGACATTCCTAACTCCAAGGTTAATGATATAGAATTTTATATCATGTTTGGGATGCTCATAAATAGCGTTCCAAGTCTGGGTTGAATACTTGGACTGATTCTTCTTGTTTTCTGACTTGGGACCTATTGGTTGGGATATAAGAACATGGTGTAGATCCCAATTGGATAATTGGACTAAGGCTCCTTTTTTACCAACCTGTGACCCCTATGATATATGGATCAGACAACTGGATTTTTATGAGGAAGGTTTGAAGGAAATGGGTAACATTTAGATAAAATAATAAAATTGGTCAATTGAACATTTTCAAATAATATATTTTTATTTTACTTCTTATATACATTTATTACTACTTTTAATGCATTGTTTTACTAAATAGTATGTGATTTAGACACATTTTGTGGTGGCTTTATTGAGTTTTACTCACACCCTACTTAGGACACCATTACACTTGGGTACTCGAGCAACTCTCACATGTTTATTATAGGCACAGGTTTGGGCTGAGGCCCATGTTGAGTATTGTTTGGTTAAGAAGGATCCCTAGAGTGGTTTAAGATGACTAAATGGGTTTGTATTAGTGATTATGTGGATAATTTTTGTTGTTTATTTTATTTTGGTATGTTATGTAATTGACACAGCGGGTGGTTGGATGTATACATGACATTTCCATTCAATCCTTTATTACATTTCATTTTATTATAGCATGTTTCTGTTTCAGTTTATTTATTATTTCTCTATACTCTTATGTGTATGATGTTTGGTTATTGGATTTTGGTTATGCACTCTAATATGGGGGTATAGTATCCCCACAATTCCTTTTTAGGCATCATATTACTTTCTATAGCCTATTTCATATAAGGAGGTGCACTTCAGGCCTTTTCATTGAAACTCTATAGACACTATCTATTTAAGTATAAGTGTGAAATATATATTGATCATAAGAAACTCAAATATATGATCACATAGTAGGAGATTAATATACACTAAAGAAGTTTATTATAGATTATCATGGGCTATGAATGATCAATATATTACCATCCTGAGAAATAAAACAAAGTGGCAGATGCTCTATATAGAAAGGATTTAGAAACCTTATCACTAAAGAGAATTGAGAAGGATCTAATCTTCATATACTTGAAAAGGATGGAAATAAGAATCAGGAAGGAAGGAACATCATCATTCCTTTTCAAATCATTTCTCAATCACATCTTCTAGAAAAGATAAAGGATGATAAAAGAGATGATGTGAAAATTTAAAATAATTTAGATGCTATAAGAAAATATAAATCCTTAGAGTTAAAAATTTTAACAGAGAAGGAGTAGTAACATTTTGGTCATGAATATGTGTACCATGAAATCCTAAGATAAATAATGATATATTTAATGATTCACATAGCTTTATCTTATCCATCCACTGAGGGATCATGAAGATATATCGAGATATTTGAGATCACTATTGGTTGGACAATATAAAGAAGAAGACCGAATAATATGCATCACGGTGTATGGTATGTGATCAAGTGATGGTTGAAAGGAAAAATATAAGGGGATGATGCAACCATTACCCATACCTATATAGAAATCATCAAACCTAACCTTGGAAATAATCATTGGAAGTCTAAAGAAATCAAGAGGAAATAATATCATATAGGTCATTTGGGATCAACTTAAAAATAATTCCCACTTCATTTCAATTTGATAGGCATTATTAATCAATCGAATTACAAAAATATACATCATAGAAGTGGTGTGGTATCATGGAATACCATTATTGACTATATTTGAATAAGATATGAGATTTACCTCCATGTTTGAGAATAGCATCCAACATGCTCTAAATATTGAGTTGAACTTTAGTATGGATTATCACACTCAAAATAATGGACAATATAAGAATACTATTCAAATGTTGTATTACATATTGAGATAATTCTCAATGCACTTAAAAGGAGGATGAGATGAATATATTCATTTGGTTGAGTTCTCATACAACAATAGTTTTTGGAAAAGCATCCAAATGGATCCTTATAAAGTGATTTATAGAAATATATGTATAACAATTGCATGTTGGGATAAAGTTGGTGAACACAATATTTTGGGTTCTGAAATGGTTGTGTAAATAGTATAAAAGATCAATACCAATTATAACCACATCAGGTCTACTCAGAGTTGATAGAAAAGTTATGCTAAAAATTATCAATGAGTCCTAGAGTTTTAGGTTAGGGATAATGTAATCCTCCACATATCCTAATGGAGGAGAGTCATGATATTTTGAAATAAGGGAACAATAAAAACTAGGTACATATTCCCCAGATATAATGAATTTATAGGTGGCATAGATAAAAAAATATTTCTCTTATGAGGATAATATAGTGAAAATCATTGACTATAGAGATACATTTCTAGGAAAAAAGACAACTCACCTGGTCGAAATACTTTGAAAAAACCATAAATAAAAATAGGAAACCTGAAAACTAGAGGAATCTATGAATCATAAGTACCCTCACTTTTTTTCAACTTATTATGTAATATAAAATTTAGATGAAAAAATTATTTAAGGGGGAATAATGTAACAACCAGAGTTTTTATAAACCAAACTATTTTTGATAATGTATGTGACACACAACACCAATGCCAAGAGAACCGTGATTATTTATATATGACTATTATAAAATTGACATTAAATTATCTGGTATGAATAGGATTAACTAATTTATAAAAAATATATAAAATTCCTATTCAATATAAAAGTATTGATAAATTCTTATAAAATAAGCACTTAATTTTTAATAAAGATATTTTATTCTTCAAAAAATAAATTTTCCTTAGAAATGATTTTATTGCTTATGAAAAATATTATAATTAATTTATTGAAGTTTCTTGAAAATTTATTTGATAAAATGAACATAATTTTTAAAATTACCACATCAAAATTAACTTAGGTTAAAATTTTGGTATTTTTTTGAAATGATTTATTTTTCAATTCAATAGTGGAAATTACTACTTTTTCAAATAATATTATTTATTTTCATTAAATAAAGTATTTAAAAAGTCACATGAAATTTTTATTTTTTATTAAGGTGAGATATAATTTTTTTGATATAATTAATTTCATTTAAATCATTAATTTTCATGATTTTGGTATAAATTTATTTTCATGCTTAAGAAATAGTTTTCTACAAACTGGTTTTAAGTGTATAAAGTTTATCCTTTTTATTTAATTAAAATAACCCTTATTAATGAATGATTTAAATGAAATTTAATGATTATATATCTATTTATATAAATTTAAATTCATATAATTGTGACTTTTTCTCATAGAGTTAATATAATGTCATATATTGCTTGAAAATGCTTTTCTTGGAAAAACTAATTTTTTGGCCAGTTTTCGAGTTTAATTTTAAATTAAATTATAAAAGTTATATGAATTGAATTTTATAAAATATATTATATATTTGGAATGAGAAAAATTAATATTAGGTAATGAAGTTAGCTAGATTTTTTGTCACAATGATTTGTAAAACTAGTAAAAATTTATTACCATGGTTAAGATTAAAACATGGTTTTGCGTGTTACATAGACTTGTGTTAAAATTAGTTTTCAAAAGACATATGATTTTAATTAGATAAATTTTATTTCATATTTATAATATGTGGGTTAAATTTATCCAACAACTATTATTCTATTTTTAGTCTCTAGGTATAAATTACATAGGAACAATCTTATTATTGTAGTGAAAATTAAAATGGTAAAAGTGAGTAACCTTAGAGAAAAGGGAATAAAATGTTTGAAAAATGTTTATTTTTAGTTCTTTACATGTGGATATACCTTATATTCCATTATCTTTGCAATTTATTAATTTTTTAGGAACTTAGATTGAGATTTACATAACATTATTGAATATTTTTGGGTGTTTACAAAAACGGCACTCCTTAGAACTTATAAAAGAGATCCTCCTATATTCTTTTCACGCGACTTAAAAAGAAGTTTGATTTATCAAATACCTGAAAAAAATAAATTCCTTAATTCACTTACCGGGTCTTATAGGATTAGTTTAATTATAAAAACCTCTTAGGAATTATTTTTATGAAAACCTAAAGATGTTTTTCAAAGAAGAGGTATCGTTCTAAACTGAGCATTTTGTATTATTTCTTCTTAAGCATCATTAAAATCATATTCATTCATTATAATATAATATAATCAGTATCAAAAACATATTTATATTCTATAATGTTAATGGAATAACCTACAACCATACCATATTCCATTAAATGAGAAACAAAACCATAATTCATATGTACTACATACTACGACCCCGTAAATCGATGTTATTAATTTTTTGTCATCTCCTCTCACAGATGTTTATGATGATTAATTTAATGTATATATATATATATTTATTACATATTTATAGTTTTTTAAATTAATATAGAATATATTTTCTTGCCCATCATTTCATTGAAATTTGATAACGTCATTTGTACCTACGTGTGGATTACCACATCCATGAAGAGATGTGATTTTTTTATTAACAAATTCCATGGATAGTATATATAAGTGAATTTATATAAATAGTAAGATATAATGTTAATTATGGAAATATATAACAACAAACACCTCATTTCCATCATGATCATTGAAAAATGGAAACATTACACATGCGTACATACGACCCACCACCCCTTGATTTTAACGAAGTTCATTTTTCATAACCATAATTCATGGTTGGTTTTAAAAGTATAATTGATTTTTAAAATTCATAATTATTTCATGATTGTTATTTTGGTGATGGTTAATTAATAATATATTTGAACTTATTCAACTAACCAAATTTATTTTTTCCATATGAGCCAAATATATGGAAAACATCTAATATGAACCCAAATGTTTAAGTAATTGAGTACGTGATAATAAATAAAAAAAGGAATAATAATAGTGAAAAAAATTATTAATCAAGTAAATAGTTTTTTATTATTATTTAGGAAGATAAATAATTCATGTGACAGGTTGGGCTTGAGATAAGAGATCTCTCTAAACCACCCTTTTCTTCAGGTTATGAACATTCTCTCTCTAACTAAGTTTCTCTATCTATTTAATGTTATGAATTTCATATAAATTATATATATATATATATCTATATCTTACACATATATACCAATATTATTCTCCTTTCCTTTAATATAGTAAAATAATCCTTATGTTCATCTCTAAAATTCCTTTATTATGAAATTTCCTTTGATTATGATACAAGGTATAATTGTGCAACCCATTTTATTTACAAGGGTAATTATTATATTTATACCTTATGATTGATTTCCTTTTTGTGGAACACATAATTAGGAACATTTTATAATAGGTTCACCTAGATATCACCCCAATGCATTGGGTATGTATTTAGTCTCAAGAGATGTTATGTATGGGATTAGGGGGTAAACCTAATCTATTATGTGACTTTGTCCACCAAACGATATTATATGGGCAGTTAGACTTCGCCCATGTTTATGTCATGTTATATGTTGCTTCCATATTTCTTATATTATGATTGTCTTATTAATCCATGTTATTTAAGTTATGCTTCCATGTGATTACTCATGAGCTTTCCATTTTATGATATCCTGTTATACCTTTGACTTACATGTTTTGTTTCCATATCATGTATATTTCCTTACAGAGATTTTTAGCTCACCCCTTTCTTTTAAAAATTCCCTTGGTTATCCTATTAAATTATAAGAGTTAAAATATATTTATAATCTCATTATGAAGAATAAATTGTGGACGTCCTTTTTTAGTTTCATTTAGATGTATTATGAACATAGTTTTACAAATAAACTAGTCATAATGATCTTAGAGTTGCAATTAATGGATGTATATATTTAAAAAATCATGTAATGATATGTGTAAATAGCTTTTGTTGTTATAAGGTGTTCTCAAAACGAATGAATACATTTTTTTAAAGTTTAAATTGCCATTAAAAATGTTTCCTGGGTAGTAAAAATCAAAATAACAACCTTTTATTGTCTAAAAACTAGATTAAAAAATCCATGCATTGAGTTTTGAAATGTTGGAGCTGATGGAATGTTAATCCCAGGTATCATTTTCTTGAAATGTTTAGAAACACACTTTTAGTTCTCTATAACACTAAAACACATGTTTAATGAATATATCCATACAAATTCCTTTTGAATGAAAACAAATCATATGAAAAATACATTTATATTTTTTATGTGTACTAATTGGCATTACACGAATTGAGCATACAGTGTGCTTGAAACAATTGAATAAGCAGTTTTAAAGGTCTGACACCCATTAAAACATGCATTGGGGAGTAAAAACCAACCAAATAGACTCTGAATGTAGTTATATCATAAAAATAACTATTTATATATTTTTGAAACAATGGAGCTGAATGAATGTCAATATGAGGTGTTGTTTTCCAAGATGACCAGAAACACACTTTTAGTGTGTTAAAACTATAAAACTTGTGTGTAATAGTTAAATCTATAGAAAAAAGCCTTTTAATAATTTGAAATTATAGTAAAATGGTATTTATAATTTTTATGAGGTGTACGATTCAACAACATGTCAATTGGTTACACGGTATTCCCGAAACAACTAAATAATAAGTTTTTAAAGGTTTGATGACCTTTAAAAGCCTACGTAAGTGGATCAAAACCAATCGAATAGCTTATAAATACCAAGAAAATAGATGAAAAAATGTAAAAATATTTTTGAACTGATAGAGATAACAAAGAATCAATCTAAGATGTTGTTTTCCCAAGATGATCAGAAAAACAACAAAACACACATGTTATAATCAAATCCATAAAAGATGGAACCCATGAAATTAAATAATGTGACAAAAATATTGTTATTTTTTTTGATGTGTACGAGTATAAGATATGTTAATTGGACAATCTGGGTTCCAAAAATGACTAAATAATCGCTTTTCAAAGAATTTATGACATTTCAAAATGTGCACCAGGGGGTTAAAACCAACCAAATGGCCAATAAATACCATTAAATCAGACGAAAAAATCCATACAGTGACCTGTAAAATGGTGGAGATTAAAAAATTTCATTATAAGGTGGAATTTTCTTAGGATGACTAGAAATTCACTTTTAGTGTTTTAAAACACTTAAATCCAGGTTTAAAAGTAAAATCCACAAAAAACAACCCCGATATGATGTGAAATCTTAGGAAAAATATATTTTTAATTTTTGTGATGTGTTTGAGTAGATGACCTATCAATTGGAAGTACCATGTTATTAGAATGACTGAATGAGTAGTTTTTAATGGTTTAATGGCCTTTAAAAATGTACATCAAGGTGTCAAAACCAACTGAATGGCCTTTAAATGCCATGAAATCAGATGAAAATAAAATTTCCTATGTTTTTGAAATGGTGGATCTAACAAAACATCAATATGAGGTGTCCTTTTCCTAAGAGGGAAATAAATGTACTTTTAGTGATTTAACATACTAAAATTCATGTGTGATGGTATTATATATAAAAACAGCCTCGAAATAATGTGAAATCAAAGGAAATCCATATTTTTATTTTTTATGATGTGTACTAGGAGAAGTGATGTGCATCAGATTTGCGATGTTCCTATAATGATTGAATAATAAATTTTAAAAGGTTTTGTGACCATTAAAAACATTTTTAAGGGGATAAAACAACCTAATGGGATCCTAATAATTTGAAATCAGGTAAAAACAACCATATGACTATTTTTGAAATGGTGGAGCTGATAGATTGTCTATTATAGGCACGTTTGCAATGGATGTCTTGAATCCCACATTTAGTATTTTAAAACACTAAAACTCATGTGTAATGTTAAAACACATAAAAAATGGCCTCAAAATAAAATTAAATGATAGGTAAATAGTTTTTTTTATTTTTTTATGTGTATGAACGAACTAAACATCAATTGGACTTGCGGTGTGCACAGAACAATTGAATAAGATGTTTTTAAATGATTAATATTCATTAAAAAAACATATAATGGGGTCAAAACCCACCAGAAATTCCTAGTATGTCTTGAAATTAGATGTAAAACAACCTAATAGTGACTTGTGAAATAATGGATATGAATAAATGTCAACATTAGGTTTTTTTCTTAGGATTATAAGAAATGTAATTTTAGTGTTTTGAAGCACTAAAACACACATTTAATAATAAAATCTAAAGAAAACAACTTCAAAATACCATGAAATCATAAGAAAACCATATTGGAATTTTTTCGTGTGATGAAACATATAAAACATCATTTGGACATGAATTGTGCTTGGTACGACCGAATAATATTTTTTTAAAATGCTTAATAACCTTTAAAAATGTTCGTTATGGTGTTAAAACCAAACGAATAGTCTAAAAATATAATCAAATTACTAAAAAAAATAATGATGTTAATTTTGAAGTTGGGGATCTGAAATAATTTCAATCTAAAATATCTATATTCTTAGATGACCATAAAAACACTTTTAGTGAATTAAAACACTAAAACACATGTTTAATGGTCAAATACCAAGAAAATAGCCTTGTAATGATGTAAAATCATAGGTCAATAGTCTATATTTTTTAATGAATAAGATTTGAAATAACAATAATCAGAGATGTACATGGGGGATAAAAACCAACTAAACATCCTATGAATTTTATGAAATCTGACAACAACAAAATAACAAAAACAACTGTGTAGTGATTTCTAAAATGGAGGAGATGATGGAATGTCAATATGAGGATTCATTTTCACAAGATGATAAAAAATTAACTTTTAGTAATTTAAAAAACCAAAACATGCATTTAGTGGTCATATCCATAGAAAAAACCTCAAAATGAAGTGAAATCATAGAACAACCATATTTTTGTTTTTATTTTTGATATATACGAGTAGATAACGCATCAATCTGATATAATTTATACCTTAAAATAAATAATAAATAGTTATTAAAGGTTCTATGTCCATTAAAAATGTGCCTATGTGGGTTAAAACCAACCAAAAATCTTATAAATACCATAGAACCATTGGAAAATAATTTGGCACTGATTTTTGAAATGGTAGAGTTAAGGAAATATCAATACGAGGTGTTGTTTTCTCAGGATAACTAAAAATGAACTTTATTTATTTAAAACATGAATAAATTTGTGTAAGAGTAAAATACATAGAAAAAAAATCAGAATGATGTAAAATCATTATACAACCATCTTTTTATTTTTTGTGAGTTGTATTAATAAATAGAACATGAATCAAATGTGAAATTTTCTTAGAATGACTGAATAAAAAGTCTTTAATGGTTTTATGATGTTTAAAAATTTGAATTGGGGGATCATAACCAACCAGATAGTCTCTGAATACTATGAAATAACATAAAAACAACTCCAAAATGATTTTTTGAAATATTAGAGTTAATAAAATGTCAATTTGAGTTTTTTATCTAGGATGATCTAAAATTAACTTTTATTGTTTTAAAACACTAAAACACATGTGTAACAGTCAAAGTAATATAAAAGGGACTCATAATGAATTAAAATAATAGAAAAGTGGATTTTTTAATTTTTTATGATCTTTACGCATAGAGGAAATGTCAATCAGATGTGCATGTTCCTAGAACAATCGAGTAAGATGTTTTTAGAGATTTGACAACCATTAAAACATTGTGTTAGATGATTAAAACCAAAAAAATGA